>CM053028.1:584551902-585151902 GCA_028564925.1 Lithobates sylvaticus
GGGCTCATTTTGCTTCCACTCACCGTCCTGTTTGCAGGGCACCAAAAGCAAAATGTCATCCACTCCTGGGGTTAATTTTAAAGCCTCCTGGGTGCTGTGATGTGATATCACAAGAGGCTGTGGGTGGCTGGGACCAGGGGCAGACTGACCATTCGACCACTCGGGCACTGCCCGAGGGCCCCGGGCCACTAAGGGGCCCCATCAGGGTTTCCAGCCTAAGTAAAACCAGGGACAGTATGTAAAAATCTGTGTTTTTTTTACATCTGTATCTGAAATGTCCCTTACCGACATCCTTTTGGTCTAAAAATCACAAGATTATAGCTGCCCCACCTCTCCAGTACCTTCTCAGCCAATAGAAACATGTCTGTGTATACTGTGTGTACATGTATGTGTATACTGTGTGTGTGTATACTGTGTGGCCCCATAATTTCCTATTGCCCGGGGGCCCCATAATTTCCTATTGCCCGGGGGCCCCATAATCTCCTATTGCCCAGGGGCCCCATGAGTTGTCAGTCCGCCCCTGGCTGGGACTACATCATTACCACCTAGGTGAGGACTGTGGAAGTCCCAGATGGCTACGCAAAAAAAATAATATATAGATATACAAAAATAATCTATGATTCTGTCAAAGGGGTTCTGAGAGAACATAATTATAAAAAAGGTGAATAACTGGGTGAAGGTCCACTTCAGAAGACCACAAATTCACCCAATATTCAAATCCTGGAAATTGAGGTCAAATTTCAGTCCACCCCGAATCTGAATCTCATCCCTCCTTACAAGAGACGGCTAATGTGAGAAGGTGACACATCTCCAAAATGAAGAGAATGTTCTGGCCCCGCAAGTGGGGAAATGTTCTGCCCCTGAAGGGGTTAATCTAGGTTTCCACACTATATATGTGTGTATCATCATCTGCTGGAGATAAAAGACATCACAGTGACTATGGAGGAAGAGGACGGAACATGACGGGGGGGGGGTTACTGGGTGTAAATAGAAAATAAGATCTTATTTCACCATTTGCAACAATCTTAATTGTTATGTTATCTTTTGATAAAATAAAAAAATGTTATGGATAAAAGAAAATAAGATCTTATTACCTCCTCTGCTGCCACTTCCAGCAATGTCTTCTCTCTACTTCCTCCCGACTCACCTCTTACCTGGAACTTTCTGTACCTGGCATCACTTCCTGTCTGTATTCCATAGAGACTTCCTGTCTGTAGTCCGTATTCTGTATACTGTCTGGGTAGAGGTGAGATCACCACCTTGTGGAGTTTAGAGAAACTGCAGCTCCAAGAAACATCTCAGTGTGAACAAGGGCTTGCACTGTGTAAATACTGTATACAAGATGTCTACTAGAGATAAGATACTGGTTCACTACTACCATGGGTTTGAGATTCTTGATCCTGGTAAATTTTCCCACAGATTTGTCGTGGACAACTTTTGTAAACCACAATACATTGCATGGCCTTTCCACTATGATCATCAGGCTCAGAATGGCCAATAAGGGGTCTTTTGCATAAGCCAGCATCCTCATTATTATTAAAAGGATTATCACAGGTTTAGTGTTATTAATGAAGGTTCCCCAGGATTCCATTAATGGTACACCCCAAGGTTCAGTGTTATTAGTGGTGTGCCCCAAGGTTCAGTGTTATTAGTGGTGTACCCCAAGGACCAGTGTTATTAGTGGTGTATCCCACATATCAGTGTTATTAGCGGTGTACCACAAGGATCAGTGTTATTAGTAATCTACCACAAGGATCAGTGTTATTAGTAATCTACCACAAGGATCAGTGTTATTAGTGGTGTATCCCACGTTTCAGTGTGTTATTAGTGGTGTACCCAAAGGTTCAGTATTAGTGGTGTACCCCAAGGATTAGCGTTATTAGTGGTGTACCCCAAGGATTAACGTTATTAGTGGTGTACCCCAAGGTTCAGTTTTGCTATTGTATGCCCTGAGGTTTAGTGTTATTAGTCATGTAACCCAAGGATTAGTGGTGTACCTCAAGATTCAGTGTTATTAGTGGTGTACCCCAAGGTTCAGTGTTGGGACATTTACTCTTTAAAGTGGAGTTCCAGGCTTTTTATGTTTATTAAAAGTCAGCAGCTACAAAAAGTGTAGTTCTTGACTTATAGTAAACAGACGTCACTGGCCCGAGGCTATGCACCTGAGAGAGTAGGCCCAAAACAGCTTTGGGGTCTACTGATCCAGGGGAGGTCCTGTGCCATCTCGCCTGCGGAGAGAGGCCAAGAAACTGGAGGATCCAGGGGAGGACTTTTCTGGGAGAGGACCGTGCACAAGGCTGGTATCTCTGGAGGAGCCTGGAAACTCAGTTAAAGGACGCAACCAGGATCAGCCGGTTTGCTGAAAGAGACTGGTATTGTATGGCAGTTCTTTGAATCTCTCAGTGATGCTTTAACTTAATTAACAAGTCTGTGGCAGAGACTTTGTCAAATACCACACGGGCTGCTGGGTCGATTGAGAGGGGCCTATCCGGGTGGTTGATGGATCCAGTCAGTGGAGCTGTTGTCCTCTGGATCTGAAGGATACTTTAAATGTGAACTTACCAAGTGCCTGAACTCACCCTTAACCCTCTGACCCTCTTTTGTTTTATTGAAAGACTTTGCCTTTATTTTAAATAAATAATGGAAAAGAAGGACTAAGTATCGGAAATTCAATTCTTTGGGCCACTTTCCAACGGGACCCCTGAGACGAAGACTAAGCAGGTGAGGTAACGGTCAGTTGATTCAGTTAGCTGCAATGTATTTCATATATATATATATATATATATATATATATATATATATATATATATATATATATACAGTCAGTCTAGTACACACATATATATATATATATATATATATATATATATACTGTATACAGATTAGCTAGCTCTCACTGCAGACCGTTCTTGGTGTACTGTTGCTAATATACTTCAGGCAGGCAGTTGATTCAGGTAGCTGCAGTGCATTTAATATATATATACAGGCTTGTGTGTGTGTATATATATATATATATATATATATATATATATATATATATATATATATATATATATATAGTCTAGCCAAGCCTATAGCTGACTGTAGGCCATTCCTGGAGTGCGTGTTCAAAGACACTTTCAGGCAGGCGACTCATTGAGCTGCAGTTCATAAAATATATAGCCACTGCATTGTAGTCCAGCCAAGCCTATAGCTGACTGTAGAATCAAATCGGAGCTGTAGTTGTTTAGAAGAAAGGACTGAAGAATTGGAGTTAAAGCTGTGCATAGGGGGAAGTTGTCCCTAAATTTGGGCATCCCATAATTCCCATCCCTATCCAAGTTATTACCCCTTCAATAAAACATAAAAACAAGCTCAAGGACTGTTTTCTGTGTCTGGATGCAAGCTGAAGATGCTATGTGCCTGGCTGTGCAGCAGCGGGGAACCCTGTCACTTGCAGCCCCTATGGGGGTAGTGCTACACTACTTTACCCTTGTGTTTGGGGTGGATGCAGCGCAGTAAACATGTGCAGCTGAGGTGCGCTTTTTCCACCCCCAACCACTCCCCTTTAAGAACCTTTCACCCAAGCTTTCCAATTAGGGCCTCCTGTCAGTTTTTAATGTAGACCTGATTGAAGGCTCTATGTAGGTCTACGTATTCGGCCCCCCTTGAACTTTTCAACCTTTTGCCACATTTCAGGCTTCAAACATAAAGATATAAAATTGTAATTTTTGTGAAGAATCACCAACAAGTGGGACACAATTGTGAAGTGGAACGAAATCTATTGGATATTTTTAAACTTTTTTAGCAAATAAAAAACTGAAAAGTGGTGCGTGCAAAATTATTCGGCCCCTTTACTTTCAGTGCAGCAAACTCACTCCAGAAGTTCAGCGAGGATCTCTGAATGATCCAATGTTGTCCTAAATGACTGATGGATTTGGATACAAAAAGATTTCCCAAGCTTTAAACATCCCAAGGAGCACTGTGCAAGCGATCATTTTGAAATGGAAGGAGTATCAGACCACTGCAAATCTACCAAGACCTGGCTGTCCCTCTAAACTTTCAGCTCAGACAAGGAGAAGACTGATCAGAGATGCAGCCAAGAGGCCCATGATCACTCTGGATGAACTGCAGAGAACTACAGCTGAGGTGGGAGAGTCTGTCCATAGGACAACAATCAGTCGTACACTGCACAAATCTGGCCTTTATGGAAGAGTGGCAAGAAGAAAGCCATTTCTCAAAAATATCCATAAAAAGTCTCGTCTAAAGTTTGCCACAAGCCACCTGGGAGACACACCAAACATGTGGAAGAAGGTGCTCTGGTCCGATGAAACCAAAATCAAACTTTTTGGCCACAATGCAAAACTATATGTTTGGCGTAAAAGCAACACAGCTCATCACCCTCAACACACCATCCCCACTGTCAAACATGGTGGTGGCAGCATCATGGTTTGGGCCTGCTTTTCTTCAGCAGGGACAGGGAAGATGGTTAAAATTGAGGGGAAGATGGATGCAGCCAAATACAGGACCCTTCTGGATGAAAACCTGTTGGAGTCTGCAAAAGACCTGAAACTGGGACGGAGATTTATCTTCCAACAAGACAATGATCCCAAACATACAGCAAAATCTACAAAGGAATGGTTCACAAATAAACGTATCCAGGTGTTAGAATGGCCAAGTCAAAGTCCAGACCTGAATCCAATTGAGAATCTGTGGAAAGAGCTGAAAACTGCTGTTCACAAACGCTCTCCATCCAACCTCACTCGAGCTGTTTTGCAAGGAAGAATGGGCAAGAATTTCAGTCTCTCGATGTGCAAAACTGATAGAGACATACCCCAAGCGACTTGCAGCTGTAATCGCAGCAAAAGGTGGCTCTACAAAGTATTAACGCAAGGGGGCCGAATAATTTTGCACGCCCCACTTTTCATTTTTTTTATTAGTTAAAAAAGTTTCAAAAATCCAAAAGATTTCGTTCCACTTCACAATTGTGTCCCACTTGTTGGTGATTCTTCACAAAAAATAAAAATGTTATATCTTTATGTTTGAAGCCTGAAATGTGGCAAAAGGTTGAAAAGTTCAAGGGGGCCAAATACTTTCGCAAGCCACTGTACCTCTAGCTACCCAAAGAGCTATCACAAGTCCACCCGTCCTCTGTGTGGTGTATGCAGACATAAACTGAGCAGGCACGGTTGTCAAAACACTGGCATCTTTCTGTTCACTTCCACTTATGATTGGTGAGGCACTGTGACAGCTGGTGGGATAGCTGGGCAGGTTCAGACTACGGTCCAAATACGCCTAAACTCATCCATGCTAATCTTTTTTTTTTTTTTTATGTCATAATGTAGAGTATAAGATTTCCTATCATTTGAGCCCAGTCTTGCCACAAAGAGTTAATCCAGCTCTGAGCAATCCTCTTTTATTGTTCAGTGAGATAAATCTAGACAAACAGAGAAAAACTTTGTCAAATCCTCCCCCTTGCTGTGAGTGACAGGTGATTTACATATCTCGTGCACTAGCCTAAGAGACATGCATTATTTTTTAATTCCCTCCCACTCCTTTCTTCTGCTGCTCTGCAAGGATTGGCTGTTCCACGACTCAGCATGATTTGGCGTGCTGAAGTCATGTGGGGACTTTTCTGGGTTTTGACTGGATGTTAGAGATCATAGCAGAAGTTCAGTGTAAGAAATACACAGGAGAAAATGCATGTTGATAAGGAGGAGTGTAGAGGTGGGCGGGGAGTCTACTGACATCACGACTCCACCCACTGAGCCCTGCAAAACAGACCCACCCACAAAATCTGCAGTTTTTCAGGTCTCATAGCAGACAGAGGGAAGACATTTGACAGATAAGTATACATGTAGGAGGCATGTATATCCTTCTTGATAACCAATATTGCAGTAGTTTAGAAAGGATACCACTTTAATGGTAATGGTTATTAGGGTTGTAATAAGTTAATTACACATGATGAACATTATAAGTAGAGATGCCTTATTTTAGAACATTCTTGTCAATAACCAGAGTGACTGCTTAATAAATACCTTAACCACTTCACGCAAAACTACGTACCCGTACGTCGGTACTTTCACAGTAAATACCGGGGTTATGGCAGCAGCTAACCCCGGTATTTTCGGGAATGTTGTGCGTTTCTCTTTAACATAAAAGTGGTCTTTGCAGCGGATTCGCCAGAAGATCACTTTTATCGGTGGCGGGCTATAGCAACGGAGATGAGCGCGTCCTTTCCCGTGGATGCCTGGCTGCCAAACGAGGGGAAGATGGCCCCCGCTCGGCTCCATAGCGTGCGAGGGCGGAAACAACGTCAAACGTTTCCTTTTGCCCATAGCTCTTAAAAAGGAGAAATTTTATTTTTTATTTTTTTTCAAGAGACATTTTTATTTTTATTTTGCATTCTAGTGTAAATATGAGGTCTTTTTGACACCAGATCTCATGTTTTTTTTTTCTATTACAAGGGATGTTTACATTCCTTGTAATAGGAATAAAAGTGACACAATTTTTTTACTTTTTTTTTTTTTAAAAGACAGTGTCAAAATAAAAAGTAAAAGAAGGAAACAAAATAAAAAATTTTTAAAGCGCCCCATCCGCCGAATTCGTGCCCAGAAGCGAACACATACGTGAGTAGCGCCCGCATATGAAAACCGTGTTCAGGTATCGCCGCAATCGTTAAAGAGAGAGCAATAATTCTAGCCCTAGACCTCCCCTAACTCAAAACTGGTAACATGTAGACATTTTTAAACAATGGAGATTTTTAAGGGTAAAGTTTTGACGCCATTCCACGAGCGGGTCCAATTTTGAAGCGTGACAGGGTAGAAATTTACTCAGCGTAACATTATCTTTCACATTATAAAAAATAAATTGGGCTAACTTTATTGTTTTATTTTTAATTCAAAAATGTGTATTGTTTCCAAAAAAAGTGCGCTTGCAAGACCGCTGCGCAAATACGGTTTGACAGAAAGTATTGCAACGACCGCCATTTTTATTCTGTAGGGTGTTAGGAAAAAAAAAAAAATATATATATATATATATATATATACATGTAGCGCCATAACCCCTAGGGGCGGCTATGTTTTTCTGGGCTTACCGATTACCTCCTCCGCCTTGTAGCTCGTCGTTCTTGTCTAGGGGTTCCCAGGGTTAGTACCCAGTAACTGTGGAGACTGACACTTATATTCCTTTTGAGGATTTTTATTTGCATAAAACGTTGAACAAAACACAGTCTCTTAGTTGGGAATAGAGGGCAAGGGTATAGAAGCTCAGGCACTTGGAACTTGCTGACACTTAAATAAATGTCTCTCTGTAGATGATCCAGGGAGTAGCAACTCACAACTGGATAATTCACAGTTGGATAAATCCTTGTTTGTAGATCTAGCAGCCAACAAGTGATCTCAGCTTAGCAAAGTCTCTGCCACAGACTTGGTTGGGAAACTTTAGAAGTCTCTCACAGGAACTTAGTTGCAACTGAAAGATAGGTTAGGAACTTTTCCTATGGTACCAGTATCTCTCAGCCGTTCTGGCGTTACCATAAGAAATGCGGATTCAATGAGTGTCCATACATCTCAGCTTCCAGGCTCTTACCGAGCAGCCAGCCTCATGCGTGGCCGTCCTCCGAAGAGTGCTCCCCTGGTCGCATGTAGAGTTGCCGGCCTCTCCAATCCTGAGATGGCACCGGAACACTTCAGAATCCTCCTTCAGTTACTGCGCCTCCAACTAGTTCTGAGGCTCAGAAACAGGTGGATCCACACCCCAGACCATGAGGGCCTCTGGGGCTAGTCAGGAGAAACAGGACCCTGGAGTCAGCAGACATTCCTGGACCAAGACCCCTCACGGGGCTGGTCCGGACCGGAACCAGAACAGCTTCAACACATGACTTCAGCACCTTAAATACCCTCTCCCCGGAATACACAGTGGGGCAAGACGCGCCCACTGATTGGGGAAAGATTGGTACCCAATGCGTCCAACCAGACTGCGTTCTCAGCCTGTCACAGGTGCTCACCTCACCTATGACCAGGCAGAACCTTAATACAGTCCAGCCAAACTGATACCAAAGTATAACTTAGAACAATTAACCCCAAAACTCAACTACAGTTCTGGGCAAAAACTAAACCTACATGCATAGCGCGCACTTTGAAAAAAAGCCGGCGCTAACCACTTGAGGCCTCATGTACACAGATAGTGAGAGACCTATATCATAGTTTGCGGGGTCAGGGGAGGGGCCCCGTTAGGTAGGCTTTACAGGGCTCCATGATTTCTAGCAGCAGCCCTACAGTCAGGGAAGTAGCTGATCAAACATGAGTTTGATCAACTGCTTTGAAGGGCACAGGAGACAACAGGGGTTGTGTCCCTTTATTCATTTTGTCACTAACACATTAAAATGTTATCAAATGCTTGGTTGACCCTGTGTATAGTACTTAAATCTAGGTTTCCACACTATATATGTGTGTATCATCATCTGCTGGAGATAAAAGACGTCACAGTGACTATGGAGGAAGAGGACGGACACCTCCTCTGCTGCCACTTCCAGCAATGTCTCCTCTCTACTTCCTCCCGACTCACCTCTCACCTTGAACTTCCTATTTATACCTGACACCACTTCCTGTCTGTACCTGACATCACTTCCTGTCTGTGTTGCTATAAGAGAGATCACCACCTTCTGGAGCTCAGAGGAACTGCAGCCCTGAGAAATGTCTTACAACGGCTTATAATATTTACACTGTCTTGTCATTGTTGGGAAGTGTTCTGGGTGCTGCAGGACAGGCCTGGGATTTCAGCTACTGTCCAATCGATGCAGTGTAGAATGGCAACTTGGCACTGACTGCTGGAACACTCTCTGTGGCCCATCACCAGGCACTGCAATTATATCAGACTATTGGGAGCCGTGATCTCCTTTCTGACAGTGAAAGTATAACTCTGACATCAGCAGAGAAGCAGCGGGTGTGTGTGATCAGGTAAGTACAACCGCATACCTCCCAACTTAATGAGATGGGAATGAGGGACACCTATTAGCAAAAGTATGCAGGCATAGGACACACCCCTTGTCACACCCCCTTAACTAGTAGCTGACCGCCGGCCGTCTATTGACGGCCAGGCGGCGCAGCTCTCAGGGCGGGAGGATGTCATATGACGTCCTCCCCTTCACGGCCCTCCAGGAAGCGCGCGCGCGCCGCCGGCAGGGCGCGCCCGCCGTGTCACTGGGCACCCGATGCGCGTGCTCAGCGGCCGCGATGTCCGCCGGGCACCCGCGATTGCCCGGTAACACAGCGGGACCGTGGATCTGTGTGTGTAAACACACAGATCAACGGTCCTGTCAGAGGAGAGGAGCCGATGGTGTGTTCTCAGTACAGAGAAACACTGATCGGTCTCCTCCCCTTGTCAATCCCCTCCCCCCACAGTAAGAATCACTCCCAGGGAACATGTTAACCCCTCCCCGCCCCCTAGTGGTTAACCCCTTCACTGCCAGTGTCATTTACACAGGAATCAATGCATTTAAATAGCACTGATTGCTATATAAATGACAATGGTCCCAAAAATGTGTCAAAAATGTCCGATGTGTCCGCCATAATGTCGCAGTCACAATAAAAATCGCTGATCGCTGCCATTACTAGTAAAAAAAAAAAAATTTATAAAAATGCTATAAAACTATCCCCTATTTTGTTATATTATCGCTAATTGCGATTTTTTTTACCAAAAATATGTAGAAGAATACGTATCGGCCTAAACTGAGGGAAAAAATTTTTTTTTTATATATTTTTTGGGGATATTTAGTATAGCAAAAAGTAAAAAAATATATATATATTTTTTAAACTTGTCCCTCTTCTTTTGTTTATAGCGCAAAAAATAAAAACCGCAGAGGTGATCGAATACCACCAAAAGACGAAAATGAGGGACAAATGAGGAGGAAAGAGGGACAGAGGGACATTGCTCCAAATCAGGGACAGTCCCTCGAAATCAGGGACTATCCCTCGAAATCGGGGACAGTTGGGAGCTATGCAACACTGTCTTTTTAAAAAAAAAAATTTGGGTCACTTTTATTCCTTTTACAAGGAATGTAAACATCCCTTGGAATATAAAAAAAAGCATGACAGGACCTCCTAAATATGAAATCTGGGGTCAAAGAGACCTCACATCTCATATTTACACTAAAATGCAATAAAAAAATAAATAAAAAAATTCTTCTATAAGAGCTATGGGCGGAAGTGACGTTTGACATTGCTTCCGCCCTCCCACGCTATGGAGCCGAGCAGGGGCCATCTTCCCCTCAGTCAGCAGCCAGGCATCCACAGGAGAGGAGGCGATCGGAGGTCATCTCCGACAGTAAGCGGCGGAGATGACCGGAGAGCGGCGGGGGGTGGGCACCTCTCCCACCGCCGATAAAATTCATCTTGCAGGGAATCCGCCACAGAGACCACTTTTATCTTAAAAGAGAAATGCACATCGTTCCCGAAAACACCCCGGTATTTAGTGTCAATGTACAGGTACTTCACTTTGCGTGAAGTAGTTAAGCAATCATTAAAATCACTGCAGTACCCGGACCCCCATACCCCTTTTATGGCCAATGATTTTCATATAAGCCTTCAAAATGGGGACTTTTGATTTTTCATGGTCGGGTCCCATAGACTTTAACCACTTGCCTACGAGGCACGAACACCCCCTTCCTGACCAAGCCATTTTTCAGCTTTCAGCGCTGTCGCATTTTGAATGACAATTGCGCGGTCATGCAACGCTGTACCCAAAAAAATTTATAATTTTTTCCCCACAGATAGAACTTTATTTTGGTGGTATTTGATCACCTCTGCGGTTTTTATTTCTTGCGCTATAAACAAAAGAAGAGGGACAAGTTTGAAAAAACACAATATTTTTTACTTTTTATTATAATAAATATCCAATTTTTTTTTTTAAACAAATTTTTTCCTCAGTTTAGGCCGATACGTATTCTTCTACATATTTTTGGTAAAAAAAAAAAATCGCAATAAGCGTCTATTGATTGGTATGCGCAAAAGTTATAGCGTCTACAAAATAGGAGATAGATTTATAGCATTTTTATTATTATTTTTTTTTTTACTAGTAATGGCGGCGATCTGTGATTTTTATCATAACTGCGACATTGCGGCGGACATATCGGACAATTTTGACACATTTTTGGGACCATTCACATTTATACAGCGATCCGTGCTATAAAAATGCATTGATTACTGTATAAATGTGACTGGCAGGGAAGGGGTTAACACTGGGGGCGCTGCAGGGGTTAATATGTTCCCTATGTTAGTGATTCTAACTGTGGGGGGAGGGGACTGACTGGGGGAGGGGACCGATCGGTGTCCCTATGTACAAGGGACACACCATCGGTCTCCTCTCCAGTGACAGGACGTGGATCTGTGTGTTTACATACACAGATCCACGTCCTGCTCTGTTACTGGGCAATCGCAGGTGCCCGGCGGACATCGCGCGCGTGCCCCCTAGTGGCCAAAATGTAGACGCCGTCATATGACGGCGTCCCGCCACAAGAGCCGCACCGCTCCACCGTCATTTGACAGTGGGCGGTCGGCTATTAGTTAATAGAGCTCGCAGCTCGAGTCAGAACTTCTTACCTGTTCGAGAGTTCTGGTGCAAACCGAACCGGGAGGTGTTCGGCCAATCACTAATCCCTACCCATGACATATCACCTTCTCGTAAAAACATAATACAAAAAAGGAACACGCTTGGTAGGTTGGGTTTGAAATGTATTTATTCTGTTCTGGACAGATTGATCAGAGGGCAGAGTCAACCAATATGTGATGCCATGGAGTTATCCGGACAAACATTTTCTACACTCAGAAAATAAATATGACTTCTCCCCTTGTATAGCAAAGTTTGATTTCCATGTATAACATTTTCCACACTTAAGGCAGGAATATGGCTTCTCCCCTGTATGAGATCTCTGATGTGCGATAAGTTCTTATTTCAGTTGATAACATTTCCCGCACTTAAGACAGGATTGCAGCTTCTTCATTCTGCAAGATCTGTGATGTGTGACAAGCCCTGATTTCCGTAGATGACATTTATCCCACTAAGGGCAGGAAAATAGCTTTTTCAAGTGTGTGACAAAACTGATGTACAGTAACACTGGATGTTTGTCAGGACGGGTGTACAGCTTCTACAGTGTGGGATCTCTGATGTTTAACAAGGTCAGATATCTGTGAAAAACATTTCCCGCACTCAGAACAGAAATACGGCTTCTCCCCTGTGTGAATCTTCTGATGTCTGCAAAGACTGGACTTCTCTGAAAAACATTTCTCGCACTCAGGGCAGGGATACGGCTTCTCCCCTGTGTGAGATCTCTGATGTCTAACAAGGTCCGCTTTCTGTTGAAAACATTTCCTGCACTCATGACAGGGATACAGTTTCTTCTCCCTGTGAGACTTTTGATGATTGCAAAGACTGGACAACCGTAAAAAACATTTCCCACACTCAGAGCAGGAATACAGCTTCTTCTGTCTGTGAGATCTTCGATGTACAACAAGGTTTGAGTTCTGTGAAAAACATTTCCCGCATTCAGGACAGGAATGTAGTTTTTCCCCAGTATGAGTCTTCTGATGTCTGTAAAGATTAGATATCTCTGAAAAACATCTCCCGCACTCAGGGCAGGAATATGGCTTCTCGCCTGTGTGAGATCTCTGATGTGTTTGAAGGTCTGCTTTTTGAGAAAAACACTTCCCACATTCCATACAGGAAAATGGCTTCTGCCCTGTGTGAATCATCTGATGTTTGTGAAGAGCAGATATCTCTGAAAAATATTTCCTGCACTCAGAGCAGGAATACGGCTTCTCGCCTGTGTGAGATCTCTGATGTTTAACAAGGTCTGATTTCCGTGAAAAACATTTCCCACACTCAGGACAGGAATACGGCTTCTCCCCTGTGTGAATCCTCAGGTGTCTGCAAAGACCGGATGTGTCTGCAAAACACTTCCCGCACTCCAGGCAGGAGTAAGGCTTCTCGCCTGTGTGATATCTTTGATGTTTAACCAATTCTGAATTCTTTGAAAAACATTTACCGCACTCAGAACAGGAATGGACCTTCTTACCCATGTGAGATCTCTGATGTACAGTAAGACTTAATTCAGAGCTAAAACTTTCCCCAAATTCAAGAGAGGAAAATTTCTTCTCCCCCTGAATTCCGGCACCATCCCTCACAGTACGAGGTCGCTTAGACTCAGAGGGAGTTGATGGTCTCTCCACACTGTGAAGTCCTCCATCCATAGCTGAGCTCATTGTCTTTTCTCCTGCAAAATCTCTTGTGATGTCCTCATCTTCCATTTTACAACCTGGAGATAAAGTGAGACAGTCATTTAAAAGTTTCTCAATGACGTGTTCTGGAAACATAAAAACATAATCGTTATATACAAATACCTAAATCAATATTTTATCTGGTAAAGGCAGATATGAGTAAGCAGTTATCTGTGGATGTCCCAACAAGCCAGGACTCTTCTCTCCTTCAGTCAAAAGGCCTGTGGTCCTCCTACCCGATCTCTCCTAAATGTAAGCAGCCTGGAGAGCAGGAACCCATGAGGACTGGGAGGTGCATGCTTTTCACACAACAAGACCAGGCACTGGGTCATGTGATCTCTGATAAACAAGAAGTTTAAATTTCAGTGTTGTAGAATAGGGTGACCAGACATCCCCGGGGACAGCCCCTGGATTGAGGGTGCTGCTCCTGGAGCCCATCTGTCCCCAGATTGCAGGAGCAGTGCCAGGTGCAGGCCAATCCTGGGCGGGTGCTGAGGCGGGGGGGTGTCAGGCCGACATCCCCCGCTGTGTCAGCCGCTGTCACACAAGTCCCACCCCCTGGTTTTCTCCTTCGACAGACAGCACACTTGTCCAATGGACATGTGGTGTCTCTCATAGGTAAGAGCCAGTCCAGGAGGCAGGGCTTGTGTGACAGCGTGTACCTGGCGATTCAAATTAAAGCTGACACAGAAGGAGACGCCAGCCTGACACAACCCCCCCCCCCCCCCAAGTGTGTGGCACCCAGAGCCGACCGCCCTCCTGGGCACCTCTGGGCACAGGTGAGGCTACACAGGTGAGGCTGCATTGCTGGGGCACAGGTGAGGCTGCATTGCTCACAGGTGAGGCTGCATTTCTGGGCACAGGTGAGGCTGCATTGCTGGGCACAGGTGAGGCTGCATTGCTGGGCACACGTGAGGCTGCATAGAAGGGCACAGCTGAGCCCTGCATTGTTTATGTAGTGCACTCCTGAACTATGCACTGCTTTTTCTCTGTCTTATCTTCATAACATTTGGTAGTCATATCTCAATAAATTCTAAGGAGTATCTTTTTTTTAATCTTTATTTATGGATGAAATGTGAGAAATAACGTATATATATATTATACACTCATTCCACACATAGCACATACACTGCATATATCATTTGAGGAAGATATGCTTATAAAATACTGTATTTATTGGCGTATAACATTCACTTTTTCCCCCCTGAAAACAGAGGACAAACAGTTATTTTTTTACCATTGGGGGTGGGCATTGTGCGGTCCGCCCCGAGTGCCACACGTTAGGGGGGTGTCATGTCGCCGCCCGCCTCTCATGGCCCTGAGACAGCCCAAAAATGTATTCTAAAGATTTTTTAAAAAATCACTGCCAGGTCCTTCACATAGATTCTTTTGTAGGCTGTGTAAGTGTCATAGTAAACCGAAGCCCGCAAATGCCTCATTCTTGCGTTCTTTCCGGTCGCTCTCCTCCTCCGAGTGCAGCTTTAGATTGGAGGAGAGCGATCACGTGACCAGCCAGAAAGAATAGAGCTAATGAGGGATTTGCCGGCTTTGGTTTACAATGACAGTGACACAGTGTAGGAAGAATCTATGAGAAGGGATTGGCAGTGATTTTTTTTTAAACTTTAGAGTACGCTGGTAGTGCTGTCCCAGAAGGCTGGGGGGGTCTCCTGGGAGTTCAGGGGGTCTGTGTAATGTACGGGGGTCTGCATAGTGTAATTGCGGGGGTCTGTGTAATGTAAAGGGGGTCTGTGTAATGTAAAGAGGGGTCTGTGTAATGTAAAGAGGGGTCTGTGTAATGTAAAGAGGGGTCTGTGTAATGTAAAGGGGGTCTGTGTAATGTAAAGGGGGTCTGTGTAATGTAAAGAGGGGTCTGTGTAATGTAAAGAGGGGTCTGTGTAATGTAAAGGGGATCTGTGTAATGGGGGGGGGGGGGGGCTTTGGAATGTAAAGGGGTCTGTGGAAAGTTTTTTCCTGAAACGTCGATCTTAAAATTATTCTGCGTGTTATATGCCGATAAATACTGTAGTTTACCATTTACCAATAAAAGAAAAAAATATATATGTCCCCGGATGTCATTTTAAAAATCTAGTCACCTTATTGTAGAACCTTTAACATAGAACAAGTGACCATAGGCCTAGACTTCTGGGGATAAGCAGCACTGGAGGGTCGTTTCTGCTGCAAAGATGTTTCATTTTCTATGTTCCTTTAGCTACAAGTCTGCTTAAAGATGAGGGACCAAGGCACATTCTATGTTATTATATTTGTGCTACTGTAACTAGGAAAAAAACACAACCTAATGCTGCCAGATGAACCCCGGAATCTACATAAATTATACGTAGGAGTTGATTTACTAAAACTGGAGAGTACAAAATCTGGTGCAGCTGTACATGGTGGCCCATCAACTTCTAACTTCAGCTTGCTCAATTAAGCTTTGACAGAAAACCTGAAAGCTGATTTTTATGCACAGATTTTGCACTCTCCAGTTTTAGTAATTCAGCCCCATTGTGTCTGCAGCACAGAGAAGGGGGTTTATCTGAGAGAAAAGAAGATCTAATGTGCAGGACAGGTATCAGTGACTATTATAAACCTATTATTGGCTGATGATCACTTATCTCCCTCCTCTGGATCAATCAGTGTGCAGTAACAGAGCAGAGATAAGAGAAGAATATATTATGGCTCACCTGTGCTGATCTCTGTAGGAGTGTCCTCCTCTTTAAATGTCCTCGTCATTCCAGCCTCCTCTGTATATTGCTGATCATTCCTCACATACGTCTCTTCTACTTCACCCTCAACTTTCATGTTCATCAGATCTTCACCCTAAACCAACAGAAATATCATCTTGTAGAGTCCACACATCGTCTCCACATCAGAGCGTTCAACCACCTTATGTTCCTCCTCACGTATTACTAATTTACTACCAGATAGATCAGTCTGGATGTCACACCGCTTCCTCAAACTTAATCTATCCAAAACGGAACTTATAATTTTTCCTTCCCCACGTGCCTCTTTCCCTGATCTTTCTGTCAAAATCGATGGCACAACTATCAGCCCATCCCCACACGCCAGGGTCCTAGATGTAGTCCTGGACTCTGAACTCTCCTTTAAGCCACACATCCAATCACTGTCCAAATCTTGCCGCCTCAACCTCCGCAACATCTACAAAATACGCCCCTTTCTAACCAATGACACAACAAAGCTCTTAATTCACTCCCTAGTCATCTCTCGCCTCGACTACTGCAACTCCCTCCTCATTGGCTTACCGTTACATAGTCTACCCCCCCTTCAATCCATCATGAATGCTGCTGCCAGACTCATCCACCTTACCAATCGCTCTGTGTCTGCTACTCTTCTCTGTTAATCTCCCCACTGGTTTCCGTTTTAAATTAAATCCAAAATAAAAACTTACAAAGCCATCCAAAACTCTGCCCCCAGCTACATCACTAGCCTAGTCTCAAAATACCAACCTAATCGTTCTCTTCGTTCCTCTCAAGACCTCCTGCTCTCTAGCTCCCTCATCACTTCCTCCCATGCTCGTCTCCAGGACTTTTCCAGAGCCTCTCCAATCCTATGGAACACCTTACCCCAACCTGTCCGATTATCTCCAACTCTATTAGCTTTTAGATGATCCCTGAAAACCCTCCTCTTCAGGAAGAAGCCTATCCTACCCACACCTAACAACTGTATTTTAATTTTCTCCATCTGATCATTCCCCCCACTGCTGTTACTTGACACCTCCTTCTAGATTGTAAGCTCTAATGAGCAAAGCCCTCTGATCCCTCCTGTATTGAATTGTATTGTAACTGTTTGCCCCATGTTGTAAAGCGCTGCGCAAACTGTTGGCGCTATATAAATCCTGTATAATAATATAATAATAATGTTCCAGACCCTCAACTCCACCCACCTGATGATGGTGAGGGATGGTGTGATGTTTCTGTGTGTAATCCTGGAAATACAGAGGATGTGGACATCTCTCTGGTGGGTTCCCATTACTGGATCCATCTGTAGGAAACACACACACTGACTGAATACATTGTTTCTATGTGTTTATCAGATGATGGGGGATCTAGGTGGACCCTCCGTACTGCTCTCTCCTTTATAATAAAGTCTCCTCTTACCCGGTGATGTGAGGGGCGGCTGATTGTCCATCATGACGTCCTTGTAGAGATCCTTGTGTCCTTCTAAATACTCCCACTCCTCCATGGAGAAATAGACAGTGACATCCTGACACCTTATAGGAACCTGACACACACAATGATACAGTCACCATCCAGACACATCCCTTGTCTGTTACTGGATAATGTCCCAGAATTCCCAGCACCGCTCACCTCTCCTGTCAGCAGCTCCATCATCTTCTTGGTGACTTCTAGAATCTTCTGCATGTTGTGTCTCTCAGGTATCAGGGAGGGAGGTGGAGGCACTGTGATGGCCATATGATCTCCAGACTTTGCAGGAGGAAACCTCTGTATTCAAGCAAAGATATTAATATCACATCACATTCCCAGAATCCTCTTCACCTCTACGGTCAGGTCTGTTTTTATTAATAAAGATAAGAGTGATGTCATGTGACCTCCCAGAATGCGCCTTACCTCTCCGTTCAGCAGGTAAATGATCTCCAGAGTGAGGTTTAGCATCCTCTCAGTCAATTGACTCCAGTCCCCCTCCATCTTCACTGATGTGGTTATGTGATCTATGCAGATTACTCTGTAGGAAGAGAATTATCTGGACTGTATTTGTTGTACAATATTAGGATGGGGATGTAAGGGGTTAATAGGTGGGCTGCCCCCATTGGGAATTGGCAATGTGTAGGAAGCTGCTTCCCTCTAGTGTCTGTATTTGTATAGATGTTGCTTGGTAAAAAGAGTCATTTAAATATAGACAGGTACTTCCTGTCCCTGCTAGCTTTATAGGAACCCCCATCTGGAGGACTTTGCTATCTTTATAAAGAGGGGGTTTCCAGGAAGTAGACACATAATCGGACCACATAACCTTCCAGGCAGGGGTTACTGTTATATTTCATCCAGACCAGAAGAAGAGACTATTAGGTAAGCATTCCTGTGTTCTAATTGTATAACTGTTGTAGGTTTTGTGTGTATCTGAAGTCTGGTGACAGAAGTAGCTTTATCCTATTGTTAGAAGTGTCTCTGTCCACATGCACAGTACTAGATAGCCAAGTCTTTGCTACTCTATGTGTGCAGCGGTCACCTTGCAGTATATTTTTAGGTGAAACTCCTTTATTAAAATAGAGTTTATTTGAAGCTCCTGTTACTTTAGTTAACTGCTGTCCCTTCTGGTCTGGGATTCTGTAGCTAGCTTTAGCTCAGGGCTCAATAAACAGCTTAGGGTAGAGCCAGGTTAGGCATCTGATGGCTCATAGTCATCTAGAGGTCAAGTTGCATGGTAGATTAGAAACTGTTAGGGGTTGAGTAGATAGGTTGACACTGAGGTCCGGTGTCACACCACAAACCTTTCAGTGAGTAGATGCGTCCCAGGCTGGCCAGATGCAGTTCAGAGGCTCAATGCATCACCACTAACCCAGCTCTTCAAAGGCAGAATCCCATGGGTCCTCGCAACTGCAATTTACTGAGACTTCTCTTTGCTTAATATTTATATATCTGCACGCAATTCACAGGGACTCCCATTGGGCTTGTTTTACTAATGTTATATGTTCATAGATTGGGTAAATGTTCTATTGCTAAATACTTATTATATAAAGTTTGCATTATTTATATACCGGTGTGTATCTATAAACTTATCGTTCTTGTTATATACTGGGTGCAGTAGATCCCCTGCTCCCAATTATTTTGCTTAATTTCTCAGGAAGAGAACCCCCTCTGCTCACAAATACTCTGTCCTGGGTGGAGACACTGTAAAATGAATTATAAAAAAAATCAACTCTTTCACTTGACGAAGGCTCTGGTCTGCTCCCAGATTTGCTAGGACAGTCCCAATTTTCAGACAGGTGTCCCGCAATGTCTGTGTCTCATAATGTGTCCCGGGATTAGGACCCTGACGGTATTGCGTTCAATCTCCTCCGCTCTGCAACAAGGTTCCTCCCATATTTCCACTCAGCGTCTCTGCAGCGAACACACTCCCTCTGCCCTATTCGCTCACATTAAGCAAGCCCACTAGCCAACACATACAACACCTCTGCCCCACTCCCGTTGTTCCCACAGCAGGGTGCACACTGTGTGTGGGCTGTGGAAGCCGCTGGTAATAGTATTAGAGGTATTAAGGGCATAGAGGGGTCACAGTTCAGGGGGTATTGGGGGAGAATGGGTAAAGGGGACTTAGTGCAGGGGGAATCGGGGGGACGTTAGAGGTGTTTCAGTGCAGTGGGTATCGAGGGATGGAGAGAGGGGTCACAGTGCAGGGGTTAATGGGGGAATGGGTAGAGGTGTCACTGTGTAGGGGGTATCAGTGTGGGGAATAGTATCAGTGGGGGAAATGGGTGGTAATAGTATTATAGGTTTTAGGGTCATAGTTCAGGGGGTATTGAGAGAGAATGGGTAGAGGGGTCTCAGTGCAGGGGGTATCTGGGGGTAAATAGCTAGAGGGGTCACAGTGCAGGGTGAATCGGGGAGGGGGGAGGGTAGAGGTGTTTCAGTGCTGAGGGTATTGTGTAGAAAGCTGAAAATTGGCCTGGGCAGGAAGGGGGTGAAAGTGCCCGGTATTAGAGTGGTTAAGATCCTCCTTTAGGGTACCTAATTGTCAGCACAGCGTAATTGACTATTATATTACCGTTTATTTTATTAACACTATAATGCCCCGTACACACGGTCAGAATTTCCGACGGAAAATGTCCATGTTGTCGGAAAATCTGACCGCGTGTGGGCTCCATCAGACTTTTTCCGTCGTATTTTCTGACGGAAAAAATTTGAGATCCTGCTCTCAAATTTTTCGATCGTGTGTAGCGAATTCCGACGGACAAAGTGCCACGCATGCTTAGATCACATTACGAGACCAAAGCTATTGGCTACTAGCCTCTACGTAGTTCCGTCGTACGCAACGAACATCACCACGTTCAGAATGATCGGATTTTCTGACAACTTTGTCCGACCGTGTGTATGCAACACCAGTGTCGGACAAAATCCGTCGGAAAAATTCCG
Organism: Lithobates sylvaticus; assembly: GCA_028564925.1. Classification (NCBI taxonomy): domain Eukaryota; kingdom Metazoa; phylum Chordata; class Amphibia; order Anura; family Ranidae; genus Lithobates; species Lithobates sylvaticus. Next base: position 584,572,262 of record CM053028.1, read on the forward strand.
ACGGATTTTGTGGTCGGAATTTCCGACCGTGTGTACGGGGCATAAGAGTGTAGATGTATGATTAAGCAGTGCCAAACTAATTAAGGTTTATTTAAATAAAATAAGATTTTATTACCTCCTTTGCTGCCAGTTCCTGCAATGTCCCCGCTACTTCGTACAACAACATGGAACTTTATCCCTTACATCACTTCCTGTCTGTAGCTGACATCACTTCCTGTCTTCCATAGAGACTTCCTTTCTTGGTATAGGTGAGATCACCACCTTGTGGAGCCCATGGGAACTGCAGCCCCGAGAAAGTTTTCGCAGCGTGAATAGAGCCTTGTCATTGTTGTAAAGTGCCCCAGAATCCTCAGGACAGTCCCAGGATTTTGGTTACTGTGCCATTGTGTCCTCATACTGCCAATTCCAGGACTCTCTACAGAGTGGGAGTGAGGTAATGACTGCTGGAACACTCACTGGGTTCCATCATCAGGTACTGCAATTATTCCGGACTGTTTGGAGCAGCGATCTGCTTTCTGACAAGTGAAAGTATAACTCCGATATCAGCAGAGAGGCTGACAAAAAAAGCTAGGCTGGGGTTAGGCTTTGTTCTCACTGACACCAATGATGGGGCTTATTTTATCCCACTGGTACCAACAAGTGGACTTATTTTACCTCACTAACACCAATGCAATCATGGGGCTTATTTAATACCAATAACACCAACAATGGGACTTATTATCTCACTAGCAATTGGCAATATTTCCACGGCACACATTCCTGGAATAAGCCTAAAGTAATGGGCGCTGCAGCAACAACCAGGTGGAAACAGAAACATACACAGAACTAGAAGCTGCCCCGATGAACTGTCTGCAGGAGCCAAGCATTTGTAAAAATGTTACCAAAATCTGGTGAAAGCATAACAATCGAGATCCATTGGTACAGGGTTGGATGGATGTGCCCTCAAAAAGACTCTGCATTGAGGTCTTCTTAGTTTCCTTGGCAAAGCCCACAGTGCCCTCTTTGCCATAACTACATGGATCTTGCAGAGGCACTGATTACATCTACCAATGTAGCCTGAGGAGGGATTTTACTCCTCTTGTGGTGAGATAATGCCCTCTTTATATTGCAAAGTCCCCAGTATGGCTTCCAGAGTACTGTGGTTTCCTTGCTCTCAATTCAAACATTAAGGGCCTTCACCATGGCTGTCAAGGCTATTGCCAGACAAGTTAGGTGGAGATGACATGTTTGATAAGATGTAAAGGTTAAACATCGACGAGCGGAGCAGTATCAACGTGTTGGTCCTCCGATTCTTTTAGTGGAGAGAAGTTGTATAGATGATTATGGAGAATTACTTCTAATCAACTGTTCTTCAATCCTCCCATACCAGATCTTTAATCTCATCTATAAAATGTGAGAGTGATTGCCTTCTTCTTAAGATGCTTGTAAAACCTCTTTTTAGCTGGAGCTTTTACTGTTGCTTCCCATGGAAAGGCCTGTTTTTACAGTTTCAACACATGCCTGAATGGAGGTTGAAGTCAAAGCCTCCCATGACTATATCCTTATCTCAATGGTCGGGCTGGTGCAATAGATGCCTATGAGGATTTGGCTCTGTTGCTGACTCCATTTCATGAGATTTGTCTGAGGGTACTGGTATAGATAACTGAACTTTAGTCTCTTGCATAACTTTTATGATAAGAGAGACTAATTATCTGTTCCTTTCCCGCTATAGTCTCCTATGAGACATCCTTCAAACAGGGTCTTACTCTGATGTGTGGCATTGGGGCAGGCCCAGAAGCATCTTCCAGAGGGGCATCAATATAGGAGTGGGCCTTGAGGAGTGAGACCTTCTACAGTGGCTACGATGATGTCCTGGAATTACGGGTAGACTGGTGTGCCCTTCAAACCTTCAGTCATCTCCTGAGAGTGGAATCAGTTTTACTGAGAAAGGACAACACCACAGCGGTCTCCTATGTGAAGAGACAAGGGGGCACCCGGAACTCCACCTTACTCCAAAAAGTCGAGCCCATCATGTCATGGGGCCAGAAAAAAAAACTGGCCAATATCTTGGCAATCTTCGTTCCCGGATTCCAATCTGACTTCCTGTCTTGCACACAGACAATAACAAATGGTCCCTTCATGTGGAGACGTTCGAGTGAATCTTGTCCTTGGGAGTCGATCCCAAAGTAGATCTATTTGCATCTCCCTGCAACTTCAAGATCAGTACGGTAAGTATTATACTCTGTGCCGTTGCAGCCAGGCCTTCAGAATAGATGCCCTGAAAATCGGTGGAGTTTCAGCATATGCCTTTTTTTCCCCGTTCCCAATCCCCCTCAGGTTTTTGCAGAGGCTCCAAGCGGAAGCAGTCGAGGTGGTGGTGATAGTGCCTTACTGGCCGAACAGGCTATGGTTTCCCCTCCGGACCCAGCTCAGCTTCCACGACCCGGTTCCTCTTCCTCTCAGACTGGACCTTCTTTCTCAGGGGGCAGTTCTGCACCCTTGCCCGGCATTACTGAGACTGATGGTCTGGTTCTTGAAAGGGATAGGCTGGAAATTCTCGGGTGCGCATGAAGAGTGATTTCCACCCTCATGAGCTTGAGAAAGGCAAGCACAAATAAAGTCTACGGGAGAATATGGGCCAAGTTTGTTGAATTTTCATCCTCTATGGGTAATTCGTTCAGATGCCCGGGAATCCAAGATATCCTGGGCTTCCTCGAATCTGGCCTAGATCTGTTTCTATCTATCAGCTCCCTCAGGGTCCAATGTTGGCCTTCTCTGGAACATCATGGGCCGCTCACCCTCTAATCCGGCAGTTCTTCCGCAGGGCGGGGCGGCAAGACTCACTGACTGGTCTCAGTACCGCGGAATCTGCTCCGCTTTCCATCAAAGACATTTCTGCAAAAGTTGCTTTCCTAGTTGCCATTACTTCGGCCAAAAGGGTCTCTGAGATCAGGTCCTTAGTTCATAATGAACCATTTCTGACTTTCTTCCCGGACCGGGTGGTCCTTATTCCTATGCTTGGCTCAAACCCAAAAGTTACATCAGTGTTCCATGAGAACCAAGAAATTGTCCTACCTACATTCAGGGCCTCAGGGTCCACTGAAGCTCACCTCTGGTTATGGGGGAAATACTGAAGGAATACCTGCAAGTTACTTCCTCCTTTAGACGTTCTGACTATCTGCTTATCCTGCACTCTGGCAATAACAAAGGGAAGCGAGCTTCGACCAGAATGATCGCGGCCGGGTTCGTCCAATCCACCCAGCAGGCGTATAGGGCTAAGGACTTGGCTCCTCCAGAGGTGGTGATGAGAGAGGTGGTCATTCTACCAGGGGTTTAGCGGCTTCCTGGGCAGCAGCCCAGCATGTGGCTCCAGATGTCATCTGCAAAGCGGCCTTGTGGACCTCCATTAATACCTTTATGTCACAGTATTGCATAGAACCTGCTTCTCTATCAGCTGTGAACTTTAGGAATCCTGTCGGTTGACGGGGCAAATTAAATTTCTTTTTGATCAGCATACCCGCCCGTGTGGTTTGGTTAGTTATTTCCCACACGTAGACTGCCATGGAGTCTGTCAGGAAAACTGAAAATTTCCTCTCAAATACTTACCGTAATTTTCCTTTCCTGATGGACTCCATGGCAGACAGAGTTCCCACACATTGGTTAAGAGTTGGCTAGTTACGGAACGCAGTCTCTGGCTGTGAGCTAAAATTTATGGGAGGGGGTCCTATATCATTGGAGAGGAGGTGGGGTTATCCCACACATAGACTGCCATGGAGTCCATCAGGAAAGGAAAATGACGGTAAGTATTTGATAGGAAATTTTCAGTTTTCTTCAAATTGTGGCCACATGTCCTCTTCAGAGACCTTAGAGAAAACATTTTATTTCAGTTGCTGAAGTCACCTTTGATATATTTTTACATGATACTCATATTGCCTCTCCTCCAGAGTGAATAACTTATCTATGTCATCGATCCTCATAGCTGAGGTCTTCCATCCCCCATAGTTAAGCTCCTCGATTCCCCATAGCCGATCACCTCCAATCCTCATAGCTGAAGTCCTCCATAGCCGAGCTCCTCCATTTCCCATTGCCAAGCTTCTCCATCCCCCATAGCTGATCTCCTCCATTCTCCATAGCTGAGCTCCCCCATCCCTCATAGCTGAGCTTCTCCATCCCTCATAGAGGAGCTCCTCCATTTCTCATAGCTGATCTCCTCCATCCATCATAGCTGAGCTTCTCCATCCCTCATAGCTGAGCTCCTCCACTCTTCCTTTCTGATCTCCTCCATTCCTCATAGCTGATCTCCTCCATCGACCCATAGCTGAGCTCCTCCATCCACCCATAGCTAAACTCCTCTATTCTCCATAGCCGAGCTCCAACATCCCTCATAGCTGAGCTCCTTCATTCCTCATAGCCGATCTCCTCTATTCTCTAGAGCTGATCTCCCTCATCCACCCATAGCTAAACTTCTCCATTCTCCATAGCTAAGCTCCTCCATCCCTTATAGCTGAGCACCTCAATCCCCCAAAGCTAAGCTCCTTCATCCACCATAGCTGAGCTCCTCCATCCCCATAACTGATCTGCTCCATTTCCCATAGCTGAAGTGCTCTATTTTCATAGCTGAGCTCCCCCATCCCCCATAACTGAGCCCCTCCATTCCCCATAGCTGAGCACCTGCACAAGACAACACAGACAAGTAACGAGACTCATATAACATATGGGGAAGCAGGAGTAAGAAGGATTATACTCCATAATGACATCCTGGCAGTCAAAACAGGCACTTAGCTGATTAACCACTTCAGCCCCGGACCAATTGGCAGCCAAAGGACCAGGCCCCTTTTTGCGATTCGGCACTGCGTCGCTTTAACTGACAATTGCGCGGTCGTGCGACAAGGCTCCAAAACAAAATTGGCGTCCTTTTTTTCCCACAAATAGAGCTTTCTTTTGGTGGTATTTGATCGCCCCTGCGGTTTTTATTTTTTGCGCTATAAACAAAAATAGACCGACAATTTTGAAAAAAATGCAATATTTTTTGCTTTTTGCTATAATAAATATCCCCAAAAAATATATAAAAAAATATTTTTTTTCCTCAGTTTAGGCCGATACGTATTCTTCTACATATTTTTGGTAAAAAAAACGTAATTAGCGATTATTGATTGGTTTGCGCAAAAGTTATAGCGTTTACAAAATAGGGGATAGTTTTATAGCATTTTTTTATTAATAATTTTTTTTTACTAGTAATGGCAGCGATCAGCGATTTTTATTGTGACTGCAACATTATGGCGGACACATCGGACATTTTTGACACATTTTTGGGACCATTGTCAGTTATACAGCAATCAATGCTATTTAAATGCATTGATTCCTGTATAAATGACAGTTGTAGTGAAAGAGTTAACCACTAGGGGGAGGGGGAGGGGTTATGGGCTCTGACGTGTGTGTGTGTTTTTTTACATTAGGGGGCGGGGCTGACGTCTGACGTCATTGATCGGCTTTCCCGATGAGCGGGAACAGCCAATCAATTACAGGCAGAGTAGGAAGCGCGGGGAGAGGTTTGTTTACACAAACCTCTCCCCGTTCTTCAGCTCCGTAACCCGATCGCAGGACACCAGCGGCGATCGGGTCTGCTGGTCCCGCGGCCGGGGTCACGGAGCTCCCGACCGGGTCGCGAGCGGGCCGTGCCATTCTGCTGACATATATATGCAGTGGGCGGTCGGGAAGCGGTTAAAAATACCTTAAAATTATATTTGTAAAAAAAAAAAAAAATTTAAATAAGCCATAACTCAGGAGACCCCCTTTAGAGGCCCATGACTAGGGATGAGCTAAATGTGCCTGTGTTTCGTTTAAGGCGGGTTCCCATATATGACCAAAGTTCAGGTGCAAATCCAAATCCAACTGAAGTAAATGGAAGCTAAATATTAAAAATCAGTAAAGACCATGTTCTCAGCAAATAGGTAAGGGGGTTGGGCAATGCCCTGGGGGACATATACATTTTTTTAATTTTATTTTATAAATTTTTATAGCTATTTTTAAGTAGAAAAACAATTAAGAAAGCAGTACAATATAGTATATGTCAGGCCTCATAAATACCATTGGAATAGGGGAAGATAATACTGGGAGTATGCTATAGGTCCCCTAACCTGAGGAACTAGGGGAAACAGATCTCCTATTACAATTTGGATTAGAAGCAAGGATGGGAAGTGTTATCATAATGAGGGATTTTAATTATTCAGACATAGACTGGGTGGAGGGAAGCGCGTATTCATCTAAGGCTTGCCAGTTCCTAAATGTATTACAGGACAATTTTATGGGTCAGATGGTAGACGCACCAACTAGAAATAAAGCGTTACTGGATCTACTGATTACCAACAATACAGACCTGATCATGGATGTGGAAATACGGGGCAATTTAGGTAACAGCGATCACAGGTCAATTGGCTTCAGTATAAATTAAACAAATAGGAAACATAAGGGGAATACAAAGACACTGAATTTCATAAGAGCCAACTTCCCTAAACTACGACCCTTACTAGAAGGCATAAATTGGGATAAAATCTTAGAAACAAAGAACGCGGAGGAGGGATGGGTTTGCTTTAATAGCATATTAAATAAGGGCATTAGCCAATGCATCCCATTGGCTAATAAATTTAAAAGAGCGAACAAAAGTCCTGGATGGCTTAACTCCATTGTAAAAATGCATATAAAAGAAAAGGAGAAGTCCTTCAAAAAATACAAGGTTGAGGGATCATCATCAGCATTCAGACTTTATAAAGAATGCAAGGGGACAGATCATATTGGCCCCATACAGAATGAGGAAGGACATCTGGTTACAAAGGATGGGGAGATGGCAAAGGTATTGAATTTATTCTTCTCCTCAGTCTTCACAAGGGAATCGGGGGGCTTCAGTAACCAAAACTACAGTGTTTATCCTCATGACACCCAAGAGGATAGTATGTGACTGGTCAAAATATAGTAATGCATTAAAGTGTTTGTTCACCAATGCCAGAAGTCTGCCAAGCAAAATAGGTGAGTTGGAAGCTCTGGTGTATCAGGAGAGCTATGATGTAATCGGTATTGCTGAAACTTGGCTGCAGTCCTCACATGACTGGGCTATAAATATTCCTGGCTATGCACTCTTTCGGAAAGACAGAGTTAAAAAGGAAAGGTGAGGGGTCTGTCTGTATGTGAGAAGTGATCTCAAAGCGAGTGTGAAAGAGGACCTGGGGGATGGAGAGTGTGATGAGTCTGAAGCATTATGGGTGGAACTGCATACAGATGTGCGTAGTTCAAAGTTAATCATTGGTGTTTGTTATAGACCACCCAATGTTAATGAGGAGGTGGATACTCAGCTCCTTGCACAAATAGAAAGGGCTGCAAGGGCTGGGACAGTGATAATAATGGGGGATTTTAACTACCCAGAAATTGACTGGAATAATGGCACTGCTGGGACAGTTAAAGGACAAAAATTTATAAACCTATTACAGGACAATTTTATGGTCCAGTTCATTGAGGCCCCAACCAGGAATGATGCTCTGCTGGATCTGGTAATCTCAAACCATGCAGAGCTTATTACTAATGTTCAGATAAAGGAGCATCTGGGTAACAGTGATCATAACATGATTTCATTTGATGTTAGCTGTAAGCAAAAATCACATACAGGAAAGATAAAAACACTTAATTTCAAGAGGGCAAATTTTCCAAGGATGAGGGCTGCTCTCCAGAACTTAGACTGGGAGAGAATATTGGCAACAATGGGCACAGAACAGAAATGGGGATTCTTCAAAAAGACTGTTTGTGAACTCACTGCAAAGTATATTCCCATGGGCAATAAATTTAAAAGGCTAAAAATAAAACCTATGTGGCTCACGGCCAAAGTTAAAAAAGCTATAAACTATAAGAAAAGAGCTTTTAAAAAATATAAAAATGAAGGATCACTAGTGTCATTTAAATGTTACAAAGAACATAACAGAATATGTAAAAAGGAAATCAAGGATGCAAAAATTCAAAACGAAAGACAGATTGCAAAAGATAGTAGGACAAACCCCAAAAAATTCTTCAAATATATTAATAGTAAAAAGGTCAAGTCTGAGCATGTAGGCCCTTTACAAAATAATCTAGAGTGGGTGACTGGGGACAAAGAGAAGGCTAATTTATTAAATACTTTCTTCAGCTCTGTGTATACAAAGGAGCATGGGGGAGCTCATGTCCACAATGGGGGTGGTAGTGACACAGCCCCAAATCCACAATGGCTCAAAAGTGATATGGTCCAGAAATATTTAGACAGAATAAAGGTGGATAAAGAACCTGGACCTGATGGCATCCACCCACGGATCCTAAAAGAATTGAGCACTGTAATTTCAAAGCCATTGTATCTAATTTTTAGGGAATCATTAATGACAGGAATAGTACCACTGGATTGGCGCAGGGCGAACGTGGTGCCTATATTTAAAAAGGGAACAAAGTCTTTACCAAGTAACTATAGACCTGTTAGTTTAACTTCTATAGTTGGGAAGATACTGGAGAGATTATTAAAAGACCACATAGACGAGTTCTTGCAGGAAAAAAATATTTTAAGCAACAGACAGCATGGATTCATGAAAGACAGAAGTTGTCAGACAAACCTCATTTCTTTTTATGAGGTGGTAAGTAAAACCTTGGACAGAGGCGTGGCTGTGGACGTGGTATACTTGGATTTTGCAAAAGCGTTCGATACAGTTCCCCACACACGGCTCATGTGTAAGGTAAGGTCTACAGGTTTGGAAATATCGGTTTGTAAATGGATAGAAAACTGGCTAAAAGACAGAATTCAGAGAGTTGTGGTTAATGATTCTTACTCTGAATGGGCTAAGGTTATCAGTGGTGTACCCCAAGGTTCAGTGCTGGGACCCTTACTTTTTAATATCTTTATAAATGATATTGGGTCTGGGATCAAAAGTAACATTTCTGTCTTTGCAGATGACACCAAGCTATGCAGTGGAATAACGTCCGTACAGGAGGTCTCCAATTTACAAGCCGACCTCAATGCTCTGTCAAAATGGGCGACTATGTGGCAGATGAGGTTTAATGTTGATAAATGTAAAGTTATGCACTTGGGGGCTAAGAATATGCATGCATCATACATACTAGGGGGAGTACAACTGGGGGGATCCGTAGTGGAGAAGGATCTGGGGGTTTTGGTAGATCATAAACTCAATAATAGCATGCAATGCCAAGCTGCGGTTTCCAAAGCCAGCAAAGTCCTTTCTTGTATTAAGAGAGGTATGGACTCCAGAGAGAGAGATATCATTTTGCCCCTGTTCAAATCATTAGTAAGACCTCATCTGGAATATGCAGTTCAGTTTTGGGCACCAGTTCTCAAAAAGGATATCGGGGAACTGGAGAAAGTGCAGAGAAGGGCAACCAAACTGATAAGAGGCATGGAGGAGCTCAACTATGAGGAAAGATTAGAGGAACTGAATTTATTCACCCTTGAGAAGAGGAGATTAAGGGGGGATATGATCAACATGTATAAATATATAAGGGGTCCATATAGTGAACTTGGTGTTGAGTTATTCACTTTACGGTCAACAAAGAGGACAAGGGGGCACTCTTTACGTCTAGAGGAGAAGAGATTTCATCTCCAAATACGGAAAGGTTTCTTCACAGTAAGAGCTGTGAAAATGTGGAATAGACTCCCTGCAGAGGTGGTTCTAGCCAGCTCAGTAGATTGCTTTAAGAAAGGCCTGGATACTTTCCTGAATGTACATAATATAACTGGGTACTGACATTTATAGGTAAAGTTGATCCAGGGAAAATCCGATTGTCTCTCGGGGGATCAGGAAGGAATTTTTTTCCCTGCTTTAGCAAATTGGAGAATGCTCTGCTGGGGTTTTTTTTTGCCTTCCTCTGGATCAACTGTGGGTATAGAATGGGGTATATGGGATTGTATGATAGATTATATATATATATATATATATATATATATATATATATATATATATATATATATATATATATATATATATATATATATATATATATATATATATATATATATATATATATATATATTTTTTTTTTAATTTGTGGTTGAACTGGATGGACTTGTGTCTTTTTTCAACCTAACTATGTAACTATGTAACATCACAGGAAGCACCTCCATGGTTAACAGAGGACAGAATTTAAATTAGACTTGGGAAACTTAACATTAATAAATCACCGGGACCAGATGGCTTGCACCCGAAGGTACTTAGGGAACTCAGTCAAGTAACTGCCAGACCATTGTTGCTAATTTTTACTGACAGTCTACTGACTGGAATGGTACCAGCTGATTGGAGAAAAGCCAATGTAGCACCAAAAGGGCCCAAAATACATCCCTGGGAATTACAGACCAGTTAGCCTAACATCAATAGTATGTAAACTCTTGGAGGGGATGATAAGGGACTATATACACAATTTTAGTAATGAGAACAGTATCATTAGCAGTAATCAGCATGGATTCATGAAGAATCGTTCTTGCCAAACCAATCTACTAACCTTCTATGAGGAGGTGAGTTGCCAGCTAGATAAAGGAAGGCCCGTAGACGTGGTGTATCTGGATTTTGCAAAAGCATTTGACACAGTTTCCCATAAACATTTACTGTACAAAATAAGGTCCGTTGGCATGGACCACAGAGTGAGTACATGAATTTATAACTGGCTACAAGGGCGAGTTCAGAGGGTGGTGATAAATGGGGAGTACACGGAATGGTCAGGGGTGGGGTCCCCCAGGGTTCTATGCTGGGACCAATCCTATTTAATTTGTTCATAATCGACGTGGAGGATGGGGTAAACAGTTCAATCTCTGTATTTGCGGACGATACTAAGCTAAGCAGGGCAACAACTTCTCCACAGGATGTGGAAATCTTGCAAGAAGATCTGACCAAATTAATGGGGTGGGCAACTACATGGCAAATGAGGTTCAATGTAGAAAGATGTAAAGTAATGCATTTGGGTGGCAAAAATATCAATGCAATCTATACACTGGAGGAGAACCTCTGGGGGAATCTAGGATGGAAAAGGACCTGAGGGTTCTAGTAGCTGATAGGCTCAGCAATGGCATGCATTGCCAAGCTGCTGCTAACAAAGCAAACAGAATATTGCCATGCATTAAAAAGGGGATCAACTCCAGAGATAAAACGATAATTCTCCTGCTCTACAAGACTCTGGTCCGGCCTCACCTGGAGTATGCTGTCCAGTTCTGGGCACCAGTCCTCAGGAAGGATGTACTGGAAATGGAGCGAGTACAAAGAAGGGCAACAAAGCTAATAAAGGGTCTGGAAGATATTAGTTATGAGGAAAGGTTGCGAGCACTGAACTTATTCTCTCTGGAGAAGAGACGCTTGAGAGGGGATATGATTTCAATTTACAAATACCATACTGGTGACCATCAAAAAACTCACGGTTCGGATCGTTCCTCGGATCAGAGTCACAAATCGGATCATTTTTTTGGATCAGCCACGTCATCTCCCCCACTGTAATATCCACGTCATCTCCCCCACTGTAATGGACACCCCCCCACACACTGTAATGGATATCTCCCCCACTCACTGTAATATCCACAATCTCTCCCACTGTAATAGACATCTCCCCCACTCACTGTAATATCCACAATCTCTCCCACTGTAATAGACATCTCCCCCACTCACTGTAAAATCCACAGACATCTCCCCACTGTATACAGTATAGGAAGACTAGTGTTTAGTCTTACCTTAGCAGATCCAAGAGCAGTTGAGGGGTGATGAAGTCAGCGTGCAGCTCACCGCCACCGGGCGTACCAAGATGGCCGCCTCTCCGGAGCTAGGCCGGAGCCGCGGCCTTTCCTAAGACCGAGGCAGCGGAGCGCTGCGCGGATCGCGCGGTGTGCCGATCCGAACAGGTTGACCCATTCGGATCACGGATCGGTGACGATCAGTTGCACCACTAAGGGATATACAATGTAATACTGACATATAATCACACACATAGGTTGGACTTGATGGACTTGTGTCTTTTTTCAACCTCCCCTACTATGTAACTTTAAATCATATGTTCGCATTATTAACGAAACTGTTCCCTACAGCAGATGTAGTTAAAATGTGTTCCAATCATAATTATAACTTTCATCAACTTTATACACATACCATATCAATTTTAATTATTAATTCCCAACCTCCTCCCCTCAAAGGGAATAGAAGGGAGGTAAGAAGAGGGAAAAACAAACAGGAAAGAGGAGAAAAAAATTAAAAAGGGCAAAAAAAAAAAAAAAAATAGTAGAAAAGAGGAGAGAAAAGATGGGAAAAGAAGAGTGAGATGAGAGAAAAGCCTACGACAAATATATAGAGCTGTTAACTGATATGTCATGCTCTGACACTCTATTCTCTAGAGTCCAAAATGAATTCACAATATAACATAGTAGTCCTAAATTCGGTTAGCCCTTTATTTCTACAAGTTAATTCTTCCATTAGATGGAGATCATCAACCCTACGTAGCCATTGCGAAATAGTAGGTATAAATTAAGAGATTTACCCACATTTAATAGATGTGGAATCATAGTCATCTTATATTGACCTATTGATTCATTCGTACTGTGAAATAGGAATGTCAATGGTTCAGGTCCGATTACTCCACCCGTGTGTAGCTCGATCTCCACAGTGTCTCCAGCACAGGAGTGCGTTTGAAGTGTACATTGCATGCAATTTCACTGGTGGATAACGCCATGAGTAAGGAGTTTAAAATTGACCTCCGCCATTCTGCACGAGGTAGCAGACATGTAAGAGAGTTGTATAGCCTTATCTTTTTGTTTATCTGTAAATTGAATTTGTAAGTCTACTTCCCACCAACCTGTATAATCTAGATAACCCGGATTTTGCAAGGGCAGCAAAGCTTTATAAAAAAAGTGAAATACAATGCTGTGGTGGGTCCTTATGTTGCATAATTGTGAGATAACCACACGTATCTCCACTGATCCATGAATGTCGGCTGGTCTACTCCGCACATGGACATTAATGGTTTAATCTTTGAGTCCTTTATCACTTCATGTAGTAGTGGTATCGACTCTGGAAACCATGATTCAAAGCCTTTGTCTAGAACCCCTGGCATAAAATATTCATGTCTCAACAAAGGCATTATTGGGAAGTTATTTTCCCAGCCATATCGATTATGTAAAGAATCCCATAATGCCAAGGTAGATCTAGTCAAAGGAGATATTGTGGATGCTAGCCTTCTCATTGGTCATGGTATCCATAATATTACTGATAAATCGGTGTCTCCCAGTGCCATCTCTAGTTCAACCCAGAGTTTAGTCTTTCTAGCATATTTCCAGTCTTCCTTTAACCACCTCAATACAGGGCACTTACACCCCCTTCCTGTCCGCAGTCATGCTACACTGTAACCATGTGAAATTGTTATCATTTTATTCACACAAATAGAGCTTTTTTTGATGGTATTTAACCACTTCCCGACCGCCTCATGTAGATATACGTCTAGATATACAGAATGGCACGGGCAGGCAAAAGCACGTACGGGTACGTCCCCTTTAACTTGCCTGCCCGTGGGTCGCGCGCTGGTATCCCGCGATCGGGTTACGGAGCTGAAGAACGGGGAGAGGTTTGTGTAAACAAACCTCTCCCCGCGCTTCCTACACTGCCTGTCATTGATCGGCTGTTCCCTGTCATCGGGAAAGCCGATCAATGACGTAAGATGTACAGCCCCGCCCCCTAATGTAAAAAAAAACACAACACGTCACACTGACTCCTCCCCGCCCCCTAGTGGTTAACTCTTTCACTACAACTGTCATTTACATAGGAATCAGTGCTATTTAAATAGCACTGATTTCTGTATAAATGACAAATGTCCCAAAAATGTGTCAAAAATGTCCGATGTGTCCGCCATAATGTCGCAGTCGCAATAAAAATCGCTGATCGCCGCCATTACTAGTAAAAAAAAAAAATATTAATAAAAATGCTATAAAACTATCCCCTATTTTGTAAATGCTATAACTTTTGCGCAAACTAATCAATAATCGCTAATTGCGATTTTTTTTTACCAAAAATATGTAGAAAAATACGTATCGGCCTAAACTGAGGAAAAAAAATTTTTTTTATATATTTTTTGGGGATATTTATTATAGCAAAAAGTAAAAAATATTGCATTTTTTTCAAAATTGTCGGTCTATTCTTGTTTATAGCGCAAAAAATAAAAACCGCAGGGGCGATCAAATACCACCAAAAGAAAGCTCTATTTGTGGGAAAAAAAGGACGTCAATTTTGTTTGGGAGCCACGTCGCACGACCGCGCAATTGTCAGTTAAAGCGACGCAGTGCCGAATTGCAAAAAGGGGCCTGGTCCTTTGGCTGCAAATTGGTCCGGGGCTGAAGTGGTTAATCACTCCTGGGTTTTTATTTTTTCCCAAAAAAAAAAAAAAGACCAAAATATTTGAAAAAAAAAAAAAAAGGTTTTCTTAGTTTCTGTAAATAAGTAATTTTTCTCCTTCACTGATGGGCGCTTATAAAAGGTAGCACTTATAGGCACTGATGAGGCAGCAGTTATGGGCACTGATGAGGAGGCACGAATATGCTGCACTTATGGGCACTGATAGACGGCACTGGGCACAGATAGGCATCACGGGTGGGCCCCCGTGATGGGCAGCAGTGATGAGCATTGATGGGCAGCAGTGATAGCCAGCACTGACTGGCATCACTAATGGCCACTGATTGCTGGCATTTGTGGCCACAGATTGGTAGCAATTGTGGGCACTTAATTGTAATCAGGGCACTGATGATCAGTGCCCCGATTACATACCTAGCTGTCCCCTGTGAGGAGATGCCGCTGATCGCCTATCCTCTCCTCACACTCTGTCAGTGTGAGGCGAGGAGCACCGATTACCGGCATCTCCGTGACCTTCTGTGATTGGACACAGCCGATCACATGGTTAAAGAGCCGCGGTCCTTTACACAGATCGGGGTCGCGCCGCGTCCTAGCAACACGGCGTGAGAGCGGTCATTCTGGAAGGCCGTCATATGAAGTCCACCCAGAACGAGAGCCACGCCGCCCAGCCGTTATTTGACGGTGGGCGGGCGGCAAGTGGTTGTTGAACCACACTAACCTGTATACACCATCAGCACTCCTATTGCAGTATCCCCCTCTGGGTTTGATTTATTAAAATAAAATGCTGCCAATACCTAATTTCACAGCCAAGATTGCGATCACATGACCAGCCAGCTCTCTCCTTTCTTCCTCTGAGAGATGCAATGGAAGGGGCAGAGATTCCTCTGCTGACGCCAGTCTGGAGGGGAGGAGGAGAGAGCTGGCTGGTCGCAATCTCGGCTGTGAAATTAGGTATTTACAGCGTTATATTTATAAATCACACACAGAGGTGGACACTGTAATAGGAGGCAGTGCTTATGGTGTATACAGGTTAGTGTTATGAGAGCAACAGGAGGGGAAAGGGTGGCACTGTCACCACAGAGAGGGGAGGGGGAGGAGGACACAGGAGCAGAGAGGAGCCAGATATCAGGCTGCAAATGATGGAGGCACGTATACTGACCACAGTGTCAGGGCTCAGCAGCCATCATACACCGTGGTCAGTTTACAGAAGGGAGGGGGAAAACTGGCAGGATCAGACAGGTTTTTTAGATGTTACAGGGGGCCAAATGACACAGGACAAGCACTGT
Organism: Lithobates sylvaticus; assembly: GCA_028564925.1. Taxonomy (NCBI): domain Eukaryota; kingdom Metazoa; phylum Chordata; class Amphibia; order Anura; family Ranidae; genus Lithobates; species Lithobates sylvaticus. Next base: position 584,587,908 of record CM053028.1, read on the forward strand.
GTCATATAACATGCTTTAAAAGGAGCAGGATCCATTTTTTCTTGGGTTAACAAACACTAACCGCGTGCCGACCGCATCACGTAGAAGTATGGTGGCAGATCGGCTCTCCTGCGCTGGATCACATATCTAGTACATGATCCAGATCTTTCGGGTAGCGGGCGCTGGCTTGTCTTGTGGTTAATCACAGCACAAGCCGATCAGGGGGCGCCAGCCAATGATTGACCACCAGCAACCACTGATCGGCAAAGAGGATGACAGGACAGAGCTCTGTGAATGTAAACAATACAGAGCTCTGTCCTTTCAGTGGGGATGTGCATTTATTTTTTTTCTGCAAAGCAGGATCCCATGCATAGGGAGGAATATGTCCCCCCTATGCATGGTATATTTATTCCTATGACTAAGCTCCATGGGTAGAGTGAAATATGTTGTGGGCATGGACTGGTTGGAGCCTGGGCTGAGGCTGTCATACACCTTCTTACAAGGTTTTGCAGAGATGTGCGACTTCCAGGACTTTTCCATTGGTTGTCTAGAGCTGGGACGAGCTCTGTCCTTGTTCGCACTCACGTAACTGTATTTATTTACAGTACCTGGGGGTCCAGTATTGTTAAACGGAGCTTACCGATTCATGGGAGCAAGGTTCTTTGCCAGGGGAACCCTGTAGAGGGCATGGGGTCTGGTATGGTTTGGGAGGGCGAGGTCGCTCATACACTCACACTCATACCCCTCCATTCCTGGCCAGCAAGGCTGCATGCTTGGATCAGGGCATGGTATAGTAATGCTTGACTTGAAAAAAACACTAGGTTTAGTTGGGCCAGCTGTTGAACCTCCAAACAAGCAAAATAAAATCTGAACTGGTAAAGCCTACAAAAGACATATCAACCTTGTTCTCACCACAAGAGGATGAAAAAAAAAAATGAACACTCCTGATAGGATGGGTAAAATTTTATTTAGATGGTCTTCGAGGGGTTGAGCAGAGGGTAGGGTCAACCCATGAGTGATACCATGAAATTGTCAGGAGAAAAATATGGCTTCTCACCTCGATGTATAGCAAAGTCTGATTTCCATATATAACATTTTCCACACTCAGAGCTGAAACAGCTTCTTTCCAGTCTGGGATACCTTATTAAGTTCTAATTTTCGTGGGTATATTTCCCACACTCAGGAAGGAAAGCAGCTTTTCCCTTCTGTGGTACATCAGATGTACACATCCACTGGGCGTCTATAATTTCCACACTCGTGGCAGAAGTATGGTATCTGCAGTGTGAGATCTTTGATGTCGAACGAGAACTGATTTCCGTGAATAACATTTCCCGCACTCAGAGCAGGGATACTTCTCCCCTGTGTGAATCTTCTGATGTTTGGAAAGACTGGAAATCTCTGGAAAACTTTTCCCGCACTCAGGACAAGAGTATGGCCTCTCACCCGTGTGAGATCGCTGATGTTTAACCAGGTCCGATTTCTGCGTATAACACTTCCCGCACTCGGGGCAGGAATACGGCTTCTCGCCAGTGTGAAACCTCTGGTGTATAGCCAAGTCGGATTTTTGTCTAAAACATTTTTCACACTCGGAGCAGGAATAAGGCTTCACCCCCGTGTGAGAGCTCTGGTGTCTAAAAAGGTTTGATTTTTTGGAAAAACATTTTTCGCACTCGGGACAGGAATACGGCTTCTCGCCTGTGTGAGACCTCTGATGTGTGATAAGGTTCGAATTCAGTGAAAAGCATTTCCCACACTCAGGACAGGAATACGGCTTCTGCCCCGTGTGCAGCCTCTGATGCCTGTAAAGACTGGACTTCTCTGCAAAACATTTGCTGCACTCAGAGCAGGAATACGGCTTCTCCCCTGTGTGAGATCTCTGATGTATTAGAAGATCTGATTTCTGCGAAAAACCTTTGCCGCACTCGGGACAGGCATACGTCTCCCCTGTGTGAATCCTCTGATGTTTGTAAAGAGTGGACTTCTCTGTAAAACACTTCCCGCACTCAGGACAAGAGTATGGCTTCTCGCCTGTGTGTGATCTCTTATGTTTAACCAGGTCTGATTTCTGTGCATAACATTTCCCACACTCAGGACAGGAATACGGCTTCTCCCCTGTGTGAAGCATCTGATGTCTGTAAAGACTGGACATCTCTGTAAAACATTTCCCGCACTCCGGACAGGAATATGGCTTCTCACCTGTGTGAGATCTCTGATGTCTAACAAGGTCTGATTTCTGTGAAAAAAGTTTCCCGCACTCACAACAGGAATGTACCTTCCCACCCATGTGAGATCTGTGATGTACATTAAGATTTGATTCCGAGCTAAAACTTTCCCCACATTCAGGACAGGAAAGACTCTCATCCCCCTGAATTCCGGCACCATCCCTCACAGTACGAGGTCGCTCAGAGTCAGAGGGAGTTGATGGTCTCTCCACACTGTGAAGTCCTCCATCCATAGCTGAGCTCATTGTCTTTTCTCCTTCACAATCTCTTGTGATGTCCTCATCTTCCATTTTACAACCTGGAGATAAAATGAGACGATTCCTTGAGGGTTTCTTGATGGCGTGTCCTGGAAAAATATAAAAACATGATCAATAGATACGAGATGGGATTCTACCTGGATCAAGTAGTCTTTATTGGGCAGCTGTTCTCTGTGGATGTTCCATCCAGTTGGGACCCTTTCACCTTCAGGGCCTTGCAGATCACTTCTACATTTACACTGCCTTGTCAGAAGAGCAGGAACCAATAGGGACTGGGGAGGTGCATGCTCTTCACACAATCACAAGCCTAGGCACCGGGTCATGTGATCTCTGACCCCACACTATTTTTTCTTGCCTTGGGGTCACGTTAACTGCTTCCCGATGTACGTCAAGAGAATGGCATGGACAGGCATAAGGGCATACAGGTACGTCCCCTTTAAGATGCTGCCGTGCCATCAAGTGCGCGCCGCCGGTCGGAACCCCCATGAGTCCGGTCGCGGGTCCCGCGGACTCGATCGCCGCAGGGATACCCGCGATCGTGTCACGGGAAGGCTGAACGGGGAGATGCGGAAATAAACAGCATCTCCCCGTTCTTCCTAGCAACTAGTGACGCCGATCTCTGATCACAGGATTCTGGATTTTTTACCACGGTGTTTGCACAGGACTTCACAATATTAATATTTATTTTTCTTGGGACAATATTTTAAAGATTTACATTCTCTTTTTTTATTTATTTGAACAATTTTCTATACCACATTTTATTTTTATATATATATTTATAATTTTTTTCCCTTTGCATTTTAGAAGATATATATATATATATATATATATACATATATATACATATACATATATATATATATATATATATATATATATATATATATATATATATATATATATATATACACACACACCGTATATACTCGAGTATAGGCCGTCCCGAATATAAGCCGAGGCCCCTGATTTACCACAAAAAAACTGGGAAAAGTTATTGACCCGTGTATAAGCCGAGGGGGGGAAATGGAGCAGTTACTGTAAGTGGAAAAGAGGGTCAGCAAATGCCCATCTGCATGTCCCCTGTGTCCTATACAAACCCCTGTGTCCCCAGTGCAGCCTACCTGTGCCGATCGATCTGTCTCCCGCCGATCTGCCACCTGTGTCAGATCGCTGGCTGTCCGGTGTCCCGTGTCCGGTGTCCCCCCCATTGCTGATCCTGGCGATCAGCGTGTAAGGCGCCATTACATGTTTAAAAGCCGCGCCTCCTCCTCGTCCGTGATAGGAGGAACACTCGGTTTTCCCAGCAGTCAGTGTGCAGTGTTCCGCCTATCACGGACATTCTCTCATCCTCGTCCATGAGATGAGAAAGACAGGACATCCGTGATAGGCGGAACACTGTACTGCTGGGAAAATTAGTGTCCGCCTATCACGGACGGGCGGGAGGAGGCGGCGCGGCTTTTGAACACTGCCGTCTGTCTACATGACACGCTGTTCATGTAGGCAGACCGCACTGACTCGAGTATAAGCCGAGAAGGGGACTTTCAGCCCTAAAAAAAGGGCTGAAAATCTCGGCTTATACTCGAGTATATACGGTATATATATTTTTATGGATTCACATTTTACGTATGATTCACAATGTTTATATTAATTTTTCAAATCACATTTACTGCCAATATTTATTTATTTACATGAATGGCTATCGCACTGAGTCACTTTAAGTATTCTTATTTACAAATCACATTGCCATACTTCATGTACACTCTATGAGATTTTTACTCGCTTTGTATTCACTTTTTATGCATACATCCCTTATTTGTTTATCCATTGGATAGTCTATCCAGAAATACAGTTTCTTGATATTTCATATATATAGGAGCACATTTCCCAATATTTACCCTGAACAGCACCACCATCCCTCACTTGCTATTATATTCACTCTGCTCCACATTCGTGTGTAGTTTTTTTTTGGGAGGCTGCAGTTCCGTTTCTATCCTGAGCGCAGACATTTTAGTATTTTTATTGATCTCTGATCCCTGTGATTGGAGCAGAGATCAGCATTGACTAGCTCACAGCCATGCCCCCCCCCCCACAGTTAGAAACACGCCTCTAGGAACACTTAACCCCTACACTGCCACCTAGTGATTAACCCCCTCACTGCCAGTGTCATTTACATAGGAATCAGTGCATTTAAATAGCACCGATTGCTGTATAAATGACAATGGTCCCAAAAATGGGTCAAAAATGTCCGATGTGTCCGCCATAATGTCGCAGTCACAATAAAAATCGCTGATCGCCGCCATTACTAGTAAAAAAAAAAATTATTAATAAAAAATGCTATAAAACTATCCCCTATTTTGTAAACGCTATAACTTCTGTACAAACCAATTAATAATCGCTTAATGCGATTTCTTTTTACCAAAAATATGTAGAAGAATACGTATCGGCCTAATCTGAGGAAGAAAAATGTTTTTTTATATATTTTTGGGGGATATTTATTATAGCAAAAAATATTGCATTTTTTTCAAAATTGTCGCTCTATTTTTGTTTATAGCGCAAAAAATAAAAACCGCAGGGGCGATCAAATACCACCAAAAGAAAGCTTTATTTGTGGGAAAAAAGGACTTCAATTTTGTTTGGGAGCCACGTCGCACGACCGCGCAATTGTCAGTTAAAGCGACGCAGTGCCCAATCGCAAAAAGTGGTCTGGTCTTAAGCCAGCAAAATGTTCCGGTCTGAAAGTGGTTAAAAACCATACAAGACCCTAAGTGTTAGGCAGCAATAACGCAATGGTTGTTAGAAAGCTGCAAAAATGCCAAATTCCAGCCAAACCTAAAGCCCATCCGGATTCCTTAACTTTCATCCTGGTAAAACTGTTAAAGAGGAAGTAAACTCAGATGAAATATTCCCAGTAATCATATGGCCACTATGTATAGCATTTATAAACTCACCAGGATAAGAATTAGCGTTCTACGATCTTTCTTACTGTTTGTGCAGCTTTTTTTAATCTGTTCCTGCCTAAACCAGCGCCATGTGTGTGGTTGCCTTTCCGATGCCAGCCTCATCTGCACTTCCACCCTTTTGTCTCTGTCAAAAGCCAGGATCTCGTGCATGCTCAGTAAAAATTAACCAAGCCTCGTTTTAGTATACCGTTACCATGGCAACAGCCCAGAAAACCAATAACAGCACACATGCAAATATCCTCCCTGTGTTAACCAGGAATGTCCTTGTTCACACCCCCCCACTGTGACGTAGCTGCTCACATTGGGTGTTTCAAGAACACCAGGATCTCATGGGATTGTGATGCCGTGGAGCTCTGCTATCAGGGGCACGGCCCATAGATGCATAGACTGACGTCTTGCGGAGTGTGCCGTGAGGGACAAAACGCGTGTGCACGAGTGACGTCACTGACACAGATATCGGTGATATCTCCTAAAAAGCGCTGTTTTATAATACTTTAATGCCCCGTACACACGGTCGGAAATTCCGACGGAAAATGTCCGATCGGACCATGTTGTTGGAAAATCCGCCCGTGTGTGGGCTCCATCGGACTTTTTCCCTCGGAAAAAATTTGAGATCCTGCTCTCAAATTTTCCGACAACAAAATCCGATCTGATTTTTTCCGATTGTGTGTAGAGAATTCCGATGGACTAAGTGCCACGCATTCTCAGATCAAATTACGAGACCAAAGCTATTGGCTAATAGCCTCTAAAGTAGTTCCGTCGTACGCAACGAACGTCACCACGTTCAGAATGATCGGATTTTCCGACAACTTTGTCCGACCGTGTGTATGCAACACCAGTGTCGGACAAAATCCGTCGGAAAAAGTCAGACGGATTTTGTGGTCGGAATTTCCGACCGTGTGTACGGGGGCTTAAAGCAACCCACATTGTAAGTGATTGTAAAACGCTTTACATGCGGTAAAGTTGGGCAGGAGAGTTTACTTCCACTTTAATAGAGTCTTATCCTAATATTTAGCTATAAGTCTGCTAAAAAGAAGATACACCAACTTATGAAAGGCACAATTTGTGTTTATATATATATATATATATATATATATATATATATATATATTATATATATAATCTGTGCCTACATAAATCATGTGTCGCCAGGTACAAGACTGCAGCAGTCAAGTTAAAGACCTTGTTTCAAAATGCAGCTGTCTCGTTGAAGTTGTTGTGCTGTTTTTTTCTCCTCCAGCCAGCAGGGGGAGAATTAAATCATTCCAAGCTTAACCACTTAAAGAGGAAGTAAAGCCAAACTAAAAAAATAAAAAAAAATAGACCATGCAAGGCAAAGGCATAATGAGCTAGTATGCATAGTATACTAGCATATTATTAATAACTTACCTGAGGTGGAAGCCCCCGAAGCGACCCTCGTTGTCCTCCTCCGACGCCGCCATCTATCCCGGAGTGACTTCCGGGTATCGCGGGTCCGGCGCTATGTGACTGGGCGGAGCCTCAATGATGTCACTCCCACGCATGTGCACGGGAGCCACCACTAACGGCATTATCGGCGTTAGCAGCGGCATGCTCAGTGCGCCGCTGTCTACGGCGCATGCGTCATAGACAGAGGTGCCTGTCTTTTGCAAATATCTTCTAAGCCGTGTAGGTTTATGAGATATTTCTTGCCTTAATCTAGGCTTACCTGTAGGTAAAAGTGGTCTGTAAAGGTTTACAACCACTTTAAGCCCCGGACCATTTGGCTGACCAAAGACCAGAGCACTTTTTGCGATTCGGCACTGCGTCCCTTTAACTGACAATTGCGCGGCCGTGTGACGTGGCTCCCAAACAAAATTGACGATCTTTTTCCCCCCCACAAATAGAGCTTTCTTTTGGTGGTATATGATCACCTCGGCGGTTTTTATTTTTTTGCGCTATAAACAAATAGCGACAATTTTTTTACTTTTTGCTATAATAAATATCCCCAAAAAATATATATAAAAAAATGTTTTTCCTCAGTTTTAGGCCGATACGTATTCTTCTACATATTTTTGGTAAAAAAAAATAAAGAAAAATCGCAATAAGCTTTATTTATTAAAAAGTTATAGCGTATACAAAATAGGGGATCGTTTTATGGCATTTTTATTAATATTTTTTTTTATTTTTATCGTGACTGCGACATTATATCGGACACTTTTGGCGCTATTTTGGGACTATTCACATTTATACAGTGATCAGTGCGATTAAAAATGCATTGAATGTGACTGGCAGTGAAGGGGTTAACCACTAGGTGTCGCTGTAGGGGTTAAGTGTGTCCTAGGGAGTGATTCTAACTGTGGAGGGGAGGGGCTATGTGTGACACGACACTGATCACCGTTCCCGAATACAGGGAGGGGTGATCAGTGTCCTGTCACTAGGCAGAACGGGGAAATGCTTGTTTACATCAGCATTTCCCCGTTCTTCCTCTCCGGGACCCGCGATCACACTCATGGAGCTTGCGGCAGGCACGCGTACGCACTGACATGGCAGAAAATTTAAAGGGACGTACCTGTACGCCCATTAGCCTGTCCGTGCCATTGTGTCGACGTATATGTACAAGGTGAAAAAACACAAGGGTTTACAACTCCTTTAACCTGTAGCCGGCCGCCCACTGTCAATTGACGGCGGAGCGATGCGGCTCTTGTGGCGGGACGCCGTCATATGACGTCGTCTACATTTTGGCCACCGGGGGGCGCGCGGTGCGGGAGGCGCGCGTGCCCGCCGCGTCGCTGGGGACCCGATGCGCGTGCCCGGCGGCTGCGATGTCCGCCGGGCACCCGCGATTGCCCAGTAACTGAGCAGGACGTGGATCTGTGTATGTAAACACACAGATCCACGTCCTGTCACTGGAGAGGAGACCGATGGTGTGTCCCTTGTACATAGGGACACCGATCGGTCCCCTCCCCCAGTCAGTCCCCTCCCCCACAGTTAGAATCACTAATATAGGGAACATATTAACCCCTGCAGTGCCCCCTAGTGTTAACCCCTTCCCTGCCAGTCACATTTATACAGTAATCAATGCATTTTTATAGCACGGATCGCTGTATAAATGTGAATGGTCCCAAAAATGTGTCAAAAGTGTCCGATATGTCCGCCGCAATGTCGCAGTTACGATAAAAATTGCAGATCGCCGCCATTACTAGTAAAAAAAAAATAATAATAAAAAATGCTATAAATGTATCCCCTATTTTGTAGACGCTATAACTTTTGCGCAAACCAATCAATATAAGCTTATTGCGATTTTTTTTTTACCAAAAATATGTAGAAGAATACGTATCGGTCTAAACTGAGGAAAAAATTTGTTTTAAAAAAAAAAAAAATTGGATAGTTATTATAATAAAAAGTCAAAAATATTGCGTTTTTTCAAACTTGTCCCTCTTATTTTGTTTATAGCGCAAGAAATAAAAACCGCAGAGGTGATCAAATACCACCAAAATAAAGCTCTATCTGTGGGGAAAAAATTATAAAAATGTTATTTGGGTACAGCGTTGCATGACCGCGCAATTGTCATTCAAAATGCGACAGCGCTGAAAGCTGAAAAATGGCTTGGTCAGGAAGGGGGTGTTCGTGCCTGGTAGACAAGTGGTTAAAGACTGTAATACAGAACACCTGGAACACTGGGTGATGTAGTTTGAGACATATTGAGGAGATGGTCCTTTTTTTAAATTACAAATCCCCATGGCCTGTGTGCTGTAGGAAGAGGTAGGCGGGCTTTACATCCTTTGCCCGGGAAAAGGCTGCTATTTTGGAAGACCGGACCTGTTAAAGTGAGCAAGCCTGGGAGTAGGCCTAAGCTGCTGGGGTCGGGAGCGCTGCGCTGCGAGATCGCTACCTTCACGGGATCTGCTGTCTGATCCTTAACCAAAAGGCCTGCATATCCTCCAGACCAGTGGCACTGTTGATTGTCACCATCTTGGGAACCTGCTCACGAAAGGAGCCCCCTTCCACCACAAAACTTCATTGTCTCTTAAGTAGTTGCTGAGCGGTCCGCTGAACCACGTACACTTACACCTGACTAATACCACTAAAAGCAGAACATCAATTACTCTTCCTTATAATCAGATCCTTAATGTTGATGCCTCTATTTCTTGACTTCGCCTCATATACCACCATCCCAGGGTGCAGTTTTAATACAGTTCACCAAGCACCCCTCTGACTAATGAGTGTTTGCATTGCAATGTGAAAGAAGAACACTACTACATCTAGTGCCTACAGGGTATAACCACCATCATTAGTGCACAAACCGTCGCCTACAGGGCCTCAACTAGGGATATATGGAAAGAACCTGCACTCTGGAATCCATCCAAATTCTTTATTCAATAATCACCAAGTACAGAGTAACTACAGGGCCCCAACATTAGCCGGCAACATTTTATCTTAAAGACTGTCCCTCTTGCTCAGTTTCAAACCCCTTTTTGTTTTTATTATGCTGGTGTCAGGGCTGGGCTCATCCCTTCCTTCTCAGAGCTGCCCGCTCATCTGTCAGCTAATTGCCAGCTCCTATCTCTCCCCACAGTTACTCAGCTCTTGATGATATCCTGCTTGTCAGTCCTGCCTACTTAAGCCGTCCAACCCAAAAGGCTCTCTGCCTTCACCTTGGTCAACATCACAGAGCCTATCTCCTGTGTTACTGTTTAAAGACTTGCTTTGCTGACATCCCTTCTGGCTCCAGATCCTGCTTGCTGTTGCCACTACATTGATCCCTGACTTCTGGCTTGACTGACTATCTGTTCCGGTTACTGAACTTTGGCTATGTTTTGACTACGATTGTTCTTTTTACTTTTATTATTAAACAAGTGAGATTTAACTGTACTTCTGTCTCGGTCTGATTATATGGTTTCTGACAGCTATTTGACTTTGATTACATTCCCTAACCAGTTTAGACCTAGCACAGGCACCATTAGGACACGTGGGCGAAAAAGTCCTGTTTCCTTGTTAAAGGGAACTCACTCATTGCCTGCTGGACACTCAGGGTATAATTTCTACTGTTTATGCCGATTTGGGGCCACTACACCACATGTATACTGCCCTTTGTTTTTCCCTATGATAGCTATCTGCCCAGTGTGTTAAATTGTGCAACGGTAATTGACTTTGGCTTGCATCTGTCGAATAACCATCTTGCCAAATAATAAATCACTAAGTTCACTTTGTCGCAGGTTTTTTTTATCTCACTCAAAATAACTGGGGTATAGAGTGTTAAGGATTTTTTGCGTTTAACATTTATCTAATAGCCTGGTGTGTCAGTACAGCTTAGGCCTGTGAAAGTTGGTGGCAGAGGACAGAAAACCCGTCTTTACTAGTGCCGCCTTTGGGGGTAGCACTACACATGTCTGAATACACAAATTGTCAGCAACAAAGAAAAAGGGGGTTTATCTCAGAGAAAAGAAGATCTATTGTGCAGGATGAGTATCAGTGACTATTATTATTGGCAGAGATCACTCATCGTTCGACCAATCAGTGTGCAGTAACAGAGCAGAGATAACAGAAGAATATATTATGGCTCACCTGTGCTGATCTCTGTAGGAGTGTCCTCCTCCTCTTTGAATGTCCTCATCATTCCAGCCTCCTCCGTATATTGCTGATCATCCCTCACATACGTCTCTTCTACTTCACCCTCAACTTTCATCAGATCTTCACCCTAAACCAACAGAATGACATAAAATAACATCTGTAAAATAGAAGTATTTATGATGTGAGATCACATAGAAAATATCATCTTGTAGAGTCCACACATCGTCTCCACATGTCAGAGTGTTCAATCACTTTATGTTCCAGACCCTCAACTCCACCTACCTGATGATGGTGAGGGATGGTGTGACCTTCCTGTGTGGAATCTCGGGAATACAGAGGACGGGGACATCTCTCTGGTGGGTTCCTGGTATTAGGCGACTCCATCATAATGTCCTTGTAGAGATCCTTGTGTCCTTCAGAAAGCTGCATCATCACGCCATACTCCTCATCCTCCACTTTACACTCTTCTTTAACAACAATATTATAATCCCAGAGGTTTTCATTCTGAATATATAATAAACATTCATTGTAACAAACATGCTGTGTATAAATCATAGCTACCAATAATTGTCAGTCATCTACCTGATGATGGTGAGGGATGGTGTGATCTTCCTGTGTGGAATCCCGGGAATACAGAGGACGGGGACATCTCTCTGGTGGGTTTCTGTTGATGGATGACTCCACCATGGTGTCCTGGTACAGATCTTTGTGTTCTTTTAGAATCTCAGACTGCTCCATCACCCCATCCTCATCATCCTCCTCTTTTATCTCTTTTTTCACCTCAGCTTTAGAATCTCTCAGGTCTCCACTCTGAATATATAATAAAAATCACATTAATGGTAACAATGCAGATAATGTTCAGATCCTAATGATACTATCAGTGATTGTTCCTCATCTACCTGATGATGGTGAGGGATGGTGTGACCTTCCTGTGTGGAATCCCGGGAATACAGAGGACGGGGACATCTCTCTGGTGGGTTCCCATTACTGGATCCATCTGTAGGAAACACACACACTGACTGAATACATTGTTTCTATGTGTTTATCAGATGATGGGGGATCTAGGTGGAGCCTCCGTACTGCTCTCTCCTTTACAATAAAGTCTCCTCTTACCCGGTGATGTGAGGGGCGGCTGATTGTCCATCATGACGTCCTTGTAGAGATCCTTGTGTCCTTCAGTTCACTGATCTTGCTGGTGACTGCTAGAACCTTGTTTTGATATCTCTATTCTGTCAGGGAGGGAGGTGGAGGCAATGTGAGCGTCATATGATCACCGGGCTTCACAGGAGGAAAACTGTAGATTTGAACACAAATGGTAAAATCAGATGATACTCCCAGAATCCTCCTCGCATCGCTGGTCAGGTCTCCGTTTTATTAAGGCCCCACTTCAGGCTGAGGTATAATTTAACCACTTAAGGACTGGAAGGATTTAGCCTTCTTAAATACCAGGCCTTTTTCTGCAAAACAGCACTGCGTTGCTTTAACTGACTACGCTGTCGTGCGACGTTGTACCCAAACAAAATTGAAGTCCTTCTTTTCCCCCACAAATAGAGCTTTCTTTTGGTGGTATTTGATCCCCTCTGCTACAAAAAAAGAGCGACAATTTTGAAAAAAGGAATATTTTTTACTTTTTGCTATAATAAATATCCCCAAAAACGATATAAAAAAAAAAAAAAAAAAAAAAAAAAAAAACGAAATTTCTTTCTCAGTTTAGGTCGATATGTATTCTTCTACATATTTTTGGTAAAAAAATAAATTGCAATAAGCGTATATTGATTGGTTTGCGCAAAAGTTATAGCTTCTACAATATAGGGAATAGATTTATGGCATTTTCATTATTATTCCTTTTTTGCTAGTAATAGCGGTGATCTGCGATTTTTAGCTGGACTGCGACATTGCGGCGTTCAGACCGGGCACCTGACAATTTTATTCCGACGGATGTTGGCTCAAACTTGTCTTGCATACACACGGTCACACAAATCTTGTCGGAAATTTCGAACGTCAAGAACGCGGTAACTTAAGACGAGCCGAGAAAACTGAAAGTTCAATAGCCAGTGCGGTGCTACTGCTTGATTCCAATTTTGTGCGTCGGAATTGTGTACACACGATCGGAATTTACAAGAACGGATTTTGTTGTTGGAAAATTTGAGATTCAGGTCTCAAAATAGTTTGTCGGAAATTCCGACGGAAAATGTCCGATGGAGCCTACACACGGTCGGAACAAGCTCCAATCAAACATCTCCCGTCGGAAAATCCAACCGTGTGTACGCGGCATTATTGTACTAATGACACGGGCAGGGAAGGGGTTAACATCAGGGGAGCGATCAAGGGGTTAAATGTGTTCCCTGCAGGAGTGTTCTAACTGTATGGGGGGGGGGGGGTGGGCTGCCTGGGAGAAACACACAGATTCATCTTCCTGCATAGCAGAACGACAGGATCTGTGTGATCTCCCCTGTCAGAACGGAGATCTGCCTTGTTCACACAGGCGGATCCCCGTTCTGTCATTGCGGGGAAAACAATCGCGGGTGACCAGCGGACATCGAGTCTGCCCCACCTGCTGATTGGCTCTCCCGCTGACCAGTGGGGCACGCACATTCGCCCACAATATAGAGTTCGGTATAGAGCACAGTATAGAGTTCCAGAGCCGTCGTACAATGACGGCGATTCGTGGTAACGAGCCGACCTGACGCAGTACAATGACAGCGGCTGGTAGGCAAGTGGTTAACTACACAGCCCCCCCCCCAACTATGCAGGTAAAAAGCCAAGTATTCTAATATCATTACATTCGACGCAAGTCCAACAGTGCTGATTTGGACGTGAGAATGCCAAGGTTCTACCCACATTCTAAGAGCATCAGAAAAAAGTTACAGCACCCTTTAAAATCCTGCATAATCTTGAGGTACCCCATCCTAATATGTAAAAAAATAAATAAACAAACAGTTTTACAAAATGCAGCAACATCCACACACATAGGACACCCAACATTAGAGATAATGTATTCTTCCAAAGCAAATGGACCTTTGCACGCTGGTATTGACTTATATTCCAATGCTTCACTTCTCCCTCAGTTTTTCTCCCTCGCTCAGCTAATGTGACCCCGGTGCTGACAGAGAGGGGAGGGGCAAACGTGGATGCTGTGCAGTAGAGCTGCACGATTAATCGTTAAGAATCGAAATCGCGTTTTTTTTTTTTTCCCCCTTGCGATCTTAACAAAGCATTTTCCAGATTCTATGCAGAGTTCTCTGCTCAAGCCGACAGCTGTCAAAAATCAAATAAAAAAAAACAGGCAGTCTGCCAAGTTTCACAACATTCCTCAGCCACTGAGCTAACTATAAACATTGTAACTCAAAAAGATAGAGGGGTTGCCTGGACAGAGAGGACACCACATCCCATTTTCTTATGAAGAATACATGAAAAAAACAGCCAACTGTGGGACTTTTAAGGTGTCAGTAAATGAAGAATATAGTATTTTTTAATTATAAAATATATTTTATTAATGTCAATAAAAGCATTTTCATAAAAAAAATCCCTTATTTGCATGTCGAGTTCAAATCATATATTTGTACAGACACTACCGCTCGACATGTTTTGCTTCGAGTGAGCTTCTTCAGGAGAATCTAGAGTGCTGCATGAAATGATTACTAAAAAAGTAAAGCAAATGTGGCTATCATGCTCATGACATGGAGTTGTCGGGTGGAACTATTCAATAATTAAAACTCCAATGGTGTCATACTGTGTAAAATTTGCATACTCGGTAGGTCCTCTAATGTTTCAATAAATAATGATTGATTGTTAAAGTTTTTTAAATACCGTATATACTCGAGTATAAGCCGACCAGAATATAAGCCGAGGCACCTCATTTTACCACAAACAACTGGGAAAACATATTGACTCGAGTATAAGCCTAGGGTGAGAAATGCGCAGCTACTGTAAGTGGAAAAGAGGGTCAACAATGCCCATTTGCAGCCTCACTGTGCCCATTTGCAGCCATAGGTCCCCCGAACTTCAAACTTGGTAGTTAAGGGTCCCGAAATTACATTGCTGCAGGTGGACACAGTTGACCGACTTTGGGGCCCTGTATTTTGGGACCACTTAATGCTAAGAACTCCATCTTTGGATATAATGTAATGCTATGTCCACTGGGTTGGCATACCAAAAATGTTTTTTTTAACACCAAGTGGCCCCGAGATACGGGGACCCAAATCAGGTTGGAAAATTTCATTTTCTGCTGCAGAAAAGTGCTTGACTCGAGTATAAGCCGAGGGGGGCACTTTCAGCACAAAAAAATGTGCTGAAAAACTCGGCTTATACTCGAGTATATATGGTATTTAATTATAATTACAAGTGTGTATTTTTGTGCACTTCTATTGATTGATTATTAATAATTGATGAATTCTGTAGTAATTAATCCCAATTTTGTTTGTTGCTTTACTTTTTTAGTAATCATTTCATGCAGCAATCTAGAATCTAAGAAGCTCACTCGAAGCGAAACATGTAGAGCGGTAGTGTCTGTACAAATATATGATTTGAATTTGACATGCATATAAGGGATTTTTTATGAAAATGCTTTTATTGACATTAATAAAATATGTTTTATAATTAAAAAAAAAACGATATTCTTCATTTACTGACACCATAAAAGTCCCACAGTTGGCTGTTTTTTTCATGTATTATTTATAAACATTGTAACGTTTTGTTCTTTAGATCAAAAAGAATGAACTTCGGTCTGCAAATGAGGTCAGTTAAAAACTAAACCTTTTTCTGACACTTGATGGTTTCAAGTTAAAATCATAATTTTTTGCTAGAAAATTACTTAGAACCCCCAAACATTATATATATATATATATATATATATATATATATATATATATATATATTTTAGCAGAGACCCTAGAGAATAAAATGGTGGTTGTTGCAATATTTTATTTCACGCTGTATTTGTGCAGCGGTCCTTCAAATGCAATTTTTTTGGGAAAAAAAAAAGCACTTTAATGAATTTAAAAAAAAAACGAAACAGTAAAAAGTTAGCTTAATTTTTTTTGCATTACATGAAAGATGATGTTACGCCATGAAAATCGTGATCTTTATTCTAAGCAAAAAAAATGTAATTCTCATTTTGGCCAGAATCGTGCAGCTCTACTGTGCACTGACATCCTTCTTATCAACCATTGATATTAGTGGTTGTCAGGACGCCGGCGGCTAGAAGGTTGTAACGGTGCATAATGAAAACCTGTGGCTTTGTCTAACTAAAAGGCAGGCGTGATCCACCAGCTAGCTTGCATACACTTTTTTTGGGTCGTTTTTAGGCATTTTGAAAAGGCACCCCTGAAGAAACCTAAAGGCACCCCAGCGTGCCTGGGAACCCTGGTTGAAAAAGGCTACTATAGACTGGTGAGGTGAGAAGATCATTGGTGGGAAAGGTGACATCTCCAAAAAATGAAGAAAATGCTTCGGCAAGTTGGGTAATGTTTTGACCCCGAAGGAGTTAATCTAGGTTTCCACACTATATATGTGTGTATCATCATCTGCTGGAGATAAAAGACATCACAGTGACTATGGAGGAAGAGGACGGACATGACGGGGGGTTACTAGGTGTAAATAGAAAATAAATATCTTATTACCTCCTCTGCTGCCACTTCCAGCAACGTCTCCTCTCTACTTCTTCCCGACTCACCTCTCACCCGAAACTTCCTATTTATACCTGACATCACTTCCTGATTGTGCCTGACAGCACTTCCTGTCTTCCATAGAGACTTCCTGTCTCAGTATAAGCGAGATCACCATCTTGTGGAGCGCAGAGAAACTGCAGCCCCAAGAAACGCCTCATAGTGTGAACACAGTCTTGTCATCGCTGCCAAGTGTGCGACATACTGTAGGACAGTCCCGGGATCTTGACTACTGCCCCAGCTCCTGTCTCGCAGGTTCCAGGACTCTGTGCAGAGTGGAGTGTGTGATCAGGTAAGTACTGAAGGAGGAAAAAGACATGACTAAAACTTTAAAATAGCTGACAGAGGAATATCTTTATTTTAGGGTCTTTGTTTGTCACGATGAACACAGGATAGATAAGGTCTGGTAAGAACTGGTTTTGAAATGATGTCTTCAAAGTCACAACATCAGCATTAAATAGTTTAAATTATGTTTTTAGATAATATCCCCTGTCAGCAAAAATACTAGTTTAGACTATGTCTGAGATGCTATATGTTTGTATAGGACTTATGTGTCATGTGATGAACTCTGTCCTCCCTCCCTCCTTTTCTTTAAGTTGTGCAATATTCTTTGTCCATAATTTGTATACAGATATGATTCTTACCATTAAAACTAAGCATTCACTGAACGACTCTCTTGTCTTGTGCGTTGGATGCTTCCGAAGCTACGAAAGAATTCCACTGATTATCCAGGTCTAAGCAGATTTAACCTTTACAAGTACCACCACTGACCACCAATGCTGGGCTGCGGTTACACTTTGGTAGTACTGACACCAACAATGGGGCCCATTGTATCTCACTGACACCAACAATGGGGCTTATAGTATTCCACTGACCCCAATGATGGGTCATTTAATTTTGGCTACTGTAAATTTGTTCTGGAGCCTGTAGGATGAGAACACAATGGGGTTGATTTACTAAAACCGGAGAGTGCAAAATCTGGTGCAGCTGTGCGTGATAGCCAATTAGCTTCTAGCTTCAACTCGTTCAATAAAGCTTTGACAAAAAAAAAAAAATGGAAGCAGATTGGTTTCTATGCAGAGCTGCACCGGATTTTGCACTCTCCAGTTTTAGTAAATCAACCCCATTGTGTTCTCATCCTACAGGTTCCAGGACAAATTCCGAAAAGGAATTAAACAAATTTACTAGGGCTGTGGAAATAAAGATTAATTCCTCGATTAATCTTAAATTTTTTTGATCGATCAAAATTATTTTGATTGGTACTCACCTCTCCGCTGGCCGGAGTTCTGTCGGAGATCCGGTGATTTCACGAACATCAACGTCACCAGACTCCTCCCCCCTTCCCCAAGTGCCTCCGTCTGCTAACGAAGTGAAGGGGGGAGGAGTCCGGTGGAGTCGAAGTTCTGATTGAATGTAACGCGTACGGGGGAGGAGCTACGCATGACGTCACCCGCTGCTGCCCTACGGAACTAACACGATTGTCGGCTTTACATGCTGTGTTTTTATCGTCTTTATGTGAGTAGTTTGTGTTTGAACACAAAAATGTAATCTTATACTTAAGCGGTGAGCACTTAGATCTTTTCTTTCTACCCATGACCTGCGGTCCTTGCTGAGATCTAAGGAGACGTGAGAGAAGTTTATGGTCAGTGTTAACCCTTTTGATACCCGCTTGCATGACCACCTGTTTGCATCGGGGTCCATGCCATAAGGTGAGAGTGATTAGTTAGACCGGAGGTGGAGGGATTGTCACGCTACTGTGGGGAAAAAAAATTACGTCAGTGCTACAGTTTGAATTTAAAACGTATTTGTGTGAACTGTGAAGTTAAGTCACGGATTGTGGAAACTAACTAGTGTCGGGTGATTGTATATAGTGTATACCACATTTACCACTGACTAATGCAGAGTTGCAATGCAAGGAGATCAGCTAAAAGTACTTGGATCTGTATGTGCGTTATAATTAATCGAAATTAGTCGATTAATCAATTAAAAGAAAATCGATTAATCGAACACGAAAATTTTAATCAGTAACAGCCCTAAAATTTACCTAAAAATTTTATGTAAAAGAACAAATGGAAAAGGAAACAAACGTTTTCATTCTGCACATGTCTAATTAGCAATGGGGCTTATTTTACCCATTGACACCATCAATGGGGCTTATTTTTCTCTTATTGAACTTCCACTTCCTGTCTGTAAATACAATAGAGACTTCTTGGGTTTGCAACTCCTCGATATAAGTGAGATCACCAACCTGTGGAGCTTGCAGGAATTGCAGCCCCAAGAAACTTTTCATACTTTGAACACAGCCTTGCACTGTGTATGTACTGTATATCATAAAGATGCCCACTAGAGATGAGGTTTGGATTCACCACTGCCATGGGTTTAAGCTAAAGCCTGTGAGCTTAAGATTTACAATCCAGACAACTTTTTGCACAAATTTGTCTGGGACAATATTGTTACACCATAATACACTGAGTTTCCCTCAAAAGGTCTGGTATGTATTTTAGGGGTACTTTACACCATTTTTTTTTATTCTTGCTCTAAGATGTGCTACAGAAAAGTGACATTTACAAATAAAAAAATAAATAAAAAATACAGTTTAACCACTTCAATACCTGACACTTTTATCCCCTTCCTGCCCAGGCCAATTTCCAGCCTCCAAACATATGTTAGGTAATCAGGAAATTAGATGCATGGTTTATGCCCCTAGAAAGCCTTAAAGTGATCCTTGGATTTTGGGCCTCTGTGGCTAAGCTGTGAAAAAGTCTAAAAGTAGCAGAATGTCACGTTTTTAAATGACAATTACTCAGCAATGTGCCACACTGTAGTCAAATGATTTTTTTTTATAATTTTTTGAGACCGATAGAGAATTATTTTGGTGGTATTTAATCATTTTTTTTTAAATTTTGCTATATAAAAGGAAAAAATATCAAACATTTTAAAAAGGGAAAAAATATTGTTTTCCCTTTAAAATGTTTGGTATTTTTTCCTTTTATATAGCAAAATAAAAAAAAAATAATATTATAATAAAGATTATTTATTTGCAAAAAAAAATTTTTTTTTTTCCCTTTACTATGTTTGGTATTTTTTCCTTTTTATATAGCAAAATTTTAAAAAAAATATATTAAATACCACCAAAATAATTTTCTATCGGTCTCAAAGAATTATAAAAAAAAAAAAAAATCATTTGTATACAGTGTGGCACATTCCTGAGTAATTGCCATTTAAAAACGTGACATTCTGCTACCTTTAGACTTTTTCACAGCTTAGCCACACAGAGAGGCCCAAAATCCAAGGAGCACTTTATGGCTTTCCGGGGGCATAAACCATGCATCTAATTTCCTGATTACCTATCATATTTTTGGAGGCCCTGGAGCTCAAGGACAATGGAAACAGTTGGGGACACTGGCTCATTTGACACTAGTACTGGTATGGCAGTGATCAGGACACTGGTATGGCTCTGATTAGGATGCTGGCATGGCTATGATCAGTACACTGGTTTGGCTCTGTTTAGGATGCTGGCATGGCTGTGATCAGTCCACTGGTATGAGGTATGGCTGTGATCAGGATGCTCGTATGAGGTATGGTGGTGATCAGGACGCTGGTGTGGGGTATGATGGTCATCAGGACATTGGTATGGGGTATGCCAGTGATCAAGATGCTGTTATGAGGTATGGCAGTGATCAGGAAGCTAAAATGGTGTATGGCAGTGAACAGGATACTGGTATGGGGTATGGCAGTGATCAGGATACTGGTATGGCATATAGCAGTGATCAGGATGCTAGTATAAGCTATGGCAGTGATCAGGATACTGGTATGGGGTATGGCAGTGATCAGAACACTGGTATGGCATATAGAAGTGATCAGGATGCCAGTATAAGCTATGGCAGTGATGAGGATGCTGGTATGGGGTATGGCAGTGATCAGGATGCTGGTATGGGGTATGGCAGTGATCAGGATGCTAGTATAAGCTATGGCAGTGATCAGGATGCTGGTATGGCATATAGCAGTGATCAGGATGCTAGTATGAGCTATGGCAGTGATCAGGATGCTGGTATGGGGTATGGCAGTGATCAGGACACTGGTATGGCATATAGCAGTGATCAGGATGCTAGTATGAGCTATGGCAGTGATCAGGATGCTGGCATGGGGTATGGCAGTGATCAGGATGCTGGCATGGGGTATGGCAGTGATCAGGATGCTAGTATAAGCTATGGCAGTGATGAGGATGCTTGTATGGGGTATGGCAGTGATCAGAACACTGGTATGGCATATAGAAGTGATCAGGATGCCAGTATAAGCTATGGCAGTGATGAGGATGCTGGTATGGGGTATGGCAGTGATCAGGATGCTGGTATGGGGTATGGCAGTGATCAGGATGCTAGTATAAGCTATGGCAGTGATCAGGATGCTGGTATGGCATATAGCAGTGATCAGGATGCTAGTATGAGCTATGGCAGTGATCAGGATGCTGGTATGGGGTATGGCAGTGATCAGGATGCTGGCATGGGGTATGGCAGTGATCAGGATGCTGGCATGGGGTATGGCAGTGATCAGGATGCTAGTATAAGCTATGGCAGTGATGCGGATGCTTGTATGGGGTATGGCAGTGATCAGGATGCTGGTATGGGGTGTGGCGGTAATTAAAAGTTTTTGGAAAATGCAGAAAGAAAATTAATACATTTTTTTTACATAAGGTTGTCAGTTTAACTAAATATTTCTCACACACACAGCATGGGCAAAAATAGAATTACACCCCAAAACACAATATGCTACTTCTTCCGAGTATTAGGATACCACATGTTAGACTTTTTCACAGCTTAGCCCAGTGTTTCTCAACTCCAGTCCTCAAGGTGCCCCAACAGGTCATGTTTTCAGGATTTCCCTCAGATGAAACAGCCGTGGTAAATACTAAGGCAGTGAAACTGATCAAATCACCTGTGCAAAATAATGGAAAGCCTGAAAACATGACCTGTTGGGGGCGCCTTGAGGACTGGAGTTGAAAAAACACTGGCTTAGCCACACAGAGGGGCGCATAATCCAGTGAGCACCTTAAGGCTTTCTAAAGGCAAACTATGCATCTAATTTCCAGACTGCCTATTACATTTGAGGAGGCCCTGGAGCTCATTGACAGTGGAAACAATTGCGGACACTGGCTCTGTTGACACTGGTACTGGTATGGCTGTGATCAGGAGACTGGTATTGGGAATGATGGTGATAAGAACACTGGTATGGTGTATGGTGGGGATCAGGATACTGGTATGGACTATGTTGGTTAACAGGATGATGGTATGGCATATGGTGGTAATCGGAAAGCTATTATGAGGTGTGGTGGTGATCAGTACAATAGTATGGGGTACGGCTGTGATCAGGATGCTGGTATGAAGTATGGACAGTGACCAAGATGCTGGTATAGGGCATGGCAGTGATCAGCACACTGGTATGGGGTATGGCAGTGATCAGGATACTGGTATGGTGTATGGTGGTAATTAAGCTGCTGGTAAGGGGTATGGCAGTGATCAGGATGCTGGTATGATGAATGGCAGTGAACAGGCTGCTGGTATGAAAATAATGAAAAAATACATTATTTTACACCAGTGCTCGACGAATACCGGGCGCCAGGTCGCATTGGCGACTAGAATTAGCGACCTGGCGCCTGGGGCAGCACAGCTGGGGTATCCTGTCTCCATAGTGCACCCCCGCCGCCGCGCGCGCGATCGCGATGGGCCGCGCCGGCCGGTAATTGAGGCCCCGGCTTTGCGGCCTTGTGCAGTCCTATGGTACCTTCTATACTCTGGCGCCCTCTTGTGGCGGCCGTTGGTATGACACCCAGCAATGCTAATGGAGCTGTTTTGTTTTGTTTTGACTGCCTGCCTGCCTATCTCCTTCACTTAGAACCCCTAAACATTATATATATTTATTTTTCTAACACCCTAGAGAATAAAATGGCGGTCGTTGCAATACTTTTTGTCACACCGTATTTGCGCAGCGGACTTACAAGCGCACTTTTTTGGGAAAAAATTATTTTTTTAATTAAAAAAATAACACAACAGTAAAGTTTGCCCAATTGTTTTTTATATTGTGAAAGATAATGTTACGGCGAGTAAATTGATACCAAACATGTCTCGCTTCAAAATTTTGCCCGCTCGTGGAATGGCGACAAACTTTTACCCTTTAAAATCTCCATAGGTGACGTTTAAAAAATTCTACAGGTTGCATGTTTTGAGTTACAGAGGGTGTCTAGGGCTAGAATTATTGCTCTCGCTCTACCGATCACGGTAATACCTCACATGTGTGGTTTGAACACCGCTTTCATATGCAGGCGCTACTCTTCTGCAAACAAGCTCGGTGGGACGGGCGCGTTTAAAATTATTTTTTTTTTCTTATTTATTTTGACTTTTAATTTTTTCACTGTTCTTTTGAAAAAAAAATTGTGTAACTTTTATTCCTATTACAAGGAATGTAAACATCCCTTGTAATAGAAAAAAAAGCATGACAGGACCTCTTAAATATGAGATCTGGGGTCAAAAAGACTCGGATCTCATATTTAAACTAAAATGCAAAAAAAAAAAATTGCCATTTGAAAAAAAAAAAAAAAAAAAAAAAATGTCCCTTTTTAAAGAGCTATGGGCAGAAGTGACGATTTTGAAGTCGCTTCTGCCCTGCAATGACTTGGAGACAGGCGGGGGCCATCTTCCCCTCACTCGTCTCCATGTCGTAAAAAAAAAAAAAAAAAAAAAAAAAACCTGGCTCCTAACTTTTTTAGCTGGCTCCTAGATTCCAAGCAAATTTGTCAAGCCCTGTTTTACACAAAGTTGTCTTGTCAGTTTAACAAAATATTTCTCACACACAGCATGGGCAAACATAGAACTACACCCCAAAACACAATATGCTACGAGTATTAGGATACCACGAGTTAGACTTTTCCACACAGAGGGGAGCAAAATCCAATGAGCACCTTAAGGCTTTCTAGGGGCAAATTTTGCATCTAATTTCCCGACTACCTATCACATTTGTGGAGGCCCTGGAGCTCCTGGACAGTGGAAATAATTGCAGCCACTGGTATGGCTGTGATCAGGAGACTGGTATGGGGAATAGTGGTGATTAGAATGCTGGTATGGGGTATAGTATTGATCAGGATGCTGGTATGGAGTATGCTGGTGATCGGGACACTGGCATGGGCTATGGCGGTGATCAGGAGGCTGGTAAGAGGTGTGGTGGTAATCAGGAAGCTATTATGAGGTGTGGTGGTGATCAAGACACTGGTATGGGGTACGGCGGTGATGAGAATGCTGGTATGAAGTATGGGCAGTGATCAGGATGCTGGTATAGGGCATGGTGATGATCAGGACACTGGTATGGCAGTGATCAGGATGCTGGTATGGCATATGGCGGTGATCAAGATGCTGGTATGGTGTATGGTAGTAATTAAGCTGCTGGAAAGGTGTATGGCGGTGATCAGGATGCTGGTATGGCATCTGATGGTATCAAGACACTGGTATGAGTTATGATGGTTATCAGGACACCGGTATGAGATATGGTGGTGATTAAGGCGTTGGTATGGTGTATGGTGGTGATCAGTATGGTGTATGGTGGTGATCAGGACGTTGGTATGGGGTATGGCAGTGATCAGGATACTGGTATGGCCATGATTAGGACGCTGGTATGGGGTATGGCAGTGATCAGGATGCTGGTATGGCATATGGCGGTGATCAAGATGATCACAGCCATACCCCTATACCAGCATCTTGATCACCACCATACCCCATACCAGCATCCTGATCATTGCCATACCCCATACCAGTATCCTGATCACTGTCATACCCCATACCAATGCCCTGATCACCACCATATCTCATAACAGTGTCCTGATAACCATCATAACTCATACCAGTGTCTTGATACCATCATATGCCATATCAGCATCCTGATCACCGCCATACACCTTACCAACAGCTTAATTACTACCATACCTGATAACCATCATAACTCATACCAGTGTCTTGATCACCGCCATATGCCATAACAGCATCCTGATCATTGCCATACCAGCGTCCTAAACATGACCATACCCCATACCAGTATCCTGATCACCACCATACATGATGATCGGGACACTGGTATGGCTATGGCCGTGATCCGGAAGCTGGTATGGCATATGGTGGTATCAGCACAATGGTATAAGGCATGGTGGTGATCAGGACACTGGTATGGGGTATGGCGGTGATTAGGATGCTGGTATAAGGTGTGGTGATGATCAGGGTGTTGGTATGGGATATGGTGGTGATCAGGGTGTTGGTATGGGGTATGGTGGTGATCAGGGCATTGGTATGGCATATGACGGTGATCAAGATGCTCATATGGTGGTAATCAAGCTGCTGGTATGGCTATGGCCATGTTCAGGAAGCTGGTATTCCATATGGTGGTATCAGGACACTGGTATAAGGCATGGCGATGATCAGGACACTAGTATAAGGTATGGTGGGGATCAGAGTATTGGTATGGCGATGATCATGACGGGGTATGGCAGTGATCAGGATACTAGTTTGGGGTATGACCGTGATGTGGGCGCTGGTATGGCATATGGTGGTATCTGGAAAGGGGTATGTGTATAATGATGATCAGGATGCTTTTATGAGACATGGTGATTAGGGCATTGGTATGGTGTATGGCAGTAATCAGGATACTGGTATGGCATATGGTGGTGATCAGGACGTTGGTATGGTGTATAGCAGTGATCAGGATGTTGGTATGGGGTATGGCAGTGATTAGGATGTTGGTATAGGGTATGGCAGTGATTAGGATGCTGGTATAGCATATGGTGGTGATCAGGACATTGGCATGAGGTATGGTGGTGATCAGGATGCCGGTATGGGGTATGACAGTGATCAGGACGCTGGTATGGCAATGACCAGGACACTGGTATGGTGGTAATCAGGATGCTGGTATGAGGTATGGCCATGATCAGGATGCTGGTATGGCATATGGTGGTATGAGGACACTGGTATGAGGTATGATGGTAATCAGGACGGTGGTTTGAGGTATGATGGTGATCAGGGTGTTGGTATGGTGTATGGCATATGGTGGTGTCAGGACACGGGTATGGTGGTGATCAGGGCGTTGGTATGGTCATCAGGATGTTGGTATGGGGTATGGCCATGATCAGGACGCTGGTATGGCATATGGAGGTGATCAAGATGCTTGTATGACGTATGTTGGTAATCAAGCTGCTGGTTTGGGGTACGGTGGTGATCAGGATGTTGATATGAGGTATGATGGCGATCAGGACACTGGTATGGGGTATGGTGGTGATCAGGGCATTGGTATGGTCTATGGCGGTGATCAGGGCGTTGGCATGGTCTATGGCGGTGATCAGGTCGTTGGTATAGTCTATGGTGGTGACCAGGGCGTTGGTATAGTCTATGGTGGTGACCAGGGCGTTGGTATAGTCTATGGTGGTGATCAGGGCGTTGGTATGGTCTATGGTGGTGACCAGGGCGTTGGTATAGTCTATGGTGGTGATCAGGGCGTTGGTATGGTCTATGGTGGTGACCAGGGCGTTGGTATAGTCTATGGTGGTGATCAGGGCGTTGGTATGGCAGTGTCAGTGATCAGGACACTGTTATGGCATATGGCAGTGATCAAGCTGCTGGTATTGTGTGTGGCAGTGATCAGGATGCTGGTATTGGGTATGATGGTGATCAAGGCGCTGATATGGGGTATGGTGGTGATCAAGGCGCTGATATGGGGTATGGTGGTGATCAAGGCGCTGATATGGGGTATGGTGGTGATCAAGGCGCTGATATGGGGTATGGTGGTGATCAAGGCGCTGATATGGGGTATGGTGGTGATCAGGGCATTGATATGGGGTATGTTTGTCAACAGCAGGCTGGCATGGCATATGACAGGGATATGCAATTAGCGGACCTCCAGCTGTTACAAAACTACAAGTCCCATCATGCCTCTGCCTCTGGGTGTCATGCTTTTGGCTGTCAGAGTCTTGCTATGCCTCATGGGACTTGTAGTTCTGCCACAGCTGGAGGTCCGCTAATTGCATATCTCTGGCATATGGTATTGGGACACTGGTATGATGGTGATCAATATGCGGGTTTGGGTTATGGTGGTGATCAGGACACTGGTATGGGGTATGGCAGTGTTCAGGACGCTGGTAAAGTGTATGGGGTGATCAGGATTCCGTTTTGTTTTTTTTTTTTGTTTTTTTAAGAAGCCAGAAATTAAATATCATTTGCCAGCAATTTTAACTTTATTCCTTTGTAAATGTCAGCACTTTCTGTAAATCACAGAGATGCCCCCCTCACAGGCGGGATTAGGACCCCCCCCCCCCCCCCCCGACATTTTTATTGTTTCACTTTAAGCCTTTAAAATGTTCAGCGGCCGAATGGAACTCTATAAAAATGTTTTTTTGCAATGGAACATGTTGCCCAGGGCAGTGCCCACCACCTATAATTTTTCGACACTCCTTTGCCAATTAGCCCAGAACACAGGCATTTTCAATTTAACTGATTCGACTCCCATTGATTTTAAATAGGGTTTAGGTTTAGCATCCGAACGTCTTCAAAGTTCAAAGAACCCGGTGCAGTTTGGCTCATCCCTAGTAATAAGGACACATCTCCAAAATGAAGAAAATGTCCCGGCCTTATAAGGAAGTAAAAGTTCTGCCCCTGAAGGGGTTAATCTAGGTTTCCACACTATATCTGTGTGTATCATCATCTGCTGGAGATAAAAGACATCACAGTGACTATGGAGGAAGAGGACGGACATGACGGGGGGGTTACTGGGTGTAAATAGAAAATAAGATCTTATTACCTCATCTGCTGCCACTTCCAGCAATGTCTTCTCTCTACTTCCTCCCGACTCACCTCTCACCCGGAACTTCCTGGCTGTACCTGACATCACTTCCTGTCTTCCATAGAGACTTCCTGTCTAGTTAGAAGTGAGATCACCACCTTGTGAAGCTCAGAGGAACTACAGCCCCAAGAAATGTCTCGTAGTGTGAACACAGCCTTGTGCTGTGTGTGTATGTACTGTATATCCTTATAGATGGGGGTCATCTCCACTCCCACCAAGGCGGATAGGAATATATTACTGCCTAGTCCAGCATTTCTCAGCCAGGGTCCCTCCAAAGGTTTCTAGGGGTTCCTTGAGCAATGAACAATTTCTGCTGCTATCAGTGATCTGTAAGGGGACAGTCTTCCCACTGATGATGATGATGATGATGATGATGATGATGATGATGTAAGAATGTATTTCTTCCACTGACCACTTATATAAGGAGATCCTTCTCCCATTAGTTACCAATGTAAGGGACCACCAAACTGCCAGTGCCCACTAGGAATTAGACATGTGCAATTTGTTTAGTTTTTTTTCGTTCGTTCGTTTTCGTACGAATGAACGAATCGCTCAAATCGAACGAATCCGAATAACGAATCGTTCGAATCCGATTAACGAATCATTTGAATCGAACGAATCCGAAAAACAAAACGAAAATCCGAAAAAAACAATTTAGAAACAACGAATGAAGAAAATCCGAAAAACGAAAAAAGGAACGAAAAAATTCGTACATTTGTAACTTTTTTTTTGTTGAATTGGTCATTTTCCGTGTCCCTTACAATGGTGCTGCTTAACGTGCTTCGAATAGATTGAACGAAGAAATTCGTACATTCGTAACTTTTTTTTCGATTCGTAACTTTTTTTTTTTCGATTCGTAACTTTTTTTTTTTGTTGAATTGGTAATTTTCCGTGTCCCTTACAATGGCGCTGCTTAACGTGCTTCGAATAGATTGAACGAAGAAATTCGTACATTCGTAACTTTTTTTTTTTTCGATTCGTTACTTTTTTTTTTTCGATTCGTAAATTATTAAAATGTAATAATAGCATACACATTACATAAAATTATGAATTATGCTCCGATTACGAATCTACAAATGTTACGAATGTACGAATAAATACGAATGCGTCCGAATTTCGAATAAACGAAAATTAAACTAACGAAAAAACGAATCAACGAAAAATAACTCTTACGAATGTACGAATCGTTACGAATCAACGGAAACGAAAAAAACAAAACGAAAATAAACAAATTTTTTTGTTGTGCACATGTCTACTAGGAATGACTCCGGGTTCTAGTCAAATGAATTGGGTAGTCAGCCGAGTTGAACCTATTACTATCGCTGCTAAACGAGAGCTTCCCGCTCAGGCTAGTTATTAGAGAGTAGGGATGAGCCCATGGTTTAATCTGAAGTGTGGCTGTGCCACCCTGCCCCTGTGTTTGGAAGGAGCTGAGCATCATATATAGAAGCAATATTTCTACCGCTTCTATATATGACAGTTGTCACTGGTTCCTAACAAAGTAGCAATTGCTTGCACCCGCTGCATCCCTATGAGCCTCTGAGAGTCCCCACTATGTAAGCAAAGGGGTGGGGATTGCAGTAACATCATGCCCAAATTTGGCCATTGGCCATACTTGGTCAATGATGCCACCACTTTTCCCACCCCTTTCCTTATATATGTAGCTGATAACCAAAACTTTTTTATGTGCGTGTGTGTGTGTGTGTGGGGGGGGGGGTAATCTAGGTGTGTGCCAGCAGACCCTCACAACCACCAGCCAGGGTTGTTGTGAAGAGGCCCTTGTCCCCATCAACATGGCAACAAGGCACCCTTCCATGTTGAGGGCATGTGGGCTGGTATGATTCAGGGCATTCTTACCCCCTCCTTTCTTGGCCAGCCAGGCTGCATACTTGGATTAGGGGTCTTTATGAATTTCCTAAGAGACCTTGTTGTTTCTTTGTGAGGATCCCCATTTAAAATCCATACCAGACTCAAAGGATCTAGTATGTATTTTACGGGGGACTCTACACACTTTTTTTTCATTATGGCTATAGAATGTGCTACAGCAAAATAAAAATTATACATTTTAAATTGGCAGAAAAAGGCATTCATTGGGAATTTCTAAAAAAAAAAAAAACACCACAAAAGTAATTTCCAAAGGTCTCTCAAAATAGATAACGGACCCTTAGCAGGGTATTTGTGCTGTTTTGTTTTGTTTTTTTGATAATTTTTATTTTACAAAGCATTTTTTACATATATTAATAAACATTTACATACACATTTATATTCTGTTTTCTTTTTTTGTTTTTTTTCTTTTTTTTTTTAGAAAGGAGCTGGAAATGAAATATAATTTGCCAGCAATTTTAAACTTTTTTTTCCTTTGTAAATGTCAGCTGCAGCACTTTCTGTACATCACAGAAATGCCCCATTCACAGGCAGGATTAGGACACCCCCCAGGCATATTTTTTAACCCTTTCGCTGCCAGGCCCTGTGCTCCATTTTTACCTTCAGGTGGCCAGACCATTTTTGAAATTTCTCCTTTGCCTTTTTATTTTTCGGTTATAGCTTTCAGAGTTTGTAAAAGATCCCCCAAACCATATATTTTCAGAAAGCACGTGACCAGTAGACCAGTAAAAAGAAGGTGCTACTGATTTCTAAGGTTCCACAATATTTGATATATGTTTATCAAAACAATCTTTTTACAAAAAAAATCATGATTAGCAGATAATTACACAGCAAATTTTACAAAAGTCCTACTAAGTATAAAAGCTTAACCTGTATTGAGTTAATAAATAACAAATATTTGTAATTTTTACATTGCGCCTTTTTGCAAAATGGTGAAAATTTAACGTACGCAAAAATGGAAATATCCAAATCTCTCTAAAAATCTGAAGGCTTTCATTTTTCCCTTACAGCTTTCAGAATTTGTGAAAGACCCCTAAACCATATATTTTCTGAAACATATGACCTCTAGAATAAAAAGAAGGTGCTACTGATTTTTTCGACCCCGCGGTATTTGCGCAAATGTTTATCAAACCATTGTATGCGCAAAAAATCCACTAAAACCATTATTAGCAGATAAAAACACAGCTAATTTTACAAAATCCCTGCTATATCCCTACTAAATATAAAAGTTTAACCTGTATGGAGTTAATAAATAACAAATATTTGTAAATTTTAAAAATTGCACCTCTTTGCAAAATGGTGAAAATCGAATGTACCCAAAAAATTTCTCTGACAATTTGGAGGTTTTTATTTTTCACTTACAGCTTTCAGAATTTGTAAAAGACCCACCAAACCATACATTTTCTGAAAGCACATGGCCAGTAGAATAAAAAAGAAGATGCTACTGATTTTTAGGGCAGCGCAATATTTGCACAAAATGTTTATCAAATCAATATTTTTGCTAAAAATACACTAAAATCATTAATAGTGTACATAAACACAACATAACCAAATTCCTGCTAAATTGATACTAAAGCATCATTCACATATGGCATACTAAAGTTTACCAAAAATCGGTATTTAGGTTTTGGTGCTGGTTTCACATCATAACCCTAAAGAGGTACTCTTGATAAAAGCAAGAATAGACCTTATTGTAAAAAAAAAAAATGTGATGTCTCGGTCAAACAATAGCAAAAAAGTTGGTCTTTGGGTGTTGGTGGTGCCTTCACACCGTATCCATATGTAGGTACTCTTGATGAAAGCAAGAATTGGCCTTGCTGTAAAAAAATTGAATTATTGTCCCCTGTCACAGTTGCAGAAGAATTGGTCTTTGGGTGATGATGGTGCCTTCACACCGTAACCCTATAGAGATACTCTTGATGAAAGCAAGAATTGGCGTTGCTGTAAAAAAATTTAATTATATGCACCTGTCAAACAATTGTGAAAAAAATGGTCTTGGGGTGTTGGTGGTGCCTTCACACCGTATCCATATGTAGGTACTCTTGATGAAAGCAAGAATTGGCCTTGCTGTAAAAAAATTGAATTATTGTCCCCTGTCACAGTTGCAGAAGAATTGGTCTTTGGGTGATGATGGTGCCTTCACACCGTAACCCTATAGTGGTACTCTTGATGAAAGCAAGAATTGGCCTTGCTGTAAAAAAATTTAATTATATGCACCTGTCAAACAGGTGTGGTAAAATTTGGTCATTGGGTGTTAATTGTGCCAATGAAACCTATATCAAAAAATTACTTCAAGATAAAGTCAACACCCACAGAGCTAGGCAGCCTAGATGGACTATCACAGATCCACATCCAAAAAACATTTAATTGGCAATATTGGCATCAGGGGCTTGATAGCTGCTGCTAATCCAGGAATTAATCATTTTGACAAATGTCAGCCAGTCAACAGAGTCTGTGGACAGATGCGCTCTTTTTTCTGTCACAAAAACCTCTGGCAGAACGGACTGCCCATTCGGAAAGCACACTGGATGCAGGGCAGCCAGCAGCTCAATTGCATACTGGGCAAGCTCTGGCCAATGGTCTATTCTCATGACCCAGTGGATTGTCTATTGGAAAGCTCTTCATGTCTGTTTTCGCTGTTTTTGGGACTGCGCACTAGTCTCTGCTTGGGTCATAGAGGAGATGGATGATGAGGATGGTTTAGTAAGCCAGTTCACCACCTCTGCATGCTGTGGCTGTATAGTACGGGAAACATCACTAAACAGAGGAAATTGTGTCCTGCCTAAGGACGGACCACTTCCACCTTTGCCTGTGGACACAGACACTGCTGGCCCCCTCAAAGTGGCATGGGAACGTCTGCCTCTCCTTGTTGGCCTCCCAGACATGATGGGTGGGTGGCTTATTACCCATATTTAATAGAAACTGGAAAATGTGTAATTGGATGCACTTTGTTAAATGAAAAGTGGTGTTTGGTGCACTTTAAACTGACTACCGCTAACAGAAATGTAAAAATTATAAAAATAAAAATAAAAAAGGGGGAACACCAGCATCGCAGTTAGAAAAACTGCGGCTTAATATACTCCTGACCACTGCACTCTGGGCCATTATTCTCGGTTAAATTTAAACTGAGGACCTGGTTCTGAAAGCATCACCTATGAGCAATGTTTTGATACCCTAGTTTGTCATCATTTTACCACCACACACAATTATTTTTCTTTGATGCATTTTTTTTTATTATTATAATTTAACTTTTTACAAGATTGCAGTAAAAAAAAAAAATAGTAAAAAGGTAGAATTCCAATTGGTCAGGAAAATGATTTGTCTGGAATGTGGAGGCAGAGTCGTTATTAATTTGTGTACAATACATTACACAACGTGTTACATTATTATAACAAAGTATTGTAGAAAAGATCACAACATAGAAAATGGGAAAAAAAGTAGAAAATAAACCCGGATATTACGGTTACGGATGGCGGCTGTTCATTAAAAATATGGCTGCAGGACAGCTTTGGAAGTGCACATGCGCAGTTTCGGAGCTGGCCAGGGGTTGGCCTGGGTAGGCATGCAGTCAGTGACGTCATGGTACAGTTTGATGCCCTTTACAAATTGTAGGAGTGGAGGGGGAGCCAAATGCGGGATGGGGGGAGGACTGTCCGAATGGAGAGGAAGGATCAAGGAAGGAGCCTCTGTGGCAGAAGCGGGAGCGCCATGGCGGTGAAGAATCCATCTGGAGGATAAGAGAATGAACAAGCAGAAGAGGAAAGTACCCTGAATGAACCTGCCCTCAGTACCCCCACTGCTCTGCACCCGAGCAGTCCTACAGAGGAGGCAGGTCAGTGACAGATCCAACCGCCCAGGCCACACAAACTCTGTGAAGGAGGGGGTCACTGATGTAAGGGGGACCAACAGTTCCCCCTTATATCAGTAACTCCTCCCTTACCCTAGTATATTCAATCTTCGGAAGGTGGTCTGTGGTAACCAGAGTCCCTTCCACATCAGAGTTTCTGGCATACCCCTTATAATCAGTGTCCCCAGAGTTCCCCTCTACATCAGAGTCTGCAGAATTCCCCCTTACAGTGTAAGGGGGACTTTGCAGACCCTGACATAAAGGGAAACGCTGTTGTAAAGGGCAATGCTACAGAGTGCACTGCTTTATCCCTGATCAGGTGGTGCTGATAAGACAGATCTTCCCACTTAGCAGTCAGTTTAATGAAACCGCTAGCAAAGCCTCCATTGTATATCCAGGATAAGAAGATGGGAATCTGCAATAGAGTCCTCTAAGGTCCTTCACTGTACAGTAAATGTTTGACCTGGAATGCGGAGTGAGCAAACCGGTGCAAACAGACTATAAGGATTTGACTTTCTGACTTGGTGATCTGATCAATCAACAGCAGTTTTTTGCCTCGTTTCATGCCAGCCTTTAGTATCACACGATGGCCTGCTTTTATTCTTTTTATGTCATCATTTGGATACATTGCCGAGTGCTGTGACCATTATTAAATCCACCGCGCTGTGTCTTACCGGGAGCCTTTTGGTACCGAGCAGTGATGTAAGTAACTGAGTTAAAATAAACTGAGTTACCTAACGCAGTTACTTTAGAGGGTAACTAGTAATCTAACTGATTACTTTTCCCCTCATGGTAACTCAGTTCCCATTACTTTGGCTTAGTTACCCCAATTACATCTACCGCCACTAGATGGCAGTAGTGTAATTCCGGTGTCCTGACGAAAAAGTTCCCCCGCCGGATAAGGACCCCCTTGTACTGCGCAGGCGCAGGGCTTGCGCAGTGCGAAGGACTACGGAGCTTCCGAAAATTGCCGAACCTAAACAGCTCTGAGTGAACTCTACACCGTGCAGGTGCAGTTAACATGTAATTGTACGAGGCGATGCCGCACGCTCCCGATGCTTGTGCTACTCTGCAAGGGGCGTTTATCGTGTAAGTAAGGGGCGGGTCTAGTATTACTGTAACCAAGGGGCGCATTTATTATTATTGTTATATATCGAGCTCTGCTCATTAATTTAACATTCTCCCTCTTCTGTAGCCACCCGCCCCTTACACGATATAATAATAATAGACCCGCCCCTTGCTTACACGCTATAACAGATCTGCCCCTTGGTTAGAGTAATAATAGAGCAGCCCCTTGGTTACACGATATATAACAATAATAATAAATGCCCCCCTTGGTTACAGTAATACTAGACCCGCCCCTTAGTTACATGTATAGAATATTTAAAAAGTCAGTTACTTTGCTGCGTAACTAATTACTTTTCCAATGTAGTAACTGAGTTACTAACGCAATTACTTTTTGGGAGAAGTAATTTGTAACTTAACTAATTACTTTTTTAAAGTAAGATGACCAACACTGGTACCGAGTGGCTAATCCCTGGATATCATTCCTTGAGGCGTGTGTCTCCTCTAAGCGTCAGGATTTCTGCCTAGTGCTCAATCTGAGTGTTGGTTTTTGTCTACCATCTGGTAAGGAGAATATATATTGGTGGTGGCACCCTCTTTGATGTGGAGCGCAGCGGTGTGGCATGAAGTATTGTCTTTTCATGATCGCATTTCACTGGAATAAGGACTCTGTATTAATTATCCTCCAGAGTTTATTTTTATTAATTTATTACATACTGTGTTCTTTCTGATAATGTAAATTGGATATCTATTGTTATTATTGGGTTATAGTGTCAAAACTTCTTAAAATACACCCACTGTGAATGCAAATGAGGTAATTATCTCTATCCGGTACATCGGATTTTAGCAATAGTTACCGTATTTATCGGCGTATAACACGCACTTTTTCCCCCTTAAAATCGGGGGGAAAGTCGTGGGTGCGTGTTATACGCCGATACCCCAAAAAAAAGTGCCCAAAAAAATAAAATGGCACCGAAAAACAGCGGGCGCCGCCGAAAAAGACCGATCTGTCTGTTCCGCTCTGCTCGCAGTCCCGCCTCCCTGTGCTCGCTTCCGAAACAGCAGGGAGGCGGGACTGAGAGCAGGAGCCGAACAGACGGCTCAGGCTTTTTCGCCGACGCTCGGTCTTTTCCGGCCGCGCAGTCTTCTAGGCGGCAATTTTAAATGTGGAAAAGATGTGGAAAAGATGGAAATGACGCTGGCAAGCTGCAACTGACACTGACAAGCTGCAGATCACACTGGGCAAGCTGCAAATGACGCTGGGCAAGCTGCAAATGACGCTTAAATGTAAGTTTTTTTTTTCCCTAAACTTCCCTCCTAAAACTTTTTTTCCTTAAAATGCCCTCCTAAACTTGGGGTGCGTGTTATACGCCGATAAATACGGTACCTCCTACTTGGCGCAGTTTTCTTTTCTTGCATTATATATTGAATGGGCTACAGCAAAATTTACATTTACAAAAAAAAAAAAAAAAAATACACACATATATTTTTTTTTCTGTACTGGTACATGCTCCATAGGGCAGTGCCTATCCCCCCGTGCCATTTTGTTTACACCTCCTTGCTGCCTATTAGCCCATAAAATTCATATTTTTTTTTTATTCCATTCCCATTGCTTTCTTTATATGCAGATGACCTGCTACTGTACATTACAGACCCTCCTGTGTCCCTTCCCTCCCTTGTCAAAGACTTTGAGAGGTTTGGATTGAATTAAAAGTTAACTACAACAAGACAAAGGCTCTGAATGTTTTCTTACCCCTGTCTACAGTATTGCTTGTCCAATCTAATGTCTCGTCTAAGTAGCAAACGAAGGTGGTGACATATCTTGGAATATACATTCCATCATCATTACCTACTCTAGCAGACCTTAAATTACACACCTCCTCTTCAGACTCAGTCTTGCCTTAAATCGTACGGCAAACCGCACGTGTTTTGGCTTATTTGTTGTGTTTTGATATGATATATATGTACAAATAATAAAAAAATACTTCTATGTATTTTTGTGATATACTCTTACGTACCCATGGGAACTGTAGTATGGGTCTATATTTATATATAACTTTGTTATTGAATTACAAGAAACTTAGTAATCACTTCTATCTAGATAGAACATGTTTAATGCAGGAGACATATGCTTCATTATGCTAGGGGAAGTTGGGAACCTTTGACCTTTTCTTTTCATCAGTTGTAGCCATTGTTTTCCCTACCATATAAATATGGCTGGGAGACCAGTCCGGAGTTTGAGGTTTGATTCAAGACTAAGAGTCTGAATCATGTTGGCTATTGTTGCATTATGAGGGGTTTATGAGTAATTTCCATTAATATCTGTGAAATAATATGAATATATCTTTTTGCTTGCAGCTATGAAAGGTGGGCAATTGGTCCTCCCAAGCTCTTGTGAACTGCAGACATTGCGGTGCCGAGACTTGAAGGACAATGGGGAGCCAATTGGCATTGTTTGTCACCAATTCACTATAAACGACCCCATGCCGGGATAGGTAATGAAGGGGGACCATTCAAGTATATTTTGCATCACTGGGAGTTTTGCCTGTAAGGGGGCTGGCTTAGACTGAGTAACCACTCAGAATTCACGCTAAGCCAGCCAATGAGAGATCGAGCTGGTTTTTGATACTCTCAGAGGAGCAGGGGAGGGAGACGCTCTTTTCCGGGTATGCCCTGCTACTTGTAACTAAACATGCTTGTAGATCACAGTCTGAAGGAATATAATCTATATTCCTATATATATATATATATATATATATATATATTTATTTTATTTCAACCTAGCAGTTTATGCCTTGATGTAAGACCATAGCTAGAGATTTGTGTATTAGCTTGACTTTTAACTACCTGTAATAAATGTTATTATATTTAAAGCCTTTCCTCCTGGTCAATAGAACTCTCATTTAACCCATATCATATTTTGTGATTGATAAATCAGAAATAGAGATTTTAGAGGTTACACTATCTTCTCCAGGTATCTTTTTTTTAAAATGAGATAATGACTCCCCTGGATTGAATATGCTGTATTTATCCTGTATCGTATCATCTGTAACACATCTTTAATCAAAGCTAAGTAAATCTTTTTATTACATTCTTTGTGTGTTGTTGTGTTTTAATCCTTGCATTTACCGACCACATATCTGAAAGGGTAAATATATGAATGAACCTATGGTTAAATGTAACACATAATTTAACCCCTTAATACAGGAACAACCGTCAAAAGACCCACCCCCTACAAAATGTTGTTATTCTACTCTATATTGGGCTGGTGCTCCCTATGGTTTGAGCCATTTCGTTCAAAAAGGACCTCATTTTTTATCTTAAATCAATCTTATATTCAAACCGCACATTTTGTGGTTTGGTTGCATGAATGTCATTAAAATGGATATATTGCCAAAACTCCTATATACCTTCCAAGTGGTTCCCGTCTCTCCTCCTGGATTCTATCAATTAGGCTCTTTGCAATTATATCTGGTGGCACAGGAAATCTAGGACTAGACTATCGGTCCTCTCCCTACCAAAGAGCAGTTCCCCCACTTATCTTTGCATTTCCAAGCAGCTTCACTGCTACCAGTGTTAGGATTGCTACCATGATAAATCTACTAAGTTGTGGACCATCCTAGAAGATGACCCGATTTCTCAGGCACTCTCCTCCCTAGCGTGGACAGGTCCTACTCACAGACCCTCGAGAGACCTTCTGCCATTTGTGACTACCGATACGTTACGGGTAAGGTTACTTAACCACTTCAATACCGGGCATTTTCACCCCTTTCCTGCCCAGGCCAATTTTCAGTGCTGTCGCACTCTGAAATGACAATTGCGCGGTCTTGCTACAATGTACTCAAATACATTTTTTCCCCCACAAAGAGCTTTCTTTTGGTGGTATTTGATCATCTCTGCGGTTTACTTTTTGCGCTATAAAACAAAAGAGCGACAAGTTTGATAATAAAAAAAAAAAAAAAAAAAAAAACACAAAACAAACACACACACACACGTTATACTTATATACAAAATACTATACTTTGCTATAATAAATATCCCAATTTAAGAAAAAAAAATTAATAAATTTCAGTTTAAGCCGATATGTATTCTCCTACATATTTTTTGAAAAAATAAATAAATGTAGGAGAATACATATCGGCCTAAACTGAGGGAAATTTTTTTTTTTTTCCTTTTCAAAAAAAAAAAAAAAAAAAAAAAAAAAAAAAAAAAATCGCAATAAGCGTATATTTATTGGTTTGCACAAAAGTTATAGCGTCTACAAAATACGGGATAGTTTTATGGCATTTTTATTATTATTTTTTTTACTAGCAATGGCAGCGAGCTGCGATTTTTATCGTGACTGACATTGCGGCGGACACATTTATACAGTAATCAGTGCTATACAAAGGCATTGATTACTGTATAAATGTCACTGGCAAGGAAGGGGTTAACAGTAGGGGGCGGTGAAGGGGTTAACTGATACCTAGGGAGTGATTCTAACTGTAGGGGGCGGGGACTCACAAGGGGAGGAGACCGATCGGTGTTCCTCTGTACTGGGAACACATGATCGGTCTCCTCTCACCTGACAGGTCATGGATTTGTGCGTTTACACACAGAGATCCACGGTCCTGCTCGGTTAACGGGCAACCGCAGATGCCCGGTGGACATATAACGCCCGCCCAGGATGGGAGATCCCTCCTTCTGACATATGTACATGAGCGGGATGTGAAGTGGTTAAGCAGAGGCCTACTCGCTTCAAAACCTAGCTCTCTGACCCCGCTGTTTGGGAATGCTTCCTTCCCTCCAATCTTCCACTGTCCTCAATTCCCATCATCGCAAGAAGGGGGCGCTCCCCTACTATGCCATACCCTCTCAGTGAGGAAAAACTTGTTCCCCTTTCATGCATTCTCCCTTTCCGTCACAGCCCTTTGAGGGCTTGGCTCGACCACACCCAACTAAAACATTTCCTTGACAAAAGGCGTTGTATTACTGCTCTGACTGCATACTGACTGAGACGTGGCTCTCCAGATCCAACAGGCCAGACCACTTGCTTTTCAGGATTTAATCAAATCCTTCTAAAAGGAATCTTACCCTAATCCACCGCCGTTTATGGTGAAGTGGGAGAAGGAACTAGATAGGGCATTGGAGGACATGGACTGAGAAAAAAATAATGACATTTTAATGTATCTAGATCATCCCATGTTCAAGAACGCAATTACAGGATTGTGACCCGATGGTATCCATGTCCTAATACCCAACATAAAATTCATCCTACCATCTCGGATACTTGTTAGAGGTGCTCCTGGCACCGCAATATATATTTGGGGTACCCGTCCTAGAATTATACCATTCTGGGATAAGATGCATAGGGAATGAGGCATGGGTACCATGAATGCAGGTGCAGTTCAGTCCCTAAAAAAGGTGAGAGGCCCCTCTGTTAGGTCCTCTGTTTCAGCCCCTCTTTCCCTTTGCTGGACTCTGATGGTCAATGGGAAAAAAAAAAAAAAAAAAAAAAAAAAAAAAAAAAACTCTGTCCGGACGGGTAATCATAGACACCATACACAGTATATGGTTGGTCAAGAGTACGGTGGTTTATTCCCTTCTGACAGAATATATTCAACATGTGCAATTCGTTTAGTTACGAATTAGTTTTCCATTCAAATTCGTTATTGTACGAATGGTTTACTAAAAATTCTAACGAATAACGAACTATCGAAACGAACGAATATGAAAAACAACGAAAATACGAAATAATTAAATTAGCAACAACGAAACTACGAAAGAATGAAAATCCGAAAAACGAAAACAGAAACAACGAAAATACCGAACAAAGATTCAAAATGAACGAAAAAATTTGTAACTTTTTTTGTTTGTTGATCCGTAATTTTACGTGTCCTACAATGGCGCTGCTTAACGTGCTTCGAATGGATTCGTAAATTCGTTACTTTTTTTTGTTAGTTGATAAACGTGGTTGGGTCGGAGGCACCGTTTTGGTGAATTTTTGAGTTGAGTTCTGACTTGTGAGAGAGAAATTGTTTCTTAAACATGTAATAGCATACACATTACCGTATTTATCGGCGTATAACACACCCCAAGTTTAGGAGGGAAGTTTAGGGGAAAAAAAAAAAAATAAATAAAAAAAAAAAAAACTTACATTTAAGCGTCATTTGCAGCTTGCCCAGCGCCATTGCAGCTTGCCCAGCGCCATTTGCAGCTTGCCCAGCGCCATTTGCAGCTTGCCCAGCGCCATTTGCAGCTTGCCCAGCGCCATTTGCAGCTTGCCCAGCGCCATTTGCAGCTTGCCCAGCGCCATTTGCAGCTTGCCCAGCGCCATTTGCAGCTTGCCCAGCGCCATTTGCAGCTTGCCATCATAATTTTCAGTCTTGTCCGGGTTTAAATTTCCCGCCGCCGAGACGCTCTGTTGCGTGCACCGCCGAAAAAGACGACCGAAGCGCCCCCGGAAAAAGCCGAGCCGACTGTTCGGTTCCGCTCGCGGTCCCGCCTCCCTGCTGTTTCCGGAGCGAGCGCAGGGAGGCGGGTCTACGAGCAGAGCCGAACAGTCTGCTCGGTCTTTTCCGGCCCCGATTCGGTCTTTCGGCGGCGCTTGCCATTTTTTTGGGGGTATCGGCGTATAACACGCACCCACGACTTTCCCCCGATTTTAAGGGGGGAAAAAGGCCGTGTTATACGCCGATAAATACGGTACATAAAATTATGAATTATGCTCCGATTACGAATCTACGAAAACAATGTTACGAAAGTACGAATAAATCAATCTTACGAAAGTACGAATGTAACTAAATCTACGAAAATACGAATGCACCCGAATACAAAATACAACGAAAATCCGAAAATTAGACTAACGGAAAAACGAATCAACAAAAAAAAATAACTCTTTTATGAAAATACGAACGAGTCCGAATACGAAAACCGACGACTTACGAAATTACGAATCGTTACGAGTCAACGGAAACTAAACAAATTTTTCTATTGTGCACATGTCTAGAATAAATGCGATTACAAAGAAAAGGCGTTGTAGGGAAAGTCCCATGAACAACCAATCACATTCAAGCATTCATGTTATACAATACTGACCTTGCAAAATATTCATAGTTTTCTGCCCAGAGTCAGCATCACAATTCTAAGACTTAAACCTTATCACATTGGCCGCAATGTTCAAATGTCATTTAGCAAGCAGTATATGTTCCTGACATGTTTAATCTAAAATGGCGTATCCTGTCTAACACCTCTCTCAGCACTTCTGTACAAG
The DNA here is from genome assembly GCA_028564925.1 of Lithobates sylvaticus. Lineage (NCBI taxonomy): Eukaryota > Metazoa > Chordata > Amphibia > Anura > Ranidae > Lithobates > Lithobates sylvaticus. Next base: position 584,629,438 of record CM053028.1, read on the forward strand.
CTGGATAAAAAAAGAAAGAAAGAACTTTCTTGCAGAAAACCTCTTACAAAGTTAAAAAATTAAAAGGCCAACCCTACATTCTCTTGCAATAACCTTTAAAAAAAAAAAAAAAAAAAAAAAGAAGAAGAAGACGTGATCCCACGTTTCCTTACACCCTCAACCAAAACATTTCCCCCATGGGGGGGGGGGGGGGGGGGATGTTTTGAGAACTGCACCACTCATCAAAAAACAAACAAAAAAAAAAACACAAATTTAAAAATTGAATTTTTATTCAAAATACAAAAATTTAAAATCCATGAAAAAAAATAATTCCATAAAGCATGACAAAGTATAAAGAATAATTACATAGTACCATGTATACACATCAAGATAACCAGTTAATATCCTATCCCTCGCGACACATTTCGTGAAGCAAACTTCTTCAGGAGATGATAGCTCTTTAAAAGAATATCTGTAGGGTCTTGCACTGTAAAGGGGAACCCTGCAGACTCTGATGTAAAATGGGGGGGGGGGGGGGACTGTGCGGGATTATATTACCCTGACCTTCATGTAAAAAAAAAAAAAAAAAAGCGAAAATTATTTTTTTGCATTTTGTTATAGCTTAAACACATGGCTAATGGCACCAGCTACATTTGAAGCGTAAATATTGATATTTTGGCACTGAAAACGGCAATTTTACATACTTTGACGTGTCAGCAAAAAAAAATTACTGACAGAGCTAAATTTCATGTCCTGCGTCAGTAAAAAAATTGGTGATGTCAATACATTTTTGGTGTTGTGTCAGTAAATTTCACTTTGGGAGGCTGGATCTGGCAGTGAAAGGCTTAAAGTGAGCTAGATGGCATCCCTCTCCTGTGGTCACACTCTGATCATTAGAGCTCCCCCTAGCTGCAGCCTGGTGATAGCATTGCTAGGAGGGCTAATACTTTTAGCTATTACATACTTCCCACCATTAAATAAATGTCTCCTGACATTTAGGAGTCTATTCATGAATACTTTGCATAGCAACTCACTTGGTGAAAGTGCGTGTACATCCCGTCTGTGTGAATGACAACATTTTATCATTAGGCTATCAGATCAAATGGTTTCCATCGATTTAAAATTGAAAATACCACATTTAGCCACTAAATGGTACCAATCCCTTTAATACTTAGTACAGGGGTCTCAAACTGGCGGCCCCCCAGCTGTTGCAGAACTACAAGTGCCATCATGCCTCTGCCTATGGGAGTAATGCTTGTACCCGTCAGCCTTGCAGTGCCTCATGGGAATTGTAGTTTCGCAACAGCTGGAGGGCCACCAGATTGGAGACCCCTGACTTAGTACCATCTAATACAGGGGTCTTCAAACTGTGGCCCTCCAGTTGTTCAGGAACTACAATTCCCATCATGCCTAGTCATATCTGTGAATGTCAGAGTTTTACAATGCCTCATGGGATGTGTAGTTCTGCAACAGCTGGAGGGCCGTAGTTTGAGGATCCCTGATCTAATAGACACACTTGGGGTTCTCAGTTTTAAAAACAGTTAAGTTAATTAAACCATCGATGATAAACTATGTTGTACCGTGTTGGCCATTGGTAGCAGTAGAAAAGTAAAAATGGAGTCATTACCGTTTATTGGCTGAATACATTGTGCTTTCATTGAATGAATGTGACCAGAATTCACCCAGCTGTGACAAATGTTGGTTGCGTTTTATTTCATACAGTGATTTCCTATGTACGTTGGCTTCATCTAGTGGTCATAATGCAGTATTGCGATTTTTTTTTTTTTTTTTTTTAATGAAAAACCTCAAAACACATTATGACCACTAGTAGACAGTCTAGACTAGTAGACACTGACGGGCATAAGTAAGATCTCAGTTATTAGCAAGAAATCACCCCTGACTGAGATCTTACTTATGAGGAAAAAAATAAATAAAAAAATCGCAATATTGCATCATGACCACTAGATGAAGCCAGCGTTCATAGGAAATCACTGTATGAAATAAAACGCAACCAACATTTGTGACAGCTGGGTGAATTCTGGTCACATTCATTCAATGAAAGCACAAAATGTAATCAGCCAATAAACGGTAGTGACTCCATTTTTATTCTTCTACTGCTATCAATGGCCAACACGGTACAACACTTCATCCATGTCTTTGGTGATCTCTGATCTCCTTATGAACTGTTTCTTACATGATGAAGATCAGCCATGGAGTATATTCGAGGTGTATATCAGGGTGTGCTTCTTCCCCACATGAGACCTGTGATGTCCAGCAACATTCATATAGAAGACATTTCCCGCACTCAAGGCACTAATACACCTCGAGGGTTGTGTGGGATCCCTGATGTACAGGAAGACAGGACTTCAATGAGTAACAATTCCCTCACTCGGGACAGGAAAGTAGCTTCTCCTTCATGTGTATTCTCTGATGTTTGCACAGATGGGACTTTTGTGAAAAACATTTCCCGCACTCAGGACAGGAATACGGCTTCTCCCCCGTATGAGACCTCTGATGTTTGGAAAGACTGGACTTGCGAGGGTTGTGTGGGATCCCTGATGTACAGGAAGACAGGACTAAAATGATGAATGATTTCCTCAATCAGGACAGGAATACGGCTTCTCCCTTGTGTGAGATATCTGACGTTTGGAAAGACAAGACTTGTCAGAAAAAGATTTCCCGCACTCAGGACAGGAATAGGTTTTTTAACCTGTGTGCAGTCTTTGAAAATATTTCCTGCACCACTCGAGACAGGAAAAGGTTTCTCTCAACCCCCCCCCCCTATGTGATACCTCTGATGTATAAGAAGTGATGATTTTTGTATAAAACATTTCCCACACTCAGAACATAAATACAGCTTTTCTCCCATGTGCAATCTGATGACTATGAAGATTGGACAATTCTGAAAAACATTTTCCGCACTCAAGACAGGACTAGGGTTTTTCACCCTGTGTGAGACCTCTGATGTCTGACAAGTTGGAATTTTTCTGAAAAGCATTTTCCGCACTCGGGACAGGGATGCTTCTTCTTACCTGTGTGCAGTCTCTGATGTGTGGAAAACTCTAACTTAACTGAAAAAACTTGCCCGCACTCAGCGCAGGAATATGTGTGAGATCTCAGATGTTTGTTAAATTGTGAATTATCCGAAAAACAATTCCCGCACTCAGGACAAGAATACGGCTTCTCTCCCGTGTGCAACCTCTCATGCTTGTCAAGGCTGCCCCTAATTGAAAAACATTTCCCGCACTCAGCACAGGAAAACGGCTTTTCCCCCGTGTGAGTTCTCTGATGTGCGGAAAGATAGGACTTCTTTGAAAAACATCTCCCGCACTCAGGGCAGGAATGTGGCTTCTCCCTCGTGTGAGAGCTCTGATGTGTGTGAAGATGCGTCTTATAGGAAAAGCATTTGCCACACTCGGGACAGGAATACGGCGTCTCACCCGTGTGAAATCTGCGATGTCTGGCAAGATGGGCCTTCTTTAAAAAACATTTCCCGCACTCAGGACAGGAATATGGCTTCTCCCCCGTGTGGGATCTTTTATGCACCTCAAGATTGGATTTAAAATTGAAACTCCTCCCGCACTCAGTACAGTAAAAGCTCTTCTTCTCTGTTGGAAGGGCGGCACCGTCCCTCACAGTCTGAGGTTCCTCAGGATAAGAGGAATACGATGGTCCATCTACACTGTGTGGTGCCGGATGGACATTTGAGGTAGTCGGGTTTTCTCCTGGACTATACTGTGTGATGTCCTCATCTTCTACTTTACAGTCTGGAGACAAAGTGAGACAATCCTCTGAGGGTTTCCTCATCTCCCGTCCGTGTACTGAAATAAAAAAAAAAAAAAAAAAAAAAAAAAATAGGATTAACATTATACCCTAGAACAGGAAGATTGGCATGACTGAAGTTCAAAGAGAGGGGGATGGTGGAATAGGGATTATAGCGGTGCTAAAATAATACAGGAGAGTTGGGGCGGACTCACAGTTCAAGGCTCATAATACTCGTTAATTAATAAAACAATTTTTATTACATATAAACAATTATATCAAAACATACAAAGAGAAGAATATATATGTATGAAGAAATATTAGCAATATATATTTTTCTGAAGATAAGACTCAATTCAATAAATCAAGGCAAATGATTGAAATATCACTTACAAAAATTTACAATCAAAAGTATAGAAAACAATACATAGTCAGTGATGAAGTCAAATTATGCACATAAAGTTAGAGGTATAGTTCACATTTAATGTGGGAAAATGACCTAAGGTAGACTGAATTAGTCTTTGTAGACTGTTCCGACATGTTTCGCCATAACAATGGCTTCCTCAGGGTATGTCTACTTTGCGTAATTGGTGTATCTGGTAAAAGAAGTATCATAATAAGTTCCATTCAATACTCAATAAAGGAGGAAGTTAGAGCCATTTAAATAGATCGAGGTCAGTGGAAGGGACAAATATAATTATAGAGTGGAATATCACCAAGTTATCAGCGCAGAGGAAGTGCTGGTGCCCCTCCTTCCCAGGATAGAAAAGGGAAGGGAAGGGTCCCCCTTATAAACCATCCCAAACTTACCCTGATCAAGGTGTGGATTGGACTCAGCCGCAACCGTGGGGTAGGGCAGTCATACAGGGTGCCGCAGCTGCCTAGTAGAAGGCGGTAATCCCCAGATTGAACATTTGGTATGTTAGCTAGTTAAAAAAGGATAAATCAAAAAGTAAAAAGTAAACGGATAATAGGAAGCAATTTAAATAGTGTTGTGAGTCCATGAAAAATTAGTTCATGGACGTAACGCCATACACTACATAAGGGACAATGTCTCAAATAGTTACTTACTTTCATTAATTTTGAAGAGTAATTAGAAAAATTAGAGAAGAACCAGAGGTTCTGGAAAGGCAACCAAAGTTAAAAACAGGAGGCACCTGAAGAGATAGTAAATAGGCAGGGAATTACATAATTGAACATGGTAATGGTTAAGGGTGGGGGAGGAGGAGGGTATAAGGTTAGGTAAAGTTGCAGAGATCAAATACCTGTTTTTTAAAGTGTAAGGTACGAAGCACCGTTCTGTTTGAAAAGTGCAATTTGTGAGCACCCCCGGCAGTAAATCCCAAATTGATCAATACCAAGTACAATGGAAGTTGAGCATATTTTGATCATAACTAAACAAGTACTTTAGCTGATTATGTCTGTACAACATGACAGATTTGTACAGGGGTATGAGAAAAAGTCAGACAGATCAAGCCATAATGAAATTGGTCAGGCGTCCATTCCAGAGATCAGGGGCAATTTGATAAAAGAATATGTGTACAGTCAGAATACATTACCCATACAGTATGTTTGGAAGGGTTTCAGGATAGTTTCTATGCGTAATATAGGGCATAGTATATCAGTTAGACGTAAGCAATAAAACAGACAATTTACATAGAAAAATACCTACAGACAAGGAGGAGCAGGCTTTGGCGCATGATGGCGGAGAGATCACCGGGCGAGACCTCAGGAAGGGAGGAAGCCAGTTATGACCGTGGGAGATAATTTAAAGTTGAAATAATAAAAAAGAAATGGTTGTTAAAGGAAGGATTTGAAGCTGATATACTCATTCATACCTGGGTATCTGGTGGCATCTAGGGTGTATATCCACCTAGTTTCAAGTTGGAGGAGTCGGTTGTCAATGTCCCCTCCGCGTACATTGAGGGGTAAATGTTCCAGGGCCGAGAATAACATTGTAGTAGGATCAAAGTTATGTTTCAGAGCTACATGGCGATTAATCGCAGTTGAAATTTTCTTTTTAAATAGAGGTTTTATATGGTCCTGTATGCGAATCGAGAAAGCTCTTTTTGTTTTGCCGACATAGAAACATCCACATCGGCAAGTGGCTAAGTAGATAACCCCTACAGTGTTACACATAACCCGATGTTTGGGCTTATGTAAATTCCCATTGGGTAGTAGAGTGTTAGTGGAATTGGACAGAAACATACATGAGTCGCAGTGTCCGCAAGGGAAGGTACCAGATTGGTCCATTTTTTTTGGGTCATCTGGAGCATAGAAATGACTAGAGGTAAGTTTATCGCTAAGGGATGATGGTCGACGGTAAGTAATTTCTGGGTAAGTTTTTACATATTGTCCTACTATAGGGTCTGATGATAGTAGGGGCCAGAATGTATTTATAGTGTTCCTAATTTGAGCAGACTGATTGGAGTATTGAGTGATGAGACGTACAGGTTGATTGTGTTGAAGATTTTTGTCTCTAAAGATAAGTTCTTTTCGTTGCAAGCGTTTAACTCTATTAAATGATTGTTTAAGTAAATTATGGCTGTAGCCTCTGGATTTCAATCTTTGATATAGTTCAAAAGATGCTTGGTGAAAGTCTTTATCATTAGTACAATTTCTTCTTATTCGCAAATATTGGCTGTACGGTATGCTTTTTATAAGGTTTTTTGGATGAGAACTGGATGCATGCAATATGGTATTGCCAGCCGACGCTTTTCTATATAGCGAGGAATATAATTTACCTTCATTGTCAATAGTTATAGTAAGATCAAGGAAAGTAATTTTTTCCTGACTGACCTCCAGAGAGAATTTAAGATCGTATGTATTAATGGATATTTTTTCAAAAAAACGTTGTAGATCTGGGTAAGTGCCAGTCCAGAAGATTAAAATATCATCGATATATCTCATCCAGGAGAGGATGTGCTGAGTATAGCACCTCATCTCCGGGTCCAGAAGAATATCCCTTTCCCACCCCCCCAGATACAGATTGGCGTAGGAAGGGGCACATTTAGTGCCCATTGCTACGCCCTGTATCTGGAGGTAGTGGGAGGATCCAAACGTGAAGTAGTTTCTGGTTAAGATAAACTTAAGCAGAGATAGAACAAAATTGTTATAAGGTTGTGCATTGGGGCCAAGACATTTTAGTTGTTTGGCTACAACTTCCACTCCTCTGTCATGAGGTATGGCGTTATAGAGGCATTCAACATCTAATGCAACAAGGTATGAATTTACAGGTAATTGCTGGTTTTCAAGGACACGTAATAGATGAATGGTGTCCTTAATATGTGAGGGGAGTGCAGATACCAATGGGGCAAGATGTTTGTCTACAGTCCGCTGATCGAGGGGCGGATCCACGCTGCCTCGATCTGGAAGGCGGTATTTAAACCAGCTTACCACATTAGTCCATCACAGGACTCTGGAGGCACCTGACGCAATACATCTGCTCGTACTCAAGTAAGCAACCAAATTTCTCTTTTATCTCTCTTTGGATATCCTTCTTAATCTACTTGATACTTACCAGGGCTATTTGAATGTATTTTTTCTTTAGCCCATTGCAGACTTTTGACCGATCGGACGTTCTCCCCCTTTTCCCCCTTGCTTCAAGGGTGCTCACAAATTGCACTTTTCAAACAGAACGGTGCTTCGTACCTTACACTTTAAAAAACAGGTATTTGATCTCTGCAACTTTACCTAACCTTATACCCTCCTCCTCCCCCACCCTTAACCATTACCATGTTCAATTATGTAATTCCCTGCCTATTTACTATCTCTTCAGGTGCCTCCTGTTTTTAACTTTGGTTGCCTTTCCAGAACCTCTGGTTCTTCTCTAATTTTTCTAATTACTCTTCAAAATTAATGAAAGTAAGTAACTATTTGAGACATTGTCCCTTATGTAGTGTATGGCGTTACGTCCATGAACTAATTTTTCATGGACTCACAACACTATTTAAATTGCTTCCCATTATCCGTTTACTTTTTACTTTTTGATTTATCCTTTTTTAACTAGCTAACATACCAAATGTTCAATCTGGGGATTACCGCCTTCTACTAGGCAGCTGCGGCACCCTGTATGACTGCCCTACCCCACGGTTGCGGCTGAGTCCAATCCACACCTTGATCAGGGTAAGTTTGGGATGGTTTATAAGGGGGACCCTTCCCTTCCCTTTTCTATCCTGGGAAGGAGGGGCACCAGCACTTCCTCTGCGCTGATAACTTGGTGATATTCCACTCTATAATTATATTTGTCCCTTCCACTGACCTCTATCTATTTAAATGGCTCTAACTTCCTCCTTTATTGAGTATTGAATGGAACTTATTATGATACTTCTTTTACCAGATACACCAATTACGCAAAGTAGACATACCCTGAGGAAGCCATTGTTATGGCGAAACATGTCGGAACAGTCTACAAAGACTAATTCAGTCTACCTTAGGTCATTTTCCCACATTAAATGTGAACTATACCTCTAACTTTATGTGCATAATTTTACTTCATCACTGACTATGTATTGTTTTCTATACTTTTGATTGTAAATTTTTGTAAGTGATATTTCAATCATTTGCCTTGATTTATTGAATTGAGTCTTATCTTCAGAAAAATATATATTGCTAATATTTCTTCATACATATATATTCTTCTCTTTGTATGTTTTGATATAATTGTTTATATGTAATAAAAATTGTTTTATTAATTAACGAGTATTATGAGCCTTGAACTGTGAGTCCGCCCCAACTCTCCTGTATTATTTTAGCACCGCTATAATCCCTATTCCACCATCCCCCTCTCTTTGATACTCTTATACTAAGGGATGAGGTGCTGTATCATTTAGTGGACCCTCTCTGCCTTTTTGTACATTACTTTCTGTCCCAGGTGTTTCAATACACCAATTCCTGACAGATGGTCCTCAAATAATTCCATCACATTTGAATCATTCTAGCCTCGGGGGACACACACAGTTCACTGCTCTTCCTACAAAATACCTATTTTAGGTCAAAAAACTTAAAAATACTTTATAATGAACTGCTATTCAATTGCTTATTAATTTGATATTGAAAATTTGTTTATCATTGAGAGCTTTAAAACGCTTTGGCGCATGATGGTTGACCTCACCGGGGAGGCATGGAAGGGATTGATGACCAAAATACAACAGTCTCAGAACACTACCAACATTTCTGATGCTGACCTTGATCGTGACTTTATGCGACTCCAGCGTCTTTTGGAAAAAAAGGTACGAATATATTGGCATAAAACGTACTTTGAAAAATATGTTGAATATAAAATTGTCCCATGGGGATTACGAATTCAAATCTTCCCTAACGTGAAAAAAGTCAATGATGTTCTCAAATCCTCTTGGGAATTCAATCTTCAAACTTGTTCATTTGGTATGATATCCATACTATGTAAACAATACGAATGTGAACTTGATCAACTCGATACCTCGGTCTCTGACTGGTATGAAAATCATATTTTATGTCTATCGTCCCCCCGTTTTGCCCTAAAGGACAAAAACTTACGGGCACACATTGAGGAATATACCTTAAACATTATCAGTAATAAAGAAAATAAATTCCTAAGAGATAGATCTGCCCACCAAAATGGCTACGCCTACAAATGGGACAATCCTACTTTTCCCAGAGCACCAACTAAATCATCCCACTTCCAACCAGCCAAAAATAATACTGACCCACCTAGCACTTCATCCAACTCCTTTAGTTCCAGTACAACCTACCATGAACTTTCCCAGGATCCCATTACAAAAAAACGAAAGAATGATCAACACATCTCATTTACAGAGCTAATTAAACGAGCTCTAAATACGAGCATACTAACTAGACCCCCTAGTACTCGCCCAAAAACTTCGAACATCTCTACCCCCTATCCCAAAAATCAATCTTCTTCTTCAAATATACCCCCTCCAACTACACAAATGTGCACGTTGGACTCTTCCAACTTCTCAACTCCCGCACTGGCATCACCCATAAGAAGAGCCAGCGAACCGTGTTTACCGACTATGTTCCCCATACCCTCTCAGGAACTGAAACTGGCACCTATTTTTTTAGGCCAGAACCAAGACCCACCCCTAACACCGACATAATCCCTCAGTTCACCAAAGAACTGATTTCAGCAACGAATCTTGATGTTGTAAACCTCTCCTCTATTCCCCTAACACCACCCCAGATCCAAGTTTTACAATTGGGCCTCACTTTTTGCCCTTCCATGGACTTTGATTGTTTTCAACTAGTTAAAGAACTTCATCTCTTTGCGAGAAAATTACTGTATAAAACAATCTATCATTCAAAAACCACATCTACTCAGATGGCTAATACAGACAATACTGTTCCAACTTTAGCAGAAATTCAAGCCCTTGAGGACTTAATGACCCTCTTGGATGAAGCTGACCCAACTGACGATGACCTTTTGGATAATATACAAAATGAAACAACCGGTCCGGTCCCCATTTTCTCTTGCCCTACCTCTTTTAAACCTAAATCTAGAAATTTCCCCTCACTAACCACGAATCCTGCCATTTGGGCTTTTGTGGAACAAACCACCAAGGAATTGAAAAAAACTTAACTTAGATCAATCAGGTATGTCAAACCTCACGAAGATTCAACAGAGAGCCCTTAAATCCCTTCAGTCTAATCAAAATATAGTTATCAAACCCTCCGATAAAGGAGGAAACGTGGTTGTCATGGATGTCCTGGCTTACATGAATATGTGCCATGACATCCTTGACAACCACGAATGGTATAGACCCATCTGCCCCACTAGAATCAAGTCCTACATTTTAGACTATCAAAATTTAATTTTTCACGCAACCAAAAAGGGAATCATAGATACCAATACTTGGAAATTTCTACATGTAACTCACCCTAAAACCCCAACTTTTTACTCTCTTCCCAAACTTCATAAATCAATCAAAAAACCCCCAGGCAGACCCATTGTCTCTGGCTGTGAAGGGCTCACAGAAAGAGCCAGTGAACTTGTAGACAAACATCTTGCCCCATTGGTATCTGCACTCCCCTCACATATTAAGGACACCATTCATCTATTACGTGTCCTTGAAAACCAGCAATTACCTGTAAATTCATACCTTGTTGCATTAGATGTTGAATGCCTCTATAACGCCATACCTCATGACAGAGGAGTGGAAGTTGTAGCCAAACAACTAAAATGTCTTGGCCCCAATGCACAACCTTATAACAATTTTGTTCTATCTCTGCTTAAGTTTATCTTAACCAGAAACTACTTCACGTTTGGATCCTCCCACTACCTCCAGATACAGGGCGTAGCAATGGGCACTAAATGTGCCCCTTCCTACGCCAATCTGTATCTGGGGGGGTGGGAAAGGGATATTCTTCTGGACCCGGAGATGAGGTGCTATACTCAGCACATCCTCTCCTGGATGAGATATATCGATGATATTTTAATCTTCTGGACTGGCACTTACCCAGATCTACAACGTTTTTTTGAAAAAATATCCATTAATACATACAATCTTAAATTCTCTCTGGAGGTCAGTCAGGAAAAAATTACTTTCCTTGATCTTACTATAACTATTGACAATGAAGGTAAATTATATTCCTCGCTATATAGAAAAGCGTCGGCTGGCAATACCATATTGCATGCATCCAGTTCTCATCCAAAAAACCTTATAAAAAGCATACCGTACAGCCAATATTTGCGAATAAGAAGAAATTGTACTAATGATAAAGACTTTCACCAAGCATCTTTTGAACTATATCAAAGATTGAAATCCAGAGGCTACAGCCATAATTTACTTAAACAATCATTTAATAGAGTTAAACGCTTGCAACGAAAAGAACTTATCTTTAGAGACAAAAATCTTCAACACAATCAACCTGTACGTCTCATCACTCAATACTCCAATCAGTCTGCTCAAATTAGGAACACTATAAATACATTCTGGCCCCTACTATCATCAGACCCTATAGTAGGACAATATGTAAAAACTTACCCAGAAATTACTTACCGTCGACCATCATCCCTTAGCGATAAACTTACCTCTAGTCATTTCTATGCTCCAGATGACCCAAAAAAAAATGGACCAATCTGGTACCTTCCCTTGCGGACACTGCGACTCATGTATGTTTCTGTCCAATTCCACTAACACTCTACTACCCAATGGGAATTTACATAAGCCCAAACATCGGGTTATGTGTAACACTGTAGGGGTTATCTACTTAGCCACTTGCCGATGTGGATGTTTCTATGTCGGCAAAACAAAAAGAGCTTTCTCGATTCGCATACAGGACCATATAAAACCTCTATTTAAAAAGAAAATTTCAACTGCGATTAATCGCCATGTAGCTCTGAAACATAACTTTGATCCTACTACAATGTTATTCTCGGCCCTGGAACATTTACCCCTCAATGTACGCGGAGGGGACATTGACAACCGACTCCTCCAACTTGAAACTAGGTGGATATACACCCTAGATGCCACCAGATACCCAGGTATGAATGAGTATATCAGCTTCAAATCCTTCCTTTAACAACCATTTCTTTTTTATTATTTCAACTTTAAATTATCTCCCACGGTCATAACTGGCTTCCTCCCTTCCTGAGGTCTCGCCCGGTGATCTCTCCGCCATCATGCGCCAAAGCCTGCTCCTCCTTGTCTGTAGGTATTTTTCTATGTAAATTGTCTGTTTTATTGCTTACGTCTAACTGATATACTATGCCCTATATTACGCATAGAAACTATCCTGAAACCCTTCCAAACATACTGTATGGGTAATGTATTCTGACTGTACACATATTCTTTTATCAAATTGCCCCTGATCTCTGGAATGGACGCCTGACCAATTTCATTATGGCTTGATCTGTCTGACTTTTTCTCATACCCCTGTACAAATCTGTCATGTTGTACAGACATAATCAGCTAAAGTACTTGTTTAGTTATGATCAAAATATGCTCAACTTCCATTGTACTTGGTATTGATCAATTTGGGATTTACTGCCGGTGAGAATGCCCCCAATCTTTTCAGCCCATAGGAATGTCGCTACTATACAGCCTTTATTGGCTTATTTCCATCTCAGTCCCCTTCCTTTCTCCCCCTTCCCTCCCCTTCTATGTGCCCTCCCACCATCACTTCGGTGTATGGACTCGGCCGCCGCCCACGGGGCGGACTTGTCACGCTTTGGGACAGCCCAGCTGCCTAGTATGGACACCCGAGGGCGGGCCCTCCCAGCCCGCCCACCGCTAGCCTTTGCCATTCACTCGCCGTTTTACGGCGATGACGTCATCACGCCCGCTGCGCGCCCATTGCCGGGAACTATGGGTACTGTAGGCTCCCGGCCATGACGCGCTGTACGCATGCGCATAGGCCTCTATGTCCGCTGATCGAGGGGCGGATCCACGCTGCCTCGATCTGGAAGGCGGTATTTAAACCAGCTTACCACATTAGTCCATCACAGGACTCTGGAGGCACCTGACGCAATACATCTGCTCGTACTCAAGTAAGCAACCAAATTTCTCTTTTATCTCTCTTTGGATATCCTTCTTAATCTACTTGATACTTACCAGGGCTATTTGAATGTATTTTTTCTTTAGCCCATTGCAGACTTTTGACCGATCGGACGTTCTCCCCCTTTTCCCCCTTGCTTCAAGGGTGCTCACAAATTGCACTTTTCAAACAGAACGGTGCTTCGTACCTTACACTTTAAAAAACAGGTATTTGATCTCTGCAACTTTACCTAACCTTATACCCTCCTCCTCCCCCACCCTTAACCATTACCATGTTCAATTATGCAATTCCCTGCCTATTTACTATCTCTTCAGGTGCCTCCTGTTTTTAACTTTGGTTGCCTTTCCAGAACCTCTGGTTCTTCTCTAATTTTTCTAATTACTCTTCAAAATTAATGAAAGTAAGTAACTATTTGAGACATTGTCCCTTATGTAGTGTATGGCGTTACGTCCATGAACTAATTTTTCATGGACTCACAACACTATTTAAATTGCTTCCTATTATCCGTTTACTTTTTACTTTTTGATTTATCCTTTTTTAACTAGCTAACATACCAAATGTTCAATCTGGGGATTACCGCCTTCTACTAGGCAGCTGCGGCACCCTGTATGACTGCCCTACCCCACGGTTGCGGCTGAGTCCAATCCACACCTTGATCAGGGTAAGTTTGGGATGGTTTATAAGGGGGACCCTTCCCTTCCCTTTTCTATCCTGGGAAGGAGGGGCACCAGCACTTCCTCTGCGCTGATAACTTGGTGATATTCCACTCTATAATTATATTTGTCCCTTCCACTGACCTCGATCTATTTAAATGGCTCTAACTTCCTCCTTTATTGAGTATTGAATGGAACTTATTATGATACTTCTTTTACCAGATACACCAATTACGCAAAGTAGACATACCCTGAGGAAGCCATTGTTATGGCGAAACATGTCGGAACAGTCTACAAAGACTAATTCAGTCTACCTTAGGTCATTTTCCCACATTAAATGTGAACTATACCTCTAACTTTATGTGCATAATTTGACTTCATCACTGACTATGTATTGTTTTCTATACTTTTGATTGTAAATTTTTGTAAGTGATATTTCAATCATTTGCCTTGATTTATTGAATTGAGTCTTATCTTCAGAAAAATATATATTGCTAATATTTCTTCATACATATATATTCTTCTCTTTGTATGTTTTGATATAATTGTTTATATGTAATAAAAATTGTTTTATTAATTAACGAGTATTATGAGCCTTGAACTGTGAGTCCGCCCCAACTCTCCTGTATTATTTTAGCACCGCTATAATCCCTATTCCACCATCCCCCTCTCTTTGATACTCTTACACTAAGGGATGAGGTGCTGTATCATTTAGTGGACCCTCTCTGCCTTTTTGTACATTACATGACTGAAGTTGTTCTATCCAGGCTGCCCCAGAATCTCCATAAATTGTGTCGGCAGCACAGAGAAGGAAGATTATTGGAGAGAGAAATACAGGACAGGGAACACAGCTCAGAAAAGTGGCCAGGGTATTACATTCACAATTAGGGTTGCCACCTGTCCGGTTTTGACCCGGACAATCCAGCATTTGAATGATTGTGTTGCGTTTGATAAAACAAGGCTTGACAAATTTGCTTGGAATCTAGGAGCCAGCTAAAAAAAAAAAAAAGTTAGGAGCCAGGTTTTTTTTTTTTTTTTTTTAACGACGACTGAAAGGTGGCACTGGGCACCGTAGGATGTCCTCCCAGAACCTTGCTCCTGCGCGCCCCCTGGGGCGCGCACTCGGGAACATCCGTGACCGCCAGGTCCCAAGGACCCAGCGCATCGCGGTAAACGGCCGCCAATAGCGGCCGTTTACCACGTGACCGCTCTGTCAAATGACGGCGTGATCACATGTACACAAACCGGCGTCACGTCATGACGCCGGTTCCTCCCTCCCCTCTCTGTATCGATCGGTACAGTGAGAGGGGAGAGATGGGACCAGCGCTGTGGGCTGGATGTGTAGTGCCCACAGCGCTGGTCAGTGACAGCTACACCGCCAATAAATTTTAATAGAAAAATAATTTATTTTTTATTTTTTTTTTTACAGAATTTTCAGTATTTTTTGATTTATAGCGCAAAAAATAAAAAACCCAGTGGTGATTAAATGCCACCAAAAGAAAGCTATTTGTGTGAGGAAAAAAAAAAAAAAAAGACAAAAAATTTATTTGGGTACAGTGTTGCATGACTGAGAAATTGTCATTCAAAGTGTGAGAGCACCGAAAGCTGAAAAGTGCCCAGTGGTTAACATCGCATTAGCATTGTTAGAGGTGTTGCAATACCAACGGCCACCACAAGATGGCACCATATTACAGAAGGATTTCAGAAGGCCGCGGCCTAAATTTCTGGCCAGCGCGGCCCGATGCGATCGCACGGCGGGGGGGGGGGTCGGGGTCCACAGGTTGACGGGGTACCGCAGCTGTGTCGCCCCAGGCGCCAGGACCCCAATTGCGACCGGGCGACCAGGGTTTGTCGAGGCCTGTGTTAAAATATGATATTTTTCTTAAACATCAGACATAACATTACATGGGACAATATTACAAGTTAGATTACTGTCAGTCTTCTGGTTTGAGTAGAATTCTCAAACAAATGCTGTTTTCATACAATGGTGTTAGATAACATTGTTCTATTCAAATTGACAGTTTGAAGAGGCTATTGTCCCTTCAGCTACAGTAAACAGGTTGAGAGGGTCTCTCAAACTGTAAGAACGACTGTTATATTAATGACAGGATTGGTTTGAGTAGACAAAGGGTAGATAGGAACAGTCCATTGTTTATACAGCTACAGTAAACAGGTTGAGAGGGTCTCTCAAACTGAAAAGAATGACTGTTAGTCGGTTGTTATGGAAACAAAGTCTATAAACATTAACTTTGGTCAACAAACTGGAACAAATAAAATGGATGAGTAGAGAGAGGACACATCATCATGCTTTGAAGATCAGAAGCCACTCATGATAGAAGGACAGAATCTGGTCTCCAAGAAGAAATATTGCCAATGGAGATCACGAACATACAGTAACAGAAGTTAAGTAACCCTTTAAATGTATTTGTACTGTTAGACCATAGGCTGTTCATTTGCTAGGCATTTTGCTTGTTATAGATGTCTGTCAGTCTTGTATTGTATGCCTAAGATTGTAATAGTTTGGTATGTACAGCAGCTTTTGTATAGTAAAAGCACATCTACAAACTGCAGAAGTCTCAGCTTCCTTGTTATACCACAGAGTAACCTTGCTAGATAGACGCAAGCATAACAATGATGCACCCGGGTTTCCCTCAGACTCGGACACCAGGACTTCCGACAGGGAGTGCCACTGGGCCTCCTGTAGGTGGCCCAAGCACATGGGGAGATAAACAAAGATGCAACTGGTTGCGTCAGTAGTAGTTTATATAGGAAGCCAACATCCGGCAACATCATTCTTCATGCCAGTAGCTTTCATCCCAAGGCGCTGGTGACAGCGATTCCTTTCAGTCAGTATCTAAGGATACGCAGAAATTGCACTTGTGACAGACCTAGCCGGGACAGAGGCTGTTGGAGGGGACTGAACGCGAGCCTCTTGCCTTGCGATTATGGGCCCTGGCATTTGGGGGAATGGTCCCCTTTGTGAGCTGTATGCCTGGGGACCCCTGAGCTGGTTTTACTTGGATTCAGGTTCATGCCACCCCCCCCCCCCCAAGACACAGACTCTGTATATGCCATATTAGCAATAGACTGGATCACACTGTTGGGACACAAGCTGTCAGATGCTAATGTCATCAACTTCAGCCACCTGTCTTGTGTAAATGAGTCTAGTCTGGCTTGTAAGAGTATTCCACACATTGTTGTTTGTGCTACCTAACACTGTGTTGATGTTTAGGATAATATGCATTGAATAGTCATTCAGTGAGCTAGGAGACGTAAAGTCTTACCCTGAAAAGTCTTCTCTCAGTCAACTAGTCTGGGTCAATGATTAGAGAATTAGCTCATGCTAGTTAGGTTTTAGTAATCCGGCTATAATATATATATATATATATATATATATATATAAAAATTTGTGTGACATCTCAAATAAAAGTTATTCCTGATGTACTCCAAGACTGGTGTGGTCTGGTGCCTGGGTGAGCTAAGGGGTCTTGGATTGTGTGGTACCGGACAGAGGAAGTATTTACAGCGGACAGCTTGAGTACGGTGTCCGTCACAGCACTGATGACCTAATATTCAGGAAGGAGGCCAATGCCCTGAGAGACAGACTACTATGACGAGGCTACTCTAAAACCGTGCCTCAAAAAAAAAAAAAGCATACAATAGGGCTATACAAAGACCAAGAAAGGATCTCCTATACAACCCACTATCCAAGAGTAAGAGAGCTAATCCATCTCCATTACAAGATTTTCCAACCAACACGAGATCTTTAAAAAAAAAAATATATAAATAAAAAAAAAAAAAAAAAAACTCACCAACAAGTATTGGCATGTTTTATATATGGACCCCATGATTGGTTCATTTGTTAGCAAAAACCCGTCATTCACTTTAACCACTTAAGGACCAAGCCTGTTTTTCAGATTCTGTGTTTTCATGTTTAAAACATTTTTTTTTTTTTGCTAGAAAATTACATAGCAAAAAAAAAAAATACAATATATAAAATGTTTGGGGGTTCTAACACCCTAGAGAATAAAATGGCGGTCATTGCAATACTATTTCTCACACCGTATTTGCGCAGCGGTCTTACAAGTGCACTTTTTTTGTAAAAAAAAAAAAAAAAAACACAACAGTAAAATTAGCCCAATTTTTTTTTTTATATTGTGAAAGATAATGTTACGCCAAGTAAATTGATACCCAACATGTCAGGCTTCAAAATTGCGCCCGCTCGTGGAAAGGCGTCAAACTTTTACCCTCAAAAATCTCCATAAGCGACATTTAAAAAAATAAATAAAAAAAAAGTTCTACAGGTTGCATCTTTTGAGTTACAGAGGAGGTCTAGGGCTAGAAATTATTGTTC
Source organism: Lithobates sylvaticus (assembly GCA_028564925.1). Classification (NCBI taxonomy): domain Eukaryota; kingdom Metazoa; phylum Chordata; class Amphibia; order Anura; family Ranidae; genus Lithobates; species Lithobates sylvaticus. Next base: position 584,647,681 of record CM053028.1, read on the forward strand.
TTGCTCTACCGACCGCGGTGATACCTCACATGTGTGGTTTGACTACCGTTTTCATATGCGGGCGCTACTCACGTATGCATTCGCTTCTGCACGCAAGCTCTTCGGGACATGGGGTTTTAAAAAATAAAAAAATTCTTATTTATTTTACTTGAATTTATTAATTTTTTACACGGTTTTAAAAAAAAAAAATAAATAAAAATGGATCACTTTTATTCCTATTACAAGGAATGTAAACATCCCTTGTAATAGAAAAAAAAGCATGACAGGACCTCTTAAATATGAGATCTGGGGGGGGGGGGGGGGGTCAAAAAGTCCTCAGATCTCATATTTCGACTTAAATGGAATAAAAAAAATAAAAATAAAAATAAAAAAAGGCATTTGAAAATTTTGAAAGTAGACATTCCAAGGTATTTAGTAAGAGGCATGGTGAGGTTTTTGATGTGGTCTTTTTTCCCACAATTCTTTGCAAAAAATTCCACCCAAAATTCCCCCCCCCCCCCCACAAAATTGTCATTGTAGTAGGTTATTTCTCTCACATGGCATGTGTATACCACAAATGACACCCCAAAATAAATTCTGCTACTCCTCCTGATTATTACGATACCACATGTGTGGGACTTTCACAGCCTGGCCACTTAGAGAGGCCCAACATGCAGGGAGTGCCATTGCGGCGGAAGGCGCGGGAGAGCAGTGGGAGGGGGGGGGGGGGGGGGGTTTGGCACCTCTCCCGCCGCCGATAACGGTGATCTCGCAGCGAACCCACCGCAGAGACCACCATTAATCGGAAACAGAACCGCTCACTGCAAGATGGATACCTCGGTTGTGGCAGCAGCTGCCGCCGTTACAGAGATAACCCTCTTCAAAAAAAAAATAATGGACACACACACACACACACACACACACACACACACACACACACACACACACACAGTGAGCGGTCAGCAAGATCTCTCAAGGATCACCCGGTATCTAGTGAATTTAACAACCTGGGGGGGGGGGCCACGGGACCCATGCAAATACCCCGGTACTTTTACCTGTGGTGGCTGCAATTTTTGCCATTATATGAATATTATACTTCCTAATGGTGAACCCCATCGCCCCAAACACTATGCGAATTGTCAGACAACAGGTGTTGTGTACCTTCTGTGGTGTGATTGCCGATGTTTTTGTGTAGGCAAAACGAGTCAAACATTTTGGCGTCGTGCCTACAGACATATTTTGTCAATACAAAAAAAAAAAAAAAAAAAACACACAACCCGAGTCTTCCTTTAGGAAGACATGCAACCAATGTACACAACGATATTATCCCGAAGATATCCTCTCTAAAGCCCCATACACACGGTAGGATTTTCCGATGGATTCTGTCCTATCTGACAATGTTGTCGGAAAATCAGACCGTGTGTAGGCACCATCGGACAGTTTCCATCAGATTGTCTGACGGACAAAGTCCTATCTCCTGCTGGATAGATTTTTTGACAACAAAGTCCGATCACACCAAATCCGATCGTGTGTAGCGAATTCCGACCGGACAAAGTGCTACGCATGCTCAGATCACATTACAAGACCAAAGCTATTGGCTACCAGCCTCTACGTAGTCCCGTCGTAGGCAACAAACGTCACCACGTTCAGAATGATCGGATTTTCCGACAACTTTGTCCGACCGTGTGTACGCAAAACCAACATCAGACAAAGTATGATGGACATGGTCTGACGGACCTGGTCCTCGGATAATCCGCGCGTGTGTATGGGGCTTTATACTAGACAGGATGCATTAGGGAATAAGAGGTGGGGGACACGAACAAACCATGGCTATTTCGCCTGCACACGCGACTAAACCACCAGGTTTAAAATGGAGCGATCTCTTATGCCGCGTACACACGGTCGGAATTTCCGATGGGAGCTTTTCATCTGATTTTCCGACCGTGTGTATGCCAAACGGTCTTTTTCTGTCGGAACTTTGGATTGAGAACCTGTTCTTAATTTTTCCGACGGAAAACCTTTCTATCGGATTTTCCGATCGTGTGTATGCAATTCCGACACGCAAAATTTCGACACATGCTCGGAAGCATTAAACTTCCCTTTTATAGTGCTGTCGACTGTGTTTTATGACGCTGTGTTATTGACCGTTGGAATTTGGTGTGACCGTGTGTAGGCAAGACAGTTTGAGTGAAATTCTGTCGGAATTCCGACGGGAAAACCATCAGAGCTTTTTCCGACGAGAATTCCGACCGTGTGTACGCGGCATTATAGACCATTCCTGGAGGGTTTCTCATCTGGGGGCTCCGAATGGGAACCACTTGAGTGAGGGAAATGTTCGAATAGGACGCGTCAATAAATTTCCAGACAATATTGCTGAAGACCTCACACCCCAAAATGGCAGTTGGGTCTCCTTTAACCACTTCCCGACCGGCCACTGCATATATACGTCAGCAGAATGGCACGGGCAGGCAAAATCACGTACCTGTACGTGATCGTGCATGTGCCTGCCTGTGGGTCGCGCTCGCGACCCGGTCGGGAGCTCCGTGCCCCCGGCCGCGGGACCAGCGGACCCGATCGCCGCTGGTATCCCGCGATCGGGTTACGGAGCTGAAGAACGGGAAGAGGTTTGTGTAAACAAACCTCTCACCGCGCTTCCTACACTGACTGTCAGTGATCGGCGGTTCCCTGTCATCGGGAATGACGTCACACGTACAGCCACGCCCCCCTACAGTAAAATAAACACAACACGTCACACTGACTCCTCCCCGCCCCCTAGTGGTTAACCCCTTCACTACAACTGTCATTTACATAGGAATCAGTGCTATTTAAATATCACTGATTTCTATATAAATGACAAATGTCCCAAAAATGTCCGATGTGTCCGCCATAATGTCGCAGTCACAATAAAAATCGCTGATCGCCGCCATTACTAGTAAAAATAATTAAAATGCTATAAAACTATCCCCTATTTTGTAAACGCTATAACTTTTGCGCAAACCAATCAATAATCGCTAATTGCGATTTTTTTTACCAAAAATATGTAGAAGAATACGTATTGGCCGAAACTGAGGAAAAAAAATGTTTTATATATTTTTGGGGGATATTTATTATAGCAAAAAGTAAAAAATATTGCATTTTTTTCAAAATTGTCCCTCTATTTTTGTTTATAGCGCAAAAAATAAAAACCGCAGGGGCGATCAAATACCACCAAAAGAAAGCTCTATTTGTGGGAAAAAAAGGACGCCAATTTTGTTTGGGAGCCACGTCGCACGACCGCGCAATTGTCAGTTAAAGCGACGCAGTGCCGAATCGCAAAAAGGGGCCTGGTCCTTTGGCTGCCAATTGGTCCGGGGCTGAAGTGGTTAAAAATCCATCAAAAAAAAAAAAAAAAGCCACAACAAATTCCAATAAGAAGAATAAAAAGTTAAGGTAAATTAACATCTGAAAAAAAAATTACACACACACACACACACACACACACACACACACACACACACACACACACACACAATCATCTGTTTGAATGTACATTGACCATCTGTTTTTCAATCAAAACATTTGTTTAGCTTTTAATGTATGGTATATGCTCTGTACACATGAGTGCATTGACCACCTTCTTACTGGGCACTTAAACCCCCTTCCTGCCCAGACCAATTTTCAGCTTTCGTTGCTCTCACACTTTGAATGACAATTACTCAGTCATGTACCCAAATGATTTTTTTTTTCCATTCCCCCCCCCCCCCACAAATAGGCCACAATTTATACTGCTACATATCTTTGGTAAAAATAACCCAAATTAGTGGATATTATTTGGTCTTTGTGAAAGTTGGAGAGTCTACAAGCTGTGGTGCAAATCATACAAAATGGTTTGTGCTGGTCGGGTACCTTCTATTGCATTTCTCCAAATCATAAAATAGACAGACACTTTCCAACAGATCGGGTCCAATATACAGGTGTCAGCGTCACCAACAAACAATCCCAGTGCCGGAGACGGCTAAAAGGATGCATTAAGGTGAAAAACCACCTCCCGCTCGCCATATAGCAGAATGATGGCAGCAAAGTGGTTTCAATACCCTTACTGGGCGTCATATGACGTTGCAGCGATCGTTGTTGCGGTGTGTCTGACACCCCGCAACTACGATCTCGGTAAAGAGTCTCCGTCACGTCTGTCCAATCACGGCTGATCACAGTGTAAATAGGAAGAGCCGTTGATCGGGTTTTCCTCACTCGCGTCTGTCAGACGCGAGTAGAGGAGAGCCGATCAGCTGCTCCTCTGACTGGGGGGGGGGGGGGGTCTGTGCTGATTGAGGTTGAGGCCGCCCACACTAGACCACCAGGGATGCCACCAGACCACCAGGGATGCCCAGCACCAGGTATGCCACCCTAGACCACCAGAGATGCCAGTGCTCACAATGGGCATCACTGATTGGCAGCCATCAGTACAATGCCGCCTATCAGTGCCCATCCGTGCCACCCATCAGTGGAGAGAAAAAAAAAAAAGCGGCCTATTTTCACTTATATACTGTAAGGGTTAATGACCCACCTGTGGTGATCTCTGTAGAAATGTCCTCCTCCAATTGCCCTTGTTATTCCATCCACCTCTATAGACTGCTGATCATCACTCACACCTCTCTTCTGCTTTACCCTCAACTTTTATATCCGTCAGATCTTCACTCCAAGCCAGGAGAATGAGAGAAAATATAATTTGTAAAATATAAGCTTTAAACATTGTGACCGCATAAAAAAAAAAAGTCCACACAAATGAGTAAATCAACCCAAAAAGGGAAATAGACTGTGCACTTTACAAAGTGCAGTTGCTCTAGAGCTTATTAAAATGAGCAGAAACTCTGCTGACTTGCATCATCCAATCAAAAGTCTGTTTTTTTTTTTTTTTTTTTTTTACCCTTGCATGGGATTGTTCCTCCCCACCCAAAAAAAAAAAAATGAAGCTCTACCTTATTTACTAAGCTCTGGAGCAACTGCACTTTGCAAAGTGTATGTGACAGGAGGGCACATGGAACCCAGAATCCCTTGGAAAGGTTGAGAAACCCATGTTTTAGCTCCCCATACACCTCTTATGTCTAAGTCACCCTGTGCCATCCTGGTACAAGATGAGTGAGAAAATATATCTTGGATTACTTAAAATGCAAGTAATATTTATCCACAATATTTCCCAGGATATATGTAAAGACTATTCTTAGGTTGTTAATTCTGAACAATACACAATCCTTGAAAGAGCCGATTACATTGACCTCCGGAGACAGACTTTCTGGTCACCTAGGCTGCCTTAAGTGCTGTGTTAATTAACATGTTAATTATGTGATCGTCTCTTAAATTGTTGCTATAGGGGAGAGGGGGGGGGGGGTATCCATGAGCAGTCCTACCTCATTATCTAACCCCTTGTGTTAAAAGTGTATAAAAAGGCTGTATTCTGTCCAATAAATGAGTTCAAGATTCTACAAGCCATTTTCAGCTAGACTTGTATTCAATGCAGCTATAATAATATCTCTCTGATAGTCAGATTGGAGGAAGCGGGATATACTGACGGAAGCACTCAATCGGAGTGTGGGATCGGATCCGTCACAGTGTACATTTGCCTTTAGTAAATCAACCCCACCGTCTCCACAACCCCATGTTCTAATGTATATGTTCCGTTCCACTAACCTTGTAATGGTGAGGGATGGTGTGACCTTCTTGTGTGGAATCCCGGGAATATAGGAGGACAGGAAGCTCTCTGGTGGGTTCCTGTACAGTGCCTTCAAAAAGTATTCATACCCCTTGAAAAGTTACACATGTTACAACCAATGTATTTTATTGGAATTTTACATGATAGACCAGCACAAAGTGGCACATAATTGTGAAGAAGAAAGAAAATGATGAATGGTTTTACAAACAAACATGTGAAAAGTGTGGGGTACATATGTATTCAGCCCCCTGGATTCAATACTTTGTAGAAACTCCTTTCACTGCAATTACAGCTCCAAGTCTTTTTGGGGATGTCTCTACCAGCTTTGCACATCTAGAGAGGGACATTTTTGCCCATTCTTAGCAAAATAGCGCAAGCTCTGTCAGATTGGATGGAGAGCGCCTGAACAGCAATTTTCAAGTCTTGCCACAGATTCTCAATTGGATTTATGTCTGGACTTTGACTGGGCCATACTAACACATGAATATGCTTGGATTTAAACCATTCCATTGTAGCTCTGGCTGTTTGTTTTTGGGTCGTTGTCCTGCTGGAAGGTGAACCTCCACCCCAGTCTTAAGTCTTTTGCAGACTAACAGGTTTTCTTCTAATGCCGCGTACACACGGTCGGAATTCTCGTTGAAAAAAGCTCTGATGGTTTTCCCGTCGGAATTTCGCTCAAACTGTCTTGCTACACACGGTCACACCAAATTCCGACGATCAGTAACACAGCGGCATAAAACACATTCGACTGCACTATAAAAAAAGGGAAGTTTAATGCTTCAGAGCATGCGTCGAATTGATTGAGCCTATGTCGGAATTGCATACACACGATCGGAAAATCCGATAGAAAGGTTTTCCCGTTGGAAAAATTGAAAACAGGTTCTCAATCCAAAGTCCGTCGGAAACTGACAGAAAAAGACCGATGGGCATACACACGGTCCGAAAATCCGTTGAAAAGCTCCCATCGGACTGTTTCCATGGGAAATTCCGACCGTGTGTACGCGGCATAAGATTGCCCTGTATTTGGTTCCATCTATCTTCCCATCAACTTTGACCAGCTTCCCTGTCCCTGCTGAAGAAAAGCACCCCCACAACATAGTGCTGCCACCACCATGTTTCACAGTGGGGATGGTGTGTTCAGGGTGATGTGCGCTGTTAGTTTTCAGCCACACATAGCGTTCTGCTTTTTAGGCCAGAAAAGTAAAAATTTTGGTCTCATCTCACCAGAGCACCTTCTTCCACATGTTTGCTGTGTACCCCACATGGCTTCTCACAAACTGCAAAACGGGACTTGTGATGGCTTTCAAAAAAAAAAAAGTCTCTTCTCGTCACTCTTCCATAAAGGTGAGATTTGTGGAGTGCACGACTAATAGTTACCAGAATACCAGAAATTAGAAAAATGTCTCACATTGATAGATGACTGGATGACCACTACCTCCCTCAAACTCAATGGATCGAAAACAGAGCTTCTGCTCCTGTCAGGGCTCTAGCCGCCCTGGACGGGCCAGCCTGCGTGTGCGCAGGCGCACAGGTACCGCTGATTCCAATAGGCATCAGCGCGCGCGTCGGCGGACATGTGCGCGCGCTCCCGTGCACGATTAGCGGGCACACGCGTCCACGTGCGCCGCTTTGGCGCCAGTGGCCCCATTTAAAGGGGGCAGCTGCAATCATGCGGCGCTGTCCGTCTCAGCTTCTTACCTGCACACTACCTGAATCTGCCTGCTGACCTTACTGTGTGACCCGGCCTGCCTGACCTCGCTGCCTTCTCTGCTCCTTGACCCCGGCTTGTTTGACCCTGCTTCTGGACTGTGTAACCGCTGCTGAACCTCTGGCCTGCTTCCTGACTATTCCTCTGCCTGCCGTCTCTGCCTGATTACCTGCCAGTTGTGACCCAGCTTGTCTGACCATCCTTTGCCTCCAAGTGTACGCCTGCACCTTGCATAGGTCCTGCTGCTGCTGTTCCTGTACCCGGTCTTCTCCCTGTGCATCTGCTTGTCTGCCGAACCTTCATCTGCAGTCCAACCATCCGGACGGACCAGCACCTACCCTGCATCAGCTGTCATCTACACGGACACTCCTAACGCGCTGTGTTAACGGGCTCCACTGTTCCCAGTCCAGCAGGCCCTGAACCAGAGCTGTAAGAGAGGTCTCCAACCATCAAGTCAGGCTCACCACCACCAGGTACCTAACAGTACGGACAGCCCATAATGACTGAGCCTGCGGAAGGAGCCTCTGCCATGCAGGAAATCTGCACCCGCCTTGCAGCTCTCACACAAGTGGTGAAATCCCTGCAGGAGGGATACGCCAAACTGGAAGGACAAGTGCAACACCTCTCCAGTCCCATGGCCTCTGCACCCTCTCCACCTCCAGCACAACCTGTCTCCCAGCCTACAGTGGTAATGCTTCCTCCTGAGCCAAGGGTCCCTGTCCCAGAGAGATTCTCAGGTGATCGATCCAAGTTTCAGGCCTTCCGAGATGCTTGCCAGCTGTACTTTGCTCTGCAACCCAGGACTTTTTCTTTGGAAGCCACCAAGGTGGGATTCGTGGTGTCCCTACTGCAAGGGGAACCCCAATCTTGGGCCCACCGCCGATTGTAAGCTCCAACGAGCAGGGCCCTCTGATCCCTCCTGTATTGATTTGTATTGCAATTGTACTGTCTACCCTCATGTTGTAAAGCACTGCGCAAACTGTCGGCGCTATATAAATCCTGTATAATAATAATAACAACAACAACAACAACAACAACAAACAGCGTTATGACCCAGACTTTGACCTCCTTCTTCCAGGCGATGGCACAGCTGTATGATGACCCCCAGCGTACGGCTGAAGCCGCCTTATCCGCGCTCCAACAGGGTCGTAGGACAGCCGAGGACTATATTACGGACTTCAGACGTTGGAGCGCGGATGCGCAATGGAACGACTCGGCCCTCAGACACCAGTTCCGCATGGGCTTATCTGAAGGCCTCAAGGATGAACTAGCCCGCATGGGAATTCCAGAGGCTCTTGAGGACCTAATCACCCTCACAATACAGCTGGACCGCCGTCTCCGGGAGCGCCGAGCTGAACGCTCCTCGCAGCCAAATCTCCCGGCCTGCATGGTCGCAAATGCTCCAATCCCTGCCTCTCGCTACTTACTTGTTCCCTCCGCAGCTCCGGTTGGGCCTGCTCCTGATGGCCCCGAACCAATGCAGATTGGACTTTTGCGTTCTCCCTTGACGTCTGAGGAGCGTGCCCGACGCCGACAGCTGAACCTGTGTCTTTACTGTGGGGGTCCTGGACATTATGTGAACAACTGCCCCGCCTAGACACGCAAGTGCCTTTCATCTGTTTCTGCTACTTCTGCATCCTGTCCTGCCAGTACAACCCACCTTGCTCTTCCTCTGTCGTTGCAGTGCCGGGGAAGGATAATACTTACCAACGCCATCGTTGACTCTGGAGCATGCAGTTGCTTTGTGGATGCCACCTTCGCCAATATGCACGCCCTGCCCCTCCAGAAGAAGACTCAAGGACTGTGTTCCTGGCTGATGGATCCCGCATCAAGTCAGGCAACACAAAAGGTCTCTGTCTCTGTTCCCGGTGATCCTGGCCATACCCTGGCTCCAGGCCCATAACCCTCGGATCAACTGGTCCACTGGGGAAGTAGGGTTCCAGTCCCCCTACTGCCAAGAACATTGCCTACCCACGACCCCCGGAATACCGTCTACTCTTCTCTGCCTGGACTCGGACCAGGACCTATGACTGTCCTATCGAGCTCCTTCCAGGGGCCGAGATCCCATTTGATCGCATCTTTCCCCTATCTGAAAAAGAACAGGAGGCGCTGAAGGTCTACATTTCCGAAAATCTGGAAAAGGGATTTATTCGCCACTCCACATCCCCCGCAGGCGCAGGGATATTTTTTGTCACCAAAAAAGATCAGACCCCGAGACCCTGCGTGGACTTCCGGGAATTAAACAAGGTCACGGTCAAAAACCGGTACCCTCTGCCTCCGATACCAGAACTTTCAAAAACTAAGATCTGCGACGATCTTTACTAAGTTAGACCTAAGGGGAGCCTACAACCTGGTCCACATCCGGGCCGGGGACGAGTGGAAGACAGCTTTCCTGACCCGCTTCGGGCGCTACGAATATTTGGTCATGCCTTTCGGTCTCTGTAATGCCCCTGCCACTTTCCAGCACCTCATCAATGACGTGTTTAGAGATTTCTTGGACATTTTCCTGATTGTCTATTTGGATGACATTCTAATCTTCTCTCAATCCCTTGAACAGCACCGAGGACATGTGGGCAAGGTGTTACTTGGCCTCCGGCAGCACGGGCTATATGCAAAGGCAGAGAAGTGCAAGTTCGAACAACAGGATATCCAATTCTTGGGACTTGAAATTTCCCCAGCAGGCATCAGAATGGACCCTCAAAAAGTGTCCGCCGTACTTGACTGGCCAACACCTGTGGACAAGAAAGGCATCCAACGGTTCATTGGATTCGCAAACTTTTATAGGAAGTTCATTAAGGGGTTCTCTGCCATCATCACCCCTATCACCCAGCTGACAAACAGGGCCCACGCTTCACTGGGGCCCAGAGGCCCAAGGGGCTTTCGACCGACTCAAGAGACTGTTTACTTCCGCCCCCATCCTCAGCCATCCCGACCCTGCCCTCCCGTACATCCTGGAGGTTGATGCTTCTGAGGTAGCGGTGGGTGCAGTAGTTTCGCAGCGGCAAGGTAGCAATGACGCAATGCACCCTGTGGGGTTCTTCTCCCGGAAACTTTCTCCAGCCCATAGAAATTATGACGTCGTGGACCGTGAACTCCTTGCCATTAAAACAGCTCTGGCGGAATGGAGGTACCTATTGGAGGGCGCAAGTCACCCAGTCCTTATTTATACTGATCACAAGAACCTCGAGTACTTACGAACTGCTAAAACTACTCAAACCTTGACAGGCCCGCTGGGCCTTGTTCTTCTCGAGGTTCTGCTTCCACATAACGTATCGCCCTGGATCCAAGAATGTAAAACCCGATGCGCTCTCGCGCATGTTTGACAACCCCAAGGACACTGCCGCCCCGGATACCATCCTATCAACGGGCAATTTTCTACTAGTACAACCAGACCTGCTTTCACAGATTAGAGAGGCATCCGCCAACTCCCCAAGACCCCCGGGGGTCACCCTAACATCCAGAGATGGACTTTTCTGGAGAGGGAGTCAAGTCTTCATTCCTGAAGTGACCCTCCTGCATGACCATCCGCTGGCAGGACACTTTGGAGCCCGCAAGACTGTGGAGCTGGTACAACGCACCTTTTGGTGGCCAGGACTGAGGGAATTTTGCAAGACTTATGTCAGCTCCTGCCCTGTCTGCACTCGCAGTAAAACCACAAGAAACCGAACCTGGGGCCTCCCGAAACCTCTTCCCGCACCTGACCGGCCTTGGAAGATGATAACTATGGACTTCATAGTCGAGCTCCCATGCTCCGAGGGTTGCACTGCCATCTTTGTGGTGGTGGACCGTTTGTCCAAGATGGCTCACTTCCTGCCTTTAAGGGAAACCCCATCCGCTGCTAAGACAGCTCACCTTTTTATTAAGGAGATAATTAGGTTACACGGGGTCCCAGCCAATATAGTCTAAGATAGGGGGGTCCAGTTCACGTCCCGTTTTTGGAGAGCCCTTTGTGAAATCTTGAAAATTGAGCTAGCACTATCATCCGCCTATCATCCCCAAACCAATGGGCAGACAGAGCCCACCAATCAAACTTTGGAGCAATACATCAGGTGCTTTACGTCCTTTGTGCAGGACGACTGCGTGTCCCTGTTACCCTTAGCGGAATTTTCCTACAACAATGCCAGCCATTCTGCCACAGGGCAATCCCCGTTCTTTGCCAATTACGGTTTTCACCTGTCTTTTCTTCCCGACTTTCTCCCAGAATCTTAAGTCCCGGCAGTCCAGGATACGGCGACCTTCCTCAGCCGCAACAACCGGATACTACAGGAAGCGGTAGCCAAGGCCCAGGCAGACAGCAAGAAGATCTTCGATCGGAAGAGAAGGGGAGAACTGAACCTGCAAGTGGGTGACCAGGTATGGCTGTCTACAACTAACCTTAAACTTGCCTGTCCTAAGAAGCTTGCTCCCAAGTTCCTAGGACCCTTTCCGGTGAGGAGAAAGATCAATGAGGTTTCCTACGAACTGTCCCTTCCCGACTATGAGGATTCACCCGGTTTTTCATGTTTCCCTGTTGAAACCCTCTGTACCCGACCCCTTTCCGGATAGGGGAACTAGGCCACCCGGACCTGTTCTTGTCCAGGGTAATGAAGAATACGAAGTAGAGGCCATCCTTGACTGTAGGAGGCGGAGGGGGAAAGACAGTTTCTGATTAAATGGAAGGGGTATGGCCCCGAGAGCAACTCATGGGAACCAGACAGTAACCTCCATGCTGAAAGACTAATCCGCACCCTCCTTTCCTCCCATCCAGAGAAACGGAACCTAGTGGGCACCCGGGGGCAATGTCAGGGCTCTAGCCGCCCTGGACGGGCCAGCCTGCGTGTGCGCAGGCGCACAGGTACCGCTGATTCCAATAGGCATCAGCGCGCCGGCGCGTGCCGGACATGTGCGCTCGTGCGCGATTAGCGTGCGCGATCGGCGCCGCCTTGGCGCCAGTGGCCCCATTTAAAGAGGACAGCTGCAATCATGCGGCGCTGCCCGTCTCAGCTTCTTACCTGCACCCTACCTGAATCTGCCTGCTGACCTTACTGTGTGACCCGGCCTGCCTGATTTCGCTGCCTTCTCTTCTCTTTGACCCCGGCTTGTTTGATCCTGCTTCTGGACTGTGTAACCGCTGCTGAACCTCTGGCCTGCTTCCTGACTATTCTTCTGCCTGCCGTCTCTGCCCGATTACCTGCCAGTTGTGACCCGGCTTGTCTGACCATCCTTTGCCTCCAAGTGTACGTCTGCACCTTGCATAGGTCCTGCTGCTGTTCCTGTACCCGGTCTTCTCCCTGTGCATCTGCTTGTCTGCCGAACCTTCATCTGCAGTCCAACCATCCGGACGGACACTCCTACCCCGCTGTGTTCACGGGCTCCACTGTTCCCATTCCAGCAGGCCCTGAACCAGAGCTGTAAGAGAGGTCTCCAACCGTCAAGTCAGGCTCACCACCACCAGGTATCTAACAGCTCCTCAACGCAAACCGAAATAAAAAAAAAAAAAAAAAAAAAAAAAAAAAACTAAAGACCCCATGGACACCACCAACCATCCTTGGACAGACCATCCTTCCAAGCACCAAAGCCAAAAGTCTCGGAGTCATCTTTCATCAGAAATGTCAATGGATGCACAAATAGGATCAGTAGTCAGTGGATCCCACCATCTTCTCCGCCTGCTACGCAGACTCATCCCCTTCATTCCAGAAGAGGAGAAAGCAGTAGTAGTTGGAACAATCATCAATTCGCGACTCGACTACGCAAATTCCCTTTACGCAAGACTTCCTAATTACCAGATTTCACAACTACAAGTCATCCAAAACACAACAGCAAGACTAGTCACTGGAAAGAAACCCTGGGAATCCATCCCTCCATTCCTAAGGACCCTCCATTGGCTCACGGTAAAGGATAGGATCACATTCAAGACGCTCTGCCTCACCTACAAATGTACACAAGGAAACGCTCCTCAATACCTATGCGAGAAAATAAAATACATACCCAATCGCAGCCTCCGATCAACAAACCAAAACCGCCTTCTCATCCCTAAAGCCCACTACAAATCTAAGGGAGAACGAAGATTCCCAGTCCAAGGACCTCGGCTATGGAACGCTCTACCTACCAACATCCGCATGGAAGAAAACCATCGGGCCTTCAGGAAAAAAACTCAAGACCCGCCTCTTCTAATAAGCAGGACAACACAGGACAGACCAAGCGCATTGAGGCGTTTCAGTTCGCATTTGCAGCGCTATACAAATCATTCTTAATAGTTGTCCTGTGGACAGATTCCCTCACCTGAGCTGCGGATCTCTGCAGCTCCTCCAGAGTTACCATGGACCTCTTGGCTGCTTCTCTGATTAATGTTCTCCTTGCCCGGTCTCTGAGTTTAGGTGGACGGCCATGTCTTGGTAGGTTTGCAGTTGTACCATACTTTTTCCATTTTCGGATGATGGATTGAACAGTGCTCCGTGAGATGTTCAAAGCTTGGAATATTTTTTCCTTTATATATTTTTTTTTTTATAACATAACCCTGCTTTAAACCTCTCCACAACTTTATCCCTGACCTGTCTGGTGTGTTCCTTGGCCTTCATGATGCCGTTTGTTCACCAAGGTTCTCTAACAAACCTGAGGACTTCACAGAACAGCTGTATTTATACTGAGATTAAATTGCACACAGGTGGACTCTATTTACCAATTAGGTGACTTCTGAAGGCAATTGGTGCCACTCGATTTTAGTTCGGGGTATCGGAGTAAAAAGGGGGCTGAATACAAATGCACACCACACTTTTCACATATTGTTTTGTAAAACAAAATTTGAAAACCATTTATCATTTTCATTCCACTTCACAATTATGTGCCACTTTGCGTTGGTCTATCACATAAAATACATTTAGGTTTTGTTTTGTTTTTTGTAACATGACAAAACGAAAAAGTATTCATACCCCTTGAAATTTTCTACAAGTCACTGTATAGGTTTTAAAGTGGTTTATTTTCATAAATTTACAAAATGCTAAGTGAATAAACAGAAGAATATGTAAATCAAAATCAATATTTGGAGTGACTACCCTTTGGTATCACTTCTTACACTAGCACAAAGTCAGGGATTTTGTAGGATTGGAGTCGTGTGTATGATTAACCAATTATAGCAAGCAGGTGCTAATTAACATAATTTTCATATGTAGATCCAAGTACGGTCATTAACTGAATCAGTTGTTTAGGAAGCTTAAAACTGGGTGAGGAACAGCCAAACTCTGCTACTAAGGGGAGGATGTGGAGGACAGTTTCATGTCACAGGTCATACACTATGGCAAGACCGAGAAGAACAACAAGACACAAGTTGGTTATACTGCATCAGCAAGGTCTCTCCCAGGCAAAGCAGACTGGGGTGTCAGGATGTGCTGTTTAAGTTCTTTTCAAGAAGCACAAAGAAACAGGCAACATTGAGGACCATAGGCGCACTGGTCAGCCAATGAAACTTAATGCAGCAGAAGACAGACACATCATGCTTACCATATATACTCGAGTATAAGCCGAGTTTTTCAGCACATTTTATTGTGGTGAAAATGCCCCCCTCGGCTTATACTCGAGTCAAGCACTTTTCTGCAGCAGAGAATGACATTTTCTGACCCGACTTTGGGGCCACTTGGTGCTAGGAACCCCCAATTTGTTGTGCAGTGGAACCAGCACTATAACATATCCAAAGATGGGGTTCCTAGCATCCAGTGGCCCAGAGATACGGGTCCCCAAAGTCGGCTTGGAAAAGGTCATTCTCTGCTGCAGAAAAGGGCTTGACATTTTCCGACCCGACTTTGGGACCCCGTATTTCGGGGCCACTTAGAGCTAGGAACTCCAAATTTGGTGTGCAAAACCCAGTGGAACTACACTACAACATTTCCAAAGATGGGGTTCTTAGCACCAAGTGACCCCAAGATACGGGGCTCTCAATTCGGTCAACTGTGTCCATCTGCAGCAATGTCATTTCAGGACCCTTTGGGTCCAGAGACCCCAAATGTTGGCTGCAGCTAGGGGGCATCTAGGAACCCTTAACTACCAAGTTTGAAGTTTGGGGGACCTATGGCTGCAAAATGGGCACAGTGAGGCTACAAATGGGCATTGTTGACACTCTTTTCCACTTACAGTAGCTGCGCATTTCTCACCCTAGACTTATACTCGAGTCAATACGTTTTCACAGTTTTTGTGCTAAAATTAGGTGCCTCGGCTTATATTCGGGTCTGCTTATACTCGAATATATATATATATATATATATATATATATATATATATATATATATATATATATATATATATATATATATATATATATATATATATATATATATATATATATATATATATATATATATATATATATATATATATATATATATATATATATATATATATATATATAGTACTTCCCTTCCACACCAGATGATGTGGTTCCCTGATGTGTACCTGGGTCCCACTGGTTCATCACACATCCACTGTCCAGAAGCAGTCTTCATGGAAGAATTGCGGCCAAAAAGCCATACCTCTGAAAGAAGGCTACACAAAACTCAACTATGTAGAAAAACATAAAGGAAGCAGGTGCTCTGGACTGAGGAGTCAAAATGTGAAATATTTGGCTGTAGCTGGAGGCAGTTTGTTGGTGAAGGGCTGGAGAGCCGTACGATAATCAGTGTCTGCAGGCAACTGTGAAGCATGGTGGAGGTTCCTTGCAAGTTTGGAGCTGCATTTCTGCAAGTGGATTTGGTCATTTGTCCATTATACCATCAGGAAGACGTGCGATTGGTCCCAATTTCTTTCTGCAGTAGGACAACGACATCAAAACATACAGCCAATGTCCTAAAAGCAGAACTCCGGGATCGGCAAAAAATTAAATAAATCCCCCATTAGTACACCCCCCTACACCAGGAGTTTCAAACTGGAGGCCCGCCAGCTGTAGTGAAAGTGAAAGTCCCATCATGCCTCTGCCTGTGGGAGACGTGCTTGTAAACCGTCAGCCTCGGGACTTGCCGCTTCTAAACCGTCAGCCTGGGGACTTGTTTCGTTACAGCTGGAGGGCCGCCAGTTTGAGACCCCCTGCCCTACACTAAACAGTTATTACATTTGGGAAATTCCTTACCATTGAAGAGAAAAGCCCAACTGAATCTTCAGGATTCTGCCAAGGAGGTGTTACATCATCTCTCTTCTCTCTACACTATAACCAAACTACACTTCCCATCATGCTTTGTGAATTGCAGTGAATGTGGAAGGGTACACTAGGGCTGTACATGTCCCACTTCAACATAAAATCACACCCCCTAATTCCGCAGTCAGACACACTACTCAGTAACACAGCAGGTTACAGCCTTATAAATACAAAAAAAAAAAAAGAAGTTGTGCTCTCTCCCTCCAGCCACAACAGCAGATAAATATATTGCCCTTTCTTGCTTTATGTAAGCATCACTGAACTGTATACACATGCCCATAATTATACATTATACACACTATACTCTGCTGTAATTCTGTATTAGAAATATTCCTCCTCGAAAGAAAGAAAGAAAGAAAGAAAGAAAGAAAGAAAGAAAGAAAGAAAGAAAGAAAGAAAGAAAGAAAGAAAGAAAGAAAGAAAGAAAGAAAGAAAGAAAGAAAGAAAAGAAAGAAAGAAAGAAAGAAAGAAAGAAAGAAAGAAAGAAAGAAAGAAAGAAAACAATATTTTTTACTTTTTGCTATAATAAATATCCAATTTTTTTTTAAAAACAAAATTTTTCCTCAGTTTACGCCGATATGTATGCTTCTACATATTTTTGGTAAAAAAAAAAAAAAAAAAAAAAAAAAAAAGCAATAAGCGTATATTGATTGGTTTGTGCAAAAGTTATAGCATCTACAAAATAGGGGATAGATTTATAGCATTTTTATTATTATTTTTTTTTTTTACTAGTAATGGCGGCGATCTGCAATTTTTATCGTGATATTGCGGCGGACATATCGGACACTTTTGACACATTTTTGGGACCATTCACATTTATACAGCGATCCGTGCTATAAAAATGCATTGATTACTGTATAAATGTGACTGTGAGGAAAGGGGTTAACACTAGGGGGTGATCAAGGGGTTAATATGTTCCCCATGGGAGTGATTCTAACTGTGGGGGGGAGGTGACCAATCGGTGTCCCCATGTACAAGGGACACACCATTGGTCTCCTCTTACTGGGCAATCGCGGGTCCCCAGCAATGCGGCAGGCACGCGCCCCCTAGTGGCCTCAAAGGACATCACGTCATATGGTCAAGTTTCGGATGAGAATATTCATTACGAAAAAATTTTGTACACATTCGCTCAATGAAAGAACGTCGTTTGAAAATTAATTTTTCTTGCTTTTCACATTCAGTTTTAAAATAAGTTTAATTTCTGAACGAAAACCACATACACTGTCTGAAAATTTTTGACCAAAAAGGTTTCCTATTCCGCTTTTCCTGTCACTGTGGTCGAAAATGAACGTCTATTTGACCCCACTAATAATTAAAAAAAAAAAAAAAAAAAAAAAAATCGAATGAACATTCTTAAATTTTTTTTTTTTTAGAAGGAAGACGTTGTTTTTGTATGGCCAGCATAAGCGACAGCAGGTGCAGGTAGCTTTTATCAAGCCACCTGCCTATGACCAGGGAATCTATCATACTAAATATATAACAGTAGTTCTGTCTAAAAAATAAAAAAAAATAAAAAACAAACAATCTGCAAAAAAAGTGTCCTTCATTTTTTTTTTTTTTTAACCACTTCAGCCCTGAAGGTTTTTTCCCCCTTAGGGTTCTTTCACACGGGGCGGATCAGTGCTGATCCTCCCCGTGGATATCCGCTTGCTCAGCAGGGATCGCCGGAGCGATCTCCGCTGAGCAGGAAGATGACAGGTCCCTCTCTGCACACTGTGCAGGGACGGACCTGTCAGAGCGCCGCTCTCCCCTATGGGAGATCGGGTGACGGACGGACCGTAGAGTCCGTCGTCATCCGATCTGCAGACGGATGGAAAAAATAGGGTTCCTTCAACAACTGTGTGCAAGTCTACCTAGAAGAAATCGATGGTGGTGTGAAGGACAATGGTGGTCACACCAAACATTAATTGGATTTTTCTTCTGTTCATTTAACTTTCAATTTTGTTAATTAATACAAAATAAACTATTAGCATTTCTAGTTCTGAAAACATTCTTCATTTACAGCTTTTTTTTTTTTTCCACACCTGCCTAAAACTGTTAGACAGAGCAGTGTATGTGTGTATCATCATCTAATGAAGATAAAAGACATCACAGTGACTATGGAGGAAGAGGACGGACATGACGGGGGGTTACTGGGTGTAAATAGAAAAAAAGAACTTATTACCTCCTCTGCTACCACTTTCAGCGATGTCGCCTCTCTATGGTTACTCTAATCACATACCACATGGAACTTCCTATTTATTCCTGACTTCACTTCCTGTCTGCATCTGACATCACTTCCTGTCTGTGTTCCATAGAGACTTCCTGAATTTGTAGTAGTGAGACTACCACCTTGTGGAGCTCAAAGGTACTGCAGCCCCGAGAAATGTCTGAGGGCCTGTTCACACCATAGAAGCGCAGTCCGGATATGTTCCAGATGCTTTTCTGCATGCGTGTTTTTGATGCGTTACAGTGCATCCCCCCCTCTTTTCTCTTAACCTTAAATAAGGACATGTGTGTTCCAGTGTGTTTTTGGTGCGTTCCAGTGTGTTTTTGGTGTGTTCCAGTGGGTTTTTGGTGCGTTCCAGTGTGTTTTTGGTGTGTCCCAGTGTGTTTTTGATGCGTTTTACAGGGTTCCAGTAAAGTCCAGTGCAGGAAAATTGCAACATGTTCTACTTTTTTTCTGGAACTGGAACGCACTGGTGTGAACTATGCTAGTAAAAAAAGATATAACCTACTTTTCATGCATTTTTGAACCACAGTGGACTGCATGTGGTGTGAACTGGCCCTTATAGTGTGAATATAGCCTTGTCATTGTTGTGAAGTATCCCAGATGCTGCAAGACAGTCCAAGAGCAAGCAAGGAGGTGATGACGGCTGGAACACTCTCTGGTTTCCATCCCCAGGCACTGCAATTATATCAGACGGTTGGGAGCCGTGATATCCTTTCTGATAGTGAAAGTATAACTCTGACATCAGCAGAGAGGCAGCCGGAGTGTGGGATCAGGTATATCACCACTGATCACCAGTGCTGGACTGGGGTTGCACTTTGTTCTCACTGACACCAACAATTGGGCTTATTTTATTCCACTGACACCAACAATGGGGCTTATTTCATCTCACTCAAACCAATGATGGGAATTATTTTATCCCAATGATGGGGATTGTTTTATCCCATTGACACCAATGATGATACTTATTTTATCTCCCTGACACCAACAATGGGGCTTATTTTCTCTCCCTGACAGCAACAATGGGGCTCATGTCATCTCATGAAACCCACGATGGGGATTATTTTATCCCACTGACACCAACGATAGGACTTATTTCATCTCACTGAAACCCATGATGGGCATTATTTTATCTCCCTGACACCAATGTTGGGACTTATTTTTTCCCACTGATACCAACAATGAGGCTTATTTTATCCCACTGATACCAACGATGGGACTTATTTTATCTCACTGACACTAGGGTTGTCCCGATACCAATACTAGTATCGGTTTCGGGACCGATAAGGAGCATTTGTGCGAGTACTTGTACTCGCACAAATGCTCCCGATGCCAGATCCGATACCTGGTTCCTACAGCTAGACATTTGAAACACTTTCGAGCCAGAGCATTGCTCCCGCAGGAGGAATACTCTGACTCACAAATTTCTTGTCCTCTGGAGCGATGGAGATGGACAGCCATCCCATCTCTGAAGGTCCTAAAAGAAGACATAATGCATCACCTCCTACACTTACATACTAACTGTACATTATACATCACTACTGGAAGAGGCTTGTGATCCTTCCAGCAGAGAAATCAATACAACACCACCACATATATTTCCCGCTTGCTATTATTCTGTCAGAAGGGAACTACTTAACCTTAAACAGAATAATAACAAACATTAGACATGTGCAATTCGTTTTTTTTTTTTTTTTTTTTTCGTTTTTTTTTTCGTTATATTCATTCATTCGCTATCGTACGAATGAACGAACGATTCGCTAAAAATTTTAACGAATCGTTGAATCCGAAAAACAACGAAAATCCGAAAAAAACTAATTAGAAACAACGAATCTACGAAAGAAGAAAATCCGAAAAACGAAAACAGGAACAACGAAAATCAAAATGAACGAAAAAATTCGTACATTCGTAACTTTTTTTTTTTTTTGTTGAATTGGTAATTTTCAGTGTCCCTTACAATGGCGCTGCTTAACGTGCCTCGAATGGATTGAACGAAAAAATTCGTACATTCGTAACTTTTTTTTTCGATTCGTAATTTTCCGTGTCTCTTACAATGGCGCTGCTTAACGTGTTTCGAATGGATTGAACAAAAAAATTCAAACATTCGTAACTTTTTTATTTTTTTTTTCGATTCGTAATTTTCTGTGTCTCTTACAATGGCGCTGCTTAACGTGCTTCGAATAGATTGAACGAAAAAATTCGTACATTCGTAACTTTTTTTTTTCGATTTGTAATTTTCCGTGTCTCTTAAAATGTAATAATAGCATACACATTACATAAAATTATGAATTATGCTCCGATTACGAATCTACGAAAACAATGTTACGAAAGTACGAATAAATCAATCTAACGAAAGTACGAATGTAACTAAATCTACGAAAATACGAATGCGTCCGAATTTCGAATAAACGAAAATTAAACCAACAGAAAAACGAATCAACGAAAAAATAACTCTTACGAAAATACGAATTGTTACGAATACGAACGCAGACGACTTACGAATCGTTACGAATACGAACACCGACGACTTACGAATTTACGAATCGTTACGAATCAACGGAAACAAAAGAAACGAAACTAAAATAAACAAATTTTTCTGTTGTGCACATGTCTAACAAACATATATGAACAATTTGTAACCAGTCCTTTTGCTCCTGATAGAAGGGGCCCCTCCTCGGACAACAGGATGCAAAGGGGTGGGCAGGGACAGTACATCCAAAGCATCCGTGATCAACAGTCCTTCCATCAGGCACACTGGGTGGCAGGCAAAAGCTGTCCCTGCAAAAAGAAATGTTAAAGAGGAAAACCACTCACAACCCTGCCACTTCCTGCAGTCCTTGTGGCTGCTTCTATTGTGGATTCACCGCACAGCAGTCCTCCTCACACATAGAAGCGGGGGTCCGGCAACCTCCTCCTTCTATCCCCCTCCTGTGACAGAGACCGAGTGGCTCCTGGTAGGCCAACCCGCCTTTACAACCAGGACTCAATCTCGATAAATGGCATGTCCCAGCTTCCATTCCTCCTGAATGTCCACAAACTGGGCCCAGGCATCACTTTCTGGCACCCGCAAAGGCTTTGGGACGTGCTGAAAATCCCAGACAAGGTCATCCTCCCACTCCCACCGGTAGTTCTCCACGATGTCCATTATCTGGGAGGGGACATATGGATAGTCCAGACCCCACTCTAGAGCAATCCTACTCTGTATCTCCCTCTGGAAGCGAGAAAGCCTGGGCAATTCTTTAGGCTTCCCCTTCCCTGGCAAGACACATGCATCCTGGGACTTTACCACCCACTGCCTGTAGGTGGGTGCTCAGGTCTGGGTAGTGGAGGGTCGGCTTTCAAAGAGCCTGCTGCAAGGGATAGGGGTCCATACTGTGGGCTGAGTAGCTTCTCCTGCCTCTGACTGGGTCTCTGTGGGATGGGAACCTCCTGTCTCCCACTCCTCCTCTTCGGCACTCTCCTCAGGGGATCAATCAAATAGTCCCTTTCAAAGACCCAAACTTTTCCAGTATTCTGGGGGACCCCAATCTATGACCCGGCCCTCGCTTACCTCATCCAGCTCACCTGGAGGCACACCTCCCTCTAGCATGGGCTCCTTCCGGAGAGGCACTGTCATGCCTTCGTTAATAAGGCTTGAAATCCTCTTATTGACCTTTTGGTTTAACCTCCCTGGCGGTATGATTCTGGCTGGAATTTAGTGCTGAAAGCGGTACAATTATTTTGCATGGAAATTTGGCGTTTTATATTGTAGGCCTGCAATTCTTATGAATAACTCACTTAAATCTGTCCGAACCAGAGTCTAGTAGACATCCCGGGTATGATAAAGTTTGAAACACAAAATAATAAATTATAATATAATAAAAATATATATAAAAATGATTCAATAATTTGCTCAGTTGCAGAATAGTCGCTGTCATTAAATTTATTGTTTGATGATAAATTGTGATTTTATTTTTTTATCAGTGTTTTCTAGCTGTCTAAAACCACTTTTGACATAAAGGGACACTTTTTGGTTGCTATGGACAATCTCCAGTTTCCAGGCAGAAAAATCTTCTGCCTGGAAACTTGTATAAAATGACATGCAGGGCACTGGGCAGACCACTAGGGACAAAGGGGATGTGTATTTTTTGTATACAGTACTGTAATCTGTAAGATTACAGTACTGTATGTGTACTGTGTTTTTAAACTTTTTTGAATTTGGCGCCGATCTCCGCTCCCGTGCGTCGTAACGTCACAGGGAACGGAGATCGGCGGCACCCGGCACTGTGTGAATCGAGCGAGCGGACGGCTCGCTCACACAGCGGGGAGACATCGCAGGATCCAGGGGAAAAGGTAAGTAACTTCCCCCCTGCATCCTGCAACGCAAGCCCGAGCCTGGCTCGGGGTTACCGCTCCCAGCACAAAAAGCTGGACCCGAGCCAGGCTCGGGGTTACCGCCAAGGAGGTTAAATAGATTAATCTATGCTGCCATCTAGTGGCAATTTTGTATAACTGCACTATATCTATTTTAATGTAGTAATTTAGAAAAGCTGGTTAGATTTGGTACATGCAAGCCTCCGTTCTTGCTTTCCCATCAGGCCTTGCGGCAGCTTCTTCAGCCCATTCCTTTTTCCCTTTCACCCTGGAAGGAAGCAAACACACCTGCTGCTAAGTTCTACGTTAGCCATCCGGATCCATCTTCGGTATGTTTACTATTTGTGTCTTCAGCTAGATAGATAGATAGGGAGGCACTAATTGTATGATGTTTTATTAATTGCATTTGTTTGTATCTGTTACAGTTTTACTCTATCTTGTATCAAGAAAAGTTCAAAAGGATTCTGCGCCTACTGGAATGCATTGGTATGAGAGGAGTTATCAGTGTGCCCAAATACACCTCAGTCACGTGTAGTGAGGGGCATAACAGGCACAACAAGGGACTTAGAGCTGGCCGGCTCTTCAGGAATGTCCTCTGGCTCCTGCACACTGGCACGTGCAGTCGCCAGGCCACAGATCATGGCAGCATCCTCTTCACCACATATGTCCTTTATCTTCATGGAGGGGTTGCCAGGCCGCATCACCTCTCCGCCTCTGGCTGGTGATCTTTGGCCATCTCCGGCCTTCCGAATCTCCCACGTGCGGTGTACAAATTCCTGAAAGCAGGTTAACATTATATTTCAAGGAAAACTGCGCTGGACAATACCTAAACGAGAAAGGAAAAAAAAAACCTATAGCAGCAACACCAAGTGCGATATTACACAAAGATATATGAAAAAAGAACCGTTGTGCTAAAAATAAGAATAATCAAAATTAATTACAGAGAATATGATAGTGAAAATCATACACCAAATAAACTAAACGTGAAGTTACAAACAAATATGATAGCTGCAAAAAACTTCCAAAAATAATCCTGTGAAAAATGTTGGCAAACGTGAATCACAAACTGACAATATCTGTAAAAAATAATAAATGTGATGCCTCAAAAAGTCCAGAAATAATCCCGTAGGCAGAAACAAAACTCCAAAATATAGGTGCACAGCAAGGTGACAGTCCAAATAACGTTGGTGACAACAATAAATGAAGTGACTGAAGTGTTCAGCAATCCCACCACCGTCTGTAGTGCTTGCTTACCAGCTTCCAGAGATTGTGTGCTTGTGGCTATTGCCCAGCCAGGGCCTTTTCCTCACAATGGTTGGACCGATCCCGTCGTCCTGTGTAGGGAGGTTCCGTTCAGGCTGCTGGGCTATAGGCTCCAAATGCTTTCCACTGATGGCGGCTCTTAGTATCCCGCAATGGGTATAATGGGGGCTCGTACATGCAAAAAAGGATGCCGGAGAGGGATCATAGGTAAAACCCGTGTGGGCTAGTTTTATTAAAATTAGAGCACAACAAGTCTGCATACAAACACTTGAAAAGTTAAAAGTTTGCGGCTGGCCGGCTACAGTACTAACGCCCGTATTACGTGACGGGACGATGCTCGCGGTGACGTCAGCACGTCGCTCCTCCTGACATTATAGTACCGGGCGGGTCCCAGTCTGGTAAGTGGCTCCTCACAATGGCCGCACCGGGCCAAGCAGTCACTCCCGCCGCCGGAATCCGTGACTCAGGGCAGAGCAAACAAAGCCGCTCTGCTCCTTTTAATCATCCCAAAGGCGAGCCCTCCGCGTAACTCCTGCCGGACGCCAGTATCCACCAGCGCCCGCTCCTCCACATCAGGTAAACAACTGCAATGTGGGCATCAGCCGATTACCCTCTGCCATCTTCAGCTACCTTGTGGTGTCTGCAGCTAGCTGGAACCTGTAAGTTTCCTCCAGGGTGTGGCTCCGCCCTCCAACTCCCTGTCTGCTCGGCGCCTGAGGAGGCTCCATTCTGCACGCGCTGCGTTAAACCCTTGTGGGACAAGCTGGAATTAGCAGGCATGCTGATGCTAGCAGGTTTTGCCCAGTGGTTGCCTATGGCAACAATAAAGTCAATAACCAATGCCCCTCTGTAAAGGACTGGCTTAAACTAGTCCCGCCTGCAGGCACCCCCAGGCTGCTTCCTATCACCCGGGGTAACAGTAGACATTCTCACACACACTTTACTGTCTTTAAGCAGGAGTTTGGAGCAAAGTTCAAGTTTCCTGTAATCCAGTGGGAAATGTCCACGCCGAACAGAGCGATGGACATATTTGTAATCCATGGGCGCGATCGCCTGCCGTGGTTGCCACGGGTGACGCCACATATTTTACAGTCACTGAATTGCAGGATAGGTACAAGTGTCCACCCCAGCACTGGTTGGGGTGACTGGGTAGCAGGAACAACAATATTGATAATCCTGGATGGTTGCTATTGACAATGGCACTTGTAAAAGCTGAATTGCAGGCAAACACACAGTCCTTTTCCCTAGTTAAATCCTCTATGCAACGGGACAAGCAAAGTCCTCCTCTTCTGCATTGCTAGGGGCAACAGCCAGCAGGTTAACTGTGATGGCAGATCTCATTGGGATCTCCAAAATGTAGCGGTGCCCCCGTGGGGTCACTATGTGTTCTAGCCACTTGCCGACCGCCGCATGTACATATACGTCGGCAGAATGGCACGGCTGGGCAAATGGGCGTACAGGTACGTCCCTTTGAATTTGCCGCCATGTGGTCACGTGTGCGCCGCCGGCGCAACCCTGCTGCAGGCTCCATGAGTAGGAACGCGGGTCCCGCGGACTCGATGTCCACTGGGATACCCGCAATCGTCTCACGGAGCTGAAAAATGAGGAGATGCTAATGTAAACAAGCATCTCCCCATTCTGCCTAGTGACACTGTCCCTGATCATAGCTCCCTGTGACCGGGAGCTGTGATCAGTGACGTGTCACACGTAGCCACGCCCCCCCACCGTTAGAATCACTCCCTAGGACACACTTAACCCCTTCCTAGCCAGCTAGTGGTTAACCCCTTCACTGCCAATGTAATTTTTACAGTAATCAGTGCAATTTTATAGCACTGATCGCTGTAAAAATGACAATGGTCCCAAAAATGTGTTAAAATTGTCTGATGTGTCCGCCATAATGTCACAGGCACAATAAAAATCGCAGATCGCCACCATTAATAGTAAAAAAATAATTATTAATAAAAATGCCATAAAACTATCCCCTATTTTGTAGATGCTATAACTTTTGTGCAAACCAATCAATAAACGCTTATTGCAATTTTTTTTACCAAAGATATGTAGAAGAATACATATCGGCCTAAACCGAGGAAAAAAATATTTTTTTTATATATTTTTTGGGGATATTTATTATAGCAAAAAGTAAAAAATAATGTGTTTTTCAAAATTGTCGCTCTTTTTTTGTTTATAGCCCAAAAAATAAAAACCACAGAGGTGATCAAATACCACCAAAAGAAAGCTCTATTTATGGGAGAAAAAGGACGTCAATTTTGTTTGGGAGCCACGTCGCACGACCACGCAATTGTAAGTTAAAGCGACGCAGTGTCGAATCGCAAAATGTGCTCTGCTCTTTGGCCAGCCAAATGGTCCGGGGCTTAAGTGGCTAGCATCCACACATTTCACCCTGCTGGTCAGACATTCATTTTGGCACACATTCCCAGACAATGAACAGTCTCTTGCTTGTTTTTGTTGTTTTTATTAGGGGATTACACTTGGATAGGGAAAGGGACATGGGATGCCGAAATGATGAATACTTCTCAATGAAATCAATATTGGTCGAGTCTAAATTTGAGTCTCTTCCTCTACACATCTCCCCCAGCACTCTACTTGAGATCACTTGCTTCACTTCACTGTCCAAATCTAGTAGACATGTGCAATTCGTTTCGTTTTTTTTTAATTTTTTTCGTTCGTTCGTTTTCGTACGAATGAACGAATCGTTCGAATCGAACGAATCCGAAAAGCAACGAAAATCCGAAAAATGAAAAAAGGAACAACGAAAATGAACGAAAAAATTTGTACATTCGTAACTTTTTTTTTTTGTTGAATTGGTAATTTTCCGTGTCCCTTACAATGGTGCTGCTTAACGTGCTTCGAATGGATTGAACAAAAAAATTTGTAGATTCGTAACTTTTTTTTTTCGATTCGTAACTTTTTTTTTTTTTTCGATTCGTAATGAATGGATTGAACAAAAAAATTCGTACATTCGTAACTTTTTTTTCGATTCGTAACTTTTTTTTTTTTGATTCGTAAATTATTAAAATGTAATAATAGCATACACATTACATAAAATTATGAATTATGCTCCGATTACGAATCTACAAATGTTACGAATGTACGAATAACTACGAATGCGTCCGAATTTCGAATAAACGAAAAAACGAATCAACGAAAAATAACTCTTACAAATGTATGAATCGTTACGAATACGAACACCGACGACTTACAAATGTACGGACCGTTACGAATCAACGGAAATGAAAAAAACGAAACGAAAAAAAACTAATTTTTTTGTTGTGCACATGTCTAAAATCTAGGTTCCTGTCACCGGTGCCACACGGCTAGGCCTCACTCTGAATAAGTCCTAATGTTTTTTTCTAGTAGCCCTTTACAGGTAGGGGTCTGCAGTCCCCTTTGTGGTAGCAACCGTTTTAGTTAAGAAGAATAGATGTGCTAACTGACACTTGATGGACTACTGATTCCAGCACGTCCAATGCAAATCCTGCCACCCCTCGTGGCTGCAACGACTTGACTCCAAAACAACACCACAGTCTCTCCCTCTGGCTCCACATCCAAGTTCTGGCATTTCTCTCCCAGAGCTTCACGCTGTGCTTCTCACTCACCAACCCCGGCATGGATCCCTCCTGAATGACTTTCCTGGCAGTGCTCCCAACTGTCCTCTTCCTGCTCCTGTTCCAGGTCAACTCTCAATGACCATGTAGAGAGATGCTCCTTCCCAGATCCCAAGCTCCAGGCCTGAGATCACCCCCCCCCCAGAAAGGGGGTTCACTCAGACCATGACAGTCTAATGCCCCGTACACACGGTCGGATTTTCAGACGGAAAATGTCCTATTGGACCATGTTGTCAGAAATTCCGACCGTGTGTAGGCTCCATCTGAATTTTTCCGTCGGAATTTCCAACGGAAAAAGTTTGAGATCCGGCTCTCAAATTTTCCGACAACAAAGTCCTATCGGACCTTTTCCGATCGTGTGTAGCGAATTTCCGATGGACAAAGTGCCACGCATGCTCAGATCACATTACAAGACCAAAGCTATTGGCTACTAGCCTCTACGTAGTCCCGTCATACGCAACGAACGTCACCACGTTCAGAATGATCGGATTTTCCAACAACTTTGTCCGACCGTGTGTATGCAACACACCAGTGTCGGACAAAATCCGTCGGAAAAAATCTGACGGATTTTGTGGTCGGAATTTCCGACCGTGTGTACGGGGCATTACACTCCGTCATTCAGTTCTTCCACCCGACAACTCCCCCCACAGCAGGCTGACCATTGGTATATATAGGAGGCCTGCCCCCTGGCAATCCTAGTTGGGGATGGGTCAGGGCTCCCATATACACCCCATGTCATTCCAGCTCTCTGCCTTGCCTCTTTTCCAGAACCTTCTGAAAACCAGAGGAGGCGACAAGTCACCGGCTGCTACACTAAACCACTCCCCTGCCCCCAAATCAAAAACAAACAGGCCTAGCTCTCAGCATAGGCCTGCCTAAATTTACCTGCACTAACAGCACACAAAAAACACACTACTCTAGCACCTACCTACCTAAGGTAGAGGGTGCTACCAGAGGCGGACTGACAACTCATGGGGCCCCCCGGGCAATAGGAGATTATGGGGCCCCCAGGCAATCAGAGATTATGGGGCCACACAGTATATACACACACACAGTATACAATCACACAGTATACACAGACATGTTTCTATTGGCTGAGAAGTTACTTAAGAGGTGGGGAAGTTATAATCTCTGGATTTTTAGTCCAAAAGTCAGTAAGGGACATTTCTGAGACAGATGTAAAAAAAACACAGATTTTTACATACTGTCCCTAGTTTTACTGAGGCTGCCAACCCTGATGGGGCCCCCTAGTTGCCCGGGGCCCTCGGGCAGTGCCCAAGTGGCCAAATGGTCAGTCCGCCCCTGGGTGCTACATAACCCATTATAGACATCATGGAGTTAATTTACCCACTTAAAGTGGAGTTCCACCCACTTTTACAACTCTTCAGCATCCCTCACTAAACTGTGCACTGTAAACAAATTGGATATTTTTTTTATTTTTTTTTCAGCACAGACTGTTTATCTGCTGTATTCATTTTTCACTTCCTCCTCCCTGGCCACGGCCCATCGCATCATTTCCTGTTTGCAATGCCTCTTGGGAAGGGGCAGCAACTTCCTCTCAAACTGCCGTTGCTATGGAAACCTGACCTGAAACCTATTACACTGCTTGTGCTGCACTGAGCATGTACGAGATCTGCAAGGATGAGATCCAGGAAGAAATACAGTCTGGCTTCAGATGCCCACACTTAAGATGGCCACGGCCTGCTGTAAGCTTATAAAATAACAAACTACTGCTAAAAGCTAACAAAACAGACCTTAGTTTACAGACTAACTTTACTAGAATACATTAAGCTTGTGTATTATAGGGGTATTTTTATTTAAAAAGTATCATTTCGGCCGGAACACCGCTTTAAGCTCTGGAAGATTTTAACCCCTTCATGGGGAGGGAATTTTTTGCTATTCAGCACTGCGTTACTTTAACTGGTAATTGAGTAGTCATGCAATGCTGTGCTCAAACAAACTTTATATCATTTTTTCCCCCACAAATAGCGATTTCTTTCGGTGGTATTTGATCACCGCTGAGTTTTTTATTTTATGCGCTATAAGCTAGGGTATCGATATCGGTGCTGATACCAACTAAGCATTTGCGCAAGTATCGGTACTCGCCCAAATTCTCCCGATACTGAAACTTTGCAGTGCAATTTGCGTCAACACAAAATGAATGGGTGCAAATCGCACTGCAAAGAATCACATGTGATTTGAATAGAAATGTGGTGCAATTCCTGTCGGCATCGCATGTGATTTCCTCCACCACTGTTAGAACTCACAGTACATCTAGCCACATGCAAAATAATCTACATAGGTGTCCCGGTCTGCCGATTAAAGCAAATCATGGCCGCTGGATGTGCTCATAGGGTTGGAGGAAATGTAGAGGAGGTCCGCCTCCAACCCTGACATCACTTCCACTCTATACCCACGGGGTCCCAGAACTTCTCCTCCAGCCCTGTGAGCGGCCCTGATTTTCCATCATTGGCGGACCGGGACACCTATGTAGAATATTTTGCATATGGCCAGAAATGCACTGTGAGTTCTAACATTTTCTAAACTGCCCACTAGATGGCACTTTTCCCTTTCTATACACACACACACAGGAACAGTGGGGGAATGTCCCCCACTGTTCCTGTGTGTGTGTGTATAGAAAGGGAAAAGTGCCATCTAGTGGGCAGTTTAGAAAATGTTAGCACGCATGCACTTCGGACAGAAATTGCACCGCATTCCTGTTCAAATTGCATATGATTCTTTGCAATGCAATTTGCTAAAAAAAATTTGTATTGACACAAATCGCACTGCAAAGTATCGGTAATTGGCGAGAACTTGCTCCAAAGTATCGTTACTCGTACTCGCAGATAAAAAAAATGGTATCGGCGCGACCCTTCTAAAAAAGAGAAAATTAAAAAGCTAAATTTAGACATGAATTTTGGCCAAAATGTATTCTGGTACATGTATTTGGTTAAAAAAAAAAAACATTTAACTGGGAGCTGTTGGTTGTGACATGGAGTCCATTGCAATTGGATAGTCATGCACGGTTGCTGGTTTAACCACTTCCCGACCGCCCCCTGTATATATACGTCGGCAGAATGGCACGTACAGGCAGAATCACGTACCTGTACGTGACATTCTTCCGGCGGTTGGGGGGTCCGATCGGACCCCCCTCCGCCGGCGGGGACGGTCGGGATCGCTTCAGGAGCGATCCGGGACGAGGGGACGGCCAGTGGTTTCTGGCCACCCCCTCGCGATCGCTCCTGGCCAATGAAAAGCTTCCCCTTCCTGTCTATTGTATAGACAGGAAGGCGGAAGTGATGTCACGCTCGGTGCGCCGGTCTATGTGACCGGAGACGCCGAGCGGCGAACATGTAAAGGTTAGTGCACAACAGTACACTGACACCAGTACAGTTAGGCACATATTCCACCCCCCTGTCACCCCCTGATCACCCCCCAGATCACCCCCTCCCCCCCCAGTCACAGTGTCACTAGTTGCAGTGATCATTTTTTTACTGATCACTGCATTTAGTGTCAGTGTGACTGTAATAACTGTCAGGGCAGTTAGTTTTAGGTCCAAGGTAGCCCCCTACCCCCCCCTAATAAAGGTTTAACCCCTTGATTGCCCCCCAGGTAACCCTTTCACCCCCTTTTGCCAGTGTCACTAAGCGATCGTTTTTCTGATCGCTGTATTAGTGTCACTGCTGTCGCTAGGTAACCATTTTTTTTTTTTAGGTAACCGCCATGTTTATATAGGTTCATAAATAGGTTTATAGGTCAGGTACCCCCATATTACAACCTAAATAAAGGTTTTAACCCCCTGATTGCCCCTAGAGTTAACCCTTTCACCAGTGATCACGTATAACTGTCACTGGTGACGCTGGTTAGCCAGTTAGTTATTTCGTTATTTAGGTTCCCCGTCAGGTTTTTATATAGCGTCAGGTACCCCCATATATTACCTAATAAAGGTTTAACCCCCTGATTGCCCCTAGTTAACCCTTTCACCCCCTTTTGCCAGTGTCACTAAGCGATCGTTTTTCTGATCGCTGCATTAGTGTCGCTAGGTAACCAGTTTTTTTTTGTATTACTGTTACGGGTGACGCTGGTTAGTTAGCTTGTTTTTTATACTGTCAGGGCACCCGCCATTTATTACCCAATAACGGTTTAACCCCCTGATCGCCCGGCGGGTGATATCAATTAGGTTTTAGGGTCAAATAAGGTCTGCGTCGCCCCAGGTTAGTGCCAGTACCGCAAACACCCACGCGCAAAGCATACACCTCCCTTAGTGGCACAGTATCTGAACAGATCAATATCTGATCTGATCAGATCTATACTAGCGTCCCAGCAGTTTAGGGTTCCAAAAAAAACCGCATTGTTAGCGGGATCAGCCCAGATACCTGCTAGCACCTGCGTTTTCCCCCTCCGCCCACCCCCGCCCACCCAAGTGCAGTATCGATCGATCACTGTCACTTACAAAACACTAAGCACACATAACTGCAGCGTTCGCAGAGTCAGGCCTGATCCCTGCGATCGCTAACAGTTTTTTTGTGGTAGCGTTTTGATTCAGTCGCTTCAGTCAGGAGCATGGGGGCAGCAGGGGGGGGGGGAGGAGCGATTGGCTCCTAATGCCACGTACATACGGTCGAAATTCCGACCGTGTGTACACGGCATAACTTTTGCGGGAGGATGCCCCCATGCATCGGCATATATAAATGGTGCATGTATGCCCATCATTAGAAGTGGGTGGATGAAGGGAGGTATTCTAATGGTGGGCATACCCACCAATCAATCTCCTTTTTTCGTTCAGCCAAGAGGCTGCATGAAAAAAAAAAGATTACAATATATGTCCAGTATGTTGCTGGACTTTGAATGGTTATACCAGAATGATGCCTGCAGGTTTAGGTATCATCTTGGTATCATTCTTTTCAGCCAGTGATCGGCTTTCATGTAAAAGCAATTCTAGCGGGTAATTAGCCTCTAGACTGCTTTTACAAGCAGTGGGAGGGAATGTCCCCCCTCCCGGATATAAACCGCGCCATTGGGAAATTGGGAAAGCATTTTATCACACCAATCTTGGTGTGGTCAGATGCTTTGAGGGCAGAGGAAAGATCTAGGGTCTAATAGACCCCAATTTTTTTCAAAAAAAGAGTACCTGTCACTGTCTATTGCTATCATATGGGATATTTACATTCCCTGAGATAACAATAAAAATCATAACAAAGAAAAAAAATGGAAGGAACAGTTTAAAAATAAAATAAAAAAGCTAAATAAATAAAAAAAAAAACAAAAAAAAAAAAAAAAGCACCCCTGCCCCCCCTTCTCTTGCGCAAAGGCGTACACAAGCGTTGGTCTGGCGTCATATGTAAACAGCAATTGCACCATGCATGTGAGGTATCACCGCGAAGGTCAGATCGAGGGCAGTAATTTTAGCAGTAGACCTCCTCCGTGAATCTAATGTGGTATCATGTAAAGGCTTTTAAAGGCTTTTAAAAATGTATGTAGTTTGTCGCCACTGCGTGTTTGTGCGCAATTTTAAAGCATGTCGTGTTTGGTATCCATGTACTCGGCCTAAGATCATATTTTTTATTTCATCAAAAATTTGAGCAATATAGTGTGTTTTAGTGCATTAAAATAAAAAAAAGTGTATTTTTTCCACAAAAAATGCGTTTGAAAAATCGCTGCGCAAATACTGTGTGGAAAAAAAAAATGCAACACCCACCATTTTAATCTGTAGGGCCTTTGCTTTAACATTATATATAGTGTTTGGGGGTTCAACGTAATTTTCTTGCAAAAAAAAAAATATGTTTTCATGTAAACAAAAAGTGTCAGAAAGGGCTTTGTCTACAAGTGGTTAGAAGAGTGGGTGACGTGTGACATAGGCTTCTAAATGTTGTGCATAAAATGCCAGGACAGTTCAAACCCCCCCCAAATGACCCCATTTTGGAAAGTAGACACCCCAAGCTATTTGATGAGAGCAATGTTGAGCCCATTAAATATTTTTTTTTTTTGTCCCAAGAGATTGAATAATGAAAAAAAAAAAAAAATATATATATTTTTTTTACAAAAAGTTGTCACTAAATGATATATTGCTCAAACATGTCATGGGCATATGTAGAAATACACCCCAAAATACATTCTGTTGCTTCTCCTGAGTACGGGGATACCACATGTGTGGGACTTTTTGGGAGCCTAGCTGCGTACGGAACCCCAAAAACCAATCACCGCCTTCAGGCTTTCTAAGGGTGTAATTTTTTTATTTCACTTCTCACTGCCAATCACAGTTTCGGAGGCCATGGAATGCCCAGATGGCATAAAACCCCCCAAAATGACCCCATTTTGGAAAGTAGACACCCCAAGCTATTTGCTGAGAGGTATTGTGAGTATTTTGCAGATGTCGCTTTTTGTCACAAAGTTTTGAAAATTGAAAAAAAAAAAAAAAAATTTTTTTTCTTTACTTTCTTCATTTTCAAAAACAAATGAGAGCTGTAAAATACTCACCATGCCTCTCAACAAATAGCTTGGGGTGTCTACTTTCCAAAATGGGGTCATTTGGGGGGGTTTTGTGCTATTTTGGCATTTTATGGCCTTCGAAACTGTGATAGGTAGTGAGGAGTGAAATCAAAAATTTGCACCCTTAGAAATCCTGAAGGCGGTGCTTGGGTTTCGGGGCCCCGT
This sequence comes from Lithobates sylvaticus, assembly GCA_028564925.1. Classification (NCBI taxonomy): domain Eukaryota; kingdom Metazoa; phylum Chordata; class Amphibia; order Anura; family Ranidae; genus Lithobates; species Lithobates sylvaticus. The sequence goes on from CM053028.1 coordinate 584,682,316, forward strand.
ACGCGGCTAGGCTCCCAAAAAGTCCCACACATGTGGTATCCCCATACTCAGGAGAAGCAGCAAAATGTATTTTGGGGTGCAATTCCACATATAACTATGGCATGTGTGAGCAATATATCATTTAGTGACAACTTTTTGAAAAAAAAAAAAATCTTTTTTATTTTTGTCTTTATTCAATCACTTGGGACTAAAAAAAAAAATATTCAATGGGCTCAACATGCCTCTCAGCAAATAGCTTGGGGTGTCTACTTTCCAAAATGGGGTCATTTGGGGGGGTTTTGTACTTCTCTGCCATTTTAGCACCTCAAGAAATGAAATAGGCAGTCATAAATTAAAAGCGGTGTAAATTCCAGAAAATGTACTCTAGTTTGTAGACGCTATAACTTTTGCGCAAACCAATAAATATACGCTTATTGGCATTTTTTTTTACTAAAGACATGTGGCTGAATACATTTTGGCCCAAATGTTTGACTAAAATTGAGTTTATTAGATTTTTTTTATAACAAAAAGTAGAAAATCTCTTTTTTTTTTTCAAAATTTTCGCTCTTTTTCCGTTTATATCGCAAAAATAAAAATCACAGAGGCAATCAAATACCATCAAAAGAAAGCTCTATTTGTGGGAAGAAAAGGACGCAAATTTCGTTTGGTTACAAAATTGCATGACCGCGCAATTACCAGTTAAAGTAGTGCAGTGCGAAATTGAAAAAAGACCTCTGGTCCTTTGGCTGCCAAATGGTCCGGGGCTGAAGTGGTTAACCACTGCAGCCCTGAAAGAATTTGCTGACTTCCTGACCAGGCCATTTTTCGCTATATGGCACTGCGTCGCTTTAACTGACAATTGTGCGGTCATGCGATGCTGTACCCAAACAAGATTGACATCCTTTTTTTTTATGGTATTTGATCACCTCTGCGCTTTTTATTTTTTGCATTATAAACAAAAAAAGAGCCACAATTTTGAAAAAAAAAAACACACAATATTTTGTACTTTTTGCTTTAATAAATATTCCCCCAAAAAATTAAAAAAAAACTAATTTTTCCTCAGTTTAGGCCAATGTGTATTCTTCTACATATTTTTGGTAAAAAAAAAATAAAAAATCACAATAAGCGTATATTGATTGGTTTCCACAAAAGTTATAGCGTCTACAAAATAGGGGATAGATTTATGGCATTTTTATAATTATTTTACTAGTCATGGTGGCGATCTGCGATTTTTAGCGGGACTGCGACATTGCAGCGGACAGATCAGACACTTTTGACATCATTACAGCGATCAGTGCTATAAAAATGCACAGATTACTGTGTAAATGTCACTGGCAGGGACAAAATATAGACATGCCCATATTTTGTCCGGGATGTCATAGAGAGTCTATGTGATGTAATTGACTAAATATGATCGTGTACATGCTGTAGTTAATCATGCCCTTTGTTTACATTCAGGAAGCTGTCATTTGTGGTGAGCAGTCATTTGGAGAGGATGGGTCAGCATATTTTTTTTTTTGGGGGTGGGGGTTGGCGGGCGCCGTATATCGTGGTTGACATGTTTCTAAATTGGATGATGTTATTGACGATGGATTGGATGGTTATTGATGATGGACTTACAGCCTTGGACTTTTTTCTTTCTTTTAAATAAAGAACTTTGTCTAAACGTTTTTTTTTTTTAATAGGACTTTCTCATAGTTTCAGTTTAGTTAGTTTTTTTACTTTTTGAACTTTTTTTGTGAATATGTAACCAAGGTTACTATGTACCCTTACTTATTATTATTATTATTATTATTCATCTTATAAAGGATTTATATAGTGCCAACAGTTTGTGCAGCGCTTTACAATAAAAAAGGGGGGACATTACAATTACAATACAGTTCAATACAAAAGGAATAGGAGGGTCCTGCTCATGCCGCTTACACTCCAAAGGGAGGGGAAGGTGGTACAAAAGGTAATAGCGGCAGTGGGTGATCTAATGGAGGTGACTCATGTACAGTTTTTAGGTAGAGTTAAGGTACGCTTCCCTGAATAAATGAGTTTTCAAGGAACGTCTAAAGCAGGGGTCTCAAACTGGCGGCCCTCCAGCTGTTGCGAAACTACAAGTCCCATCATGCCTCTGCCTGTGAGAGTCATGCTTGTAACTGTCAGCCTTGCTATGCCTCATGGAACTTGTAGTTCTGCAACAGCTGGAGGGCCGCCAGTTTGAGACCCCTGGTCTAAAGGCAGAGAGGTTAGGGGCTGACTGGACATTCTGGGGTAGAGAGTTCCAGAGGATGGGAGATGTTCTGGAAACATCCTGGAGGTGAGCATGGGAGGAAGTAACAAGGGAGCTAGAGAGCAGGATGTCGTGGGAAGAGTGGAGTGAACGATTTGGGTGATATCTGCAGATGAGATTGGGGATGTAGCTGAGGGGGCAGTGTTGTGGAGGGAGAGAAATGTGCCAGTGGAGAGAGGTTGAAAACGTGGGTTAAAGAGTTTAGGATAGAGCAGGAAAAGGGGCTGTGAGGGGACAGATGGTGAGGTGGGCCTCAGAAAGGAGTTTGGCAACTTCCTCAGTGGTGACAGGGTCAAAGGAGGAAAGTATGGAGTGTGGTGTTGGACCCGGTATGTTGGTTGGAGGAGAAAGCTGGTGTCAGGGCTGGGCTCAGCCCTTCCTTCTCTGAGCTGGCTGCTCAGCTGTCGGCTAATTGCCAGCTCCTATCTCTCCACAGTTACTAACCTGTTGCTGATATCCTGCTTGTCAGTCCTGCCTACTTAAGCCGTACAGCCCAGAGCATCTCTGCCTTCGCCTTGGTCAACATCACAGAGACACTCTCCTGCGCTACTGTTTAAGACTTGCTTGGCTGACATCCCTTCTGGCTCCAGATCCTGCTTGCTGTTTCACTATACTGATCACTGACTTTCTGGCTTGGCTGACTATCTGTCCTGGTTACTGAACTTTGGCTATGTTTTGACTATGTTTGTTCTATTTACTTTTACTATTAAACAAGTGTGATTTAACTGTACTTCTGTCTCGGTCTGATTCGTGGTTTCTAACAGCTGGACACTGGAGATCTCATCGTGAATTGTGTCAATCTTGTTTTTGAAATGACTGGCAATCTTAAGATAGGCAGGGGCATGTATCTGATGAGTCCCCTTATTTATATGGGGGATTTCAGATTTGATTTCCCTTGTAGACTCCACAACCACAAAACCAGGGTTGTGGGTAAGAGGCTCTTGTCCTCCTGAACATAGGAAAAAGGTACTTTGTACGGGAACTTCCCCCATTTTGAGGGCGTGTGCCCTGGTATGGTTCAGGACACTCGTTGCCCCTCCTTTCATGACCAGTCAGGCTGGCTGCTTAGATAGGGTCAGGAGTGGGTTTTTGGTGGATCCTACTATTTTTCTTGTTTTTTTTACAATGGGTTCACCCTTAAAATTCATACCTAACTATTTTTATTTTTGCATGGGGTTTCTCTTAAAACCCAGACCGGACCCATATTAAGATTAAGGGTCTGTGTTGATTTTGGGGGGAGACAATGTTTTTTTGCTCACTTTTTTATGGTGCACCAAAGCAACCAATGACCGTGTGGTTGCTAGTGTCCTAACAGCTGATGATGTCATCGGTTGCTAGGATGTGGGTGGCCAGCCTACTCAGTGGCATTAGTTGCTAAGATGCAGAAGACCTTTTTTTTGTGGGGCCCCCCTTATAATTCATACTAGTGTAGCGCTCACCCCCGAAAGGGCCTGCTAATTTTGTCCCAGGTTCCTCTCCCACTAGTGCAGCAGCAGCCAGGCACACAGCAACATTCACTCTTCTGACTCAAGCAACAGTCTAGGAGTTTTTTTAACATTTATTGCTGAACAAACTTAGATAGGGCATAGGGAGAGATACTCCAGAACGCTGAACAGTAATAGGAGGACTCTCTTCACTCTGCAGCTGCTTCTTAGAATAGTCCCTTCAGCAATAGCTCAAGGAATGGACAGCACTGGGACACCACAAGCAACGTTCCAGGCTAGGCAAGCCTTGATGTTAATGCACCAGGGGTTGACAGCGGCAACAGTCACCCAGATTCTGCATTCAGATCTCTGCTCACAAGTCCTTGGGTATTTGGGTGCCTCCTTCCAGTGTGAGGAAGACATTTTCTCAGGGGAACTCTCCAGGCCGAATCCTAGGTGAAATCCTTGGTTTAGCTTCAGAGGTTCTTAGCGTAGCAGGGACCTCCATGAGCTCAGCTAATTTTCAGCTGGGCTGCCTGGGAGGGCAGTAGCCCTCCAGGCTGGGAACTTCTCCTCCAGGACAAGAACAAGACTGCTCCATGCCCCAGACTATTTATGTGCTCTGTAGCCACCTACTGGGCACTCCCTCTCCAAGGGATTGTCTCAAACCCATAAATATTCAGGCTTCCCTTCAACCTGCTCCACTCCTATGCTCTGGAACTTTCCAGAAGGCAAGGTGAAGCAATCAAACCTGTAGCCTATGAGACCCTGATCAGTCCAAAGCAATCAACTGCTCCACTGATTACAGAGAAGCCCAAAAATGTAGCTGTCAGCCTAGCACCTACCAAGGAGGGTGCTGCACTAGTCCCTCATCCAGGATTACAAACAGAGGAAACAGGCCAGGAAATATCATTTAGCAACTGACAATTTAAAAGTGCCATTTCACATGGAGTTTTAAGGCATCTCCCAAGCATTTAATTTAAAGGAATTATGCATTTCTTTTGTATGTTTGCATTGGCACAGTGGTGTAGTGGGTAGCACTCTTACCTAGCAGTAAAAAGGGTCGCTGGTTCAAATCCCAACCACAACACTACTTGCCTGGAGTTTGCATGCTCTCCCTGTGCCTGCGTGGGTTTCCTCCAGGTACTCTGGTTTCCTCCCACACTCCAAAGACATGCTTGTAGGTTAATTGGCTTCTGTCCAAAATTGGCCCTAGTATATGAATGGGGACCTTGGATTGTGGGCTCCTTGAGGATAGGGACCAATGTGAGTGTGCAATGTACAGGGATAGGGACAGTTGTAGACACTCACTCAGGTTGAACTGGATGGACTGGTGTCTTTATTCAACCTTACTAACTATGTAACTATGTCCCCTAGGGCAATGCCTAGCTCTGGATGCTTTGTGTGACAATCACTTGCCTATTAGACCTAAAAGTGGCCTAAACTGTTTTTAAAGATTATGCTCCCGATTACTTCAGTAAGGTTCGGATTAACATTCAGAACTTAGTAGCAGTTAGAGGAACCTCTCACAAACTGAACCCAGGTGCGTTTGCTCTTCTCTACATCCCTCTGTGAGATCGCTGCTGTATAGTAAGCTCTGATTTCCATAAAAAACATTTTCCTCACTAGGGGCAAGAACATGACCTCTCCCTATGTGCAGTCTCTGATGCAGAGCAAGGTCCGATTTCCATGAAAAAAAATTCCTGCACTTAGGGTTTTTGTCTGCGTGAATCTTCTGATGCGAGTAAAGTGTGGACAACCGTGAAAAACATTTCCCGCACTCAGGACAAGAATACGGCTTCTCCCCTGTGTGAGATCTCTGATGTTTAAGCAGGTCTGATTTGTGTAAAAAACATTTCCCGCACTCAGAGCAGGAATACGGCTTCTCTCCTGTGTGAGATTTCTGATGTCTAACAAGAACTGATCTCTGTGAAAAACATTTCCCACACTCAGGACAGGAATACGGCTTCTCCCCCGTGTGAGTTCTCTGATGTGTGACAAGTTTTGATTTCCACGTAAAACATTTCCCACATTCGGGGCAGGAATTTGACTTCTTGCCCTTATGAGATCTGCAATGTATGACAAGTTCTGATTTATGAAGGAAACATTTTCCACACTCGAAACAGGAATGAAGCTTCCCACCGGTGTGAGATATCTGATGTATAGTAAGACCTAATTCAGAGCTAAAACTTTCCCCACATTCAGGACAAGAAAATTTCTTCTCCCTCTGAAATCTGGCACCATCCCTCATAATACGAGGTTGCTCAGCATCAAAGGAATTGGATAGTCTATCCACACTGTGAAGTCCTCCATCCATAGCTGAGCTCATCGTCTTTTCTCCTGCACAATCTCTTGTGAGGTCCTCATATTCCATTTTACAACCTGGAGATAAAGGGAGACGATCCTTTGAGGGTTTCTCCATGGCGTGTCCTGGAAAATATAAAAACAGGATCAATAGATATGAAATGTTTAGTTCATTTAACTCATAACTGTAATTGAATCAGGTAGACTTGAGTGGGCAGGTGCTCTTTGTGGATGTTCCAACTAGCTATGACTTCCCCTCTTTAGTCAAAGGGCCTCCTCTAAGATCACGTCTACATTTACACAGCCTTGTCAGAAGAGCAGGAACCAATGAGGACAGGGAGGTGAATGCTCTTCACACAACCATAAGCCTAGGCAGTAGGTTGTGTGATCTCTAATATACAAGTGGTTCAAAGATCGGCCTAGGTGGAGAATTTCAATTACCATATTTATCGGCGTATAAAACGCACCTTTTCCCCCTTAAAATCAGGGGGAAATCGTGGGTGCGTGTTATACGCCGATCCCCGCCGATCCGGAGCTCCGCCGACATTTACGAGCAGAGCCGAGTGTACTGTGTACTCGGCTCCGCTCGTAGTCACGCCCAATCCCGCCTCCCTAGCCTTTGCGTCCCGCCATTGGCCCGGCGTTGTGTCCATCATAGGAGCCAGGCTAAGGGTCGGGACGGGGGCGTTACTGCGAGTGGAGCCGGCTCGGTCTATGTCGGCGGCGGCGGGAAGAGCCGAAGATCTCGGCGGCGGCGGGAGTAGCCGAAGATCGTGGTGGCGGGAGGAGCCGAAGATGGCGGCGGTAAGTTTAAAAATAAAAATCAACCATGCTTTTTAGAAAGGCTTCAGGGGGACACAGTGCCAGGCTTCTGGGGGACACAGTGCCAGGCTTCTGGGGGACACAGTGCCAGGCTGCAGGGGGACACAGTGCAAGGCTGCAGGGGGACACAGTGCAAGGCTGCAGGGGGACACAGTGCCAGGCTTCTGGGGGACACAGTGCAAGGCTGCAGGGGGACACAGTGCCAGGCTTCTGGGGGACACAGTGCAAGGCTTCAGGGGGACACAGTGCAAGGCTGCAGGGGGACACAGTGCAAGGCTGCAGGGGGACACAGTGCAAGGCTTCAGGGGGACACAGTGCAAGGCTTCAGGGGGACACAGTGCCAGGCTTCTGGGGGACACAGTGCCAGGCTTCTGGGGGACACAGTGCAAGGCTGCATTAATGGGCATTTAAATGTACGTTTTTTTTTTCCCCTTAAACTTCCCTCCTAAACTTGGGGAGCGTGTTATACGCCGGTCCGTGTTATATGCCGATAAATACGGTATTTTACTATTCACTTTTCATCTGAGCAAGACGACAAAGTGAGTATTATGTTAATGGTCAGCTATAAATCAGCTTGAAGAAGAGGGACCAACCTAAGAAAGCCACAATCTGTGTTATCATATCTGAGATGCTGTAACTAGGAGTGAAACACAACCTAATACTGCCAGATGTACCCCAGACTCTACATAAACCATGTATGAGTACACAAATTGTGGCTGCAGCAAATAGAAGGGGGTTCATCTGAGAGAAAATGAGACCTAATGTGCAGGATGGGTATCAGGGACATTATCAACCTATTATTGTTCATCTCCCACCCTGCTCTGGACCAATCAGTGTGCAGTAACAGATCACCTGTGCTGATCTCTGTAGGAGTGTCCTCCTCTTTGAATGTCCTCGTCATTCCAGCCTCCTCCGTATATTGCTGATCATCCCTCACATACGTCTCTTCTACTTCACACTCAACTTTCATGTCCATCAGATCTTCACCCTAAACCAACAGAATGGAAGAAAATATCATCTGTAAAATAGAAGTATTTATGATGTGAGATCACATAGAAAATATCATCTTGTAGAGTCCACACATCGTCTCCACATGTCAGAGTGTTCAATCACTTTATGTTCCAGACCCTCAACTCCACCTACCTGATGATGGTGAGGGATGGTGAGATCTTCCTGTGTGGAATCCCAGGAATACAAAGTATGGGGACATCTCTCTGGTGGGTTTCTGTAGCTGGATGTCTCCACCATGGTGTCCCGGTACAAATCTCTGTGTCCTGTTAGAGACTCTGGCACCTCCATCACATCATCCTCATCCTCCTCCTCTTTTATCTGTTCTTTAATCTCCACTTTAGAATCTCTCAGGCTTCCACTCTGAATATATAATACAAATGACATCAATGGTAACAATGCAGATAATGTACAGATCCTAATGATACTATCAGTGGTTGTTCCTCATCTACCTGATGATGGTGAGGGATGGTGTGACCTTCCTGTGTGGAATCCCGGGAATACAGAGGATGGGGACATCTCTCTGGTGGGTTCCCATTACTGGATCCCTCTGTAGGAAACACACACACTGACTGAATACATTGTTTCTATGTGTTTATCAGATGATGGGGGATCTAGGTGGAGCCTCCGTACTGCTCTCTCCTTTACAATAAAGTCTCCTCTTACCCGGTGATGTGAGGGGCGGCTGATTGTCCATCATGACGTCCTTGTAGAGATCCTTGTGTCCTTCTAAATACTCCCACTCCTCCATGGAGAAATAGACAGTGACATCCTGACACCTTATAGGAACCTGACACACACAATGATACAGTCACCATCCAGACACATCCCTTGTCTGTTACTGGATAATGTCCCAGAATTCCCGGCACCGCTCACCTCTCCTGTCAGCAGCTCCATCATCTTCTTGGTGACTTCTAGAATCTTCTGCATGTTGTGTCTCTCAGGTGTCAGGGAGTGAGGTGGAGGCACTGTGATGGCCATATGATCTCCAGACTTCACAGGAGGGAATCTCTGTAAACAAGCAAAAAGAGTAATATCATGTCACATTCCCAGAACCCCCCTCTCTGGTCAGGTCTGTGTTTTATTAATAGAGATAAGAGTGATGTCATGTGACCTCCCAGAATCCTCCTCACCTCTCCGGTCAGCAGGTAGATGATCTCCAGTGTGAGGTTTAGTATCCTCTCAGCCACGTGATTCTGGTCCTCCTCCATCCTCATTGAGGTGGTCATGTGATCTATGCAGGTTTCTCTGTAGAAAGATAATTATCTGGACTGTATCGGTTGCACTATATTAGGATGCCGATGTAAGAGGTTAATAGTCGGGCTATCCTTAGTAGGAATTGGCACATGTGTAGGGAGCTGCTTCCCTCTAGCGTTTGTATTTGTAAATGGCTGTTCCTAAATAATTATCACAGAGCCAATTGGTTATAAAAAGGTAATTCCTGTCCCTGCTAGCTGTTTCTGAAACCCTGATTAGTGGACTGTAGTATTATAAAGAGGAGTTTTAAAAGGAAGTAGGAACAGAATTGGAGCACATGACCTTCCAATTAGGAGCAGATGCTGCTGCATCTCATCCCGACCAGAAGAAGAGACCATTAGGCAAGTGTTCCTGTGTTCTAATAGTTTAACTGTTGCTGCTTCTGTATCTGAAGTATAGTAAGAAAGAAAGCTGCGCCAAAAAAAGAAAGCATACATTAATCACCATATGATCTGGTCAATATGGAATAATACGCAAAATATTGTCCTAAACAATAATAACTTGTACTATCCACAGAAAACACTAATGTCCCCTTGGACTGACAGTCTCTGGTAGCACAAAGTCCTAGGCATAGAAATAGGGACAAAGGCAAACTATTCCCCAATCTCCGGGAGAAGACATAAAGAAATAATGGTGGAGGAGATGATCCTGATGTTCTGAAGTAAACAGAAGAGGCACCCGGTGACTTGTGAATGGCGATAGTGTGGAACACAGTGCCCGACACCCTTAAAAAGTGGCTGCTTACCGGAAAGCCAAGGTAAGAAGGCTCAGCTAATAAGTTGGACGACCAAAGGATGCGATTCTTCCTGTTACTATAGGGCGACAATCGATACTCCAAATAGCATGGGTATAAGGAGACACTTGTTCACATGGGGTCCATATGGGAAGTAGAGGAAAAAAGGAAGCCCATAGCGTGAATCCGATAAAACAATTTATTAAAACAAAATAGAAAGCACTTACATTTATTCAAATGCTATGGTGCATGTAAAAAAATGCCGGCAGGCAAATGTAGGAGCCCGTCCTCCTCTCTGTAGTATGGTGGCGTCACTGCGTGCCCTCCCAGACCAGTTTCGACAAATGTGTCTTTCTCAATGGGTTCCCCATTGAGAAAGACACATTTGTCGAAACTGGTCTGGGAGGGCACGCAGTGACGCCACCATACTACAGAGAGGAGGACGGGCTCCTACATTTGCCTGCCGGCATTTTTTTACATGCACCATAGCATTTGAATAAATGTAAGTGCTTTCTATTTTGTTTTAATAAATTGTTTTATCGGATTCACGCTATGGGCTTCCTTTTTTCCTCTACTTCCCATATGGACCCCATGTGAACAAGTGTCTCCTTATACCCATGCTATTTGGAGTATCGATTGTCGCCCTATAGTAACAGGAAGAATCGCATCCTTTGGTCGTCCAACTTATTAGCTGAGCCTTCTTACCTTGGCTTTCCGGTAAGCAGCCACTTTTTAAGGGTGTCGGGCACTGTGTTCCACACTATCGCCATTCACAAGTCACCGGGTGCCTCTTCTGTTTACTTCAGAACATCAGGATCATCTCCTCCACCATTATTTCTTTATGTCTTCTCCCGGAGATTGGGGAATAGTTTGCCTTTGTCCCTATTTCTATGCCTAGGACTTTGTGCTACCAGAGACTGTCAGTCCAAGGGGACATTAGTGTTTTCTGTGGATAGTACAAGTTATTATTGTTTAGGACAATATTTTGCGTATTATTCCATATTGACCAGATCATATGGTGATTAATGTATGCTTTCTTTTTTTGGCGCAGCTTTCTTTCTTTATGTAACTTTGTGTGTGTATCCCACCTTGAGCAGCAGCCTTATTTGTTTAATCATTGACCATTAGGTATAGCGCGGTTTCTATTTAATCTGAAGTATAGTGACAGAAGTGTCTATGTCCTGTTTTTATCGCCCATGCACAGTGCCAGATAGTTAGGTCAGTGCTACTGTATGTGTGTAGTGGTCACCTTGTAGTATATTAATAGGTGGTAAGTATGATTAAAAAATAAAAATAAAAATACTTCTCTTTTAAGATATACAGAATACTTTATTAATCCCAAAGGAAAATTGGGAAACTGTTATAATATCCTTCATAGGAAATCGTTCTCAGACAGTGAAACTAGGAGCTTTCACCTCTGAAACCCGGGCAATCTCTTGTGGAGTCCCTCAAGGATCACCCTTGTCGCCAGTGCTCTTCAACATATACATCCGCCCTCTCCTCAAAATAATCAGAAGATCAGACCTCGGCTTCCACTCGTACGCTGACGACACCCAGTTATATTTTCGGATCACCGGACAAAAAGACCATCATCAACAATTAGAAAAATGCCTCACCCTGATAGACGACTGGATGACCACCAGCTCCCTTAAGCTCAACGAATCGAAAACAGAACTTCTTATTCTTCACGCAAACCAAAACTCCCAAACCAAGATCGATTGGACACCACCCACCATCGTTGGACAGACCATCTCCCCAAAGGACCAAGATCAAGAGTCTCGGAGTCATTTTTGACTCAGAAATGTCAATGGATGCCCAAATAGGAGCAGTAGTCAGTGGTTCTCACCATCTGCTCCGCCTGCTATGCAGACTCCTCCCCTTCATTCCAAAGGAGGACAAAGCAGTGGTGGTAGGAAGTCATTAATTCACGGCTCGACTACGCAAACTCCCTTTACATAGGATTACCCCAATATCAACTTGCGCGCTTACAACTTATCCAAAACACGGCGGCAAGGCTGATAACAGGAAAAAAAACCTGGGAATCCATTTCCCCTTCCCTGAGGAGCCTACACTGGCTAACCGTAAAGAATCGGGTCATATTCAAGACCCTCTGCCTCACCCACAAATGCACACATGGAGACGTTTCACAATACCTTTGCGAGAAGATAACACACTACATACCCAATCGCAGTCTTCGATCGTCCGACCAAAACCTCCTCCTCATTCCCAAATCCCGCTACAAATCAAAAGGGGAACGAAGATTCGCTGTTCAAGGACCACGGCTATGGAACGCTCTACCAACCTGCATCCGCATGGAAGAAAACCATCAGGTCTTTGGGAAAAAACTTAAGACCTACCTCTTCTAGGAAGGGTGACAACAAAGCACTAATACAGCGCCTTGAGGCGATTCAGTTCGCTCTGTAGCGCTATACAAATTATTCATTCATTCATTGTATAATTGTAATATTGCCTAAATCGTCTTCTCCGCTCCTTCCAGGACATCTTACTCTTTAGCTTTTCCCATGCATACCTTCAGGACTTTTACAGAACCTCTCCCATTCTGTGTAATTCCCTACCCCAGTATGTCTAGTTAGCTCCTATCATGTCTGCCTTTAAAGGATGCTTGAAAACAAAAATTTATTCAGGGAAGTCTACCCGACCTCCGCCCAAAAACTGTACTTGGGTCTCCTCATTTTTCGATCGTACCCTGCAACTATTACTCTTGTAGCACCTCCGCCTCCCTTTACATTGAAAGCTCCATGAGGGCAGCACAGTGGTGTAGTGGTTAGCACTTTTACCTAGCAGTAATAGGGTCGCTGGTTCAAATCCCGACCACGACACCTTCTGCCTGGAGTTTGCATGTTCTCCCTGTGCCTGCGTGGGTTTCCTCCGGGTACTCCGGTTTCCTTCCACACTCCAAAGACATGCTGGTAGGTTAATTAGATCCTGTCAGTAAAAATTGGCCAAATATATGTATGTTGTATGTGTATGTGTTTGTAAGCGTGTCGGGACCCCACAGGGCAAGGACCACGCTATACCACAGATGGACACCAGTGGCAAAAAGCGCCCTGAGGCGATTCAGTTCGCATAGGTAGCGCTATACAAGTCATTCATTCATTCAAGATCCCTCCAATTCCTTCTGTATTGAACTGTGTTTTAATTGTATTACCTACCCTTTATAGTGTAAAGTGCTGTGCAAACTGTCGGCGCTATATAAATCCTGTATAATAATAAAAATTGATCAACTTCAACCAAAAATAGATTCCTGAAAATTGGGGCCCAGTTTCAACACATCTAGGGTTGCCACCTCATCCCTTTAAACCCGAACACATATCAATTACACAGGTTCTGAGGCAAATTTATTGCAGATAAGCCACCAAGTAAGTTTAACTGCTTCAGCCCTGGAAGATTTTACCCCCTTCCTGACCAGAGCACTTTTTGCGATTCGGCACTGCGTTGCTTTAACTGAAAATTGCGCGGTCGTGCGGCGCTGCACCCAAACAAAATTGGTGTCCTTTTTTCCCCACAAATAGATCTTTCTTTTGGTGGTATTTGATCACCTCTGCGTTTTTTTTTATTTTTTGTGCTATAAAACAAAAAAAAGAGCGCCAATTTTGAAAAAAAAATAAAAAAACGCAATATTTTTTACTTTTTGCTATAATAAATATCCCCCAAAAATATATAAAAAAAACATTTTTTTCCTCAGTTAAAGAAGAAGTAAAGCCCATTTAAAAAAAAAAAAAAAAGGAACCTGCAAGGCAAAGGCATAATGAGCTAGTATGCATAGCATACTAGCTCATTATGAATGACTTACCTGAGAACGAAGCCCCCGAAGCGACCCTCATCCACGATCTTCTGCGCCGCCATCAAACCCGGAGTGACTTCCGGGTCTCGCAGCTCCAGCGATGTGATTCGCTGGAGAGGCGATGACGTCACTCCCGCGCATGCGCACGAGAGCGGCATATCGCCGTGATCTCGGCATGCGCTGTAGATAGCGGTGCCTTTTCTTTTCTAAATATCTCCTAAACCATGTAGGTTTAGGAGATATTTATTGGACCTACAGGTAAGCCTTAATCTAGGCTTACCTGTAGGTCAAAGTGGTTTGTAAGGGTTTACAACCACTTTAAGGTCGATACGTATTCTTCTACATATTTTTGGTACAAAAAAAAATAAATCAATAAATCGCAATACGCGTATATTGATTGGTTTGCCCAAAAGTTATAGCGTCTAAAAAATAGGGGATAGTTTTATGGCATTTTTATTATTATTTTTTTTACTAGTAATGGCGGCGATCATTAATTTCTACCGGGACTGTGACATTATGGCGGACCCATCGGACATTTTTTACACTATTTTGGGACCATTGTCATTTATACAGCAATCAGTGCTATAAAAATGCACTTATTACTGTGTAAATGACACTAGCAGGGAAGGGGTTAACCACTAGGGGGGGATGAAGGGGTTAAGTGTGTCCTAGAGGATTCTAACTGTGGGGGGGGGGGATGGGCTACAACTCACATGACAGCGATCACTGCTCCCAATGACAGGGAGCGGTGATCTCTGTCATGGCACAAGGCAGAACGGAGGAAAGCCTTGTTTACATAGGCACTTCCCCATTCTGAGGCTCCGTGACACGATCGCCGGGAGACCGCAGCGGACATCGATTCTGCGGGTCACGCTGTACGTGGCGGGCACGCGCGCCTGCTAGCCCCGGCTCTTAAAGGGAACGTACAGGTACGCCCATTTGCACACCGCTGCCATTGTGCCGACGTATATCGGCGTGCGACGGTCGTCAAGTGGTTAATTACCACCTTAATCAGCCACAGAAGGTGTGTAATTAATATGTGTTCGGGTTTTAAAGGGATGAGGTGGCAACTCTAAGTACAACCCAAATCTGAATCTCATTCTTTGTTACAAGAGACGGCTAAGGTGAGAAGGTGACTCATCTCTAAGGATGGGCTCAGGCGTGTTCGCAACTCCATGTGCCCGCCAGGAAGCTTACACTGCGCAGAGTTAATCACAGGCAGTGAGACATTTCCCGATCTGTGCAGCCATGGATCGGGAAATCTCTCACTGCCTGTGATTAGCCAAGTGTAAGCTTCCTGGTGGGCTCGGGGCACACGGAGCTGTGAACACACCTGAGCCCATCTTTAGGCCCCTTTCACACAGGGGCGTTTTTCAGGTGGTACAGCGCTAAAAATAGCGCCTGTTCACCGCCTGAAAAAATCCGGCCCCTTTAACTCCAGTGTGAAAGCCGGCGGGCTTTCACACTGGAGCGGTGCGCTAGCAGGACGGCAAAAAAAGTCCTGCTAGCAGCATCTTTGGAGAGGTATAGGAGCGGTGTGTTCACCGCTCCTATACCACTCCTTCCCATTGATTTGAATGGGAAACCGCGGTAAAACCTACGGCGGCGCTCTGTGGGGGTCTTTAAACCTTTTTCGGCGCTCGTGGGGGGTAAAATACCGCGGTTAAAACGACGGTAAAGCAGCGCTAAATATAGCGCTGCTTTACCGTCACCGCGGTCCCGCCCCACTGTGAAAGGGGCCTTACTCATCTCCAAAATGAAGGGAATGTTCTGCCCCTGAAGGGGTTAATCTCGGTTTCCACACTATATATGTGTGTATCATCATCTGCTGGAGATAAAAGACATCACAGTGACTATGGAGGAAGAGGACGGACATGACGGGGGGGGTTACTGGGTGTAAATAGAAAATAAGATCTTATTACCTCCTTTGCTGCCACTTCCAGCAATGTCTCCTCTCTACTTCCTCCCGACTCACCTCTCACCCGGAACTTCCTGTCTGTACCTGACATCACTTCCTGTCTGTATTCCACAGACTTCCTGGTTTGGTATTAGTGAGATCACCACCTTGTGGAGCCCAGAGGAACTTCAGCCCCCCGAGAAACATCTCAGTGTAAACACGGCCTTGTCATTGTTGCCAAGTGTTCCAGGACACTGTGGCAGAGTAAGAGTGAGGCCCCATGCGCACAAGACGCGTGTTCAGTTGGACACTTTTTTCAACTGCCCCTGAACGCATGCAATGTTATCCTATGTGTCCATGTACACAGTCTCATTTTTTCCTGTTTTTATGCAGTTGCGTTTAACCTTGTTTTTCCAGAAGCAAAAAAAATGGGTTCAGACACTTTGCTTTTCCACGTTTCAGATGCTAAACGTGGCACCCGGTTCCGGACCAGGTAGCCCCGCAAGGGGTCCCGGGCCTGGGAGCGCTTGCCGTCCCGAAAACATGGTCAGGGGAAAGGATCCGTCTGTTCCCCAGTCTCGGAGCCAGTTAGCCCGAGGCCCAGTAACTGAAGGAGGATTCAAAGCGTCCCGGTGTGCTCTCAGTATTGGAGGGACACCACAGCTCATACAAGTGACCGGGGGAGGACTCTTCGGAGGAGGGCCAACAAGCTGGCATCTCAGTGAGAGCCTGGAAGCTGAGTTGTGTGGACACTAAAGAATCCACACTTCCACAGTACTGCCAATGAGACAGAGGAAGTTACAGGTACTGTAAGGTTCCTATTCATCTTCAGTTGCAAGTTTATTCTGGGTCAGAGACTCTTTGCAAGTTTCCGGATCACATTGTTGCCTGCCATACCTCTGGCTAGAGGTTTGTCCAGCATTGAAGTACCCAGCTGCAAGTGGCTACTCTCTGGGTTTGATTAGAGACATTCAGTGGATGTCAGCAGTTCAAGGTGCCTGAGTTTCTTCACCCTTGCCCTCTATTCCTATCTGAGACTGTGTAATGTTGGATGTTACCACTGCAAGAATAAAAAACCTTACAAAAGGACTTTTTATGTGTCAGCATCCAAAGTTGTTGGGTACAAACCCTTGGAACCCCTGGACATTCACCGACAAGCCAAGCGGAGGTAACCGGTAAGCCCAAAAGTCTAGGCCGCCCCTCTGTGGGTTATGGCCGCTACATACGTTTTTAGGGATCGCCTGAAATTGGACAGAGTAGGAGATAGTCAGACATATTGGGGTAGGAAGTTCTTGAGGATGGGAGAGGCTCTGTAGAAGTCCTGGAGGTGAGCATGGGATGAGGTGGCAAGGGAGCTAGAGAGCAGGTGGTCTTAGGAGGAACGAAGAAAATGATTTGGTTGGTATTTTGAGACCAGGTTAGTGATGTATCTGGGGGCTGAGTTGTGGATGGCTATGTAAGTTGTTGTTAGTATTTTGGATCTACAGTAATTGGTTGGGTGAGCGGAGGCCAGTGGAGGGATTGGCTGAAAGGGGTATAGCAGACACTGAACAGTTTGTAAGGTGGATGAGCCTGGCAGTAGCATTCATGATGGACTGCAGGGGGGATAGCCTATGTAAGCGTCAGCCAATGAGGAGGGAGTTGCAGTAGTCAAGGTGGGAGGTGACCAGGAAGTGAATTAGAAGCTTTGTGATGTCATTAGTTAAGAAGGGACGTATTTTGGAGATGTTTCAGAGGTTGAGGCAGCAAGCTTTGGACAGTGAATGGATGTGGCGCCAAAAGGATCATCCAGGATTACACCTAGAAGAAATTTTGCACGTCGGAATTGCTACAGACTATCGGAACTTTTTCCGACCGAAAAATAGAGAACCTTCTCTCAACCTTTTGCTGGCTGGAATTCGGCCAGCAAAAATCCAATGGAGCCTACACACGGTCGCATATTCCGACCAAAAGCTCTCATCGGTTTTTTTGCTGGACGAATGTACGCGGCATTAAAGTGGTTAAAAATAAACAAAAATACACTTTTTTTGGTGAAAAGTAAAAGACAGGCAGGTTTTTTCAGCACCAAAGTCCCATGGAACGTTTTGCATAAACTGGTGCTATTCTCGCAGCTTTCCGACCATCACACGGACCTTCTGCTTCTTTGGTATCTGTCCTCCCCAAAATAACCCCCTCTTAGCCCTGCCCCAGGCTGACTCTCCACAGTAGCTAAGCGGAACAGGGATTTATTGAGTCCCTCTAGCTGAAATAACTCTGGAGATCTTGTACCGAAATATTGGGTTCTGAAATCTGCAGAGTTCATCCAGCAGAAACCTACTTTATGGCTGCGTCTTACTGCTATGGTGCCCCCTGGCAGGTGACAAGGGGTCTAAGGAACAGTTGGTTTTCACCAAAGCTCCTAAAAGTGGAGATCTGCCGAAGACCTAGTTGTCCCAGTATACTACTCTGCAAACTGTCCCCAGATCACAACACCCCTACCCTCAGGTGGCTGGAAGCACAAAAAGTCTATGCTGTGGAACCAGCAAGAG
Source organism: Lithobates sylvaticus (assembly GCA_028564925.1). Lineage (NCBI taxonomy): Eukaryota > Metazoa > Chordata > Amphibia > Anura > Ranidae > Lithobates > Lithobates sylvaticus. The sequence continues at coordinate 584,700,351 of CM053028.1, forward strand.
AGTAATCAGGTCAATATGGGTTGGCAACGGGCAGGCAATCTGACAGACAATTGTCATAGCTCTTTACAAAGGGGTCTCTGGGCATAAGACATAGTACCAACTTCACCTTTGACTGTGCTGGTTCTTTGGTGGCTTTGCCGCCTTCTCTCATGAGGTTTTTGCTTCATCCTGTTTGGTCGGCCTGGTCTTACTCACAATTCCCAGCCAGGACGCTGTGGACCGGTTGGCACTTCTTTACCACACTTACTTTATCTGCTTGGACCAGGATCAAGTCAATATTTTTCTTCTGACATTTAGATCTACAGTTATAAGCTCTCGCATCTCCTGAGGAAGCGAAACGCGTCAAGAGATCTGTGCAGGATCTCATGTACTACGAATCATCTATGATGCTGAAAAATTCATGAAAATCACCATTATCTTATGTATATCATTGTTGACTGTATGGCTATCAAGTTTTGACATTATTTGTGAGATTTTTTTTAAGATGTTTATTTTCAATAAAATGTAAACTTTGTAATACTAAACTTTAATTGGGCAATTTGTTATTTTTTTTATATTGACTGGTTGATAACTCTTAAGCCCCATACACACGGTCGGAAAATCCGACCACCAAATCCATCGGATTTGGTCCGACGGATTTTGTCCGACACTGGTGTTGCATACACACGGTCAGACAAAGTTGTCGGAAAATCCGATCATTCTGAACGTGGTGACGTTTGTTGCCTACGACGGGACTACGTAGAGGCTAGTAGCCAATAGTTTTGGTCTTGTAATGTGATCTGAGCATGCGTGGCACTTTGTCCGTCGGAATTCGCTACACACGATCGGAATTGGTGTGATCGGACTTTGTTGTCGGAAAATCTTTAGAGCAGGAGATAGGACTTTGTCCGTCGGACAATCCGATGGAAAATGTCCGATGGTGCCTACACACGGTCGGAATTTCCGACAACATTGTCCGATAGGACAGAATCCATCGGAAAATCCGACCGTGTGTATGGGGCTTTAGTTCTCACCCACCTCTCGGTAAAGCTAACTCCCCTATCTGAGTGGTGACTAACCAACCAGAAACCACACACACATACATAAAATATATATATATATATATATATATATATAATATATATATATATATATATATATATATACATACATATACAGTATCTCACAAAAGTGTGTACACCACTCGCATTTATGTAAACATTTTATTCTATCTTTTCATGTGGCAACACTGAAGAAATGACACTTTGCTCCAATGTAAAGTAGTGAGTGTACAGCTTGTATAACAGTGTAAATTTGCTGTCCCCTCAAAATAACTCAACACACAGCCATTAGTGTCTAAACCGCTGGCAACAAAAGTGAGTACACCCCTAAGTGAAAATGTCCAAATTGGGCCCAATTAGTAATTTTATCTCCCTGGTGTCATGTGACTCGTTAGTGTTACAAGGTCTCAGGTGTGAATGGGGAGCAGGTGTGTTAAATTTGGTGTTATCGCCCTCAATCTCTCATACTGGTCACTGGAAGTTCAACATGGCACCTCATGGCAAAGAACTCTGAGGATCTGAAAAAAAGAATTGTTGTTCTACATAAAGATGGCCCAGGCTATAAGAAGATTGCCAAGAATGAGCTGCAGCACGGTGGCCAAGACCATACAGCTGTTTAACAGGACAGGTTCCACTCAGAACAGGCGTCGCCATGGTCGAACAAAGAAGTTGAGTGCACGTGCTCAGCGTCATATCCAGAGGTTGTCTTTGGGAAATAGACGTATGAGTGCTGCCAGCATTGCTGTAGAGGTTGAAGGGGTGGGGGGTTAACCTGTCAGTGCTCAGACCATACGCTGCACACTGCATCAAACTGGTCTGCATGGCTGTCATCCCAGAAGGAATCCTCTTCTAAAGATGATGCACAAGAAAGTCTGCAAACAGTTTGGTGAAGACAAGCAGACTAAGGACATGGATTACTGGAACCATGTCCTGTGGTCTGATGAGACCAAGATAAACTTATTAGGTTCAGATTCAGAAGCGTGTGTGGGGGCAACCAGGTGAGGAGTACAAAGACAAGTGTGTCTTGTCTACAGTCAAACATGGTGGTTGGAGTGTCATGGTCTGGGAATTTCCGAAGGAGAAAAATTACCCATTTCCAAAATTTTCGGACAGAAACTAAGTGAAAATCATTTTTTTTTTTAATTTTCTGTATTTTTTTTGTTTTTAAGCAAAAAATAAAAAAACTGCGGTGATTAAATACCACCAAATAAAAAGCTCTATTTATGGGGGAATTTTTTTTAATAAAAAATAAATTTGGGTACAGTGTAACATGAACGCTTAATTGTCATTCAAAATCTGACAGAGCTGAAAACTGAAAATTGGCCTGGGCAGAAAGGGGGTGAAAGTGCCCGATATTGAGGTGGTTAAACAACAGTGTCCATAAATATTTGCAGTGTCCACTGAAAGTTCCACGTGTACAAAAATCCTTACCAATTCCACCAAGTGTTGATCCATTGCATGCAAAGGATCCAAAGTGTTCCCTTCCACCAGTGCAACCAGTATCGGGACAAGGTCATCCAGTGCCCAAGGCAAGGATCCAAAATTGCGCCCATCCCCACCACTGTTAATACATGACATAGAATGGCTTGCCACCCTAGGTCTATTCCAGTGATGGTGAACCTTTTTGAGCCAGAGTGCCCAAACTGAAATAAATACATTGGTTTTGTGTTGCAAAGTGCCAACATGGCAATTCGCGAGAGAGGGGGGCTGACTGAAAGAGAGGGGTTGTGTGAGAGAGAGAGAGGGGTTGTGTGAGAGAGAGGGGGGTGTGTGAGAGAGAGAGAGAGCAAGAGGGGTGTGTGAGAGAGAGAGAGAGAGGGGGGAAAGTGAGAGTGAGGGGTGTGAGAGAGATGCTGAGAGGGAGGGGGCTGAGACAGAGGGGGGGGGGCAGAGAGAGAGGGGTGTGAGAGATATGCTGAGAGAGAGAGGGAACAGAGAGAGGGAGAGGGGCTGAGAGAGAAGGAGGGGGGCAGAGAGAGAGGGGTGTGAGAGATATGCTGAGAGAGAGGGGGAGCAGAGAGAGGGAGGGGGGCTGAGAGAGAAGGAGGGGAGCTGAGAGAGAGGGGACAGAGAGAGAGGGGTGTGAGAGAGATGCTGAGAGAGAGGGGCAACAGAGAGAGGGAGAGGGGCTGAGAGAGAAGGAGGGGGGCAGAGAGAGAGAGAGAGAGAGGGGTGTGAGAGATATGCTGAGAGAGAGGGGACAGAGAGAGAGGGGTGTGAGAGAGATGCTGAGAGAGAGGGGCAACAGAGAGAGGGAGAGGGGCTGAGAGAGAGGGGTGTGAGAGAAATTATGAGAAAGGCGAGCTGAGAGACAGGAGGAACAGAGAGAGAGAGAGATGGGGGACAGAGAGAGGGGGGTGTGAGAGAGGGGGAACAGAGACAGAGAAGGGGGACAGAGAGAGAGAGGTGCAAGAGAGATGCTGAGAGAGGGGTGAGCTGAGAGAGAGGGGGGGACGGAAAAAGAGGGGGGCTGAAAGAGAGGGAGGGGGCTGAGAGGAGAGAGAGACCTCTAACTCTGTCCTGGACCCTCTCGTGTGCCCACAGAGATGGCTCTGCGTGCCAGCTGTGGCACGCGTGCCATAGGTTCGCCATCACTGGTCTATTCCTTGCCCCCTTGCTTCGCTGCACCCAGGGCAGCTTCGCCATCTGCCCACCCCTTGTCCCAGCCTAGTTAAACAACTCATTCAGTTTACAATAGAAATGAAAGGAAAAACATCTGTGTATAGATATAAAAAAGGGTATTTTGTATGTCTTTTTTTTTTTATAAGTGATCGCATTCCCTCTGTGCTCAGCTGCATAAGAGCTGGGAAGAGGAGAAGCAACAGTAAGCTGAGCTGCCCAGAGAACGGCTGTGCAGGACAAGTCTGATCATTGGAGGAGAGCGCGCCGAGTTCCCAGCATAGCTAGAGAACTGACCACGGTATGCTCTCCTGCTTAGTTTGGTCAGTTTTTAATTGAAATGCAGAGGAACTGGCAGGAACACCAGGGATTGCCTACAAAAGGAAGCAATACAAAGAGAACAGGAGACGCTCATACAAGTACATGGTACAGCAGCCACATATCAAGAATATGAAATGTTGGGTTTACAAACACTTTTGCCCCGTACACACGGTCGGATTTTCCGACAGGAAAATGTCCTATCGGACCATGTTGTCGGAAATTCCGACCGTGTGTGGGCTCCATCGGACTTTTTTCCGTCGGAATTTCAGAAGTTTGAGATCCTGCTCTCAAATTTTCCAACAACAAAGTCCTATAGGACTGTTTCCGATCGTGTGTAGCGAATTCCGACGGACAAAGTGCCACGCATGCTCAGATCACATTACAAGATCAAAGCTTTTGGCTACTAGCCTTTACGTAGTCCCGTCCTACGCAACGAGCGTCACCACGTTCAGGATGAACGGATTTTCCGACAACTTTGTCCGACCGTGTGTATGCAACACCAGTGTCGGACAAAATCCGTCGGGAAAAATCCGACGGATTTTGTGGTCAGAATTTCCGACCGTGTGTACGGGGCATTAAAGTGCAACAAACCACACTCACAAGTTCTACATGGTAGAATTAACTAAAACTGGTGCAGCTGTGTATGGTAGCCAAAGCATCTAACATCAGCTTGTTCAAATAAGCTTTGGCAGGGATACCTGGAAGCTGGTTTATACGCAGAGTTGCACCAGATTTTGCACTCTCCAGTTTTAGTAAATAGCCCCCTATATGCCTATCGTTCTCGAGAAAGGCATTCAGGCTTTTCATTGCTCCTTGAGCCACAATCTCTGATCTATACACACACTTCCTTCAGGATGCCGAGTCGGTGAAGTGTACCACAAGAAAAATAGGAATCTCACAGTGTAGCATCTTCAAACCATATTTTATTCAAATGCAAAGTAAAATACTCAAACAGATGCCATTGGTATAAAACTGAGGCTATTCCACCGCTGGGCCTGCAGACATCGCCGCTAGACACACTTTAATACAAAAGATCAGCTGCTCGGAGTGCGTTAGGAACTCCCGATCTCTGTCGCTTCAGCTTTTCGCCCATGACTGTCGCTCCGTCCCTACGCGTTTCATTGCCATTGTCAGCAGTGAAATAACCTATTATATACACATTTGAGTCCCACACTATCAGAAGTGTTCTTCTTACCCTCCTGTGTTCAGAATGAAAGTGATATGTCATGGGTAGGGATTAGTTGCTGATCTGGATTGAATTTCGCTTGTTTGGAAGTGTGGCAGAACTAAATTAGTGTTTTTTTTCGAGTTGAACGTCCAGAATTACTACCACTGCTAAATGAGACTATATATATAGGAGGGAGGAAAATTGGATTTTTAAGGTGCAAATTAATTCGAAAAATAGTAACAACTAAATCATATAAGAACATTTTTTATTTTAGAAAAAATAAAAAATGATTAAAAACAGCAATTGGCAAGTACAAATCAACAAGATTTTATGGATACAGCATGGAAGGATAGAATTCCCAACATGTTTCACCCATATATTGGGCTTCTTCAGGGGATGCTGTTCAGCTAGACCAGGGATATGCAATTAGCTGCTGCAGCTGTTGCAAAACTACAAGTCCCATCATGCCTCTGCCTCTGGGTGTCATGCTTCTGGCTGCCAGAGTCTTGCCATGCCTCATGGGACTTGTAGTTTTGCAACAGCTGGAGGTCCGCTAATTGCATATCCCTTAGATAGAGGTACAAGCCTTCTCGGTCTCTTGAAATATTGGTCAAATCACTAAGGGGTCACAGGTATTTAACCTGTTGCCGACCGCCCACCGTCAATTGACATTTCGGCAACTGGGGGCAACTAGGGGGCGCGCGCGTGTGCCCGCCGCGTCGCTGGGGACCCGATGCGCGTGCCCAGTAACTGAGCAGGACTTGGATCTGTGTATGTAAACACACAGATCCACGTCCTGTCAGAGGAGAGGAGACCGATGGTGTGTCCCTTGTACATAGGGACACCGATCGGTCCCCTCCCCCAGTCAGTCCCCTCCCCCCACAGTTAGAATCACTCACATAGGGAACGTATTAACCCCTTGATCACCCCCTAGTGTTAACCCCTTCCCTGCCAGTCACATTTATACAGTAATCAGTGCAATTTTATAGCACGGATCGCTGTATAAATGTGAATGGTCCCAAAAATGTGTCAAAAGTGTCCGATATGTCCGCCGCAATGTCGCAGTCACGATAAAATCGCAGATCGCCGCCATTACTAGTAAAAAAAAAATAATAAAAATGCTATAAATCTATTCCCCTATTTTGTAGACGCTATAACTTTTGCGCAAACCAATCAATATACGCTTATTGCGATTTTTTTTACCAAAAATATGTAGAACAGGTATCGGCCTAAACTGAGGAAAAAATGTGTTTAAAAAAAAAAAAAAATTGATATTTATTATAATAAAAAGTAAAAACTATTGTGTTTTTCAAACTTGTCCCTCTTCTTTTGTTTATAGCGCAAGAAATAAAAAACGCAGAGGTGATCAAATACCCCCAAAATAAAGCTCTATCTGTGGGGAAAAAATTATAAAAATTTTATTTGGGTACAGCGTTGCATGACCGCGCAATTGTCATTCAAAATGCAACAGCGCTGAAAGCTGAAAAATGGCCTGGTCAGGAAGGGGGTGTTCGTGCCTGGTAGGCAAATGGTTAAGCATGTCCAAAAAAAAACACGCGCTAGAGGCGACATTCAAGGACAGAAAAACCAAAGTTCTGCAGTGGACTCAACGCCAATGCACATATGCTGTCTAGAACTGCCAGTACTGATTAATAGAACTGGCATTCAACAACAGCATGTGTGTGTCCCTAGGTTCCAGCCCCTGAAGAAGCCCAATATATATGGGTGAAACATGTTGGGAATTCTATCCTTCTATACTATCCATAAAATCTTGTTGATTTGTACTTGCCAATTGTTGCGTTTTTAATACATTTTTCTAAAATAAAAACATTTCTTATAAAATTTAGTTGTTACTATTTTTTGAATTAATTTGCACCTTAAAAATCCCATTTTCCTCCCTCTATATATTATCTATTAATCTATAGAGGGATGTGGTGCTATTACTAAGCTGATTTGTCTGTGATCAAAAAACTCCTTTCTGCTAAATGAGACTGCTTCCCCCAGGTTCCATGAGTCCTTCCCACCCAGCCCATTCAGTTTTCCGCCAAGATTCCCCAAATCTATTCCATTCATATGCCTCATACACACGGTCGGAAATTCCGATGGAAAATGTCCGATCGGACCATGTTGTCGGAAAATCCGGCCGTGTGTGGGCTCCATCTGACTTTTTCCGTCGGAAAAAATTTGAGATCCTGCTCTCAAATTTTCCGACAACAAAAACCGATCTGACTTTTTCCGATCGTGTGTAGAGAATTCCGACGGACAAAGTGCCACGCATGCTCAGATCAAATTATGAGACCAAAGCTATTGGCTACTAGCCTCTAGGTAGTTCCGTCGTACGCAACGAACGTCGCTACATTCAGAATGATCGGATTTTCCGACAACTTTGTCCGACCGTGTGTATGCAACACCAGTCGGAAAAAATCTGATGGATTTTGTGGTCGGAATTTCCGACCGTGTGTACGGGGGCATTCAATATCCATTGGATAATGACATTGTATACATTTTGGGGATGGCCTTGTGCTTTTTTTCTTCTACTTTGTGTGAGCGTCCCCCTTAACCGGTTCCCGGCCGGCGCACGACGATATATGTCAGCAGAATGGCACGGACAGGCAGGAGGGCATATATATAAGTCCCTCCTTAATGCCGTCCGTGCCACCGGTCGGGACCCCCGTGAGGCCGGTCGCGGGTCCTGCGGACTCGATCGCGGCGGGGACACCCGCGATCGTCTCACGGGAAAGCTGAACGGGGAGATGCGGCAATAAACAGCATCTCCCCGTTCTGCCTAGCAACTAGTGACGCCGATCTCAGCTCCCTGTGATTGGAGCAGAGATCAGCATTCACTAGCTGACAGCCACGCCCCCCCCCCACAGTAAGAAACACACCCCTAGGCATACTTAACCCCTACACTGCCCCCTTTTGGTTAACCCCTTCACTGCCAGTGTCATTTATATAGGAATCAATGCATTTAAATAGCACTGATTGCTGTATAAATGACAATGGTCCCAAAAATGTGTCAAAAATGTCCGATGTGTCCGCCATAATGTCGCAGTCACAATAAAAATCGCTGATCACCGCCATTACCAATAAAAAAAAATTATTAATAAAAATGCTATAAAACTATCCCCTATTTTGTAAACGCTATAACTTCTGCGCAAACCAATCAATAAATCGCTAATTGCGATTTCTTTTACCAAAATTATGTAGAAGAATACGTATCGGCCTAAACTGAGGAAAAAAAATGTTTTTTTATATATTTATGGGGGATATTTATTATAGCAAAAAATAAAAAAGAATGCGTTTTTTTTTTCCAAAATTGACGCTCTTATTTGTTTATAGCGCAAAAAATAAAAACCGCAGGGGCGATCAAATACCACCAAAAGAAAGCTCTATTTGTGGGAAAAAAGGACGTCAATTTTGTTTGGGAGCCACGTGGCACGACCGCGCAATTGTCAGTTAAAGCGACGCAGTGCCGAATCGCAAAAAGGGGCCTGGTCCTTTGGCTGCAAATTGGTCCGGGGCTGAAAGTGGTTAAGAGAGGGATATCTCGGTTGTGGTAGCAGCTGCCGTTACCGAGATATCCCTCTTCAAAATCAGGATGTATATAGTCGTGCGCTGGTCGTAAAGTGGTTAAAATCCATTGCCCTCTGTAAGACATGTGAAAAGTTTCTATTTTCATGGATAAAATTCCCCGCACTCAAGACAGAAACACAGCTTCTCACCTCTGTGAGATTTCTCATACTAGACAAGTTCTAATTTCCATGGATAACATTTCCCACACTTTATGTGGCGCATTTGATGTATATTTGATGTTATAAAGATTTTCCACACTCAGGGCAGGAGCACATCTTCTACAGTGTGGGATCTTTGGTGTCTAACAAGGTCTGATTTCTGTGCAAAACATTTCTCACACTGAGGACAGGAATACTTCACCCCTGCGTGAATCCTCCGATGCCTTTGAAGACTAGACGTGTCTCCAAAACATTTTCCGCACTCAGGGCAGGAGTACGGCTTCTCCCCCGTGTGACTTCTTTGATGTTTAACCAGGTCCGATTTCTGTGAGAAACATTTCCCGCACTCAGGACAGGAATGCGTCTTCTGCATGTGAGACCTCTGATGTATGTAAAGATGGGACACCTGTGAAAAACTTTTCTCACAAACAGAACAAGAAAACAGTTTCTCGGCCGTGTGGGATATTTGGTTCTGTGTACTACATTCCCCAAGCTCAGGGCAGGGATTGGGCTTTTCCTCTCTATGAGTTCTCTGATGCGAGACAAGTTTTGATTTCCGTGGATAGCATTTTCCGCACTCAGGGCAGGAATACGGCCTCTCCCCTGTGTGAGATCTCTGATGTATAACAAGGTCTGATTTCTGTAAAAATGATTTCTCACACTCGGGGCATGAATACGGTTTCTCCCCCCTGTGAGATCTTCGATGCCTCACAAGGTCTGATTTCTGTGAAAAACGTTTCCCACACTCAGAACAGTAATACGGTCTCTCCCCCGTGTGAATCCTCTGATGTCTGTAAAGACTGGACGTCTCTGAAAAACATTTCCCGCACTCAGGACAGGAATACGGCTTCTCCCCTGTGTGAGATCTCTGATGTATCTGAAGGTCGGATTTCTGTGCAAAACATTTCCCACAATCATTGCATAAATACGGCTTCTCCCCTGTATGAGATCTGTGATGTATTTGTAGGTCTGATTTCTGTGAGAAACATTTCCCGCACTCCGAGCAGGAAAACGGCTTTGCGTCTGTGTGAGATCTTTGATGTCTAGCAAGTTCCGATTCCTGTGAAAAACATTTTCTGCACTTATTACAGAAATAAAGTTTCTCCTCAGTGTGTGATGCTTGATGCGTAACAAAGTCTAATTCCTGTGTAAAGCATTCCCCGCACTCGGGGCAGGAATACGGCTTCTCCCCCATGTGAGATCTCTGATGTTGGACAAGTTTGGATTTCCGTGGATAAGATTTGTCACAGTCAGGGCAAGCAAAAGGCTTCTCCCCTGTGTGAGATCTTTGATGTATAATAAGGTCTGATTTCTGTGAAAAACATTTTCCGCACTCAGGACAAGAATACGGCTTCTCCCTTCTGTGAGACTTTTGATGTCTAACAAGGTCTGATTTCTGCGAAAAACTGTTCCCACATTCTGAGCAGAAATACGGCTTCTCCCCCGTGTGAATCCTCCGATGTCTGTAAAGACTGGACTTCTCTGAAAAACATTTCCCGCACTCAGAGCAGGAATACGGCTTCTCCCCCGTGTGAGATCTCTGATGTATAACAAGACCTGATTTCCGTGAAAAACTTTTACTACACTCATGACAGGAAAACAGCTTCTTCCCCTTGTGAGACATTTGATGATTGTGAAGATGGGACAATTGTAAAAAACATTTCCCACACTCAGAGCAGGAATACGGCTTTTCCCCTCTGTGAGATCTTTGATGTCTAACAAGGTCAGATTTCTGTGAAAAGCATTTTCCGCACTCAGGACAGGAATATGGCTTCTCTCCCGTGTGAATTCTCTGATGTCTGTAAAGATTGAACTTCTCTGAAAAACATTTCCCGCAGTCAGAACAGGAATGAAGCTTCTCACCCGTGTGAGATCCCTGATGTACAGTAAGACTTGATTCAGAGCTAAAACTTTCCCCGCATTCAGGACAGGAAAATTCTTCCTCCCCCTGATTTCCGCCACCACCCTTCACAGTTGGTCTATCCACACTGTGAAGTCCTCCATCCATAGCTGAGCTCATTGGCTTTTCTCCAGCACAGTTTGAGATTTCCTCATCTTCCATTTTACAGTTCAGAGATAAAGTAAGACGATCCTTTGACGGTTCCTCAATGGCGTGTCCTGGAAAAATATAAAAACATGATCAATATATACAAAAAGGTTTCTTCACCTAAATCAATATTCCATCTGGATCAGGTAGATTTTTTTTGTAATTCATAGTTACATAGTTATTTAGGTTAAAAAAAGACACAAGTCCATCCAGTTCAACCACAAATAAAAAAAAAAATATATATAATATAATATATATATATATATATATATATATATATATATATATATATATATATATATATATATATATATATATATATATCATACAATCCCATATACCCCATTCTATACCCACAGTTGATCCAGAGGAAGGCAAAAAAATAAAATAAAACTTTATTTATTTTCAAGATGATACAATATAGAAATAAAATGACAATGATTATAATAAAAAACAGTAACGCGTAACAGAAAGGGTTAGAGGTTATATCAGCTTTGTCACAGATCTCTTCCCCCGGTTGTGCACACTGTAGTAGGAAACCTGTAAAGCAGGGCTTGACAAATTTGCTTGGAATCTAGGAGCCAGCTAAAAAAGTTAGGAGCCAGTTTTTTTTTTTTTTAACGACATGGAGACGAGTGAGGGGAAGATGGCGCCCCCCGCCTCGCGGGTCCCGCGGACTCAATCGCCGCGGGGACACCCGCGATCGTCTCACGGGAAGGCTGAATGGGGAGATGCGGAAGTACACAGCATCTCCCCGTTCTGCCTAGCAACGCCGATCTCTGCTCCCTGTGATTGGAGCAGAGATCAGCATTCACTAGCTGACAGCCACGCCCCCCCACAGTAAGAAACACACCCCTAGGCACACTTAACCCCTACACTGCCCCCTTGTGGTTAACCCCTTCACTGCCAGTGTCATTTATACAGGAATCAATGCATTTAAATAGCACTGATTGCTGTATAAATGACAATAGTCCCAAAAATGTGTCAAAAATGTCCGACGTGTCCGCCATGTCGCAGTCACAATAAAAATCGCCATTACTAATAAAAAAAAAATATTAATAAAAATGCTATAAAACTATCCCCTATCTTGTAAACGCTATAACTTCTGAGCAAACCTATCAATAATCGCTTATATATGTGTTAAAGAGGGAAAATGCTAAAAGGAAAGATAAGATATATGAACATTATGTTGTATAACTGTAAAACTATTCTTGTGAAATGAAAATAAAGAATTAACTAGTAGCTGACCGCCCACTGTCAAATGACGGCGGGACGGTGCAGGTCTTGTGGCGGGCCGCCGTCATATGACGGCGCTCGCTTTTTGGCCACTAGGGGGCGCGCGCCCGCCGCGTAGCTGGGAAGCCGATGCGCGTGCCCGGCGGCCGCGATGACCGCCAGGCACCCGCGATTGCCCGGTAATCGAGCAGGACGTGGATCCACGTCCTGTCAGAGGAGAGGAGACCGATGGTGTGTCCCTTGTACATAGGGACACCGATCGGTCCCCTCCCCCAGTCAGTCCCCTCCCCCCACAGTTAGAATCACTCATATAGGGAACATATTAACCCCTGCAGTGCCCCCTAGTGTTAACCCCTTCCCTGCCAGTCACATTTATACAGTAATCAATGCATTTTTATAGCACGGATCGCTGTATAAATGTGAATGGTCCCAAAAATGTGTCAAAAGTGTCCGATATGTCCGCCGCAATGTCGCAGTCACGATAAAAATCGCAGATTGCCGCCATTACTAGTAAAAAAAAATAATAATAATAAAAATGCTATAAATCTATCCCCTATTTTGTTAAATAAATAAAAAGGGGCCTTTGGTTCTTCTACAAGATCTCTTCTAAATTTGAGCAGCTTTGTCAGAAGAGCAGGAATTAATGAGGTGTGGGAGGTGCATGCTCTTTATACATAACCACAAGCCTAGACACTGGGTCATGTGATCTCTGATAATCAAAAGGTTAAAAGTTTAGAGCAGCAGAGTCTTTAGCATAGAGCAAGAGACCATAGGCTTATGTCCGAAAATGTCCGATCCAACCGTGTGTGGGCTCCATCGGACTTTTTCCGTCGGAATTTCCCGCCGGAAAAAATTTGAGATCCTGCTCTCAAATTTTCCGACAACAAAATCCGATCAGACTTTTTCCAATCGTGTGTAGAGAATTCTGACGGACAAAGTGCCACGCATGCTCAGATCAAATTACGAGACCAAAGCTATTGGCTACTAGCCTCTACGTAGTCCTGTCGTACGCAACGAACATCACCACGTTCAGAATGATCGGATGTTCCGACAACTTTGTCCGACCGTGTGTATGCAACACCAGCGTCGGACAAAATCCGTCAGAAAAAATCCAACGTGGTCGGAATTTCCGACCGTGTGTACGGGGGCTTAGGCTTCCGAAGGGTGTTTTCAGAAGTCATTTTTTCTGAAAATATTTTTTTAGTTTTAATTTTAATCCTAACAAAACTGTAAATACAGATTTATTTTACCCTTCAGCTACAAGTCTGCTCAGAGAAGAGGGACCAAGGCACAATCTCTGTTATTATATTTGTACGATTGTAACTGGGAGAAAAACACAACCTAATAAAGGCAGATGAACCCCCGAAATCTACACAAACAGGGATGACCAGAGCTTGTTTGTTTGGATGTTGGGCAAACATGCTAACTAAATAGGTATTCAGTGGAGCCAAACCTCTGGCTGAAGCAGGAAGTGAAACATTTGATCCCACGTCAAGCTGCATATTGGGGGATCAGCGGCCGCCAGTGTCCCAAAAACTGGTGATGTATCCCGGCCAATTCAGTGATCAACTAAGGGTTGTCCGCTGACTGATGAATGTAAACAAAAAAAATGAACAAGATAACATTGTGGGGCCCCCAAAATTCATAACAGACCTTTAGAATCTGGTATGGATATTAACCACTTAAGGACCGCCTCACGCCGATATATGTCGGCAGAATGGCACGGCTGGGCACAACCACGTACCTGTACATGGCCCATTAAGAGCCCAGCCGTGGGTCGTGCGCGGCGCGCTCGCGACCTGGTCCTGAGCTCCGTGACCGCGGGACCAGCGGACCCGATCGCCGCTGGTATCCCGCGATCGGGTCACAGAGCTGAAGAACGGGGAGAGGTCTGTGTAAACAAACCTCTCCCCGTGCTTCCTAGCGAAACTGACACTGATCGTCTGTTGCCTGTCATCAGGAAAGCCGATCAGTGACGTCAGACGCAAAGCTTTGTTTGCAGTAAAAAAACAAAACAAAAAAAAAACACACACTAAACCCCTCCCCCCCCCCTAGTGGTTAACTCCTTCACTGCCAGTGTCATTTACACAGGAATCAATGCATTTAAATAGCACTGATTTCTGTATAAATGACAATGGTCCCAAAAATGTGTCAAAAAAAAAAATATTAATAAAAATGCTATAAAACTATCCCCTATTTTGTAAATGCTATAACTTTTGATGTGGGCGAAATAACAGAATGACGTGGGCGAAGTGGTTAAGTTATCCTGACTGGAGGTCATATGACGAAGCCGCAATTGCATCACTGATCTCGGCAAAGAGCCTCTGACGTAGGCTCTTTACCATGTGATCAGCTGTGTCCAATCACAGCTGATCACATCGTAAACAGGAAGAGCCATGTATCTGCTTTTCCTGACAGACGCTAGTAGAGGAGAGTCGATCGGCTGCTCTCCTGACAGGGGGGGGGGGTCTGCACTGATTGATTATCAGCGCAGGCCCCCTGAGAATGCCCACCCAGGGCCACCAGGGATGCCCACCCAGGGTTGCCAATCAGTGCCCATTAGAGGTACCAATCAGTGCCCAGCAGTAATGCTTGACAGTGCCTCATCAGTGCTGCCCATCAGAGCCATCTATCAGTGCAACATGCCACCTATTAGTGACGCCTATGAGTGCCCATCAATGCCAACTATCAGTGCCCAGTGTCGCCTATCAGTGCTGCCTATGAGTGTCCATCAGTGCCACCTATCAGTGCCCATCAGTGCTGCACATTTGTGCCTCATTACCAGTGCCCATCAGTGCCCCCTTATCAGTGCCCGTCAGTGTAGCCTCATCAGTGCCCATCAGTGAAGGAGAAAACGTACATATTTTACCAAATTTTATAACAGAAACAAAGAAAAACTTTGTGGATCTGCATCGCATGACATCATAAGTGGTGATAGTTATACATCACGGTATTATTTTTTTTAAATAAAAGACTAATCAAAAAAGGGGGTGTACATGTTTATTTACTTAACATTAGGGGTGCTCATTGGTGGGCCAGTCTCTGGGGCCTACCTTAATTTTTAAAGGGGGTTTCCAGATTCTGACAAGCCCCCACACCTGCAGACTCCCATATCATCAGGCCAGGGCTGTGGAGAAGAGGCCAGTGTTCTTAAAAAAAAACATAAGGTCCCCACGCCAGTTTTTTTTTTTTTTTATGGTCCACCTTAAAATTTATATAAGACTTTAGAGGCCAGACAATAATGACTCGCTGGTTGTTAGAACACCGGCAAACATGCCCAATTAGAACCAAACCTAAAGCCCATCCCTTCTCTTTACTTTTCATCCCAACAAGACTGTCAATAGCGTTTTATGTTAACATTTAGGTATAAGTCTGCTAAAAAGAAAAGGAACCAACCTCCGAAAGGCACAATCTGTGTTATCATATCTGTGCTACTGTGCCTAAAATTACCAGCTGACTCCCAGAATCTGCACAAATCATGTCTGAGTACACAAATTGTGTCTGCAGCACAGAGAAGGGGATTATCAAAGAGAGAAGAAGATCTAATGAGCAGGACGAGTATCGGTGACTATTATCAACCTATTATTGGCTGATAACACTCCTCTCCCACCATACTCTGGACCAACCAGCAAGCAGTAACAGAGCAGAGATAAGAGAAGAATATATTATGGGTCACCTGTGCTGATCTCTGTAGGAGTGTCCTCCTCTTTGAATGTCCTCGTCATTCCATCCTCCTCCATATATTGCTGATCATCCCTCACATACGTCTCTTCTACTTCACCCTCAACTTTCATGTCCATCAGATGTTCACCCTAAACCAACAGAATGGAAGAAAATAACATCTGTAACATAGAAGTATTTATGATTTTTACGTCTTGTAGAGTCCACACATCGTCTCCACATGTCAGAGTGTTCAATCATTTTATGTTCCAGACCCTCAACTCCACCTACCTGATGATGGTGGGGGATGGTGTGATCTTCCTGTGTGGAATCCCGGGAATACAGAGGACGGGGACATCTCTCTGGTGGGTTTCTGTAGCTGGATGACTCCACCATTGTGTCCTGGTACAGATCTTTGTGTCCTTTTAGAGACTCTGATGCCTCCATCACATCACCCTCATCATCTTCTTCTTCTTCTTTTATCTCTTCTTTAATCTCAACTTTAGAATCTCTCAGGTTTTCACTCTGAATATACAATAAAAATTACATCAATTGTAACAATGCAGATAATGTAACAGATCCTAATGATACTATCAGTGATTGTTCCTCATCTACCTGATGATGGTGAGGGATGGTGTGATCTTCCTGTGTAGAATCCCGGGAATACAGAGGACGGGGACATCTCTCTGGTGGGGTCCCATTACTGGATCCATCTGTAGGAAACACACACACTGACTGAATACATTGTTTCTATGTGTTTATCAGATGATGGGGGATCTAGGTGGAGCCTCCGTACTGCTCTCTCCTTTACAATAAAGTCTCCTCTTACCCGGTGATGTGAGGGGCGGCTGATTGTCCATCATGACGTCCTTGTAGAGATCCTTGTGTCCTTCTAAATACTCCCACTCCTCCATGGAGAAATAGACAGTGACATCCTGACACCTTATAGGAACCTGACACACACAATGATACAGTCACCATCCAGACACATCCCTTGTCTGTTACTGGATAATGTCCCAGAATTCCCAGCACCGCTCACCTCTCCTGTCAGCAGCTCCATTATCTTCTTGGTGACTTCTAGAATCTTCTCCATGTTGTGTCTCTCAGGTTTTAGGGAGTCACATGGAGGCACTGTGATGGTCATATGATCTCCAGACTTCACAAGAGGAAAACTCTGTATTCAACAAAAAACATAATATTATTGTCAAATTCCCAGAATCCCCATCACCTCTCCGGTCAGGTCTGTGTTTTCTTAATAGAGATAAGAGTGATGTTATGTGACCTCCCAGAATCCTCCTCACCTCTCCGGTCAGCAGGTAGATGATCTCCAGGGTGAGGTTTAGTATCCTCTCAGTCATGTGACTCCGGTCCTCCTCCATCCTCATTGGCGTGGTCATGTGATCTATGCAGGTTGTCCTGTACACAGAATTATCTGGGCTGTATTGGTTGTACAATATTAGGATGAGAATGTAATATATTAATAAGTGGGCTATCCCCAGTGGGAATTGGCACATGTGTATGAGCTGCTTCCTTCCATTGTCCCAATTTATAAATAGCTGTTGCTTGGTAAACATCACAGAGATAATTGGTTATAGACCAGTACTCCCTGCAACTACTAACTGGATCAGAAACATCAGATTGGAGGAATACGATATCTTACAGTATAAAGAGGAGTTTGCAGGAAGTAGACACAGAATTGGACCACATGCTGTAGCTGTATTTCATCCAGACCTGAAGCAGAGACTATTAGGCAAATGTTCCTGTATTATAATAGTTTAAATATTGTAGCTTCAGTACATATCTGAAGTCTGGTGACAGAAGTGTCTCTGTCCTTCTGTTATTATCTCACATGTATGGTGAGAAATTGCTAGATCTGTGCTACTGTATGTGTGCAGCCAGTACCAGGACAAGGTGACTTTGACCATATTCTTACGAGGATATAGAGATAAGTTCAGCATTCTGGGCACACAGCCAGCTCTGCCCTAGCATGCTGGACTTAGAGGTACTGTATATTCTGTTTCAGCGGGATGAAACCAGATCTAACCTTATCTCCTAAGGATAGGAAAGCTTTTGTTAGTCGCGTAATGTTGTAAATTTATGAAGAAATATATTTACTATTCAATGGCAGAAATGTATAATTTCAAAAAGACACGTGAACTGTGGGGTCAACATAACTGACCTATAGAAGACCTCTAAGACACAGTAGACTTATGTATTCTAAATTACCACAACTATACTATTCAAGGGGTTTTTACAAGCCTGTATTGAGCCAGGAAGAAAACAGAAACAATGGTACCCTTTGTCACCAAGCAAAAGGTGTGTACTTATGTTGTTGATTAGTTTGAGAAGGCCAAACTTATTAGGTATCATCACTTGGAGGTGTTCCGTGACTGGGAAGAATCCTTTGTGCTGAAGTAAAGACTGTTTGGACAATTTACAACCATCAAGACAAAATTCAATAGCCAACACCTTGCCCAACAAAGCCTATTGTGTGAAGTCTTAGGAAATTGTGTATACAGCTAAGCTATCTAAAACATTTATTGGACTGTTCAAAGTCCATTTCAAAACATGATTTTAAAAGTAGAGGCAAACCGACATATTTTCCAAATATATATATATATATATATATTCAGAAGACAGTGAATATAAATCATTCAAAGTATATGTGAGATGTGTAGGTCACAAAAGAAAACTATGATTTTAGTATCCGATGAGTTAATGAAATCGGTTATAAAAAAAAAAATACATATGAAAATATAAGGTTATTAATAGAATTGTTTTAGGAACAAATTAGTATTAAGACAAACATATGATCATGATATGAATGTATAAAAATTGAACTATGCTTAGATAAACAAATATTGATCGGATACCCAAATTATACAGGTATCCAGATAGATAAAAATTGTATGTGATGTTGATTAATATATATATATATATATATATATATATATATATATATATATATATATATATATATAACTTGTGTCCTTTTCAAATGGACTAAATTTTTACAAATATACAATGATATGCATATATATCACCATTTTATGCAAGTGATTAATCAATAATTATGCTAAGCGATTTGATAGTATGTGGTCAGTAGAATTCCCAAATAGTAAAGATATAGATATTTTCACTAAGGTACAATACACAGTATAAAATAAAATATATTAATTTACAGAGCAGCCCCAAAACACATGTGAGACACCTGGTGGTTGAAGGTGAAATTACCTTATAACATTTAGACTACTGGGAAAGGTGATTAAGTCTGCCTGCCAATAGGAAAGAGACACATACCTTTGGGCTGAACATATTACAAGTTTTATAATCTTATTGTTTGGAGAGGGTATTTAAGATGCAAGAGAGATAGTCAGAAGAGGAAGAGAACTCAGGGGATCCAACCTGAGGAGGCTCACCCTCACCCTGGGGGAGGGGACAATGGGAGAAACATCTTCACAGAGAGACTGACAACCATGCATGAAAATATGCTTTAACCTCCAAGGAGATTCCTGAACCCGGTAGCTATCTTAAATCCAGACTAATAGCCATTTTGGAATGGGTAAATATAACATGTTGATTTTGTCTGATATGTTCTCTTAATTATTGATGTATTGAATATTCTAATATTGATAATCATTCTCCAGAATCAATAACCGCCTTTTAGATTTTTCTCTAATATTCAATTTTTATTATATATTATTTTTTGCATAGTTACCAAATTTTATTGACAAGCAAATGTCTAAATTATTTTCACATTGTTCAACGTTGCTTACCTGCAGTATAGTAACGGCTGGGTGTGTGAAAAATACAGACATTCTGTTAAATTGTCAAGTATAAGGTTATTGATTATACTGAAGAAGTTATCATGGTGATATTGTATCCAAAGTACTACGCCCAGTTTAGGGTATTTCCATTAATTGTCAAAATGTTCAAATAATGCAATCTGTATTTTAATTTCATGTAAATATTTGTTTTCTGTCAACCAATAAATGTAACTATTAAGTATGATCACTCGTCTCCGTGAACAAGTTTCACATATATAGACTGTGTCATATAGATTGATTTTGTATCTTAAAAATATCTTCGTTAAAAATTACTTAATAAAAATGTGCGGGAAACTGTCCTTAAAAAAGCACAACAGTAATAAACAAGAACTTTCCTTGCAGCCTTTTAATTTGCACGTTCTCCTGTGTATACACATTAACCCTTGTTTTCTCTTTCTCTCTCGTTCTCTCTCTCTCCCTCTTTTTCTCTGGACTGGGGGAGAATGAGAGGGGATGAGACTGGAGGGGAAAGAGGACATGGGATGGAGGAGATGAGACTGGTAGAGGAGGACGACGACGTGGGACTGGAGGAGGAGGAGGACGACGACGTGGGACTGGAGGAGGAGGAGGACGACGACGTGGGACTGGAGGAGGAGGAGGACGACGACGTGGGACTGGAGGAGGAGGAGGACGACGACGTGGGACTGGAGGAGGAGGAGGACGACGACGTGGGACTGGAGGAGGAGGAGGACGACGACGTGGGACTGGAGGAGGAGGAGGACGACGACGTGGGACTGGAGGAGGAGGAGGACGACGACGTGGGACTGGAGGAGGAGGAGGACGACGACGTGGGACTGGAGGAGGAGGACGACGACGTGGGACTGGAGGAGGAGGAGGACGACGACGTGGGACTGGAGGAGGAGGAGGACGACGACGTGGGACTGGAGGAGAAGGGCGACGACGTGGGACTGGAGGAGGAGGGCGACGACATGGGATGTAGGAGGACAACATGGTACGGAGGAGGAGGACGACATGGGATGGAGGAGGAGGACGACATGGGATGGAGGAGGAGGACGGCGACATGGGATGGAGGAGGAGGACGGCGACATGGGATGGAGGAGGAGGACGGCGACATGGGATGGAGGAGGAGGACGACGACATGGGATGGAGGAGGAGGAATACGACATGGGATGAGGAGGAGGACGACATGGGATGGAGGAGGAGGACGACATGGGATGGAGGAGGAGGAATACGACATGGGATGAGGAGGAGGACGACATGGGATGGAGGAGGAGGACGACATGGGATGGAGGAGGAGGACGACATGGGATGGAGGAGGAGGACGACATGGGATGGAGGAGGAGGACGACATGGGATGGAGGAGGAGGACGCAATGGGATGGAGGAGGAGGACGACATGGGATGGAGGAGGAGGACGACATGGGATGGAGGACGACGACATGGGATGGAGCAGGAGGATGACGACATGGGATGGAGCAGGAGGACGACGACATGGGATGGAGCAGGAGGACGACGACATGGGATGGAGGAGGAGAAGTAGGGCATGAGAAGGAGGGCATGGGATGGAGGAGGAGGAGAACATGGGATGGAGGAGGAGGAGGAGGACGACAACATGGGATGGAGGAGGAGGACGACAACATGGGATGGAGGAGGAGGGCGACAACATGGGATGGAGGAGGAGGACGACAACAAAATGGGATGGAGGAGGAGGAGGACGACAACAATATGGGATGGAGGAGGAGGACGACAACAATATGGGATGGAGGAGGAGGACGACAACAATATGGGATGGAGGAGGAGGACGACAACAATATGGGATGGAGGAGGAGGACGACAACAATATGGGATGGAGGAGGAGGACGACAACAATATGGGATGGAGGAGGAGGACGACAACAATATGGGATGGAGGAGGAGGACGACAACAATATGGGATGGAGGAGGAGGTCGACAACAATATGGGATGGAGGAGGAGGACGACAACAATATGGGATGGAGGAGGAGGTCGACAACAATATGGGATGGAGGAGGAGGACGACAACAATATGGGATGGAGGAGGAGGACGACAACAATATGGGATGGAGGAGGAGGACGACAACAATATGGGATGGAGGAGGAGGACGACAACAATATGGGATGGAGGAGGAGGACGACAACAATATGGGATGGAGGAGGAGGACGACAACAATATGGGATGGAGGAGGAGGAGGACGACAACAATATGGGATGGAGGAGGAGGACGACAACAATATGGGATGGAGGAGGAGGACGACAACAATATGGGATGGAGGAGGAGGACGACAACAATATGGGATGGAGGAGGAGGACCACAACATGGGATGGAGGAGATGGGACTGGAGGAGGAAGAGGACATGGGATGGAGGAGATGGGACTGGAGGAGGAAGAGGACATGGGATGGAGGAGATGGGACTGGAGGAGGAAGAGGACATGGGATGGAGGAGATGGGACTGGAGGAGGAAGAGGACATGGGGTGGAGGAGATGGGACTGGAGGAGGAAGAGGACATGGGGTGGAGGAGATGGGACTGGAGGAGGAAGAGGACATGGAATGGAGGAGATGGGACTGGAGGAGGAAGAGGACATGGAATGGAGGAGATGGGACTGGAGGAGGAAGAGGACATGGAATGGAGGAGATGGGACTGGAGGAGGAAGAGGACATGAAATGGAGGAGATGGGACTGGAGGAGGAAGAGGACATGAAATGGAGGAGATGGGACTGGAGGAGGAAGAAGACATGGAATGGAGGTGATGGGACTGGAGGAGGAAGAGGACATGGGACTGGAGGAAGAGGACATGGGATGGAGGAGGAAGAGGACATGGGATGGAGGAGGAAGAGGACATGGGATGGAGGAGATGGGACTGGAGGAGGAAGAAGACATGGGACTGGAGGAAGAGGACATGGGATGGAGGAGGAAGAGGACATGGGATGGAGGAGATGGGACTGGAGGAGGAAGAGGACATGGGATGGAGGAGATGGGACTGGAGGAGGAAGAGGACATGGGACTGGAGGAGGAAGAAGGCATGGGACTGGAGGAGATGGGACTGGAGGAGGAAGAGGACATGGGACTGGAGGAGGAAGAAGGCATGGGACTGGAGGAGATGGGACTGGAGGAGGAAGAAGACATGGGACTGGAGGAGGAAGAAGGCATGGGACTGGAGGAGATGGGACTGGAGGAGGAAGAAGACATGGGACTGGAGGAGGAAGAGGACATGGGATTGGAGGAGATGGGACTGGATGAGGAAGAAGACATGGGACTGGAGGAGGAAGAGGACATGGGACTGGAGGAGATGGGACTGGATGAGGAAGAGGACATGGGACTGGATGAGGAAGAGGACATGGGACTGGATGAGGAAGAGGACATGGGACTGGAGGAGATGGAACTGGAGGAGGAAGAGGACATGGGACTGGAGGAGGAAGAGGACATGGGACTGGAGCAGATGGGACTGGAGGAGGAAGCAGACATGGGACTAGAGGAGGAAGAGGACATGGGATGGGCAAATGAGACTGGAGGAGGGGGAGGACATGGGATGAAGGAGATGAGACTGGAGGACATGGGATGGAGAAAGCGGAGGAGGGAGGATCATAGGATGGAGTAGATGGTATTGGAGGAGGATTTGGGACTGGAGGAATTGGGCCTGGAAGAGAACGACGACATGGAGGTGGAGGACGATGACGACATGGAGGTGGAGGAGGACGACGACGACATGGAGGTGGAGGAGGAGGACGACGACGACGACGACATGGAGGTGGAGGAGGACGACGACGACGACATGGAGGTGGAGGAGGAGGACGACGACGACATGGAGGTGGAGGAGGAGGACGACGACGACATGGAGGTGGAGGAGGACGACGACGACGACATGGAGGTGGAGGAGGAGGACGACGACGACGACGACATGGAGGAGGACGACGACGACGACATGGAGGAGGACGACGACGACGACATGGAGGAGGACGACGACGACGACATGGAGGTGGAGGAGGAGGACGACGACGACGACGACATGGAGGTGGAGGAGGAGGACGACGACGACATGGAGGTGGAGGAGGAGGACGACGACGACATGGAGGTGGAGGAGGACCACGACGACATGGAGGAGGACCACGACGACATGCAGGTGGACCACGGCGACATGGAGGTGGAGGAGGACCACGACGATGACATGGAGGTGGAGGAGGACCACGACGATGACATGGAGGTGGAGGAGGACCACGACGATGACATGGAGGTGGAGGAGGACCACGACGATGACATGGAGGTGGAGGAGGACCACGACGATGACATGGAGGTGGAGGAGGACCACGACGATGACATGGAGGTGGAGGAGGACCACGACGATGACATGGAGGTGGAGGAGGACC
Organism: Lithobates sylvaticus; assembly: GCA_028564925.1. NCBI lineage: Eukaryota > Metazoa > Chordata > Amphibia > Anura > Ranidae > Lithobates > Lithobates sylvaticus. Next base: position 584,724,341 of record CM053028.1, read on the forward strand.
ACGACGATGACATGGAGGTGGAGGAGGACCACGACGATGACATGGAGGTGGAGGAGGACCACGACGATGACATGGAGGTGGAGGAGGACCACGACGATGACATGGAGGTGGAGGAGGACCACGACGATGACATGGAGGTGGAGGAGGACCACGACGATGACATGGAGGTGGAGGACCACGACGATGACATGGAGGTGGAGGACGACGACTACATGGAGATGGAGGAGGACGACTACATGGAGATGGAGGACGATGACATGGAGATGGAGGAGGACGACTACATGGAGATGGAGGAGGACGACTACATGGAGATGGAGGAGGACGACTACATGGAGATGGAGGAGGACGACTACGTGGAGATGGAGGAGGACGACTACGTGGAGATGGAGGAGGACGACTACGTGGAGATGGAGGAGGACGACGACATGGAGATGGAGGTGGACGACGACATGGAGATGGAGGAGGACAACATGGGGATGGAGGAGGACAACATGGGGATGGAGGAGATGGGACTGGAAGAGGAGGAGGAGGACATGGGAAGGAGGAGATGGGACTGGAAGAGGAGGACATGGGATGGAGGAGATGGGACTGGAAGAGGAGGACATGGGATGGAGGAGATGGGACTGGAAGAGGAGGACATGGGATGGAGGAGATGTGATTGGAAGAGGAGGAGGAGGACATGGGATGGAGGAGATGGGACTGGAAGAGGAGGACATGGGATGGAGGAGATGGGACTGGAAGAGGAGGAGGAGGACATGGGACTGGAAGAGGAGGAGGACATGGGATAGAGGAGATGGGACTGGAAGAGGAGGACATGGGATGGAGAAGATGGGACTGGAGTAGGAGGAGGACATGGGATGGAGGAGTTGAGACTGGAAGAGGAGGAGGAGGACATGGGATGGAGGAGATGACACTGGAAGTGGAGGAGGAGGGCATGGGATGGAGGAGATGGGACTGGAAGTGGAGGAGGACATGGGATGGAGGAGATGGGACTGAAAGAGGAGGAGGAGGACATGGGATGGAGGAGGAGATGGGATGGAAGAGGAGGAGGAGGACATGGAGGAGGAGGATGGAGGAGATGGGACTGGATGAGGAGGAGGAGGACATGGGATGGAGGAGGAGGGGGAGGATGGGAAGAGGAGGAGGAGGACATGGGATGGAGGAGATGGGACTGGATGAGGAGGAGGAGGAGGATGGGATGGATGGATGGATGGGACTGGAAGAGGAGGACATGGGATGGAGGAGATGGGACTGGAAGAGGAGGACATGGGATGGAGGTGATGGGACTGGAAGAGGAGGACATGGGATGGAGGTGATGGGACTGGAAGAGGAGGACATGGGATGGAGGTGATGGGACTGGAAGAGGAGGACATGGGATGGAGGAGATGGATCTGGAAGAGGAGGACATGGGATGGAGGAGATGGGACTGGAAGAGGAGGACATGGGATGGAGGAGATGGGACTGGAAGAGGAGGACATGGGATGGAGGAGATGGAACTGGAAGAGGAGGACATGGGATGGAGGAGATGGATCTGGAAGAGGAGGACATGGGATGGAGGAGATGGATCTGGAAGAGGAGGAGGAGGACATGGGATGGAGGAGATGGAACTGGATGAGGAGGAGGAGGACATGGGATGGAGGAGATGGAACTGGAAGAGGAGGAGGAGGACATGGGATGGAGGAGATGGAACTGGAAGAGGAGGAGGAGGAGGACATGGGATGGAGGAGATGGAGACATGGATGGAGGAGGAGGAGGAGGAGACATGGGATGGAGGAGATGGAACTGGAAGAGGAGGAGGAGGACATGGGATGGAGGAGATGGAACTGGAAGAGGAGGAGGAGGAGGACATGGGATGGAGGAGGAGAGGAACATGGGATGGAGGAGGAGGAGGACATGGGATGGAGGAGATGGATCTGGAAGAGGAGGAGGAGGACATGGGATGGAGGAGATGGAACTGGAGGAGGAGGAGGAGGACATGGGATGGAGAAGGAGGAGGAGATGGGACTGGAAGAGGAGGAGGAGGACATGGGATGGAGGAGATGGAACTGGAAGAGGAGGAGGAGGAGGACATGGGATGGAGGAGATGGAACTGGAAGAGGAGGAGGAGGAGGACATGGGATGGAGGAGATGGAACTGGAAGAGGAGGAGGAGGAGGACATGGGATGGAGGAGATGGAACTGGAAGAGGAGGAGGAGGAGGACATGGGATGGAGGAGATGGAACTGGAAGAGGAGGAGGAGGAGGACATGGGATGGAGGAGATGGGATGGAAGAGGAGGAGGAGGAGGACATGGGATAGAGGAGATGGAACTGGAAGAGGAGGAGGAGGAGGACATGGGATGGAGGAGATGGAACTGGAAGAGGAGGAGGAGGAGGACATGGGATGGAGGAGATGGAACTGGAAGAGGAGGAGGACATGGGATGGAGGAGATGGAACTGGAAGAGGAGGAGGAGGAGGGAGGAGGACATGGGATGGAGGAGATGGAACTGGAAGAGGAGGACATGGGATGGAGGAGATGGAACTGGAAGAGGAGGAGGAGGAGGACATGGGATGGAGGAGATGGAACTGGAAGAGGAGGAGGAGGAGGACATGGGATGGAGGAGCTGGAACTGGAAGAGGAGGAGGACATGGGATGGAGGAGATGGAACTGGAAGAGGAGGAGGAGGGAGGACATGGGATGGAGGAGATGGAACAGGAACAGGAGGAGGAGGAGGACATGGGATGGAGGAGATGGAACTGGAAGAGGAAGAGGAGGAGGACATGGGATGGAGGTGATGGAACTGGAAGAGGAGGAGGAGGAGGACATGGGATGGAGGAGATGGAACTGGAAGAGGAGGAGGAGGAGGAGATGGAACTGGAAGAGGAGGAGGAGGAGGACATGGGATGGAGGAGATGGAACTGGAAGAGGAGGAGGAGGAGGACATGGGATGGAGGAGATGGAACTGGAAGAGGAGGAGGAGGAGGACATGGGATGGAGGAGATGGAACTGGAAGAGGAGGAGGAGGAGGACATGGGATGGAGGAGATGGAACTGGAAGAGGAGGAGGAGGAGGACATGGGATGGAGGAGATGGAACTGGAAGAGGAGGAGGAGGAGGACATGGGATGGAGGAGATGGAACTGGAAGAGGAGGAGGAGGACATGGGATGGAGGAGATGGAACTGGAAGAGGAGGAGGAGGAGGAGGAGGACATGGGATGGAGGAGAGGAGGAGGACTGGGGGAGGAGGGGGGAGGAGGACATGGGATGGAGGAGGAGGAGATGGAACTGGAAGAGGAGGAGGAGGAGGAGGAGGAGGAGGAGACATGGGATGGAGGAGATGGAACTGGATGGAGGAGGAGGACATGGGATGGAGGAGATGGAACTGGAAGAGGAGGAGGAGGACATGGGAGGGAGGAGATGGAACTGGAAGAGGAGGAGGAGGAGGAGGACATGGGATGGAGGAGATGGAACTGGAAGAGGAGGAGGACATGGGATGGAGGAGATGGAACTGGAAGAGGAGGAGGACATGGGATGGAGGAGATGGAACTGGAAGAGGAGGAGGACATGGGATGGGATGGAGGAGATGGAACTGGAAGAGGAGGAGGACATGGGATGGAGGAGATGGAACTGGATGAGGAGGAGGAGGAGGACATGGGATGGAGGAGATGGAACTGGAAGAGGAGGAGGAGGACATGGGATGGAGGAGATGGAACTGGAAGAGGAGGAGGACATGGGATGGAGGAGATGGAACTGGAAGAGGAGGAGGACATGGGATGGAGGAGATGGAACTGGAAGAGGAGGAGGAGGAGGAGGACATGGGATGGAGGAGATGGAACTGGAAGAGGAGGAGGACATGGGATGGAGGAGATGGAACTGGAAGAGGAGGAGGAGGAGGAGGACATGGGATGGAGGAGATGGGACTGGAAGAGGAGGAGGAGGACATGGGATGGAGGAGATGGAACTGGAAGAAGAGGAGGAGGACATGGGATGGAGGAGATGGGACTGGAAGAGGAGGAGGAGGACATGGGATGGAGTGGAGGGGACTGGAAGAGGAGGAGGAGGACATGGGATGGAGGAGATGGGACTGGAAAAGGAGGAGGGCATGGGATGGAGGAGATGGGACTGGAAGAGGAGAAGGAGATGGGACTGGAAGAGGAGGACATAGGATGGGGGAGATGGGACTGGAAGAGGAGGAGGACATAGGATGGGGGAGATGGGACTGGAAGAGTAGGATGACATGGGATGGAGGACGACGACATGGGATGGAGGAGGAGGTTTCGACTCTGCAACCTGGCACTGATGCAGAGCTACACCTGACAACCAGGCCTATGCTCTTGCAGTTCACTAGCCTAGCTACGTGCTCCTTAATTAGTCACAGCCTTGTAGTTTGTAGTGGAAGAGTCCCTTCTAGTCCCTGGGGCTGGATCAGAAGGGAGATCAGAACACACCCCCTCCCGCCTCTCCGCCTGGGTCGCCTGTCCCACCAGGAGACTTGAGCGACCAGCTGGCGCGTCTGCCGGCTGCATACATAAGTCGCACCCGCAAATGTAAGCAATGTTTAAAATCACACATGTGAGGTATCGCCGTGAATGTTAGAGCGAGAGCAATAATTCTAGCAAAACACCTCCTCTGTAACTGTTAAAAAAAATTAAAACGTCGCCTATGAAGATTTTTACGCACCATAGTTTTTCCCAATTCCATAAGTGCAATTTTAAAGTGTAAAATGTTAGGTATTTATTTACTTGGTGTAACATCATCTTTGACATTATACAAAAAAAAATAATTAGGCTAACTTTACTGTTTAGGTTTTTTTTTTAATTCAGTGAAGTGTACTTTTTTCCCAAAAATAACATAAAATATTGTAACGACCGCCACGTTATTCTCCAGTCTCTGCTAAAAAATGATATATAATGTTTGGGGGGAGTCTAAGTAATTTTCCACCAAAAAAATACAGATTTTAACCACCTCCCACGCCTCCTATAGCAGAATGATGGGCGGGCGGTGGTTTCGTTATCCTGACTGGGCGTCATATGACATCCTTCAGGATAACATGCTGCTGCGCGCCCGTGGGGGCGTGCATCGCGGCGAGCGGTGTGTCAGCCGATCGGCGGCTCTCCTGACAGGGGGGTCTGCGCTGATTGTTTATCAGCGCAGCCCCCACTCAGATGCCCACACTGGACCACCAGGGACTCCACTAGGACCACCAGGGAAGTGGGCAACATGTGGATGGCCAGGTATGTACCCCCTGGCCATCCACATGTCCAAATTATGCCCAATCTGTGCCAGTCAGTGCCCACAAATGGGCACTGACTGGCACCATTATGTACCAATCTGTGTCATCAGTGCCACCCATTACCCAGCAATGCCACCCATCAGTGTCATCAGGGCCACCCATCAGTGTCCAGCAGTGCCACCCATCAGTGCCCATCCGTGCTCATCAGTGCCTACATATCAGTGCCCATCCATGCTACCTATCTGTGACACTCATAAGTACCCATCAGTGCCGCCCATAAGAGCCCATCAGTGCTGCCTATGAGTGCCCATCAGTGACACCTATGAGTGCCCATCAGTGCTGCATACCAGTGCCACCTATCAGTGCCCATCATCAGTGGCCATCAGTGCCACCTCATCAGTACCACCTCATTGGTGCCACCTCATCGGTGCCCATCAGTGCCACCTTATCAGTGCCCGTCATTGAAGAAGAAAACATACTTATTTACAAAAAAAATTAACAGAAACAAAGAAAAACATTTTTTTTTCAAAATTTTCGGTCTTTTTTTATTTGTTGCGCAAAAAATAAAAACCGTTGAGGTGATCAAATACCACCAAAAGAAAGCTCTATTTGTGGGAACAAAATGATAAAAATTCTGTTTGAGTACAGTGTAGTATGACCGCGCAATTGTCATTCAAATTGCGACAGCAGTGAAAACTGAAAATTGGTCTGGGCAGGAAGGTGTCTAAGTGCCTGGTATTGAAGTGGTTAAACATGTAAACAACAAATGTCACTCGGTCTTGAAGTGGTTAAAGGAACTGGACATTTTTAAGCAGCACTTTAACCACTTCAGTACCGGGCACTTTCGCTCCCTTCCTGCCCAGGACAAATTTCAGCTTTCAGCGCTGTCGCACTTTGAATGACAATTGCGCGGTCATACCACACTGTACCCAAACTACATTTTTAGAATTTTCTTCCCACAAATAGAGTTTCTTTTGGTGGTATTTGATCACCTCTGCGGTTTTTATTTTTTGCTAAACAAACTAAAAAAAGACCAATTTTTTTTGAAAATAAATGATTTTTTTTAAGTTTCTTTCATAAAATTTTGTTTTCCCCTTCACTGACGGGCACTGATATTTAGAATTGATGGGCACTGATAGGCAGGCATTGATGGGTACCAATAGGTGGCACTGATGGGCACCAATAGGCAGCACTGACAAGCGGTACTGATGGGCACTGACAGGCAGCTGTGATGGGTACTAATTGGCACTGATAGGTGGGACTGACAGGCGGCTGTGATGGGCACCGATTGGCGGTACTGATTGGCACTGACAGGCACTGATTGGGCAGCACTGATGATTAGGTACGGATATGTACTGACACGTGTTACTGCTGGGCAGTGATTGGCACTGTGGTGGGCAGTGATTGGCACTGGCACACACTATTGGTGGGGCACTCCTGGGCACTGATTGGCAGGTGATTGTTACATTTGAGGGGTCTGTGCTGATAATCATTGTGCTTATTATCAGCACAGACCCCCCCCCCCCCCCGACAAGGAGTGGTGCCGATCGTCTCTCCCCGTCAGTGCGAACCGACGAATGCCGTTTACCGGCACTTCTGGGTTCACGCGATGATCAGCTGCGATTGGTCACAGCTGATCGCGTGGTAAAAAGCCACCGACAGAGGCTTCTTATCACGATCGGAGATGCAGGGTGTCAGACTGATACGCCGCAATGCGCATCCCCCCACGGACGCGTGCCGGCATGTTATCCTGCTGGACGTCATATGACGCCCAGTCAGGATAACAGAACCACTTCCCGGACGTCATTCTGTAGACAGCGGGCGGGAAGTGGTTACGCCCGTCATTCTGGCCTATTGGATTTAAAAAAAAAAAAAATCCATGGTACATGTTCCTCGGGGCAGTGCCCACCCTCTATACTATTTTCTTGACACCCCCTTGTTTACTAGCTCAGAATATGGACATTTTTTAATTCGACAGATTTGGCTCCCGTTGATTTCAATAGGATTCAGGTTTGGCAGACGAACTTATTTGAAGTTAACCGAACAAAACTTCAACCCAACAGGACAGTTCATCTCATCTAGGGTCACCACCTCATCCCTTTAAACCTGAACACATATAAATTACACGGGTTCTGAGGGTGATTTAATGCAGATAAGGCACCAAGTGAGTTTAATTATCACCTTAATCAGCCACAGAACCCGTGTAATTAATATGTGTTTGGGCTTAAAGCAGGGGTGCCCAACCTTTTGAGGAGCGAGGGCCACTTTAGCGACTTGGTAACCGGTCGCGGGCCACAATGACCGTAGCGGGCGGATGGCAGGTCTGTGTCCGCATATGTAGAGCAGACACAGATGCAGCCCGCTCTACCCTAAGGGCCCTCTGATCTGCCCAAACAGAAGGGGACAAATCCCCTTCTGTATTTTTAAGCAGATCGGATTGTAGATAGGCGGGTGTAAGCAGACACAAGTCCGTTTACATCTGCCGCTCTATAGAGGTGAATGGAGGGTCCGATTGGGTCCGCCTGAAAAACAGACCGGCAGACCCCATCGGACCGATCGCGTGAAAGGGGACTGAGGCCCCTTTCACACTGAAGCACAGCGGTTTACCTGCATCTCAACTGACCTCAATCTTCACTTCTTCCTTAGGATTCCTGCAGCTGGTTGCTGCTGTCCCCCAGGTGGTTATATCTGGTGGCTGCTGCTGGCTGTCCTCCAGGGCTGGTACTGCTGTTGGGTACTGCCTGCTGGTACCGCTGGCAGATACCACTGGCTGGTACTGCTGGCTGTGCTGGTGGGTACTGGTGCTGCTGGTGGGTACTGGTGCTGCTGGTGGGTACTGGTGCTGCTGACTGGTAATGGTACTGCTGGCTGGTACTGCTGGTGGGTACTGGTACTGCTGGCTGATACCGCTGTTGAGTACTGCCTGCTGCTAATGCTGGCAGATACCGCTGGCTGGTACTGCTGGTTGGTACTGGTACTGCTGGCGTGTGCTGGTGGGTACTGGTGCTGCTGGCTGGTAATGGTGCTGCTGGCTGGTAATGGTACTGCTGGCTGGTAATGGTACTGCTGGCTGGTACTGCTGGTGGGTACTGGTACTGCTGGCTGGTACCGCTGTTGAGTACTGCCTGCTGCTAATGCTGGCAGATACCGCTGGCTGGTACTGCTGGTTGGTACTGGTACTGCTGGCGGGTACTGGTACTGCTGGCGTGTGCTGGTGGGTACTGGTGCTGCTGGCGGGTACTGGTGGCTGGTACTGGTGGCGGGTACTGGTACTGCTGGCGGGTACTGGTACCTGGTACTGCTGGCGGGTACTGGTACCTGGTACTGCTGGCGGGTACTGGTACTGGTGGTCAGTACTGGTGGGTACTGGTACTGTTGGTGGGTACTGGTACTGCTGGTGGGTACTGGTGGTGGGTACTGGTACTGGTGGCGGGTACTGCTGGCTGGTACTGGTACTGCTGGCTGGTATACTGGTGGCGGGTACTGGTACTGCTGGTGGGTACTGCTGGTGGGTACTGGTGGCGGGTACTGGTACTGCTGGCGGGCACTGGTGACTGGTACTGGTGGCTTGTACTGCTGGTGGGTACTGGTACTGGTGGCGGTTACTGCTGGCTGGTACTGGTACTGCTGGCTGGTACTGATACTGCTGGCGGGTACTGATACTGCTGGCGGGTACTGATACTGCTGGTGGGTACTGGTACTGCTGGCGGGTACTGCTGGTGGGTACTGCTGGTGGGTACTGATACTGCTGGTGGGTACTGGTACTGCTGGCGGGTACTGGTACTGGTAGCTGGTACTTCTGGCGGGTACTGGTACCTGGTACTGCTGGTGGGTACTGGTACTGCTGGCGGGTACTGGTACTGGTACTGGTAGCTGGTACTTCTGGCGGGTACTGGTACCTGGTACTGCTGGTGGGTACTGGTACCTGGTACTGCTGGCTCTGGCACTGCTGGCTGTTGTCTTTGATCTCATTCTCAGGAAGCATCATGCGGCTGCAGTAGACAGCAGAGCCGATGCTTCCTGTCACAGGCGGAGTACATTTGATATCACTCCGCCTGTGAAGGAGCCGGCGCTATACAGGAAGCATCGGCTCTGCTTCCTTTAGCGGCGGCTCCGTTGTTCGCGCTGATGCTCGGAGATGGCGGGTCGGGGACCCGCGATCAGGGCTTGCCGACCCGCCATCTCGGAGCAAGACGTGGCGGGCCACCTCGGATGGCGCCGCGGGCCACCGGTTGGGCACCCATGGCTTAAAGGGATGAGGTGGCAACTCTAATCTCATCTCCAGTGAGAAGGTGAATCATCTCCATAATGAAGAGAATGTTCTGCCCCTGCAAGTGGGGAAATGTTCTGCCCCTGAAGGGGTTAATCTACATTTCCACACTATATATGTGTGTATCATCATCTGCTGGAGATAAAAGACATCACAGTGACTATGGAGGAAGAGGACGGACATGACGGGGGGTTACTGGGTGTAAATAGAAAATAAGATCTTATTACCTCCTCTGCTCTTTCTTCTAGTAATGTGTCCTCTCTACTTCCTCCCGACTCACCTCTCACCCGGAACTTCCTGTCTGTACCTGACATCACTTCCTGTCTGTGTTCCTTTGAAATTTCCAGTCTGAGTAGAAGTGAGATCACCACTTGTGGAGCTCAGAGGAACTTCAGCCTCGAAATACAATGTTGGGAGCAGCGATCCTCTTTCTGACAGTGAACATACAACAGTATATATATATATATATCTATATCTAGATATATATATATATATATATATATATATATATATATATATATATAAAAATAAAATAAGGTGACTAGATTTTTAACCTCTTGCTTACTGGGCACTTAAACCCCCCTCCTGCCCAGGCCATTTTTCAGCTTTCAGCGCTCTCACACTTATGCCACGTACACACGATCGGACTTTTCGGCCGGACAATCCACCGGACTTTCCAAACGTGTGGACTTGCCCACACACGCCCAGACTTTTGGCGGGACTTTTGAAATGAACGGACTTGCCCCACACACGGAGTAAAGTCCGTTCATTTAGAACGTGACTCCAGGTAGACGGGACTAGCGAAGGAATTCAATGTCGCCGCCTCGATCGCCGACATTGACACCTTGCTAGCCCCGTCACCTGTTATGGATCTAAAGGGGAATTCCTACGCCAAAAAAACGTTGGGGGGGGGCGAGCGCCCCCCCTCCTGGCCGCGTACCAGGCCGCGTGCCCTCAACATGGGGGATGCCTTGGGGAAAGGAGAGCCCTGCGGTCCCCCCACCCCAAAGCACCTTGTCCCCATGTTGATGAGGACAAGGGCCTCTTCCCGACAACCCTGGCCGTTGGTTGTCAGGGTCTGCGGGCGGGGGGCTTATCGGAATCCGGGAGCCCCCTTTAATAAGTATGGGGTACGATGTACCCCTACCCATTCACCTAAGGGAAGAAAGTGTAAATAAAAAACACAAACACAATAAAATACACAGCTCCGGGGGTCTTCTTCCGTCTTGGGGGTCTTCTCGCCGGCTTTCTCCTTGGTCGCCATCGCCGTCTGGGGGTCTTGTTCCGACTTCGGGGGTCTTTTCCCGCTCTTCTGTTCTTCTTGCCGGGCCTCCGCTTTCTTCTTCCAGCTCTTTTACTAGCGGTGGCCCAGGCTTCTGTCGCCGTCGCTGTCGCCTTCTGCTTCTTCCTCTTCTTTCTTCATCCGATGTTGACTCAACGCTGTCCCCTCTTCTAATGGCTCAGACATGTTGTGCTGCCAGTTATATAGGGACAAGGGGCGGGTCACCGGCTCATGTCACATGGTGACCCCGCCCCCTTATGATGTCACAGTCCCGGAGGATGCCCACTGTTCAGTGAATAGTAATGATGTGCATTAACCTATAGCAACCAATCAGTGAGCGCTAATAATGTGCAGTAACCTCTAGCAACCAATCGGCAAGCAGAAGTGATGTGTTGTAACCTCTAGCAACCAGCCAGTGAGCGGTAAGGATAGGCTGTAACCTCTGGCAAACAATTGTAATCGCTGCGTGATCTGCTGCAGTAAACTGATTTTGAGTCTATCTGCTATTTTTTTCTATGTCTCAGAATGGAGGGGGAGGCATGAAAATGTTTGCCCAGGGCCCGGGGACTTCCTTTGCTAGTCCCGTCTACCTGGAGTCACGTTCTAAATAAACGGACTTTACTCTGTGTGTGGGGCAAGTCCGTTCATTTCAAAAGTCCCGCGGACTAGCACACAGACGGCCGGATTGTCCGCCGGACTGCCGAGGCCAGCGGTCAATTTTAAGTCAAAACATCAAACTAAGTCTGCCGGACTTATGGGAAGAAAAAGTCCGCCGGAGCCCACACACGGGCGGCGACGAAAGAGAAAGCCGGGCTCCTCCGCTAGTAAAAGAGCTAGCAGAAGATAGCGGAAGAGTCCGGCGAGGAGACCCCCCAAGACGGAAGAAGACCCCGGAGCTGTGTAATAAAGTATTTTAAAAACCTGTGTTGTGTTTTTTTATTTACACTTTTTTCCCTTAGGTGAATGGGTAGGGGTACATCGTACCCCATACTCATTCACATAGGGTGGGGGGCCGGTATCTGGGGGCCCCCTTATTGAAGGACCTCTTGGCGTTTAGCCAGGTCGGTTGACCGCCTTAATAATGCCCGTAGGAAGATTAATCAGGAGGCCAGCAGGTTTTTCATCAGGAATGGAGGGTTGGCTATTAGGCACACTGAGCTGGAGGTTGACACTTGGCGGTACCTGAGGGCAGACGGTGTTCACCTTACTGCAGTGGGCACGGACATGTGGGCCATAGGCATCCAAGATGGTATAGAGAGAGCATTAAGGGTGTGGAGGTGCTCACAAGGTTAAGGTTTTAACCTTGTTTGCTATGGCGGATGTTGGCTGTGCAGGTAAAGGAAGATACCCCCTCCCCTCAGAGAACTTGATGCAGTAACCATTGGAGATATGGGCCCGTTGTTGATATTCCGTATAAGGATTTGTATGGAATATGGTGGATGGGTGCACTGCGGGAATAGTTGGTTGTCTTTGAGCTAGTATGTCAGCTTGAGGCCTAGTTACAGTTAATATGACCGCAGTGCATGATTGATAGGTTGGTAAAATGGGTGTGGGGGGGGGGGGGGGGTCATGTCCTGCAGAAGACCAACGCTACATTTCAATATCTGATGTTGTTGTTTATGTTTATTATTGTTATTTTAATAAAGGGGCTGCTACGGCCAATAAGCACTCCAACAACGGTGTGGTCTCCTTTAATGGGAAAAGGGTGTGGTATGGAGTGGTTTAGCCGGGTAGCACAAGCAAACAATATGTTATACTATGGTCAAGAACAGCCCGCAGCAAAGCCCAAAAGCAATAAGCGCAGGGCTGACATGAGTAGAGTTAACATTAGCTTGGTGTATGGCCGTTTAAGAGAGTGGGTGGAGTCAGGGGAAAGTATAGTGAAGCTCAGCCCGCCCCAGCGTCAGTGCTGGGAAGAGAAAGGCTCCCGTCCTCCCTCCCATTTTTTCTTTGTTACAGGTGGCATTTAATATATTTCTTTCAGGTTTTCTTCAAGGATGTCGTAGCAGTGGCGGATGTTGGCTGTGCAGGTAAAGGAAGATACCCCCTCCCCACAGAGAACTTGCTGCGGGACCTATTGGAGATATGGGCCCGTTGTTGATATTCCGTATAAGGATTTGTATGGAATATGGTGGATGGGTGCACTGCGGGAATAGTTGGTTGTCTTTGAGCTAGTATGTCAGCTTGAGGCCTAGTTACAGTTAATATGACCGCAGTGCATGATTGATAGGTTGGTAAAATGGGTGTGGGGGGGGGGGGTCATGTCCTGCAGAAAACCAACGCTACATTTCAATATCTGATGTTGTTGTTTATGTTTATTATTGTTATTTTAATAAAGGGGCTGCTACGGCCAATAAGCACTCCAACAACGGTGTGGTCTCCTTTAATGGGAAAAGGGTGTGGTATGGAGTGGTTTAGCCGGGTAGCACAAGCAAACAACATGTTATACTATGGTCAAGGATTCCTCCAGCTATCCTATGACCTAGAACCCCGGTGTTAATCACTCTTCCCACTGTCCACACAACAAACAGTAGCTTGCCAACTGTCAGGAACCATGAAACCGACTGAAAATGCAGTAAAAATCAAAACTTTTAATAATATGGTAAAAATGGTACAACTGGTAAACGTAGTCAAAACATAGTCAGGGTTCGGTAGCCAAATCTGGTAGTCAGAACAAGACAGGAAATCAGGAAGCCAGAGATCAGCGTAGTCGTTGGCAGCATGCAGGATCATGAACCAGAAGGGCCGTCAGCCAGGCAAGTCTTCAACAGGAACACAGCAGAGAGTCTCTAGATATGTTGACCAAGGCGAAGGCAATTGATGAAATGAACCAGGCAGTTTAACCACTTCAGCCCCGGACCATTTGGCAGCCAAAGGACCAGAGGTCTTTTTTCAATTTCGCACTGCACTACTTTAACTGGTAATTGCGCGGTCATGCAATTTTGTAACCAAACGAAATTTGCGTCCTTTTCTTCCCACAAATAGAGCTTTCTTTTGATGGTATTTGATTGCCTCTGTGATTTTTATTTTTTGCGATATAAACGGAAAAAGAGCGAAAATTTTGAAAAAAAAAGAGATTTTCTACTTTTTGTTATAAAAAAAATCTAATAAACTCAATTTTAGTCAAACATTTGGGCCAAAATGTATTCAGCCACATGTCTTTAGTAAAAAAAATGCCAATAAGCGTATATTTATTGTTTGCGCAAAAGTTATAGCGTCTACAAACTAGAGTACATTTTCTGGAATTTACACCGCTTTTAATTTATGACTGCCTATTTCATTTCTTGAGGTGCTAAAATGGCAGAGAAGTACAAAACCCCCCCAAATGACCCCATTTTGGAAAGTAGACACCCCAAGCTATTTGCTGAGAGGCATGTTGAGCCCATTGAATATTTTTTTTTTTAGTCCCAAGTGATTGAATAAAGACAAAAATAAAAAAGATTTTTTTTTTTTTCAAAAAGTTGTCACTAAATGATATATTGCTCACACATGCCATAGTTATATGTGGAATTGCACCCCAAAATACATTTTGCTGCTTCTCCTGAGTATGGGGATACCACATGTGTGGGACTTTTTGGGAGCCTAGCCGCGTACGGGGCCCCGAAACCCAAGCACCGCCTTCAGGATTTCTAAGGGTGCAAATTTTTGATTTCACTCCTCACTACCTATCACCGTTTCGAAGGCCATAAAATGCCAAAATAGCACAAAACCCCCCCAAATGACCCCATTTTGGAAAGTAGACACCCCAAGCTATTTGTTGAGAGGCATGGTGAGTATTTTACAGCTCTCATTTGTTTTTGAAAATGAAGAAAGTAAAGAAAAAAAATTTTTTTTTTCTTTTTTTCAATTTTCAAAACTTTGTGACAAAAAGCGAGATCTGCAAAATACTCACCATACCTCTCAGCAAATAGCTTGGGGTGTCTACTTTCCAAAATGGGGTCATTTTGGGGGGTTTTATGCCATCTGGGCATTCCATGGCCTCCGAAACTGTGATTGGCAGTGAGAAGTGAAATAAAAAAATTACACCCTTAGAAAGCCTGAAGGCGGTGCTTGGTTTTTGGGGTTCCGTACGCGGCTAGGCTCCCAAAAAGTCCCACACATGTGGTATCCCCGTACTCAGGAGAAGCAACAGAATGTATTTTGGGGTGTATTTCCACATATGCCCATGACATGTTTGAGCAATATATCATTTAGTGACAACTTTTTGTAAAAAAAATATATATATTTTTTTTTTTTCATTATTCAATCTCTTGGGACAAAAAAAAAAATATTTAATGGGCTCAACATTGCTCTCATCAAATAGCTTGGGGTGTCTACTTTCCAAAATGGGGTCATTTGGGGGGGGTTTGAACTGTCCTGGCATTTTATGCACAACATTTAGAAGCCTATGTCACACGTCACCCACTCTTCTAACCACTTGTAGACAAAGCCCTTTCTGACACTTTTTGTTTACATGAAAACATATTTTTTTTTTTTGCAAGAAAATTACGTTGAACCCCCAAACACTATATATAATGTTAAAGCAAAGGCCCTACAGATTAAAATGGTGGGTGTTGCATTTTTTTTTTTTCCACACAGTATTTGCGCAGCGATTTTTCAAACGCATTTTTTGTGGAAAAAATACACTTTTTTTTATTTTAATGCACTAAAACACACTATATTGCTCAAATTTTTGATGAAATAAAAAATATGATCTTAGGCCGAGTACATGGATACCAAACACGACATGCTTTAAAATTGCGCACAAACACGCAGTGGCGACAAACTACATACATTTTTAAAAGCCTTTAAAAGCCTTTACATGATACCACATTAGATTCACGGAGGAGGTCTACTGCTAAAATTACTGCCCTCGATCTGACCTTCGCGGTGATACCTCACATGCATGGTGCAATTGCTGTTTACATATGACGCCAGACCAACGCTTGTGTACGCCTTTGCGCAAGAGAAGGGGGGCAGGGGTGCTTTTTTTATTTTTTTTTGTTTTTTTTTTTATTTATTTAGCTTTTTTATTTTATTTTTAAACTGTTCCTTCCATTTTTTTTCTTTGTTATGATTTTTATTGTTATCTCAGGGAATGTAAATATCCCCTATGATAGCAATAGGCAGTGACAGGTACTCTTTTTTTGAAAAAATTGGGGTCTATTAGACCCTAGATCTTTCCTCTGCCCTCAAAGCATCTGACCACACCAAGATTGGTGTGATAAAATGCTTTCCCAATTTCCCAATGGCGCGGTTTATATCCGGGAGGGGGGACATTCCCTCCCACTGCTTGTAAAAGCAGTCTAGAGGCTAATTACCCGCTAGAATTGCTTTTACATGAAAGCCGATCACTGGCTGAAAAGAATGATACCAAGATGATACCTAAACCTGCAGGCATCATTCTGGTATAACCATTCAAAGTCCAGCAACATACTGGACATATATTGTAATCTTTTTTTTTTTCATGCAGCCTCTTGGCTGAACGAAAAAAAGAGATTGATTGGTGGGTATGCCCACCATTAGAATACCTCCCTTCATCCACCCACTTCTAATGATGGGCATACATGCACCATTTATATATGCCGATGCATGGGGGCATCCTCCCGCAAAAGTTATGCCGTGTACACACGGTCGGAATTTCGACCGTATGTACGTGGCATTAGGAGCCAATCGCTCCTCCCCCCCCCTGCTGCCCCCATGCTTCGGCATATATGCTCTTTTTTTTAACTGTGGTGGTGAAATCACCTCCTACAGCGTTGGAGTCGCGGCTTTATGTATCGTGGGAGCAAACGCTGTTGCTGTCAAGATAAATAAATCCGCGTTGCAACTGAATGGCGCACCTGAAAACAAAAAAATGCTTAACACTAAAACACAGTAAACAAAATTACATACCTGAAAAGCAAGCATGATAAAACATGATAAAACATAATAAAACATTGCAGAATAGAATGGAGTAAAAAAAGAGCAACAATAGAGAGAGAATAGAGTGAGAGAGAGAACAATAAAACGACAACTATTTTATTTTTTTTTTATTTTTTTGAGATTCACAGGTAAAAAAGCTCCTGACTGAAGCGACTGAATCAAAACGCTACCACAAAAAAAATGTTAGCGATCGCAGGGATCAGGCCTGACTCTGCGAACGCTGCAGTTATGTGTGCTTAGTGTTTTGTAAGTGACAGTGATCGATCGATACTGCACTTGGGTGGGCTGGGCTGGGCGGGGGGGAAAACGCAGGTGCTAGCAGGTATCTGGGCTGATCCCGCTAACAATGCGTTTTTTTTTTGGAACCCTAAACTGCTGGGACGCTAGTATAGATCTGATCAGATCAGATATTGATCTGTTCAGATACTGTGCCACTAAGGGAGGTGTATGCTTTGTGCGTGGGTGTTTGCGGTACTGGCACTAACCTGGGGCGACGCAGACCTTATTTGACCCTAAAACCTAATTGATATCACCCGCCGGGCGATCAGGGGGTTAAACCGTTATTGGGTAATAAATGGCGGGTGCCCTGACAGTATAAAAAACAAGCTAACTAACCAGCGTCACCCATAACAGTAATACAAAAAAAAACTGGTTACCTAGCGACACTAATGCAGCGATCAGAAAAACGATCGCTTAGTGACACTGGCAAAAGGGGGTGAAAGGGTTAACTAGGGGCAATCAGGGGGTTAAAACCTTTATTAGGTAATATATGGGGGTACCTGACGCTATATAAAAACCTGACGGGGAACCTAAATAACGAAATAACTAACTGGCTAACCAGCGTCACCAGTGACAGTTATACAGTGATCACTGGTGAAAGGGTTAACTCTAGGGGCAATCAGGGGGTTAAAACCTTTATTTAGGTTGTAATATGGGGGTACCTGACCTATAAACCTATTTATGAACCTATATAAACATGGCGGTTACCTAAAAAAAAAAAAATGGTTACCTAGCGACACTAATGCAGCGATCAGAAAAACGATCGCTTAGTGACACTGGCAAAAGGGGGTGAAAGGGTTAACTAGGGGCAATCAGGGGGTTAAAACCTTTATTAGGTAATATATGGGGGTACCTGACGCTATATAAAAACCTGACGGGGAACCTAAATAACGAAATAACTAACTGGCTAACCAGCGTCACCAGTGACAGTTATACTGTGATCACTGGTGAAAGGGTTAACTCTAGGGGCAATCAAGGGGTTAAAACCTTTATTTAGGTTGTAATATGGGGGTACCTGACCTATAAACCTATTTATGAACCTATATAAACATGGCGGTTACCTAAAAAAAAAAAATGGTTACCTAGCGACAGCAGTGACACTAATACAGCGATCAGAAAAACGATCGCTTAGTGACACTGGCAAAAGGGGGTGAAAGGGTTACCTGGGGGGCAATCAAGGGGTTAAACCTTTATTAGGGGGGGGTAGGGGGCTACCTTGGACCTAAAACTAACTGCACTGACAGTTATTACAGTCACACTGACACTAAATGCAGTGATCAGTAAAAAAATGATCACTGCAATTAGTGACACTGTGACTGGGGGGGGAGGGGGTGCTCTGGGGGGTGATCTGGGGGTGACAGGGGGGTGTTTTGTGTGCCTATGTGTACTGGTGTCAGTGTACTGTTGGTGCACTAACCTGTACATGTTGACAGCTCGGCGTTCCGGTCACATAGACCGGCGCACCGAGCGTGACATCACTTCCTCTGCCTGTGTTTTGATTGACACAGACAGAGGAAGCATCTGATTCGCCAGGAGCGATCGCGAGGGGGTGGCCAGAAACCACTGGCCGTCCCCTCATCCCGGATCGCTCCTGAAGCGATCCCGACCGTCCCCGCCGGCCGGGGGGGGTCCGATCGGACCCCCCACGCGCCTGAAGAATGGCACGTACAGGTACGTGGTTCTGCCTGTACGTGCCATTCTGCCGACGTATATGTACATGGGGCGGTCGGGAAGTGGTTAAATAGCCAGAAGGGGCAGGCTGTGGGCTTGACTGATGAGCAGGAGATGATCAACAGGTGAGCCACTGTGGAACGATAAGCACTGGCAATTAACCGACAGCTGAGCAACTTGAGCACAGAGGAAGGGCTGAGAGCCCAGCCCTGACACCACCACCTAGTAGTTTGTCTGTTGACTGGTCTGCTAGGCAACCACACACACAGATCTCCGTCTGGAAGATCTGCATACAGAAATAAATCCTTACAGAGGTTCATCCTGTGACAGGAGCATGTCAGAATGTCTGCGATCCACCAGAGGGACTGGCTCTGTGTGAATTACCCCGACCATATCTCAGGGTTCTCTTTTTTTTTTTTTTTTAATATGGATGTGGGCTGGACTTTAGCCCTTGGCCAATCAACCCTGGGGGATGTTTCTGTCCCAGCCCACAGGACATTCTATGTTCTAAAGTGACCAGGATCAAATGGGCCCTGGACGGTTCTGATAGCTGGGTCGAGGATTGGATATTTGACAGCAGCGCGTCAGTCCAATCACTACAATACCGATCAGTGCCTGGCTGTCGCGTTCAGGCTCCATATATCCATTTTGTGTTTTTCTCCGGGATTCTACATACGCTAACAAAATACAGTTTTACATGTACACGTAGCCCAACATGTGTACCATCAGAGGGAATCATTTTCATCTTCCTGCACCTGATATTTTAGCTTTTATGAGAGATAAAATATATTCCTTTGATCCTCTGACATTAATCAAAGCTGGCAGACCATTCGTGGGCCTTCTCACTGTCCCCTGCTGGTTCTTGTGGAGGAAATGACTAGGACTCTTCTTTGAGGTTCAGGAAGGTGACAGCTCTATCCAAGGATAGGACAATTTTTTTGGCATCTAGGTGTCACTCCTGGACTAGAGCCTTGTACTGTCCTTTTCAAATGCTAATTGAAGAACATATGTCTATGACTAACTACCACACAAACTACATCTACCATTAGATACTTCTATAGGTCAGGTCAGATCTCAGCTATTGGCAAAACCTATGTTACAAGGAGCTTCCCTCATTTCTGCAAAAACGAATGCCGTGTACACGCGGTCGGAATTTCCGATGAAAACAATCCGATGGGAGCTTTTCATCTGATTTCCCGACCGTGTGTATGCCCATCGGTCTTTTTATGTCTGCATTTCCGACAGAATTTGGATTGAGAGCCTGTTCTTAATTTTTCAGACGGAAAACCCTTCTATCGGATTTTTCGTGTGTATGCAATTCCGACATGCAAAATTCAGACGCATGCTCGGAGCATTAAACTTCCCTTTTATAGTGCCGTCGAACGTGTTGTATGTCGTGGTGTTATTGACCATCGAAATTTGGTGTGACCGTGTGTAGGCAAAACAGTTTGAGCGAAATTCCGTCGGAATTCCGACGGGAAAACCATCAGAGCTTTTTCCAACGAGAATTCCGATCGTGTGTACACGGCATAAAAAATCAGCAGCTACAAAAAACTGTAGCTGCTGACTTTTAATAAACAGACATTCACCTGCCTCAGCGGTCTTCGTGTCCCAGGCACCGACATGTTAACTGTAGCCAGCAGGTTGTGACCTCTTGCATCTTCACATCAAGCTGCCCACTGGGCACTGCACGAGCCGTGCTGCGATTTGTGAATGGTCCAGCAGTCGTCTGGGACGTTATGTGTCCCACAAAGCTATGTGTAGGGGGAGGAAAACTTCCGGTGGATCTGCCATGGTGATTAGACCGGAAGTGGATGTGGGTTCCTGTCAAAATCAGTCTGTCAGGGTATGGGCACCTCTGTTGTGTCAATGACTCTGCTTGCTGGGCCACCTGGAATGCTGGACAGTTCCCTGGACAATTCCTTGAATGATCCTGCCTTGAACGAGCCATTTGCTCATCCCATGAATTTCCTGATGTAAGCCATGTCTCTGCTCTTCCTGTTTACCAAATGTTTGTGCTTTCTCTGGCCAAGATCTTGCTTTTGTCTCTCCTGCTGCGGTCAGTATCTTCGATACCGTTCGTTACCGACCTTTCTCTTGTTCCTCGACTATGTTTCTGCTTAATCACAACCTGCGACTATTCATTACCGATCTTTGGCTTGTTCCGTGACTACACTTCTGCTGGATCGCTACCTAGTATATCTGCTACTGAACCCCAGCTTGCTCACCTGCTGGTGGGACAAGCCTATGGACTGCGACCTGGTACTAAGATGCAGCAAAGCCCATCTCCACCATCAGGAGCTCTGGTGAATACAAGATAGTACTTAGACCCCCCCCTTAGGTGAGCCCATGTCATCAGCCAGGCTGACCTGCTTGTATATCTGTCTTGCTTGTCAGTGGCTGCTGCTCCACTACTAAAGCTACTGGCCTTCGAGCCTGACTCCAGCCAGTCACACTAATACAGTGATTAGTGATACTACTGTACTGAGGACACTGGCTGAGTGATCAGGAGAGCAATCAGGAGGTTAACTGTGTGCCTAACAAGTGCATGCAACTATATGTATGCTACTTTTACTTACAGATCTGGCTGGAGTCTCTCCTTGCTTTCAGTTCTGAATGCCAACTGAAAGCAGGGGGAAATGCAGCTGGAATCTGTGTGTTTTGTTTACAAACACACAGATCTGTGCTGTGATTGGCCACATCCGATCAGCAGGTATACAGTCAAATTATTGGCTGTAAGCTGCTGACAAACTAGTGCTGTGTCCAATCACAGCACAGATTAGGAGGGGGTGCACACATGAGTGCCTGTAATGTAGGAAGTTCACCACAATGTACATGTACGTCACAGTTTCCGAGGGAGCATATGTACTGCTGGCAGTTGGCAATGGGATAATATCATGAATAGAGCATTAGACATGTGCGATTAGTTTTCGTACGAATCGGAAATTCGTACAAATTTTTCAAAATTCGTACATTTGTACGAATCCGAATTACGAATTTTTACGAATACGAATTCTGTACGAAATACGAAATTTCGTTTACGAATTTCCAAAGATCCAAATTATCCAAATCCAAAATAGCAAATAACTAATTTCAACTAATAGGAAAGAAATTATAGTGGATATAACGAATGATTCGAATAAATTTGAGATTCAGCATAACGAATATCGACACTCTACGAATAATAACGAATTATCCGAAAACGTATTAACGTTACATAACACAAGTCTATTGTCTACCAATCACTCAGAGGAAGTACGAAATACGAAATTTCGTATTCGTAAACAAAATTTCGTATTTCGTACTTCCTCTGAGTGATTGGTGAACAATAGACTTGTGTTATGTAACGTTAATACATTTTCGGATAATTCGTTCTTATTCGTAGTGTGTCGATGTTCGTTATCCAAATTAACGATTCGTACGAAATTCGTATTTCGTACGAATCCGAATTAAATTTCGTACACGAATTACAAATTTTTTTTTTTTATACGAAACAAAACAATTTTTTTGACGGCTCCCATGTCTATAGAGCATACATCCCACTTATAACAAAATGTCTCTTCACCGTATCCAGAAATATATATAAAAAGTATTTTATGTATCTGTGTATTATGTTTCTATTTATGTTAAACGGAATAGCTAGGTATCATAATGCAGCAGCAATTAAGAATTAAGTTGCAGATATTTTGTGAGAAAAATAACTGATTTTAAAGATTCGATTCCCAATGACTTCAGTGGGCTTTGGATTAACATTCAGAGATTAGGAGCAGTTATTATTATTCACGATTTATATAGCTCCAACAGTTTACGCAGCGCTTTACAATGTATAGGGGGACAACACAATTACAGTACAGTTCAATACAAAAGGTACAGGAGGGCCCGGCTCGTAGAGCTTACATTCTAAAGGGACGGGGTGGTGGTACAAAACGTAATAACTGCAGAGAATGATTTGATGGGGGTGGTTCGGGGACAGTTGTTGTTAGGTGGGTGTGGGATAGGCTTCCCTGAATAAATGAGTTTTCAGGGATCTCAAAGGTGGACAGGGTAGAGGCTGATGAACATAATGGGGCAGGGAGTTCCAGAGGATGGGAGAGGCTCTGGAGAAGTCCTGAAGGCGAGTATGGGAGGAGGTAACAAGGGAGCTAGAGAGCAGGAGGTCCTGGGAGGAGCGGAGGGGACGATTTGGGTGATATCTGCAGATGAGGTGGGTGATGTAGATGGGGGCGATGTTGTGGATGGCTTTGTATGCTATGGTTAGCATTTAGAATTTTACATGGCGGGGTAGGGGAAGCTAGTGAAGGGATTGGCAGAGAGGAGCAGCAGTCATGGATCGATTAGTGAGGTGTATTAGTCTAACAGCAGCATTCATAATAGACTGAAGGGGGGATAGCCTGCTTAAGGGTAGGCCATTAAGGAGGGAGTTGCAGTAGTCAAGGCGGGAAATAATCAGGGAGTGAATGAGTTGCTTTGTGGTGTCATTAGTCAGGAAGGGTGGAATTCTGGAGATGTTGCGGAGGTGAAGGTGGCAGGATTTAGCCAGTGATTGGATATGGGGGCTGAAGGAGAGGTCAGAGTCAAGGATTACACGCAGGACCCTGGCATGTGTGGAGGGGCAATTGGTTGTATTAATGGTGAAGTCACAGGGGGGGGACCGTGAAGGAGGAAATATAACAAGCTCAGTTTTAGAAAGATTGATTTTGAGGAAGTGAAGTGTTTGAGATCCGTGAGGAGATCGAGGGGGTGAGTTGAGTAGGTGAGAGCTAGATCTGGGTGTCGGCTGCATAGAGGTGGTATTGGAAACCATGGGAGGTTATCAACTGGCCCAGGAAAGAGGTATAGAGTGAGAATAGGAGGGGCCCAAGGACGAAACCTTGGGGTACCCCAACAGAACGAGGAAGGGGAGCGGAGGAAATGGAGTTGTAAGTGACCCTGAAAGTGCGCTGAGATAGGTAGGAGGAGAACCAAGATAAAGCAGAATCGCGGAGGCCAAGGGAGTGTAATTTGCTGAGGAGGAGCAGGTGGTCAACTGTGTCAAAGGCAGCAGAGACGTCTAATAGTATGAGTATGGAGTAGTGGCCGTTGGTTTTAGCAGTTAGTAGGTCATTGGTGAGTTTTAGTAGGGCAGTTTCAGTGGAATGTTGTGGGCGGAAGCCGGACTGTAGGGGGTCGAGAAGGTTGTTGTCCATGAGGTAGCGACTCATTTGGTCATGGACAAGGCGTTCAATGAGCTTGGAGGCAAACGGGAGTTCGGCAAAGTTCAGCAAACCTCCCGGAATGTTCCACTCATCCCTACACTCCACTGTGATATCTCTGATGTAAAACGAGGTCTGCTTTCCATGCATAACATTTTCCACACTCAGGGCAGGAAAATGGTTTCTCCCCAGTGTGAGATCTCTGATGTCTAACAAGGACTGATTTATCTGAAAAACATTTCCCGCACTCTGGGCAGGGATACGGCTTCTCTCCTGTGTGAGATCTCTGGTGCCTAACAAGGTATGATTTCCATGTAAAACATTTTCCGCACTCAGAGCAAAAATATGGCTTCTCCCCTGTGTGCAACTTCTGATGTATAACAAAACTTGTTTTCTTTGAAAAACATTTTCCGCATTCAGGACAGGAATACAGCTTCTCCTCCGTGTGCAATCTCTGATGTATAAGAAGGTCTGATTTCTTTGTATAACCTTTCCCGCACTCAGGGCAGTAATACGGCTTCTCTCCCGTGTGAGATCTCTTGTGTCTGACCAGGATTGATTTCTGTGAAAAACTTTTCCCGCACTCAGGGCAGGAATATGGCTTATTCCCAGTGTGAGATCTCTGATGGACAGTAAGACTTGATTTCTGTATAAAACATTTTCCACATTCTTGACAGGAATGGGGCTTCTCACCCGTGTGAGATCTCTGATGTACAGTCAGACTTAATTCAGAGCTAAAACTTTCCCCATACTCAGGCCAGGAAAAATTCTCCTCCCTCTGAATTCCGGCACCATCCCTCACAGTACGAGGTCGCTCAGAGTCAGAGGGATTTGATGGTCCATCCACACTGTGAAGTCCTTCATCTATAGCTGAGCTCATTGTCTTTTCTCCTGCACAATCTCTTGTGATGTCCTCATTTTCCATTTTACAACCTGGAGATAAAGTGAGACGATCCTTTGAGGGTTCATCGATGATGTGTCCTGGAAAGATATAAAAACATGATCGTTCTATATGAGAGGGTTTGTTCACTTAAATCAACATTCAATCTGGGTCAGGTAGACTTGAGTGAGCAGATGTTCTCTGTGGTTGATTGGGAGCCAGTGTCCCAACAACTAGTGATGTATCCTGACCCATTCAGTGGTCAGCCAAGTATTGCCCACTGCCCAAAATAAATTTGTGGGGTCCTCCCAAAATTTATACCAGACCCTTAAGATGTGTTATGGACATTAGGAGGGAACTCCATGAAAAAAACAATAAAAAAAGTGCAAGGTTCCCCTAAAATCTATAACAGACCCTTATCTGAGCATGTAGCCTAGCAGGCCAGGAAAGGAGGACCCCCTTCTGAAGCATACCAAACATGCCCTCAACATGGGGGGGTACCCTAGAAAAGGACCTATGATGAGGACAAAGGCCTCTTCCCCACAAGCTTGACCTGGTAGGTGTTGGGGTCTGTGGGTGGGGGGCTTATCAGAATCTTGAAATCACCTTTAAAATAAGGGGACCTCAGATAACCATCCCCATACATGAATGAGTAAAGGGTACATAATACTCCTATTCATTCACAAAAAATAGAAAGTAAATAAACACAAACACACACACACTGATAATTCCTTTATTGAAATACATACCGTGACAGACCTAGCCGGGACAGAGGCTGTTGGAGGGGACGGAATGCGAGCCTCTTGCCTTGTGATAATGGGCCCTGTTATTTGGGGGAACGGTGCTCTTTGTGAGCTGTATGCCTGGGGACCGCTGAGCTGGTTTTACTTGGATTTAGGTCCATGCCGCCCCCCAAGACACATAGACTCTGGATATGTATATGCCATATCAGCAATAGACTGGTCAAACTGTTGGGACACAAGCTGTCAGATGCTAATGTCATCAACTCCAGCCAGCCTGTCTGTTGTCTTGTGTAATGTAAATGAGGCTGGTCTGGCTTGATACAGATTCTAGGGAGTATTTCACCTATTGTTGTATGTGCTTATTAACCCTGCTATTGAATGAAGGAGTCCAGTGTTGATTAAGATAATTAGCTCATGCTAATTAGGTTAGGTTTTAGTCATCTGGCTGTATAAATTTGTGTGACATGTCAAATAAAAGTTCATTCCTGATGTACTCCAAGACTGGTGTTGTCTAGTTCTTGGGGGCTCCTATAGCCAGATCCATTGGACTCATGTTCCAGGACTTGGGAAGCATTTACGGCGGACACCTTGAGTACAGGATCCGTCACACATACCACAATGAAAATCCTTCATCAATCATGTAGTTCAGCAATGCAGATACAAGCCATTTACAGTGAACACGATCCACGTCCGATGGCTGCTCACAATGAATGACAGCTCCCTAGCTGAATATAATCATTTTAGGTCAATGATGTCATCCAAGATCCCCTGTGGCATAACTGACCAATTATAGTCATGTCTACATTTGGTCATTGACGTCACCTGAGAGATCCCCCTCTTTGTTTCCATTCAGCTGTGGGGCCCAAGAGCTGTCATTTGCAGAAAGTGAATGACATGATTGGATGTGTTTGTTGTTTCATTCGTTATGATTGACGTGGATCTGTATCGCTGGCCGACAGGGTTGATTCATTTTTAAAGGGGGGGCTTCCAAATTCCAACAAGCCCACCACTTGAACACCCCCAAAGCCAACGAGCCAGGGTTGTGAGGAAGAGGCCCATGTCCTTATCAACATGGGGACAAGGGGCGACTCCCCCCTGGCAATGTACACCCTTCAAGTTAAGGGCGTGTAGCCTTGTATGGTACAGGACGGGGGGCACATGCCTGGCATAGCGTTTGCAGAGCGTTACTATAGACTTGAATGGGAGACATTGAAAGGCTTCAGACTTGACATTTTTTTTTTTGAAGCGAAGAGACGCGACGCTAACACTTCATGTTTTGATAATGTGAACAGCACTGTGTGCTTTCCTTTGTATCATTTACATGAGGGGCGTTTTTAGAGAGATAACAGAAGAATATGTTATGGCTCACCTGTGCTGATCTCTGTAGGAGTGTCCTCCTCTTTGAATGTAATCGTCATTCCATCCTCCTCCGTATATTGCTGATCATCCCTCACATACGTCTCTTCTACATCGCCCTCAACTTTCATGTCCATCAGATCTTCACCCTAAACCAACAGAATGGAAGAAAATATTATCTGTAAAATAGAAGTATTTATGATGTGAGATCACATAGAAAATATCATCTTGTAGAGTCCACACATCATCTCCACATGTCAGAGTGTTCAATCACTTTATGTTCCCGACCCTCAACTCCACCTACCTGATGATGGTGAGGGATGGTGTGACCTTCCTGTGTGGAATCCCGGGAATACAGAGGACGGGGACATCTCTCTGGTGGGTTTCTCTTATTAGGTGGCTCCATTATATCTTTGTGTCCTGAAAACTTCTCCATCACACCATACTCCTCATCCTCCTCTTTAGATTCTTCTTTAATAACAATATTATCATGCCCAAGGTTTCCACTCTGAAAGATATAATAATTATTATACATTGTAACAAACAGGCTGTGTATAAATCATAACTCCCACTGATTGTCAATCATCTACCTGATGATGGTGAGGGATGGTGTGACCTTCCTGTGTGGAATCCCGGGAATACAGAGGACGGGGACATCTCTCTGGTGGGTTCCCATTACTGGATCCATCTGTAGGAAACACACACACTGACTGAATACATTATTTCTAGGTGTTTATCAGATGATGGGGGATCTAGGTGGACCCTCCGTACTGCTCTCTCCTTTACAATAAAGTCTCCTCTTACCCGGTGATGTGAGGGGCGGCTGATTGTCCATCATGACGTCCTTGTAGAGATCCTTGTGTCCTTCTAAATACTCCCACTCCTCCATGGAGAAATAGACAGTGACATCCTGACACCTTATAGGAACCTGACACACCCAATGATACAGTCACCATCCAGACACATCCCTTGTCTGTTACTGGATAATGTCCCAGAATTCCCAGCACCGCTCACCTCTCCTGTCAGCAGCTCCATCATCTTCTTGGTGACTTCTAGAATCTTCTGCATGTTGTGTCTCTCGGGTTTTAGGGAGTCACATGGAGGCACTGTGATGGTCATATGATCACCTGACTTCAGAAGAGAAAATCTCTGTATTGAAAAACCAATAGGAATATCATGTTAGAATCCCTGAATCCTCCTCACCTCTCCAGTCAGGTCTGTGTTTTATTAATCGAGATAAGAGTGATGTCATGTGACCCCCCAGAATCCTCCTCACCTCTCTAGTCAGGTTTGTGTTTTAATAATAGAGATAAGAGTGATGTCATGTGACCTCCCAGAATCCTCCTCACCTCTCCGGTCAGCAGGTAGATGATCTCCAGGGTGAGGTTTAGTATCCTCTCAGTCATGTGACTCCAGTCCTCCTCCATCTTCATTGATGTGGTCATGTGATCTTTGTAGGTTTCTCTGTAGATGAAGAATGATTTGCACTGTATTGGTTGTACAATGTTAGGATGGAGACGTAAGGGGTTAATAGTCGGGCTACCCTCAGTGGGAATTGGCGCATGTGTACAAAGCTGCTTCTCTCTAGTGTCTGTAATTGTAAATAGCTGCTGCTTGGTAAATATCACACAGACAATTGGTTAAAGACAGGTACTTTCTGTCCCTGCTAGTGGGATTAGAAACACCAGAGGACAGCACCACATGAACTTCAATGCAAGAGCTGCTGCTGCTGCTGTATTTCACGCAGACCAAAAGCAGAAACTATTAGGTAAGTGTTCCTGTGTTCTAATCATTTTACTATTGCAGCTCATGTGTGAATCTGAAGTCTGGTGACAGAAGCGTCTATCTTATTGTTATTATCTCACAGGCACAGTGCCAGATAGCTAGGTTTGTGCTGTTGTATGTGTGTGTGTAGTGGTCACTCTGCTCAAACTTTTTCCAAAATAGAGTTTATATGAAGCATTTGTTAACATAGTTTACTTCTATTCCTTCTAGTCTGAGATTTTCTAGCTAGCTTTAGCTCAGGGCTCAGAAAACAGTATAAGATAGAGCCAGGTTAGACACCCGATGACCCATAGGCAGCTAGAGGTCCAGTGGCATGGCAGATCGGAAACTGTTAGGGATTGAGAAGCAGAGTAGAATGTCTGACAATGAGATGCAATGTAACACCACACACCACTCCTGAATCATGCACCCTACGCATAATACACTCCTGAACCCTGCACCCTGTGCAAAATGCACTCCTAAACCCTGACACTTCTGGTTTTGTTTAAAAAACCAACCAGCCAGGGTTGTGCGGAAGAGGCCTTTGTCTTCAGCAATATGGGGACAAGATGCTTCGGCTTCCTCTATGTTGTGGCTTGTTATGGTTTAGTAGGAGAGGAGGGGTCACACGTATCCTCCCCCCACCCTTAATCTTGTCTGACCAAGCTTCATGCTCGGATTAAGGGTCAGATATGGATTTTTAGGGAAATCTCATCCATTTTTTGCTCAAATCTATACTAGACTAAAAGGGGGTTGGTTTATGAAAACTGGCGATTTTAACCACTTCGCGCCGGAGGGCCGTCCTGGGACGTCCTTGACTTTCCGGGGGTATATCTGAATGATGCCTGCAGCTACAGACATCATTCAGACATCGGCTTTTTCAGCCGGCGATTCCCTGCACCATAAAAACGATCATAGTGACTGTTTCGCCGCTTGATAGTTCTTACTGGCGGCGGGAGGGGACGCCCCCCCCCCCCCCCCCGCCGCCCTCCGGTGCTTCTTGCAACGACCGCCAATGTATTCTCTATGGTCTATGGGCTAAAAAAAAAGCATATATATATATATATATATATATATATATATATATATATATATATATATATATATATATATATATATATATATATATATATATATATATATATATATATATATATAATGTTTGTTTTAATTAATGTAATTTTCTAGCAAAAAAAATTATGAATTTTACATGTAGGAGAGAAATGTCAGAATTGGCCCGGGTGTGAAGTGGTTAAAATCTGGTGCAGCTCTGTACAGAAACAAATCAGCTTCCAGGTTTTATTACCAAAGCTTAAAGTGGATAATGTAGAGAATAAGATTTCCTTTCATTTGAGCCCCGTCTTGCCACACAGATTTACTCCAGCCCTGAGAAATCCTCTTTTATTGTTCAGCTAGAAATATCTTGACAAAGTACTGAAAACTTTGTCAAAAAACGCCCCCTTGCTGTGAGTGACGGGTGATTTACATATCTCATGCACTAGCCTGAGACAGGCACATCCTGTGTAATTATAAAAAGTGAGAAATTCACCCCTCCCCCACATAACAATGATGGAAAGGAATGGTGTATGTGATGTGCCCAACTCTGACTACATACATCTCCCCTATATTCTTCTTGCTGTTCACTCGAGAATACATTTTCTTTCACTCTGATCTGTGGTCTGTGCCTGTCTCAGGCTAGTGCACGAGATATGTAAATCACCTGTCACTCACAGCAAGGGGGCGTTTTTTTGACAAAGTTTTCAGCACTCTGTCAAGATATTTCTAACTGAACAATAAAAGAGGATTGCTCAGGGCTGGAGTAAATCTGTGTGGCAAGACTGGGCTCAAATGAAAGGAAATCTTATTCTCTACATTATGGGTTTAAATCCACTTTAATTGAACAAGCTAAACTGAGAAACCACCATGCACAGCTGATTTTGCACACTCCAGTTTTAGTAAACGAACCCCAAAGGATCTAGCATGTATTACAGGAGGGAATCTACGCTATTTGTTTATTACTCATTCTTGCCATACGATGTGCTACAGCAACATTTACAAAGGAAAAAAATTGCCAGCAAATGACATTTACTTGCTGGCTTCCTAAAAGAAACAGCACACAGATAATATACCCCTATAAAGGCTCCCCAAAACTACTTGGGGGAGAAGCTGGCTATGAAATGCCATTTGCCGACAATGTTAAACAATTTCTTTGCTTTGTAAATGTCAGCACTGCTGCAGCACTTTCTGTACATCACAGAGATGCCCCTTCACAGGCAAGATTAGGACCCCCCCCCCCCAGGCATGTTATGTAAAGGAAGATACGGCTGCACACCACCATCGATTCAACGTATTATATTAATATATTAATACATAAATGTCATAATGACTGCCACCAAGACAGGGACCCAGGAGAGGTGACGCGTTTCACACTTAACTAGTGCTTTTTCAAAACCAGAAGTTTTGAGGAAGCACCAGTTAAGTGTGAAACGCGTCACCTCTCCTGTTTTATTAATAATACCGTATATACTCGAGTATAAGCCGAGTTTTTCAGCACATTTTTTTGTGCTGAAAGTACCCCCCTCGGCTTATACTGGAGTCAAGCACTTTTCTGCAGCAGAGAATTACATTTTCTGACCCAACTTTGGGGCCCCGAATCTCGGGGCCACTTGCTGCTAGGAACCCAAAATTTGGTGTGCAAACCCAGTGGAACCAACACTACAACATATCCATTTGGGGTTCCTAGCACCAAGTGGCCCCGAGATACAGGGTCCCAAATTCGGTCAACTGCGTCCATCTGCAGCAATGTCATTTCAGGACCCTTTGGGTCCAGAGACCCCACATTTTGGCTGCAGCTAGGGGGCATCTAGAAACCTTTAACTACCAAGTTTGAAGTTCAGGGGCCCTATGGCTGCAAATGGGCACAGTGAGGCTGCAAATGGGCATTGTTGACCCTCTTTTCCACTTACAGTAGCTGCGCATTTCTCACCCTAGGCTTATACTCGAGTCAATAAGTTTTCCCAGTTCTTTTGTGGTAAAATTAGGTGCCTCGGCTTATTCGGGTCGGCCTATACTCGAGTATATACGGTAAATCTATCTGGGATCGGTGGTGGTGTGCAGCCGTGTCTTCCTTTTCTCTTACCTTGGTGGTGAGCCGTGGCTTGCACTCAGCCCATTTTGATCCATTGGATTATTTTCACCTGGAGCAGCGTTACCTCTCTCTGGATCTCCATGTTATGTAAAGGAATTAGACATAGTCCAATTCCTTTACATAACATAGTCCACAAGCAAATAGTTTCTACATTGGTACATTATTTTTTTTAACACCCCTTGCCTATTAGCCCAGAAAACTGTAATTTTTTATTTGACAGATTCAGGTCCCACTGATTTCAATAGAGTTTGGGTTTGGCATCTGAACTTTGAAGTTCAACGAACAACACTTCAACCGAACCCAGGAACGTTCATCTCATCTCCAGTGAGAAGGAGACACATCTCCAAAATGAAGAGAATGTTCCGGCCCCGTAAGTGGGGAAATGTCCTGACCCTGAAGGGGTTAATCTAGGTTTCCACACTATATATGTGTGTATCATCATCTGCTGGAGATAAAAGACATCACAGTGACTATGGAGGAAGTGGACGGACATGACGGGGGGGGGGGGGGGGGGGGTTACTGGGTGTAAATAGAAAATAAGATCTTATTACCTCCTCTGCTGCCACTTCCAGCAATGTCTCCTCTCTACTTCCTCCCGACTCACCTCTCACCCGGAACTTCTTATTTATACCTGACATCACTTCCTGTCTGTATCCGACATCACTTTCTGTCTTCCATAGAGACTATCTGTCTCGGTATAAGTGAGATCACCACCTTGTGGAGCTCAGAGGTACTACAGTCCCCAGAATGTTGGGAGCCGTGATCTCCTTTCTGACAGTAAAAGTATAAAGCCTTGTACACACAATCAGATTCTTTTCCCCCTGAACTCAGAGTTGATTTTAGGGAGAAGAAACAGCAATATCACTGCTTTGTGTTTGGTGTTCTGTGTGT
This sequence comes from Lithobates sylvaticus, assembly GCA_028564925.1. Lineage (NCBI taxonomy): Eukaryota > Metazoa > Chordata > Amphibia > Anura > Ranidae > Lithobates > Lithobates sylvaticus. The sequence goes on from CM053028.1 coordinate 584,756,932, forward strand.
TGGTAAATACAGAACTCTGGCCACAGCTGATCAGCAGATATTCAGCCAAAATCATTGGCTGTAACCTGCTGACAAACTCGTGCTGTGTCCAATCACAGCACAGATCAGCAGGGCAGCACGTGCGCCCAAGAACTAGGATGTACACTGCAACAAATCAGTTTGTTGGGGTGCCTGGTTGTGCCGCCCACTATCAGTAAATGAACTGTTAGTGGGCGGCAAATGGTTAAACATAAGGATGTGAATCAATTACCAAAGGCTTTGCCTATGGCATTGGAAAAGACTATGAGTATTAATATCTACTGTTTCCCTGCCCAAAAATAAAGGTGGTCTTGGTCTTCCATTACATTTTACAGTTTAGCTTGTTTATTGAGACATGCCTTGGACTGGCTAACATAGTCATCAAGGTATTCTAACTTACAGTAGAAATAGAGATAGAACAAGCCTATCCCTGGAATCTCTTTGCTTTATTACACACTAATATGAGAAGTCTGCCTGTAGGTGGAATGCAGCTTGGTGCGGCAGCAATAAGTCACACAGGTGTAAAATTAAACTTGTATTGAAGCAATGCAGAAACAGTTCACAACAACCCGTTGGGAAGACTGCCCAACCAGGTTCCAGCCAGAGTGACCACATGCGTAGAGAGGGGCAGAATGGGACCTGGCTGCTTTGTGCCCAATTGGGAAGATGACCAGAAGAGATGCGACTCTATGCTTTGCCTCCATTATCAGCAACCGTTCCCTATGGTTAGTACTGTCCCTAACAGACAAGGTTGCTTTCCCTGTGCTACCCACTCGCATAAACTGCACCAAACCCAGGAGGCAGGGCCTTAAATATGCTCTGCTTGACCCAAGATGGCTGAGTCACATAAGGCAACACCATCCAACCGGATTGCTTCCCCCAATGACCCAGAAAAACCATAGAGGAACCAGGTTCCCCTGACTTCCTCTGCAGCTGCAGAGCCACTGCTGCTGAGCGCCACCTGCAGTGGAGAAAAAAATAAACTTCACCTGCCTACACCCCCCTTTAACAGATGCTGTCCTCGCAGAGTGCACTGACTTCCCTGATCCTTGGTAGAGTCCCTTCAAATAGGTTCCTCAACAAGTGGTGGCTCAGGGGGCCTCAGGTGGCAAGGGGTCAGATGTGCCTTCTGCCTTCTCTTCACCTGAGCCTGTGGTTAGATCCTCAGATGAATCAGCACAGTCTGGGGTACTGAACAGGGTAGACGGGGCCACCGGGCTCTCCATTTTAATGGTGGCAGGCTCTAGGTCTTGGGAGAATGGAGACTCAAGTAGGAGGGGCATCAGTAGGAGCTTCATGTACTGGGGGAAGATCCGCAGCAACAAATGCCTTCCAGTTATTGGTGGGCCTCCTGGGGCAGTCACCACTCAGCACACAAGGTCTCAGCATGTTTTGATGTAGTCTTTCTTTTGACAGGATTGGGCCCCTACGAGACCAGGTGATAGACTAGGGTAGGTGGGAAAGACTTCCCCACCACCCAGTTCAGGGTGCGCTCACACTTGGGCTCCAGCTTGCTTCCTCTAGCGTGCTAGGTGTACTTGAAAAACACCTGGTCCCCCAGTCCCAATGGCAGCTCTTCCAGAACAGGTTCAGGGTTCATCTCTTTGTGCTTGTTCATTACCAATTTTTTGGTCCCAATGCTCCTGTACCCAAAAGCTGAGTGTTCTGGGTGGGACGTGCTTCGAAGTTACCAGCAAAAGGTCCATGGACATTTGGCCATATTGCCGGAACATCAGTAAGAAGGGTGTTTGCCCAGTGGCCCGGTGGACAGTGTTGTTATAGGCCCACACCATGGCCCCAACACGTTGATGCCAAAGGTCCCGATGGCTCAGTTTTAGAGTCTGTATCATACCCAGCATGGTTTGGTTAAACACTTATGGGCCCCATTTTTCTGTGGGTGGTAGGGGGTTGCGTGGGACTTCCAGATGCCACTGAAGCTGCATAGTTGCATCACGATCATGGATTCAAAGTTTGGATCTTGGGCCAAAAGGATCCATTTCGGACAGCCATAGGGTTATATGATATGCTCCCAGAAGATCCTGGCAGTGGAGAACACTGTTTGGTCTTTGGTGGGCACCACCACCACAAAAAAGTGGTAGACTAAGAACAGTGCATACTGATACTCGGACGGTGCTCTGGAAATTGTTATAAAGTCTATAGTTACCAACTCAAATGGCTCAGAGGTGGTGATGGTCATGGGTGTTACCTTCCCAGGAGATGCTTTGTTTATGGTACAACTTTTGCACTTATGGCATGCTTTGTGTACCCAGTCTGACAAAAGGGGCAAAAGAAGTAAAAAGTTACTGTTTGTCTGATCTGCCCCGAAGTGGCCACCCATGGTGTGAAGCACTTGACAGATTTCCAGGATATGCAGCTGGGGGACCACAACTTGAAGGACATCTCAGTGTTCAGAAGGGATGCAGGCTTGCCAGTAGAGTACGTTGTCTGGTAACTCTAGCTAATCCCATTGTCTCAGGATTGCTGAGGCAACCGGGGTCAACTTTTGGAACTCCAGAGAGGTAGGCCTTTACTTCCAGGAGAGGTAGCACTGTACTTGAATGAGATTTGGGTCTTTTTGTTGGATCTGTGTATTTTTGTTGGATCGGTGCCCATTCCTCCCACCTGTAGAGCTCTGCTGCCTTGGTCCTGCAGATCAGGATCTTGTTCCTCAATGGAACACAAGGTCGCGGGTATAGGCAGAACAGGAGCAACCTACCTCTATGTCTTCCGTGTGCACATCCTCTCCTGGGCGCTTCACCAGGAAGCGGTATAGTGCACTGGCATGCCTGTTGAGCTTCCCCGGCAAGTAATGTATCTTGATTTTAAAGGCCATCTCTGCTCCAATGCCCCCAATTTTGCGGTTTCTAGGTAGGCCAGCGGGATGTTGTCAGTAAACCTCAATGTCAGCCCCGTGAGGTACTCCACACATTTTTCCTGCTGTCATAAGAGATAACCCTCTCTTGCCCTTCCTGCACTTGGGCCAGGACAGCCCCTAGTCCCTGGAGACTTCTGTCCATTTACTGTACACCTAGAAGGGCTGGGTTTCGTCTGCATAAGCCAGGAGTGGGGCATAAGTCAGCCTCTGCGAAGTGTCTCAAATGCCTGCTGTTGGGATTTGTGCCATTGGGCTTTTATGGAAGAAGAGGGTTTGCCTTTTCACTGGGTACTATGCTCGCACAACAGCTGGGAAAGTGGGTTTGCTATCTTGGTGAACTTTGGGATAAACCACCAGTAAGATCCTACCAGACCTAAGAAGGAGCATAACTCCATGATGGCTTTTGAGGGTTTCCAATCTTGGACAGCCTGTACTTTGCCTGGGTCTGGGGACATGCTTCCTGCTTCGACCTCATGCCCCAAGTACTATATCTTTTGCCGCACGGGGTGACTCTTTCTGGGCTTGAGTTTTAGTCTGTATTGCAGAAAAGTTAGGTACAAAAACCCTGTGCTATTATTTATAAAAATAAAAATAAACAGAAAAATAGATAAAGCGCGTTTGACCATCTTGATTATGGGGCCATTGCATCAGGTGAAGAGACCCCCGATTGGGCACATGGGTGACACTGTTTGGTGGCAGTCCATGGTGGAAAATGTCTGATACTGTGGAATATTTACCTATACTTGTGGCACATGACGTGTGGTGGAGTTTTTTCTGGACACTGACAATCTAATTGGATGATCTAACCCAGTGGCGTAACTAGAACCTTCAGGGCCCTGGTGCAAGAAACCATAAAGGGCCCCCCTGAACCCCAGCCGAGGCCCTTCCTTCCGAGTCCGGTGGTGGAACTCCAGGGCTCGGTCACAGGTACGACTTTTGTGAGCCCTGTAGTTCCACCACTGGTATCAGCAGTTTTTTTATTATTTTTTAGAAGGGGTTCCTGCCCCCATGGGAAATGGGGTCCCTGTCCTCTGGGGAGAAGTGGGTCCTGTTCCTAGGGGAGATGGGGTCCCCATTGGAGATGGGGTCCCTGTCCCCAGGTGAGAAGTGGTCCATGTCCCCAGGACAGATCTCCCAGAAAGACCTGTCAACATCTGTGTATGACGGGGAGGAGGGGGGGTGCTGGCAGACAAGCCTGCGGTGTCCTTTGGGGAGCCGGCTCTCATAGGGCTGCACTGCATCTGTGTGCTTAAAGTTTGTTTGCCCGGGAGAAGCATGCAGTGCAGTGTGAGCCGGACTCAGGGGGCTGGACTGGGGAGGACAGACACCAGACTGAGCAGCACTGCATGGAGCAGGAGAGGGGGACCCAGAGGAGCGGCAGAGGACACAGGTTGTGTGGGGAATGCACAACTAAAGAGCAGCCAGTGCGGTAGTCGAGCATGGAGCTCTGCTAGTCACCTCCAGCCACCCGTGTGCCCGGTGCCTATGCTGCCACGGGCCATATGTAGAGGGAGCAGCATGGGCCCCTTGCAGCACAGGGCCCGGTTGCGCTCGCGACTGCTGCACCCCCTATAGTTACGCCCCTGATCTAACCTAATTGGATGATATATGGGAATGTGTTCATGTTTTTTTTACTTACAACCTGGTTGGATGAAGTATGGGATTGTTTTCATGATTTTTACTTTTTTCTGTACATGATTTATGATAATTGTTAAAATTTATGAGCTTTGTTGTTTATATACACATTTAATATTTTTTTTAAGCAGTGCTTCACTGATAGTAGATATACATTTATTAATATTAGTCTGTATTGCGCCAAACAGGAGAACACCTGGTCCAGATGTTTCACATGTTCCTCAAATGTCTGAGAGAAGATGATAATGTAATCGAGGTAAATCAGTAAAGTCTGGAAATTGAAATCCCCAAGACATCTCTATTAGGTGCTGGAAGGTACTGCTGCGTTACTGAGGCTGAAGGGAATGTGATTGAACTCGGACAGTCCTAGGGGTGTAATAAAGGTGGTTTTCTCCCTGTCTTGGTCCTGGACTGAGACCTTCAGTAGCCACTGGCCAGGTCTAAGGTGGATACAAATCTGACTTGTTCAAGCATCATGAGAGATTCCTCAACCCAAAGAAGGGGGTAGGTGTCCCTGTGAGTTCATGTGTTGAGTTTGCGATAGTCCACACAGAAGCACACACTTCCATATTTCTTGCACAACAACACAAAACAAAACAAAACATCCCCCAAAGCTGCGGCTTTTCTTGGATCACCCCATCTTGGAGCATATTGTGAAGTTCCTTGACATCTTGGCATGACGCTGGGGGAATGTGGAGATATCGTTTCCAGATGGGCAGTGTATCCCTTGTATGAATCAGGTGGTCAATGGCTTCAGTCAACCTGTAATTCCTTATGACTGGTGGCGAACACCAACAAGTGCTTCTCAAATAACTGATGAAGATAAAAAGTCTTTAAAGGTCATATCCAGCTGTTTCAATAGAGACTTGTATTGGGACTCATTACAAGAAGCTATATTTGCCTGCAAGAGGGCAAGAGGTGTCGCCTTCAACCCGTATAGGAAGATTATTGCCCTCTTGGAGAGACAGCCAACAGGGATCCAGCTGTTCCCGGACTCCAAACCTTTATACATAGAAGTCATATTCCATGATAGTGACCTCTGATCCGGTGTCAATCAGACATGGGACCTCTCGCTTGTTGACTAGGGTGGAGACCATGGGGCTTGGAGCAACCACCTCTTCAGCTTTGTAGGGACTTATTTATTTATTTATTATTTATTACAGGATTTATATAGCGCCAACAGTTTACGTATCGCTTTACAATATAAAAAAGGGAGACAATACAGTTATAATACAATAAAATACAAGAGGATTAAGAGGGCCCTGCTCAGAAGAGCTTACAATCTAATAGGGTGGGGGAGGTGATACAAAAGGTTGTAACTGTGGGGAATGAGCTGATGGAAGTGGTAGAAGATTAGTTGGAGACATGATAGGCTTCCCTGAAGAGATAAGTTTTCAGGGATCGCTTGAAGGTAGCTAGAGTAGGGGATAGCTGGACAGGTTGAGGTAGCGAGTTCCAGAGGATGGGAGAGGCTCTGGAGAAATCCTGGAGATGAGCATGGGAGGAAACAAGAGAGCTTGACAGGAGGAGATCTTGAGCGGAGAGGACGGTTTGGGATATGTTTGGAGACAAGATTGGTGATGTAGCTCGGGGCAGAGTTGTGAATGGCTTTGTAAGTTGTGGTTAGTATTTTGAATTTAATTTGCTGGGTGATCGGGAGCCAGTGTGGGGATTGGAGGAGAGGGTTGGCAGACACTGAACGGTTGGTAAGGTGGATAAGTCTGGCAGCAGCATTCATGATAGACTGAAGAGGGTAGAGCCTATGGAGAGGCAGGCCAATGAGAAGGGAGTTGCAATAGTCAAGGCGAGAGATAACGAGGGAGTGAATGAGGAGCTTGGTGGTTTCATTTGTTAAAAAGGGGCGAATTTTAGAGATGTTACGGAGGTGAAGTCTACAAACTTTTGACAGCGATTGGACTTGAGGCTGAAATGACAAGTCAGAGTCTAGGATTACACCGAGTACCCTGGCGTGAGGGGAGGGACTGATGGTTGCATTGTTGATTTTGATGGAAAAGTCATGGAGGGGGGCACGGGCGGGGGGGGATATTAATAGCTCAGTTTTAGAGAGATTTAATTTAAGAAAGTGGTGCGACATCCATGCTGAGATGTCAGTTAGTAAGTTAGTAATGCGAGAGGAGACTGAAGGAGTGAGGTGAGGAGTAGACAGATAGATTTGGGTGTCATCAGCGTATAAGTGGTATTGGAAGCCGTGGGTGGTTATCAAGTGACCAAGGGAGGAGGTGTAGATGGAGAAGAGAAGGGGTCCAAGAACAGAGCCTTGGGGGACCCCCACAGAAAGGGGCAACGGAGAGGAGGAGACAGAGTTGTAGGTAACACTGAAGGAGCGCTGTGATAGATAGGCAGAGAACCAGGATAGAGCAGAATCTTTGAGACCAAGGGAATGGAGTTTATTGAGAAGGAGCGGGTGGTCAACAGTATCAAAGGCAGCAGAGAGGTCAAGTAGTAGCAGTATGGAGTACTGGCTGTCAGATTTAGCAGTTAGTAAATCGTTAGTGAGTTTTAGTAAGGCAGTTTCCATGGAGTGCTGCGAGCGAAAGCCAGACTGTAAAGGGTCAAGAAGGTTATTTTCACTGAGGTAGGAGCTAAGACGGTTGTAGACTAAGCGCTCTAGAAGTTTAGAGGAGAATGGGAGCAATGAGATGGGCCTTAAGTTATTCAGGTTGGTGGGGTCCAGGGAGGGATTTTTAAGTATGGGAGTGATCTGCGCATGGTTTAGAGGGGAGGGGAAGGTGCCACTAGAGAGGGAAAGATTGAAGGTGTGAGTGAGGGAGCATAGGATAGAAGAAGAGGGTGACCGTAGTAGTTGTGAGGGAACAGGATCCAAGGGACAATTGGTTAGGTGAGCATCTGAGAAAAGTTTTGTAACCTCTTCAATAGTAGCCAATTTAAAGGAGGAGAGTGTGGAAAGTGTCGTTAGGCAAGGTATGTTGGGTGGGGAAGGTGTACGCACAGTGGAGGTATCCTCACGAATTGCATCAATCTTGTCTTTGAAGTGATTGGCAATCTCTTGGGCAGTGAGTGAGTTAGTGGGTAGAGGGGGGTGGGGGACGAAGCAGAGAGTTAAAGGTTGAGAAGAGCCAACGGGGACTAGATGACAAGATATTAATAAGAGAGACAAAGTAGGTTTGTTTGGCAGCATGGAGGCAGGAATTGTATTTTAGAAGGGCAGATTTATATAGGGTGAAGTCGTGCAGGCATTTGGTTTTACGCCAGTCGTTCAAGAGCACGGCAATGTCTCTTGACATTTCTAGCGTTGTCAGTTTGCCAGGGTTGTAATGGTCGGGGCCTGATTCTGCGTGTGGTTAGCGGAGCAAGTGCATCTAGTGATGATGAGAGTGAACTGTTGTAGACAGAGGTGGCCAGGTCAGGACAGGACAGGGGAGACTTGAAGTTTTCTATCCCGGGGGTTGTCCCTCTGTGTCAGGAAAGCCTCTCCAGCGGGCGTCCCAACATCCCCAGGAGGAGAAGGATTCCCCGGCTCAGAACGGGCCTGCTGCGCCCACACATGCGCAATAGCGCGACTGTCAGTGCGCACGGACGCGCAGGAGCGTGCACGAGCGTGCACGGGAACACGCACGTGCACGCGCGGCTGCCCTGACGCTGTTTGGCGCCAAGAGCGCTATTTAAACCAAACCCAGTCCCTGTTGCCTTGCTGCCCGATCAACAGCGTTCCCTGTATGTGCTTTGTCTACCTGCAAAACCTGATTCACCTGATCCCTGCTGAAACCTGGCTTGTCTCTGACTCTTCTGACTTCTGCCTGCCCCGATCCCGGTTCTGGACTTTGACTACCCCTTTGGATGCTCCCTTGTACCTGATCTGCCCGTCTGTGTTTGACCCTGCCTGTTTGAGACCCGCCTGCACATTACCTGCTTGCTTCCTGCTGCTGGACTACAGGACACCTCCTTGTGTCTGCTGCACATTACCTGCTTGCTTCCTGCTGCTGGACTACAGGACACCTCCTTGTGTCTGCTGCACATTACCTGCTTGCTTCCTGCTGCTGGACTACAGGACACCTCCTTGTGTCTGCTGCACATTACCTGCTTGCTTCCTGCTGCTGGACTACAGGACACCTCCTTGTGTCTGCTGCACATTACCTGCTTGCTTCCTGCTGCTGGACTACAGGACACCTCCTTGTGTCTGCTGCACATTACCTGCTTGCTTCCTGCTGCTGGACTACAGGACACCTCCTTGTGCCTGCTGCACATTACCTGCTTGCTTCCTGCTGCTGGACTACAGGACACCTCCTTGTGTCTGCTGCACATTACCTGCTTGCTTCCTGCTGCTGGACTACAGGACACCTCCTTGTGTCTGCTGCACATTACCTGCTTGCTTCCTGCTGCTGGACTACAGGACACCTCCTTGTGTCTGCTGCACATTACCTGCTTGCTTCCTGCTGCTGGACTACAGGACACCTCCTTGTGTCTGCTGCACATTACCTGCTTGCTTCCTGCTGCTGGACTACAGGACACCTCCTTGTGTCTGCTGCGCATTACCTGCTTGTCTCCTGCTGCTGGACTACAGGATACCCCCTGGTTCCCGTCTGCACAGATCTCCAGCCCTCTACCCAGCTTATCAGCCAGGCACTTGTGCTCCCCTGTGCTCCCGAGCTCCTGTCTTCCCTATCAGGGGTTCCCGAACCAGGGGTTTACGAGTGGCCGCTCCCTGCAATACGGGCTCTGCCTTAAGGTACGTGACACTCTGCCCTGGGAGTTAGTAGTTTACTAATGGCCTGGATGGGTTCCTAAATTCAGACTGCCTGCAATTCTGGGATAGGTGTCCATAGTGGCCACACCGCCAGCAATTTCAGTCCTCTTTGGGATCCCTGAGCAACAGGTTCTTGCTTCTATGGGGTGAGAGTTATTCTTAGAGGCGGCTACCTCCTGTTTCAAGGTGTCCAGATACAGTTTAGTCAGTTTAGTCAGGGCTGTTTGCATGGCAGACAGGTGTGAAGGTGCAGGGCCTCCTCTTTGAGATACACTGGTTGAAACTTTATTGGTTTCTGCTACGGTTGCATCCACTTCCTCTTGTTCCCACGCAATCACATCCACCACTGCATCATTGAAGGAAGTGGTTGCGCCCTAATTTTCTCCTGCAGGGCCCTCTGCACTGGGCCTGCCTTCAGACCAGAAATGAATTGGTCCCTCAGTATGTGGTCTGAATCAGCGATGTAAGCGCATCCCTTTTTTCTCTGCACCTCCAGAGGTTCTGCAAGGCCACCCCATAGTGAGTGAAGCTCCCATCCTCCTGCTGTTTCCTTAGGAAGAGCCTTTTCTGCAACTCTGGCAGCAGTAGCTTCTCCCCAAACAGGCCCTCCATAAGTGACACAATCTGTTCTAGAGTAGTCCGTTTCTCCTGTGGCAGTGCAATCATCGCACGGTGGGCATCGGTCTCTAAGCCATTAATAGCCAGCTCTGCCACCAGCCAGGCCGGGACCTGGTACAGACACGCAACACTCTTCAGCCTCTTTTCCCACTGTGCCAGAGGAATGTTAGAACCATTGAACTTTGTTATTAGGGCTAAGGCAAATCCTAGTGGAGCCATGCTGGAGCTCAGTCCTCCTTCTGCACCTGCTGCAATGGACATATCCTGCAAACTACACTAATGCTGCGTACACACGATCGGAATTCTCGTCGGAAAAAGCTCTGACGGTTTTCCCAACGAAATTCCGACAGAATTCCGCTCAAACTGTCTTGCCTACACACGGTCACACCAACATTCCGACCGTCAAGAACGCGGTGACGTACAACACTACAACGAGCCGAGTTCAATGCTTCCGAGCATGGTCGAATTGTTTCCGAGCATGCGTAGGAATTTTGCGTGTCAGCATTGCTACAGACGATCAGAATTTCCGATAGAAACCTTTTCCGTCGGAAAAATTGAGAACATGCCCTCAATTCTTTGTTGTCGGGAATTCGGCCAGCATTTTCCGATGAAAAGCTCTCATCGGTCTTTTTCTGTCCGGAATTCCAATCGTGTGTACTCGGCATAAGTGTAGATGAGGCAAAGCATGGTGTGCCAGCAATAATTAACACAATCAGTAAACAAGTATTGATGCAATACAGAGTGGGTTCCAGTCAGAGTCACAGCATCTAAAGAGAGGGGCAGAATGCGGCCTGGCCCTTTTGTGCCTAATTGGAAAGATGGCCGAAAGAGATTCAACCCTACATTTTCCCTCCTCATCAGATACTTTTTGCTACCGCTAGTACTGTCCCTAACAGAAGGGGTTACTTTCCCTATGCTAGCCACTGGCATAAAGTGCATCAAACTCGGGACAGAGGGCCTTAAATAGGCTCTACTTGACCCAGGATGGCTACCAGAATCACGTGGGGCAACAGCATCCAACCGGATTCCTCAGTGACCCAGGAAACCATAGAGGAACCAGGTTCCTCCAGACTTCCTCTCCAGCAGCAGAGCTGCTGCAGATGAAGGCCACTTGCAGTGGAGAAAACTACTTCTGCCTACACGCCTACAAGTCTGAAGCCTAATTTACTTTAGTAGCTTGGAGAGAGTTGAGGAAAAAATGTCGGACTATGTATCAAATTTCCTGCGATAATCCATCAGTCCCGCAGAGTAGAGATTATGCAGTTTTTAGAACCTGGAGGCAGAATGGGTTGATTATAGCACACTAATTGTACCATACTAATTCTTACTCATTAAAGTTGATTGAAATGATCGCTATGGAATTTAATATTCTGAGACCGCATTATCTCTACAACTTACAAACATCTAGTTACCTAGGGTCCTGTTGTGGTAATAGCCTTTATGCATTCAAGCTGACCTTTTTGGACAGGTTGATAGGAAACGGTATCTATGCTATATCTGATATATACTATCCTTTGATATCTCTTGTAAATCAGTGGGAAATATAAAACATACAAAAAATGGCGTGCTGATTGTTCCCATGAATATCTGGTGGAAAAATTAGTGGAGGAATACAACAAGGTTAGGAGGACCATTGTAAACGAGAGCCAGAGAGAAACTCCATTTAACAATTTGACCTCCAGAATGGGTTACCCACTTCATGACCAGATCATTTTTTGCTATTCAGCACTGTGCTACTTTAACTGGCAATTGCTTGGTCATGCAACACTGTACCCAAATGACATTTATATAATTTCTTTCATATAAATGTAGCGGCCATAACCCTTGACTTTTGGGCTTACCAGTTACCTCCGCTTGGCTTGTTAGTCCGTGTCTAGGGGTTCCCAGTGTTAGTACCCAACAAATTCGGACGCTGACACCATAAAAGTCCTTTTAGAAGGTTTTTATTTGCAGGGGTAACATCCACCAAACACAGTCTCGTATGGGAACAGAGGGCAAGGGTGAAGAAACTCAGGCACCTTGAACTGCTGACTATTGAAAAGTCTCTTACACAAACCCAGAGAGTAGCCACTCGCAGCTGGGCACTTCAAAGCTGAACAAATCTCTAGCCAGAGATCATGGCAGTCAGCACTTTGATCCGGAAGATTGCAAAGTCTCTGACATTGAATAAAGTCTCAACCGAGAGTCAAATAGGAACCTTTTCTCAGTACCTGAAATGGCTTCTGTCTCCTTGGCAGTACCGTGAAACTGTGGATTCTTTAGTGTCCTTGACAACTCAGCAACCAGGCACTTCTTAGGATGCCAGCTTGTTGGCCCTCCTCCGAAGAGTCCTCCCCCGGTCGCTTACACGAGCTGTGGTGCCCCTCCAAGATTGAGAGTGCACCCGGACACCTTGAATCCTCCCTCAGTTACTGCGCCTCGGACCAGCCGGTTCTGAGACTCGGGAACAGATGGATCCTTTGCCCCAGACCAAGTTGGTCTGTGGGGCTGGTCAGAATAACCATGTTGCGGGATGGCAAACGCTCCCGGGCCCGGGACCCCTCGCGGGGCTACCCCGGTTCAGATTCAGGAACAGGCAGCTACAGCTGAACCCCGAACATGTGACTTCAACACCTTAAGTACCCTTCCCCAGACTCCTCCCACTGATTGGCTCCGGGGAATGCTGATACTCAAAACGTCCAACCAGGCCTGGTTATGAGCCCAGGGGCGGACTGACCATTCGGCCCCGGGCCACTAGGGGGCCCCATCAGGGTTGCCAGCCTCAGAAAAACCAGGGACAGTATGTAAAAATCTTTTTTTTTTTTTACATCTATCTCTAAAATGTCCCTTACCGACATCCTTTTGGTCTAAAAAAAATGAGATTATAGCTGCCCCACCTCTCCAGTACCTTATCAGCCAACAGAAACATGTCTGTGTATACTGTCAATTATATACTGTGTGTGTTTACTGTGTGGCCCCATAATCTCTGATTGCCTGGGGGCCCCATAATCTCCTATTGCCCGGGGGCCCCATGAGTTGTCAGTCCGCCCCTGTATGAGCCTGTCATGTGTACCTGACTGTACCTATGACCAGGCAGAACCCCAGTACAGCCCAGCCAAACTGATGCCAAAGTGAACCTGCACAATTAACCCTCAGAACCCCATTACTGTTATGAGGGGAAAAAGAAAAAACACATAGCAGGCACCTTGTAAAAGTGTCGCGGCTACACAAATAAAGCTTTATTTTGGTGGTATTTTATCACCACTGTTTTTTTTTTATTTTTTATTATTATATAAATGAAAAAATATCAAATATAAAAAAAAAAATAATAATAATAATTTTCTACTTTCTGTGGATAAAACATATCCAATAAAATCTAATTTCTTCATAAATTTGGGCCAAAAAGTATTCGGCTACATGTCTTTGGTAAAAAGCAAACTGCGTTTTCGGGGACACTAGTATAGTTCTGATCATGATAAAGATACTGATCCATACAGACACTATACTAGTAATGGTGTTGAACTGAGACTGGCAGTGTGACTGTGATAGTGTGGCAGGAAATCTGACACTAACTGACTGACACTAAAGTCCCTATTGACCCTAATACTGTACTAAGGACACTGGCTGGTTAACAGAAGTGATCAGGATGGCAATCAAGGGGTTAACTGTTGCCTAACAAGTGTATGCATGAGGATGTGTTCTGTATTTACATACAGATCTAGCTGGAGTCTCTCAGTCTTTCAGTTCTGAACGGTAACTAAAAGCAGGAGAAAATCCAGCGGAACCTATGTGTTGTGTTTACAAACACACAGATCTCTGTGATGTAATTCACCACAGCCAATCAGCAGGTATACAGCCAAAATAATTGGCTGTAGCCTGCTGACAAACTCGTTCTGTGTTAAGCCCCATACACACGGTCGGAAAATCCGACCACCAAATCCATCGGATTTGGTCCGACGGATTTAGTCCGACACTGGTGTTGCATATACACGGTCGGACAATGTTGTCGGAAAATCCGATCATTCTGAACGTGGTGACGTTTGTTGCCTACGACGGGACTACGTAGAGGCTAGTAGCCAATAGGTTTGGTCTTGTAATGTGATCTGAGCATGCGTGGCACTTTGTCCGTCGGAATTCGCTACACACGATCGGAATTGGTGTGATCGGACTTTGTTGTCGAAAAATCTATCCAGCAGGAGATAGGACTTTGTCCGTCGGACAATCCGATGGAAACTGTCTGATGGTGCCTACACACGGTCGGAATTTACGACAACATTGTCCGATAGGACAGAATCCATCGGAAAATCCGACCGTGTGTTTGGGGCTTTAGACATGTGCACAATAGAAAAATTAGTTTTGTTTCGTTTCTGTTCGTTTCCGTTGATTCGTAACGATTCGTAATTTCGTAAGACGTGGGTTTTCGTATTCAGACTCGTTCGTATTTTCGTAAGAGTTATTTTTTCGTTGATTCCTATTTCCGTTATTCTAATTTTCGTTGATTCGAAATTCGTATTTTCTTTATATTTCATATTCGGATGCGTTCGTATTTTCGGAAGTTATTTTTTCGTTGATTCCTATTTCCGCAAATCTAATTTTCGTTGATTCGAAATTCGTATTTTCGTAGATTTAATTACATTCATATTTTCGTGAGATTGACTGCCTCATTTATTCGTACTTTCGTAACATTGTTTTCGTCGATTCGTAATCGGAGCATAATTCATAATTTTACGTAATGTGTGTATGCTATTTATATGTTTAAGAAACAAAGAATTTCTCTCTCACAAGTCAGAACTTAACTCAAAAATCCACCAAAACACAGAGCCACCGACCCAACCACACCCTATCTGGACTCTGGATGGAATATTTCAGAATCAGAACTAACATTCGTTCTTTCGAATTCTCCATCAGCAGAATTTTCGTTTTCCGAATATTCGTAATTTCGATTTTTCATTCATTTTGATTTTCGTTATTTTGAATCTTTGTTCGGTATTTTCGTTTTCATTTTTTGGATTTTCATTCTTTCGTAGTTTCGTTGTTTCTAATTTAATTATTTTGTATTTTTGTTGTTTTCCATATTCGTTCTTTTTGATAGTTAGTTTTTCGTTAGAATTTTTAGTAAACCAATTCTGACTAGAGCGCTTTTTGCGATTCGGCACTGCGTCGCTTTAACTGACAATTGCACGGTCGTGCGACGTGGCTCCCAAACAAAACTGACGTCCCTTTTTTCCCATAAATAGAGCTTTCTTTTGGTGGTATTTGATCACCTCTGCAGTTAAGTGTGTCCTAGGGGAGTGTTTCTAACTATCTGGGGGATGGGCTAGCAGTGACATGACACTGATCTCTGCTCCCGATTACATGGAGCAGACGATCAGTGTCCTGTCACTAGGCAGAACGGGGAGATACTGTTTACATCGGCATCTCCCTGTTCTTCAGCTCCGTGACACGATTGTGGGTATTCCCGTGGCGATCGCCGCGGGTCCCACGGGCACGGTCACTGAGCTTGCGGCAGGTGCACATGGTGGTAAATTCAAATGTACCGGTACGTTACTTTGCCCAGCCGTGCCATTCTGTCGATGTATATCTGCTGACAGTGGTCGGCAAGTGGTTAAAGAGGAGCTCCAGACTCTTCTCCCAAAAAAATGTAAAGTAAAAATACTGTAGCTGCTGACTTTTAATATAAGGACACTTACCTGTCCAGGGATACCGCAATGTCCTCAACAGAGCCGATTTTTCAATTGGCTTTGGGTCCAGGAGCCGGCATCTTAAGCAAGGGAAACTGGCAGTGAAGCCTTGGGGCATGTGCGAGCCACGCTGTGCTTTTTGAATGGTCCCACAGTCTTCTGGGACCTGTGATGTGAAGGAATGAAGGGGCTCTTTCACTTCAGACATATTAATGTCCCAAGTGAAAAAGCCCCTTCATTCCTTCAACCCAAACAACACATATAAGACCCTAGATAACGGGTAAAAGGAAATGCTGAGTCCGTGTGGTTGTACAGTGAGTCTGATTAGTGCAGATCAGACTGGGGTTCCCGGTCACCCTGTTCCCCTAATAGACACAGGGTTACTTACACATAGGGGGGCCTGGGGGAGCTGGACAAGGAGTTTCCAGAGCTCTCTAAGGTAAGCTTTGTTCCACAAGCCCCCCCGCCCAAAGTGACTCCCATCACAACGACAACCCCTTGGCATACTTACAAATTAACGAATTTTAACGGAGAAACGAATTCGTAACTAAACGAATTTGACATGTCTATTCTGTGTCCAATCAGCATGGATCAGCAGGGGTGCGCGCATGAGCGCCTCTAAACCAGGATTCTACTACCATTGACTTCAGCGGGGTTTGGATTAACATTCAGAACTTAGGAGCAGTTCAAAGAACCTCCAGAGAACTTAACTCAGGAATGTCCAACTCATCCCTACACCCTTCTGTGAGATCTCTGATGTCTAACAAGGTCTGACTTTTGTGTAAAAAATTTCCTGCACTCAGGGCACGAATACGGCTTCTGCCCAGTGTGAATTCTCTGATGTCTAACAAGGTCGGATTTATCTGAAAAACATTTTCCACACTCTAGGCAAATATACGGCTTCTCCCCCGAGTGCACTCTTTGGTGCCTAACAAGGTATGATTTACATGTAAAACATTTCCCACACTCAGAGCAGGAATGTGGCTTCTCCCCTGTGTGCAATCTCAGATGTATAAGAAAACTTGTTTTCTGTGAAAAACATTTTCTGCATTCAGGGCAGGAATACGGCCTCTCCCCCATGTGAGATCTCTGATGTATAACAAGGTCTGATTTCTTTGTATAACCTTTCCCGCACTCAGGGCAGGAATACGGCTTCTCCCCCTTGTGAGATCTCTGGTGTCTAACCAGGATCGATTTCTGTGAAAAACCTTTTCCACACTCTGGGCAGGAATACGGCTTCTCCCCGGTGTGAGACCTCTGATGTACAACAAGACTTGATTTTGATATAAAACATTTCCCACATTCTAAGCAAGAATTGAGCTTCTCACCCGTGTGAGATTTCCGATGTATGAGAAGGTCTGATTTCTTTGTATAAGCTTTCCCGCACTCAGAACAGAAATATGGCTTCTCTCCCATGTGAGATTTTTGATGTCTAACCAGGATTGATTTCTGTGAAAAACATTTCCCACACTGTGGGCAGGAATACGGCTTCTCCCCCGTGTGAGACCTCTGATGTAAAACAAGACTTGATTTCTGTATAAAACATTTCCCACATTCTAGGCAGGAATTTGCCTTCTCACCTCTGTGAGATCTCTTATGTACAGTAAGACTTAATTCACAGTTAAAACTTTCCGGACAGGAAAATGTATCCTCCCCCTGAATTCCGGCACCATCCTTCATAGTACGAGGTCGCTCAGAGTCAGAGGGATTTGATGGTCTCTCCCCACTGTGAATTCCTCCATCCATAGCTGAGCTCATTGTCTTTTCTCCTGCACAATCTCTTGTGATGTCCTCATCTTCCATTTTACAACCTGGAGATAAGGTGAGATGATCCTTTGAGGGTTTCCCGATGGCGTGTCCTGGAAAAATATAAAAACACGATCATTATATATGAGAGGGTTCATTCACTTAAATCAACCTTCCAGAAACTTTGGACAGCAAAGGTAAATGAAATATGTCTCATGGAAGAATTAACACATATTGCAAGAGGTTCCTCCGACCGCCACAACCATACGTGGGCCAGGTGGTCCTCATTCATTACCTCAACATGCTACAAAGAGATTATTGTCTCCCAAGTCCAAACTAATTAGAAGTTAAGGGGTTCCCCCCCTCTTTACGTGTCCATCTCTCCACACTTTGATAGATTTCCGTGTGTCTGATTTTTCATGAGAAGGCTGTTACAGGAACGCACATTCCTTTATGTTTAGAGTCTATATTCTTTTATGGTAATAGCCATACGAGCCACCCCCCCCCCTCCTTACCCAATCGCATTCCCGCTTTTCTCTTTCTGCCTTTCTTTCCCTTCTACCCCCCTTACCCCTCCCTTCCTTCTTTCTGTCTACCCGGCTACTCTTCTACAACACGATCTTATACTATAATATGATAAGAGACGACCTGCCAGGTTACTCTACAGTTAATACATTACGTTTGTAAGGCCCTCTTTTGCTCCCATCTGAAAACGTGGCCCGTCTAGCTGAGGCCACGAGATGGGAGCCTGGGAGTCCTATGTTCACTCATACCATGTAAGTTGTGAATCTCCGACACTCTGGCGTGTCAAAATGCGTTGTTGTTGTATGTTCCTTCTTCCTTTAATAAAAAGATATTGAACAAAAAAAAATCAACCTTCCATCTGAGTCAGGTAGACTTGAGTGAGCAGATGTTCTCTGTTGACATTGTAACCTCCTGTGACTTCCCCCTTCAGTCAAAAGGCATTTGGTCCTCCTCTCAGATCACATCTACATGTAAGCAGCCTTGACAGCTAAAACCAATGGGGACCCATGTTTGATATGTATAATAAATACTAAAGCGCTGTTATATAAAAATATAAAATATAAAACCTCAGTTATAAATAGATAAGATAGCTAAATGACCCATTTTTGAAAATTCGTAAATTCGAAAATTCGGAAATTCCGAAATTTGGAAATTCGAATTTCGGAAACTGAAAAATTCGGAAATTAACGAATTTGTCAAAATTTGTTAAAAAAACAATTCGGAACTAAACAAATTGCACATGTCTAGTTTGAGCTTTGGGGTGCGCACACTAATGCAATAGGCAATAGGCTGCGCACACCTATGGCTGTAACAATGTCCTCTTGGTATTTTAGGTAGGATAGGGATTCTGAACGAAACTTACAATAGATACAAACAGAGCTAACTGAAACAGGTACCGTATTTATCGGCGTATAACGCGCACTTTTTCCCCCTTAAAATCGGGAGAAAGTCGTGGGTGCGTGTTATACGCCGATACCCCCCCCAAAAAAATTACAAAAATGGCAAGCGCCCCCGAAAAATAGCGAGCGCTGCCGAAAAAAAACGAATCGTGGCCGAAAAAAAAAGAAACGGGGCCGGAAAAAGCCGAGCAGACTGTTCGGCTCTGCTCGTAGTCCCGCCTCCCTGCGCTCGCTCCGGAAACAGCAGGGAGGCGGGACCGCTTTTTCCCGGCCCGCTTCGGTTTTTTTCGGCCGCGCTTCGGTCTTTTTCGGCGGCGCACTCGACAGAGCGTCTCGGCGGCGGGAAATTTAAACCCGGAAAAGACTGAAAATGACGCTGGCAAGCTACAATGACACTGGGCAAGGCTGCAATGACGCTGGGCAAGGCTGCAATGACGCTGGGCAAGGCTGCAATGACGCTGGGCAAGCTGCAAATGACGCTGGGCAAGGCTGCAAATGACGCTGGGCAAGGCTGCAAATGACGCTGGGCAAGGCTGCAAATGACGCTTAAATGTATGTTTTTTTTTTTTTCCCTAAACTTCCCTCCTAAAACTTTTTTTCCTTAAAATGCCCTCCTAAACTTGGGGTGCGTGTTATACGCCGGTGCGTGTTATACGCCGATAAATACGGTATATTGATACTTTTTTTTATAACAATGGATTGATCATCTGGTGGCTAAGTAGGACTGTAACATTTGATCATGATAATTCACTCCTCCTATGAACTGGGTATAGTCGTGTATGCACTTGGGTCTTTGGACAGGACCGTGTCTTCCTTGTGCCAATGACATGTCCTCATGGATGGGGGAAAGGACATAAACATCTCTATTTATTATATTTATTCTATTATCTCTATTTTAGGGTCTCTTCATCTCTTCATTCTGCAAACTGGCTGGCTCCCATCTTTGCAGATTTGTGGCTACCAATCTTTGTGGGAAGCCCATGCGGTTTTGCTGCTCTGTAAAAAGTTATCCACGTATAGTTGGTACCCCTTTTAGAATAGTGGTGTTACAAGGTCCCCCCACAGTTTGTCCACTGCTCCTCATATAGGTGGGGCATTCAGTCACATATTCAGTTTAAGTCCAATGCTGCGTACACACGATCGGAATTCTCGTCGGAAAAAACTCTGACGGTTTTTCCAACGGAATTCCGCTCAAACTGTCTTGCCTACACACGATCACACCAAATTCCAACGGTCTGTAACACAGCGCCATAAAACACGTTCGACAACACTATAGAAGGGAAGTTTAATGCTTCCGAGCATGCGTCAAATTGTTTCCGAGCATGCGTCGGAATTTTGCGTGTCGGAATTGCATACACACGATCGGAAAATCCGATAGAAAGGTTTTCTGTCGGAAAAATTGAGAACAGGTTCTCAATTCAAAGTCCGTCGGAAATTCCGACAGAAAAAGACCGTTGGGCATACACGGTCAGAAAATCCGATGAAAAGCTCCTATCGGACTGTTTCCATCGGAAATTCCGACCGTGTGTACGCCGCACAAGAAAAACTTTAAAGAGTTACTAAAGTTTTTATTTTTTAACCACTTCAGCCATGGAAGATTTGGCTGGTCAACGACCAGGCCATTTTTTGCAATACGGCACTGCGTCGCTTTAACTGACAATTGCGCGGTCGTGCGACACTGTACCCAAACAAAATTTACATCCTTTTTTTTTTTTTAAATTGTTTATTTATACGTTTTTGCAAGTCATACTTTGACATCCTTTTTTTCCCACAAATAGAGCTTTCTTTTGGTGGTATTTGATCACATCTGCGTTTTTTACTGTTTGCGCTATAAACAAAAGAAGAGCGACAATTTTGAAAAAAAAACACAATATCATTTACTTTTTGCTATAATAAATATCCCACATTTAAAAAAAAAAAAAATTCCACAGTTTAGGCCGTTATGTATTCTTCTACATATTTTTGGTAAAATCGCAATAAGCGTATACTGATTGGTTATAGCGTCTACAAAGTAGGGGATAGATTTATGGCATTTTTAGTTTTTTTTTTATTATTTTTACTAGTAATGGCGGCGATCTGCGATTTTTATCGGGACTGCGATATTGAGGCGGACAAATTGGACACTTTTGACACATTTTTGGGAGTATTGACAATTATACAGCGATCAGTGCTGTAAAAAATGCACTGATTACTGTATAAATGTCACAGGCAGGGAAGGGGTTAACACTAGGGGGGAGATCAACTGTGTTCCCTAGGTGTGTTCTCTCTCTTCCCCTAGTCAGTCCTATCCCCCCTATAGTTAGAACAGTGTTCATACTTAGTATGAACACACGATCTATCTCCTCTCCCCTGAAAGAACCGGGATTTGTGTTTACACACACAGATACCGGTTCTCGCTCTGTCACGAGCGATTGCGGGTGCCCGGTGTACATTGACCACTAGGGGCGCATTACGTTGCGCGCGCGCGCCCCTAGTGGTCAAAAGGCAAAGCGACTTAAGGCAACATTGTTTCGCCCAGCTGTGCCATTCTGCCGCAGTAAAACTGCGGCGGCAAGCAGTTAAATAACAAACATGTCATACTTACCTCCACTGTGTAGTTTGTTAAGCAAAGAGTGGCCCTGATCCTCCTCTTCTGGGGTCCCTCAGCGGCGCTGGTAGCTCCTCCTCTTCTCGAGTGACCCATTGGAAAAGAACTCTCCTTCGGGACACCCGTGCAGGCACGCTCCCAAGTCTTGCTTCTGCGTCTACTGACACCTTTAAATTCTTCCACACTGACAGGTCTTGACATGAATGGAATATAACACAGTATGAATTCGGATTGTTGTCAATGGTTATAGTAACAGTATTGTCAAAGGTTGGCATAAAGATTGCACTGATCCATTGGCACAAGGAAGACACGGTCCTGTCCAAAAACCCAATTAAATTCAATAAATCATCAGAGAAATATGAATGGAAAAAATTTATTGGTGTAACATTTTCTGTTACTATACAAGGGCCCGGCTGTGCTGTAAATGGAGGTAGGTTACTGTGCCTAACAACTACCATCTGAACTTAGACTCTACATCAGGAGTATCAAACGGGCGACCCTCCAGCTGTTATTTGCGAAAGTCCCCTGAGGCATTGCAAGGCTGACCGTTACAAGCATGACTCCCACAGGCAGAGGCATGATGGGACTTGTAGTTTCGTAACAGCTGGAGGGCCGCCAGTTTGAGACATCTGCTCTACATAAATCATGTCTGAGTATATAAATTGTGCCTGCAGCATAGAAAAGGGGGTTTATCTGAGAGAAAAGAAGATCTAATGTGTAGGATGGATATCAGTGACTATTATAAACCTATTATTGGCTGATGATCACTCATCTCCCTCCTCTGGACCAATCAGTGTGCAGTAACAGAGCAGAGATAAGAGAAGAATATATTATGGCTCACCTGCGCTGATCTCTGTAGGAGTGTCCTCCTCTTTGAATGTCCTCATCATTCCAGCCTCCTCCGTATATTGCTGATCATCCCTCACATACGTCTCTTCTACTTCACCCTCAACTTTCAAGTTCATCAGATCTTCACCCTAAACCAACAGAATGGCAGAAAATAACATCTGTAACATAGAAGTATTTATGATGTGAGATCACATAGAAAATATCATCTTGTAGAGTCCACACATCGTCTCCACATGTCAGAGTGTTCAATCACTTTATGTTCCAGACCCTCAACTCCACCTACCTGATGATGGTGAGGGATGGTGTGACCTCCCTGTGTGGAATACAGAGGACGGGGACATCTCCCTGGTGGGTTCCTGGTATTAAGTGACTTCATCATAATGTCCTTGTAGAAATCCTTTAGTCCTTCATAACGTTCCCCCATCACACCATACTCCTCATCCTATTCTTTAACAGCAATATTATTATCCCAGAGTTTTCCACTCTGAATATATAATAAACATTCATTGTATTATGCATGCTGTGTATAAATTAGAACTACAAATAATTACCAATCATCTACCTGATGATGGTGGGGGATGGTGTGATCTTCCTGTGTGGGATCCCGGGAATACAGAGGACGGGGACATCTCTCTGGTGGGGTTCTGTAGTTTGATGACTCCACCATGGTGTCCTGGTACAGATTTTTGTGTTCCAGAAACTCTGACTTCTCCATCATCCCATCCTCATCAACCTCCTCCTCCTCCTCTTTTATCTTTTCTTTAATATCAACTTTAGAATCTCTCAGGTCTCCACTCTGAATATATAATAAAAATGACATCAGTGGTAACAATGCAGATAATGTACAGATCCTAATAATACTATCAGTGATTGTTCCTCATCTACCTGATGATGGTGAGGGATGGTGTGACCTTCCTGTGTGGAATCCCGGGAATACAGAGGACGGGGACATCTCTCTGGTGGGTTCCCATTACTGGATCCATCTGTAGGAAACACACACACTGCCTGAATACATTGTTTCTATGTGTTTATCAGATGATGGGGGATCTAGGTGGCCCCTCCGTACTGCTCTCTCCTTTACAATAAAGTCTCCTCTTACCCGGTGATGTGAGGGGCGGCTGATTGTCCATCATGACGTCCTTGTAGAGATCCTTGTGTCCTTCTAAATACTCCCACTCCTCCATGGAGAAATAGACAGTGACATCCTGACACCTTATAGGAACCTGACACACACAATGATACAGTCACCATCCAGACACATCCCTTGTCTGTTACTGGATAATGTCGCAGAATTCCCAGCACCGCTCACCTCTCCTGTCAGCAGCTCCATCATCTTCTTGGTGACTTCTAGAATCTTCTGCATGTTGTGTCTCTCAGGTGTCAGGGAGTGAGGTGGAGGCACTGTGATGGTCATATGATCTCCAGACTTTTCCAGAGGAAAACTCTGTATTAAAAAAAAAAGTAACATCATGTGACCTCCCAGAATCCCCCTCACCTCTCCGGTCAGGTATGTGTTTTATTAATAGAGATAAGAGTGATGTCATGTGACCTCCCAGAATCCTCCTCACCTCTCCGGTCAGCAGGTAGATGATCTCCAGGGTGAGGTTCAGTATCCTCTCAGTCATGTGACTCCGGTCCTCCTCCATCCTCATTGGAGTGGTCATGTGATTTTTCTGTAGACAGAGAATTATCTGGACTGTATTTGTTGTACAATACTAGAATGGGAATGAAAGGCGTTTATAAGCGGGCTACCCCTAATGGGAATTGGCACGTGTGTAGGGAGCTGCTTCCTTCTTGTGTCTGTATTTGTAAAAAGCATTAATTGGTTATAGGCAGGTACCTCCTTTGCCTACTAGCTAGGTCAGAAACCCTGATTGAAGGTCTGGCATATCTTATAATGGCTATGTTTCAGTAAATAGGGATAGAATTGGACCACATGACCTTCCATGCAAGAGCTGCTGCTGCTTGAATTTCATCCAGACTAGAAGCACAGACTATTAGGTAACTGTTGCTTTGTTCTAATAGTTTAACTGTTGTAGTTTCTGCATGTATTTGCGGTCTGGTGACAGAAGTGTTTCTGTCCTATTGTTATTATCCTGCATGCACAGTGCCAGATAGCTAGGTCTGTGCTACTGTATGTGCCGATAACCAAAAGTTGCTCCTGCACTACTTTTGGCGATTTCGGAGGGGACTCGCACAGATGTCTGTCAAATCACCCCCGAAGTTGGAATGCATTGTTGGGTTGAAATAGATTTCTAACCTGCAGCAATGAACTTAGGCTAAATCTAAAGGAAATCAAACAGCAAAAGTTGTATAGTGTGTATCCAGCTTTAGACTAAACAAGCAGTTAACCTGTTCAATGTGGGTGCAGTCCCATTACAAGGTATACCGTCATTTTTAAGTTTCATGGAGTTGAGCTTTAAAATAGTTTATATAAAGCATCTGGCTGGTCGAGTGCCATTTGGAGGATCTCTGCATCATCACTGACCTGATATTTAGTTCTTTGGAACCACAATTGACATGGCATCTGCGATCATCCCCCAGGGGCCTCTGCTGCAACTTTCATCCTGAGGTAATGTTTTGCTGCTAAAAGTACCTGAAAACATTATTTTTTTTAACTGCAATGAATCATAGTTACATAGTAGGGGAGGTTGAAAAAAGACACAAGTCCATCAAGTCCAACCTATGTGTGATTATATGTCAGTATTACATTGTATATCCCTGTATGTTGCGGTCGTTCAGGTGCTTACCTAATAGTTTTTTGAAACTATTGATGCTCCCCGCTGAGACCCCCGCCTGTGGAAGGGAATTCCACATCCTTGCCGCTCTTACAGTAAAGAACCCTCTACGTAGTTTAAGGTTAAACCTCTTTTCTTCTAATTTTTATGAGTGGCCACGTGTCTTGTTAATCTCCCTTCCACGAAAAAGTTTTATCCCTATTGTGGGGTCACCAGTACGGTATTTGTATATTGAAATCATGTCCCCTCACAAGCGTCTCTTCTCCAGAGAGAATAAGTTCAGTGCTCGCAACCTTTCCTCATAACTAACATCCTCCAGACCCTTTATTAGCTTTGTTGCCCTTCTTTGTAGTCGCTCCATTTCCAGTACATCCTTCTTGTTGACTGGTGCCCAGAACTGGACAGCATACTCCAGGTGTGGCCAGACCAGAGTCTTGCAGAGCGGGAGAATTATCGTTTTATCCATGGAGTTGATCCCCATTTTAATGCCAATATTCTGTTTGCTTTGTTAGCAGCAGCTTGGCATTGCATGTCATTCTGGTTTATTGGTATTCTATATTCGCGCTACTAAAATACCCTACCACCACCGCACCAATCACTCCAGCAATATGTAAATAAGTGCGTGTAATTGACAACACCACACCCAACCTATTTAAACTAATAATGTGTACCAGCTGCCACTCTACAACATGTGATTGAATGGAAAAATAGATTATAATCAAACGTGTAGTGAGAAATGTTTGAAAATATAATCAAGCGGCGCTCAAAGCAAATAGGGGCGTGGCTACACGGACACTGAACACCTATTTGTATCTCTGGCGGTCTTGACTTTGATCTATTTGCGTTCAACAAACCGGACTTCCACTGTTGGGGATTTTTCTGTGAGGAGGACCCATATCAGGAGCAGTCTTCGGGGAGGTGGTGAGATCTATAGCAACAGAGTTGTTGATCGTGGGTGACCATATTGTGCGCTCTGCCAGAGATTCTCCTCCCAGTGTATATTTTGCATTCATATTTTTGTCACCCAAATGCATTATTTTACATTTTTCTACATTAAACCTCATTTGCCATTTGCCACCCCATTAATTTGTTCAGATCTTTTTGCAAGGTTTCCACATCCTGCGGAGAAGTTATTGCCCTGCTTAGCTTAGTATCATCCACAAATACAGAGATTGAACTGTTTACCTCATCCTCCAGGTCGTTTATGAACAAGTTAAACAGGTTTGGTCCCAGCACAGAACCCTGGGGGACCCCACTACCCACCCCTGACCATTCCGAGTACTCCCCACTTATCACCACCCTCTGAACTCGCCCTTGTAGCCAGTTTTCAATCCATGTACTTACCCTATGGTCCATGCCAATGGAGAACTGTGTCAAATGCTTTTGCAAAATCCATAAACACCACGTCCTACGGGCCTTCCTTTATCTAGATGGCAACTCACCTCCTCATAGAAGGTTAATAAATTGGTTTGCCAAGAACGATTCTTCATGAATCCATGCTGGCTAATACGGCTAATGATACCGTTCTCATTACTAAAATCTTGTATATAGCCCCTTATCATCCCCGCCAAGAGCTTGCATACTATTGATGTTAGGCTAACTGGTCTGTAATTCCCAGGGATATATTTTGGGCCCTTTTTAAATATTGGTGATACATTGGCTTTTCTCCAATCACCTGCTACCATTCCAGTCAGTAGACTGTCAGTAATATCAGACTGGGGAGCTTTTGCTGCAAATAAGCCAATCTACTTATATATATATATATATATATATATATATAAAAAAATAATCTATTCCACGGTCAAATCTGCTCTAGCCGAATCAGTTGGCACAGAGGCTGTGTGAGAATACCGGGCTGTTCTGTAACACCATATACAGCTGTAAAGAATCCACCAATCCCATCATTTAAAAGATTTATGTATATTTATTGTCACACTGGAAATGACAAATACAATGATTTAGAGGTTGGATGAAAGGTTAGTGCCTGGTAACACTTTTGGTTGGTAAATAGAAGATGTTTCTAGGAGGTCTGTACATCAAGACTAAGCCCCCTGTACACACGGTCGGAAATTCTGACCACAAATTCCGTCTGATTTTTTCCGACGGATTTTGTCAGACACTGGTGTTGCATACACACGGTCGGACAATGTTGTCGTAAAATCCGATCATTCTGAACGTGGTGACGTTCGTTGCTTACGACGGAACTACGTAGAGGCTAGTAGCCAATAGCTTTGGTCTCGTAATTTGATCTGAGCATGCGTGGCACTTTGTCCGTCGGAATTCTCGACACACTATCGGAAAAAGTCTGATCGGATTTTGTTGTTGGAAAATTTGAGATCCTGCTTTCAAATTTTTTCCGACAGAAAAAGTCAGATGGAGCCCACACACGGGCGGATTTTCCGACAACATGGTCCGATCGGACATTTTCCGTCGGAATTGCCGACCGTGTGTACGGGGCATAAAAGGAGGGACAATGGAGGAGAGAAGAGAAATGGAGGGATATAATACAAAAGAGGGACAGTCACTCCAAATGAGGGACAGATGGGAGATATTATTTACACTATCACCCCACATCCCCCAATGTCTCTTCTCTGCTGGGGGTAGAAAAGGACAGATCCTCTTGTCCCCTCTCTCTAAATGCAGTGGACGTCCTCACCTCTGTATCAGGGGAATGGGATGCAGGGGGTATAATGCTGAAGATGGAAGAGGAGGCGGATGGGACTGTTGTTGGTTCTTTTCACCATCTGCCCCCCACTGAGCTCTGTGGTGGAGTTCCATGTTGTTCCAGATTCCGATAGTGCCCAAGCTGCTGCCACAAGAATACTGTCAGCAGTGGAGACACCATGGGCACCACATGACTGTTGATGGGCGAGCTCTGCTGTTCACGGTGAAGGGGCGGGGATATTCACCTTCTTCACCAAATTTTGGCTTATTTCAGACCCTCGTTTATCATTAGGGTGGGGTCATCAACCTCCTCCCTCATTATTGGCTGATCTCAGACCCCTCTAATAGTAAGGAGCAGGGTTGTGGGTGGGGCTTATGAAGGGACACCAAGAAATATGAGCAGATGACACCACGTTGATGGTTGAATGTAGCTTTTATGGTAAAGTTCAAAACAAGAAGATGCCTGATTAGTGGAATGGCAGTGTCTGTGATAAATCATGTACAGGTGTTTCGTCAGATTTGGCGACCCGTCAGAATGTGTAACGGAAGTGACGTTTCGTCACCGCCATCTTGCTACACCCCGCACTCGCCCACAGTAAGAATACACAGAGAAGGGGGAAAGCGGACATCTTGTTACACCCACCGGAGATTTGGATTTTACACATATTTTTTAACAGTAAACTGAGGTTATATAATGAAATACAGTACTTAGAACTCCGTCTGACAGTTAAGATATCGAATTTTAAAAGCAGCCAACTTCTGTCAGATTAGCAAACCTGTGAGATCAGCAGGCTTGCCGCTGCTTTTAACCGCTTCAGCCCCGGAAGATTTTACCCTCCTTCTGACCAGAGCACTTTTTGCGATTCGGCACTGCATCTCTTTAACTGACAATTGCGACGTCGTGCGACGTTGCACCCAAACAAAATTGACGTCCTTTTTTTCCCACAAATAGAGCTTTCTTTTGGTGGTATTTGATCACCTCTGCGGTTTTTATTTTTTGCGCTATAAACAAAAAAATAGCGAGAATTTTGAAAAAAATGCAATATTTTTAACTTTTTGCTATAATAAAGATCCCCCAAAAATATATATAAAAAAACAATTTTTTTCCTCAGTTTAGGCCGATATGTATTCTTCTACATATTTTTGGTAACAAAAATCGCAATTAGCGTATATAGATTGGTTTGTGCGAAAGTTATAGCGTCTACAAACTAGGGGATAGTTTTATGGCATTTTTATTATTATTTTTTTTTATTAGTAATGGCAGCGATCTGTGATTTTTATCATGACATTATGGCGGACACTTCGGACACTTTCGACACTATTTTGGGACCATCTTCATTTATGCAGCGATCAGTGCTATAAAAATGCACTGATTACTGTGTAAATGACACTGGCAGGAAAGGGGTTAAACACTAGGGGACGATCAAGGGGTTAAGTGTGTCCTAGGGAGTGATTCTAACTGTGGGGGGGATGGGCTACCACTCACATGACAGCGATCATTGCTTCAGATGACAGGGAGCAGTGATCTCTGTCATGACAAGGCAGAACGTGGGAAATTGCTTGTTTACATCTCCCCGTTCTGCGGCTCCGTGACACCATCGCCGGGACACCAGCGGACATCAAGTCCGCGGGTCACGGTCACACTGTACGCGGCGGGCGAGCGCCCCGCCAATTAAAGGGGACGTACAGGTACGCCCATTTGCCCACCACTGCCATTGTGCCGGCATATATCGGCGTGCAGCCGTCGGCAATTGGTTCAAATTCAACATCTAAACATTCATATGGAGTTTTAAGTACTGTATTTCACTATATAACCTTGGTTTACAGTTAAAGTAAAATGCAAAACTCCGGTGGGTGTAACAAGATGTCTGCTTGCCCCATTCTCAGTGTATCCTTACTGTGGGCGAGTGCAGGGTGTAGCAAGATGGCGGCGACGTAACGTCACTTCCGTTACACATTCTGATGGGGTCGCCAAATCTGACGAAACACAGGCAGAGAGGCACAGGCTGACAACAAGGGACTTCTGAGGGAAAACGATATGATGGAGGGCTCACAGGTTGCTGGGTGTCTCTTTCATAGTGAGAGGATTCCGAAAACGTCCCGTAACGTAACTGTTGCCCAAATTTGATTTCAATACAACCCGAATCTGAATCTCATCCCTCGTTACAAGAGACTTCTAAGGTGAGAATGAGACACATCTCCAAATGCTCTGACCCTGAAGGGGTTAATCTAGGTTTCCACACTATATATGTGTGTATCATCATCTGCTGGAGATAAAAGACGTCACAGTGACTATGGAGGAAGAGGACGGACATGACGGGGGGGGGGGTTACTGGGTGTAAATAGAAAATAAGATCTTATTACCTGCACTTCCAGCAACGTCTCTTCTCTACTTCCTCCCGACTAATAATGGTCTCGGACGTATTTGGATCGAGCCCGCCAGGAAGCCGGCATTGCAAACCGCCAATCATTGGCAGCGTGTGTATGTGCAGCTGTCGATCAGGAAATGCCTGACTGTCTATGATTGCCAATGCGCAGCGACAGCTTCCTGGCGGGCTCGATCTGAACACGCCCGAGCCCATCACTACTCCTGCCTGAGAGGGGTCTGGCTGCAGAGTGGAGCTCCACCGATGACAGGAAGCCAGTGGCCTCCACACCACTTCTTTTTTATGATCGTTATTGTGAATCACTGGAGCTGGAGCGCCACTGTCGCAGGAAACATGTGGCCTCCACAACGTCACCTTTTTTATTTTTTAAATGAACTTTAATGTAACAAACAACAAATACAACGATACTACAGGAAGTGGAGGTCACATGATTTCTGTGTATAGTGGAGCTCCAGTGACTGCAGTCTGCAGCAGATACTGATCCATTCTGTTGGGATTTTGCAGAAATACAAGATATTTTTGGGAGGTTTTGTACTCTCTGTTAAAGTGTTCTCCTTAAGTTAACTTTGTAAACTGGATTAGCTTTTCAAAGCGATTGTTTAACACCCTCTCCAGCCGGCGTCTCGGCTCTTGATTGGATAGATTGATAGCAGCGCAGCCATTGGCTCCCGCTGCTGTCAATCAAATCCAATTACGCAGGGGGGGCGGGGCCGAGTCTGGCTTTCTGTGTCTATGGACGCAAAAGCTGGACTCGGGAGCGTGCCCGCACGGTTACCCCCCAGGGAGAGCGATTCTCCTAGGTGGTTTCCAGATGTGGGGAGGAGCCGCGAGCGCCGCTGAGGGACCCCAGAAGAGGAGGATCGGGGCCACTCTGTGCAAAACGAACTGCACAGTGGAGGTAAGTATGACATGTTTGTTATTTAAAAAAAAAAAAAAAAAAACACGAGGGTTTAGTAACCCTTTAAGTCTACAAATGTGCACAATGAGAAGGTTGTATGAATCGCTTATATTTAATTTGCAGTTTATTAATATTATTTTTATTACAGACAAAATCTTATGCCGGTGCAGCCTTCCGTGCCGGCCAGTGGGACATTATCACTGTCACCTCTGTAAGGCCTTTTTCACGCGGCCGATCCATTCAGATCCGCCTGTCAGTTTTTCAGGCGGATCTGAACGGATGCTCCTTAGAGGTCTATGGAGGGTCGGATGGCAGCGGTGACATGTGTGAAAAAAGTGTGACGGAGGAAATACCTATTTTTCCATCCGCCATCGGATCGGATGACAACGGACTCTACGGTCCGTCGTCACCCAATCTCCCATAGGGGAGAGCGGCGCCCTGACAGGTCCGTCCCTGCACAGTGTGCAGAGACGGACCTGTCATCTTCCTGCTCAGGGGAGATCGCTCCGGCGATCCCCGCTGAGCAAGTCGATATCCACAGGGCGGATCAGCACTGACCCGCCCCGTGTGAAAGAAGCCTAAAAGAACAATTATATGCAGGGTAGAGATGGAAAGACATTTATTGGTGTGTGAAGTTTCTGCAGTGCCAAAATTGCCACCCCCTGCACCCTCTCCAGTGCCGATTCCATCACCCACTGCACCCTCTCCAGTGCCGATCCCATCACCCACTGCACCCTCTCCAGTGCCGATCCCATCACCCTCTGCGCCCTCTCCAGTGCCGATCCCAACACCCACTGCACCCTCTCCAGTGCCGATCCCCTCACCCTCTGCACCCTCTCCAGTGCCGTTTCCCATCACCCACTGCACCCTCTCCAGTGCCATTCCCATCATCCACTTTGCTATCTCCAGTGCCAATCCCATCATCCACTGCGCCCTCTCCAGTGCCGATCCCATCACCTACTGCACCCTCTCCAGTGCCAATCCTATCATCCAGTGCCGATCACATCATCCACTGCACCTTCCCCAGTGCCGATCACTTCATCCACTACACATTCTCCAGTGCTGAAAAACATCATCCACTGCACCCTCTACTCTCCAGTGCTGATACCACCACCTGCTGCATCCTGTCCGGTGTCAAGTCCATTGTCCTCCACATCTTTGCTAGAGCACACATATGCATTGCCATCAGTACCGGCCACAGTCGAAGTATATGGGAAATTTGTGAAATGCCCTCCATGTAGCCTTTGTCTTCTCAGGAAAAACTTGAAGCTACACATGTTGAGAATGCAAATAAATACTAGAGTATAAATAGTGCGCAATATCAACCTTAGTCTATTTAGATCAGCAGGTGAGGTTAAAAGACAAATGTCGTGGTATAGTTAAATATATAAGTGCTCACTTGAGGCACGCTTTGCCCAAACGGCCAACCCCATCACAGCTCGGGACATGAGGGTGGCGTACAGGGAAGTAATGCTGCTCCGAGTGGCAAAGGTCGAGAAAAAACAATTGGTTCAAACGCAGCGTATATTCGAACAGGGTGACAAGACCGGGAGGATGTTAGCATGGATCTCTAAGGAACAGTCCACGGTTTCCGCTATCCCCCGAATATTGCGAGACGACGGCACGCTGGCGTCGGACCCTGGTGCAGTTAATACCTGCTTTGTAAATTATTACACTAAACTATACTCCTCCCGAGCGCAATGCACGGACGTGGAATTAGCTAATTACTTGGACTCCGTGTCATTCCCAACCTTGACACTCCCCGCGAGGGAACTCTTAGACGCCCCGATCTCCACAGAGGAAGTTCGTATAGCGATGGGCTCATTACAGGCGGGTAAAACCCCGGGCCTAGACGGTTTGCCACCAGAGTTCTACAAGCAATATGCTGAGGAACTAGTGCCCAGATTACATAATATGATTACCAAAACGCTAGAGGACAGGGTCCTCCCCCCATCAATGGCTCAAACCATAATAGTAGTGATCCCTAAACCTGGGAAGGACCCTCAGCTGTGTTCGTCCTACAGGCCTATTTCCCTTTTAAATTCAGATGCCAAAATCTTGACCAAGATCCTGGCCAGACGCCTAAAAGAAGTAATACTCACCCTAATCCACGAAGATCAGTCGGGTTTCATGCCCGGTAAGGGGACGGATATCAATCTCCGAAGATTATATGCGGTCCTGGCCTCGGGTAGGGGGGACACCCAGCCTGCGGTGGTAGCCTCTCTTGACGCAGAGAAGGCCTTCGACTCGGTCGAATGGCCCTATCTGTGGGAGGTCCTCCGCAGGTTCGGTTTTGGCCCAATCTTTATTTCCTGGGTAGAGGCAGTCTATAAGAACCCCACAGCTAGAGTCCGCACAGGTTCGGCGTTATCACCACCTTTCGCCCTGGGTAGAGGTACGAGACAGGGGTGCCCCCTATCACCAGGGTTGTTCGCACTGGCCATAGAACCGATGGCAATACTCCTGAGGTCCAGCCAAGACATACAGGGTGTCACGATAGGCCCAATACACGAAAAAGTTTCGCTTTATGCTGATGACACCCTTCTGTACCTCAAAGATGACGGTGTCTCTCTCCAAAAGGCTCTAACAGTCATCAACACCTTCGGGGAATACTCGGGGTTGTGCATTAACTGGGGCAAATCTATACTATTCCCCCTACATCCTGATAATGCTCCACGGCTATCGGATGCACAGCTGCAGAGGGTCCCTCAGTTCAGGTACCTAGGGGTTGAAATACACCGCGATCTAGGCCAATTCATCAAACTAAACCTGACCCCGATAGTATCCCACATGTCACAAAGATGTGCGGTTTGGAAGTCCCTCCCGCTCACACCGGTGGGGCGCGTCAATCTTCTTAAGATGACAATACTTCCAAAATTTACGTACCTCTTCAGGCAGACACCTGTAGCGGTGCCCGTCTCCTTTTTCAAAAAGGTAGATAGTATCCTAACCAATTTCATATGGAAAGGGGCCACACCTAGAATAGCAAAGACAACCCTTCAACTTCCACTGGCGCTGGGAGGGCTGGCCCTGCCGAATCTCATAAAATATTATTGGGCGGCGGTTTTAGTCACTGTTCAGTGGTGGCTATCTGAACAACTGCCCAACCCTGCGTCCGCACTGGAAGCCGCACTGCTGGGCTCTCAGGTGGAACTCAGGGACCTGGTATTTAAGGGTCCCACATCCAACCCGGAGGTGTCCACCCCCATGAAGGCCACCCTCAAAGTGTGGGACAAGGTATATGCGCTGCTGCAGGAACCAGATGTGTGGTCCCCTCACACCCCACTGTGGGGTAACCCCCGACTGCCCCACTTCCAGTCTATTCCTGATCCGATTATATGGATCAGGCATGGAATTACACACCTGGGGGATGTGGTCACTGGGGGACGTTTGACCTCCTTTGACGACCTAAAGAGAGATAGGGGCCTACCAAACCATATGTTCTTTAGATTTATCCAGCTGCGTCATGCATACCAAACTCAATTTCCTAGGGCGATAGCGCTGCGGATGTCGACTTTAGAGTCTAATCTGAGATCCGCTGAAAAAGGGGGCATGCTCTCTACGCTATACAACATGCTGGCAGCTCTGGACACCTCTAAAGTAACACAGTTGTATAATAGCTGGCAGGCGGATATCCCTGAACTGGCTGACGATGACTGGGAGGAGGGCATTCAGCAATTCCTGCCACTAATGATTTCCGCTAGGGATAGGTTCGCTCAGCTGAAATTCCTACACCGTACTCAATACTCACCCGCTCGCCTGGCAAGGATCTATCCTGGTCGCTCAGCGGTGTGCCCGAGGTGTGGACAGGATGGCGCGGGCTTCTTCCATGTTGTCTGGTCTTGTCCTCGAATAGAGGTATTCTGGAGAGAAGTGCTGGCAGATATTAACTCCATAGGGAAAATTAGAGTCCCCTATAGCCCCATTCCCCTCCTGTTGGGGGTCTGCGACTTCCTTGAAGCCCCCCAGAAGAGGAAGCTCTTTGTCTTTTACGCATCTTACTACGCCAGGAAAGCCATCCTTTTGTTCTGGAACCAAACCCAACCCCCCACTAGACAGTTATGGATGAAACTAATTAATGATGCATTACCCCTCTACAAGCTGACGTACCTGGGTAGGAATTGCCCGAACAAATTCGACAAAATCTGGGCCCCTTGGGTATCAGCACGAGACCTGACCCTTGACCTAAAAAAAAAAAAAATGGTCCATCCCATCTGACTCATACATGACTGGAGCGCTACAGCAGGTATCATAGCTTTGTCATGGGGAACTCTCCCCCCTTAGTTGGGTAATATGCCTTGATCCACTAGTCATCCTACTATTCGCTACGAATTGGGAAAGTTAAGTGATGAAGTGTAATCTTACTCTAAACCACCCGCGTACATGTACAAATGTTTTTGTTTCCCTACTAATGTATGAAGTGTACCGTGCATAATACTTTGTTGGTCTGTTGAAAAATAAATAAAGTTTATGTTAAAAAAAAAAATATATAAGTGCTTGCGTGACAATCCCAGGTGCACAAAAATATATATAAACTTCAAGTTACAATGAGGTTGTAACCAATTTAATAAATAAATAAATACACAATGTGTTAAAAGTAGATACAATGTGTTTTAAATAAATAAAGTGCTTCAAAATGTGAGTAAAAACAAGTATGTGTTATAATGTGTCAAAGAAAGGAAATATCCAGTTTATGCCAATGATGCATATGGGGATATATAAATTCCAAAAGCCAATACAGGCTAGACCTGATGGATTAGCCAATTAATTGATGAATTAATGGGTAAACGGCCGCCAATTAAATATTATATTAATCCCATAGGTGATAACAGTCCATTAAATGAGTTAGATAATTAATGAAATAACTCTTCACATCCACTAATGATATCCGGGACACAATTAGAAATGCTAGAACTTGAAAAAAAAAAAAAAAAGAGAGAAAAAAAGAAACTTCCCTTTATGCTTGGAATGTGGGGCTTTTTTCCTTTTGGTTCCTCCTGATATCTTGCTCCGGTATGATATAAAAGAGAAAAAGACACAAACAAAAAACCATTGCGCAGCGCTCTATTCAACCATCAAACAAAGAAGATCTTTTAGGGGGTTGCCTACAGCTATACAACTCACATGTACCCAGTAGGTCTATTCCCTTGAGAAAGTCACGTGACCTGTCATGATACACATCTGGAGGAGGAGCCCAAGTGACAGTGCTAAGCACAGTGCTAAGCACAGCACAGTGAGGAGGAAAGGGCTGACAGCCCCCTATCTGAGCCTAACCATTAGCAGGATTTGAATGCGCAAACACCTACTGGGTACATGTGAGTTGTATAGCTGTAGGCAACCCCCTAAAAGATCTTCTTTGTTTGATGGTTGAATAGAGCGCTGCGCAATGGTTTTTTGTTTGTGTCTTTTTCTCTTTTATATCATACCGGAGCAAGATATCAGGAGGAACCAAAAGGAAAAAAAGCCCCACATTCCCAGCATAAAGGGAAGTTTCTTTTTTCTCTCTTTTTTTTTTCAGTTCTAGCATTTCTAATTGTGTCCCGGATATCATTAGTGGATGTGAACAGTTATTTCAATAATTATCTAACTCATTTAATGGACTGTTATCACCTATGGGATTAATATAATATTTAATTGGCGGCCGTTTACCCATTAATTCATCAATTAATTGGCTAATCCATCAGGTCTAGCCTGTATTGGCTTTTGGAATTTATATATCCCCATATGCATCATTGGCATAAACTGGATATTTCCTTTCTTTGACACATTAGAACACATACTTGTTTTTACTCACATTTTAAAGGACTTTATTTATTTAAAACACATTGTATCTACTTTTAACACATTGTGTATTTATTTATTTATTAAATTGGTTACAACCTCATTGTAACTTGAAGTTTATATATATTTTTGTGCACCTGGGATTGTCACGCAAGCACTTATATATTTTACTATACCACGACATTTGTCTTTTAACCTCACCTGCTGATCTAAATAGACTAAGGTTGATATTGCGCACTATTTATACTCTAGTGTTTATTTGCATATTCTTTTAAGTGTAGGACACACTTTAATGGTGCAGCATATCATTTGGTCATCTTATCTATTTTATTTGGTTTTCTAAAAAATTTTTTTAATATTTTTAATTCTCCTATCAGCGCTTTTATTCAAATTCTTTGGAGAGGCAAAGGCTGTTACATTTCTGGCACAAAAAAAAATTTTTTTTAATATGGCATTTTTAATATTTTGGCCGCTCGCATCACGTTTCGTGTGATGCGAGCGGCCCCCGCAATGCATTGCGGCCGGCGCGGCCGGCGCAGTGCATATGATTGGCCAAGCATGCACTGTGACCCTGCATGCTTGGCCAATCACAGCTCACTAATTGGCTACAGGCAGGACGCCTAGCCAATTACAGCTCAGGGGCTTTAGTACACATAAAAGGCCGCCACGCCGTCTGCGCCGGTCACATGCTGTTCCGGCGTAGATAGAGCAGGATAGTTCTGTGACACTCTGCTGGATTTAGTTAGTTAGAGAGATTTACTTAGAGAGATTGAGTTAGATAGATTCATTTCCAAAGATTGATTTAGAAAGAGGGGCACGTTCGTGTGATGCGAGCGGCCCCCGCAATGCATTGCGGCCGGCGCGGCCGGCGCAGTGCATTGCTGGCTGAGATCATATATTTTGTTCCCAAAAATAGGACTTGAAGTGTGTAGTCCCATCACACAGAGA
This sequence comes from Lithobates sylvaticus, assembly GCA_028564925.1. Lineage (NCBI taxonomy): Eukaryota > Metazoa > Chordata > Amphibia > Anura > Ranidae > Lithobates > Lithobates sylvaticus. Next base: position 584,794,486 of record CM053028.1, read on the forward strand.
TTGATTTAGAAAGAGGGGCTTGTAGTGTGTTCGTGGCAGGCAGGCAGAGCTCCTATATTTTGTTCCCAGAAGCACCTATAGGACTTGTAGTGTGTTCGTGGCAGGCAGGCAGAGCTCCTATATTTTGTTCCCAGAAGCACTGTTGTTAGTCCCATCACACAGAGATCATATATTTTGTTCCCAGAAGCACCTATAGGACTTGAAGTGTGTGTTAGTCCCATCACACAGAGATCATATATTTTGTGTCCAGAAGCACCTATAGGACTTGAAGTGTGTTAGTCCCATCACACAGAGATCATATATTTTGTTGCGTCCCAGAAGCACCTATAGGACTTGAAGTGTGTTAGTCCCCATCATACATTTACAGAGATCATATATTTTGTTCCCAGAAGCACCTATAGGACTTGAAGTGTGTTAGTCCCATCACACAGAGATCATATATTTTGTTCCCAGAAGCACCTATAGGACTTGAAGTGTGTTAGTCCATCACACAGAGATCCTATATTTTGTTCCCAGAAGCACCTATAGGACTTGAAGTGTGTTAGTCCCATCACACAGAGATCCTATATTTTGTTCCCAGAAGCACCTATAGGACTTGAAGTGTGTTAGTCCATCACACAGAGATCCTATATTTTGTTCCCCAGAAGCACCTATAGGACTTGTAAAGGTCACTGACTCCACGTGGTGCCTGAAGGGAGAGAGGATGAGGAGGAGGACGAGGAGGAGGAGGATGCGGCGTCACATGTCCAACGAGGCAGGATGCCCCCTGGAGGCCAGGTAGAGGCCAGGTAGAGGCCAGCACAGCAACTGTACAACACCGCAGAGCTCCGCCTGTGCAGGGCGCTGCCTCTGCACTTTATCAGAAAAGTTCTTTGGTGTGGGCCTTTTTTGAGACAAGTGCATCAGATCGCACCACTGCTATTTGCAATATTTGTCTCAAGCGTATCTCGCGTGGCCAAAACATCAGCCGCTTGGGTACCACAAGCATGACCAGACATATGGCGACCTGCCATGCAGCTCGTTGGCAGGCACACATAAAAGACCCACACCAAAGAACTAAACGGACCTCTCCTTGCTCCTCATCTGCTGGGATCTCCATCCCCACTACACCTTCAGTCCTCTCTGAAAGCTGCTCTGAGAGGACTGAAGGTGTAGAATTAGGTGTGTCACAACCAAGTACTTGCAGTACACCGACGTCCGATTGCAGCAGGCAAATTTCCCTGCCCCAGCTGCTGGACCGTAGAAAGAAGTACACTCCCAGCCATCCACATGCCCAGCGGTTGAATGCTAGCCTGGCTAAATTGCTAGCACTTCAACTGCTGCCTTTTCAGTTGGTAGACTCGGCCCCCTTCCGTGAGTTTGTTCAATGTGCGGTTCCTCAGTGGCAGGTTCCCAAACGCCACTTTTTCTCACGGAAGGCGATTCCGTCTCTCTCCCGGCATGTGGAGGGCAATGTCCATGCCTCGCTGGACAGGGCGGTCAGCGTAAGGTGCATATTACCGCTGACTCATGGTCCAGCAGGCATGGACAGGGACGGTACCTTTCTTTCACGGCCCATTGGGTCACTCTATTGGCAGCTGGGAGGGATGCAGGACAAGGTGCAGTAGTGTTGGAGGTTGTTCCGCCACCACGCCTCCAAAACGCTACTACTGCTACTGGTTGTGACACACCTCTCTCCTCCACCCCCTCCTCTTCTTCTTCCTCCAGTGCTCTGTCCTCGGAACCAGCGGTGCTCCGTAGGCGTACAAGGGGCTACGCAAGTACGCAGGCAAAAAGATGCCATGCCGTGCTTGCGCTGGTGTGTTTTGGGGGACAGGAGCCACACTGGGCCAGAGGTTCTGGCAGCTCTGCAGGGGCAGCCGAGAGGTGGTTGACGCCACGTCAGCTTAAGCCAGGAATGGTCGTTTCTGACAATGGCACCAACCTCCTCTCCGCCCTGCGACAGGGGCAGCTCACCCATGTGCCCTGCATGGCTCACGTCCTCAACCTGGTGGTGCAGCGGTTCTTGGGCAGGTTCCCAGGCTTACAGGATGTCCTGAGGCAGTCCAGGAAAGTCTGTGTGCATTTCCGCCGATCTTATAATGCCAGTGCTCGGCTGACTGAGCTGCAAAAGGAGCTGAACCTGCCCAAGAACCGCCTAATATGTGACATGCCCACCAGTGGAACTCAACGTTGGCCATGCTGCAGCGACTGCACACGCAGCAGAGGGCCATCAATGAGTACCTTTGCGACTATGGCACCAGGACAGGGTCAGGGAGCTTGGTTTTTTTTCCCCACGTCAGTGGAGCATGATCAGGGATGCATGCACTGTCCTCTCACCATTTGAGGAGGCCACGAGGATGGTGAGCAGTGACAGTGCATGCATCAGTGACACTGTCCCTCTTGTCCACCTGTTGGAGCATACGCTGCGTGGGATAATGGACAGGGCACTTGAGGCAGAACAGAGGCAGGAAGAGGAGGACTTCCTTGCCTCTCAAGGCCCCCTTTATCCGGACAGTGTTCCTTCTGTCCCACCCATCACACAGGATGAGGAGGAGGAGGAGGAGGAGGAGGAGGAGGAGGAGGAGGAGGAGGATTGTGTGAGCATGGAGGTGGAGCCTGGCACTCAGCATCAGCAGCAGCAGTCTTTTAGGGATGATGTACAGTCCCAACAAACCAGTGGACTTGTACGTGGCTGGGAGGAGGTGGCTGGCGATCATGTCATCCTCATTGACCCAGAAGACTCCGGACCGAATGCCTCAGCTAACCTACGCTGCATGGCCTCCCTGATCCTGCAAAGCCTGCGGAAGGATCCTCGTGTTCTTCGGATCAAGGAGAGGGACCATTACTGGCTGGCCACTCTCCTTGATCCGCGGTACAAGGGTAAGGTTGCGGACCTTATCTTGCCGTCGCAGAGGGAGCAGAGGATGAGACATCTCAGGGAGGCCTTGCAGAAAGGTCTGTGCAACGCGTTCCCAGAAACTGGGAGGCTACAAACTCCTGGTCCTGGGCGACGAGTTGCTGAGGCTTCGGTCAGTAGCAGAAGGAGCGGTGGGGAAGGTGGACGTCTGACCGATGCGTTCAGACAATTTTTTAGTCCGCAGCCCCAAGGTATGATCGGTTCCAGCAACCATCGCCAGCGTCTGATATACATGGTGCAGGAATACCTTGAGGCAAGGTCAGACTTGGACACCTTTCCCACCGAAAATCCTCTGGCTTACTGGTCCTGAGGATGGATCACTGGCCAGAGCTTGCACAGTATGCAATTGAGCTACTGGCCTGTCCTGCCTCCAGCGTTCTTTCCGAACGCACATTCAGTGCTGCTGGAGGATTTGTCACCGATCATAGGGTGCGCCTGTCCACCGCCTCGGTTGATCGACTGACCTTCATCAAAATGAATCAGTCTTGGATCACCACCAGCTACCAGGCACCTGAGGCGGATATAACCGAATAATTTTTAATATCACATCCCTTCAAGACTGCCTATGCTGATGCTGAGTGACTGTCCTCTTATGTTCACTGACTATCCTCTTCCTCCTCCTCAATGATCCATGCCACCACACCAGTGCCTAAGGCACAATTTTTCAGCCCCTGTTTAACAGGGGCGTGTACATACAATTTTTATACAAAAAATGCTTCGCAACACGTGTGACTGCTGTGCTCCAAGTACAGTATCTGTGAGGGGTTGCAGTGTTGTGGCACCAGCACCAGTGCCTAAGGCACAATTTTTTCAGCCCCTGTTTAACAGGGGCGTGTACTTACAATTTTTTAAAGAAATGCTTCGCAACACGTGTGACTGCTGTGCTCCAAGTACAGTATCTGTGAGGGGTTGCAGTGTTTGTGGCACCAGCACCAGTGCCTAAGGCACAATTTTTTCAGCCCCTGTTTAACAGGGGCGGGTAATTACAATTTTTTAAAAAAATGCTTCGCAACACGTGTGACTGCTGTGCTCCAAGTACAGTATCTGTGAGGGGTTGCAGTGTTGTGGCACCAGCACCAGTGCCTAAGGCACAATTTTTCAGCCCCTGTTTAACAGGGGCGGGTAATTACAATTTTTTAAAAAAATGCTTTGCAACACGTGTGACTGCTGTGCTCCAAGTACAGTATCTGTGAGGGGTTGCAGTGTTGTGGCACCAGCACCAGTGCCTAAGGCACAATTTTTTGCCCCTGTTTAACAGGGGCGGGTAATTACAAATCTTGATCTAATAGTTCAGCAGGGCCCATTCCTGCGCCCACCAAGAGTAACTATGAGGGCCTCAGTCTTGTGGCAACACCGTCCACCACCACCGCCAAAGGCCCAATTTTTCTGCCCTGTTCATCAGGTGCTTGCAATTACAAATCTTGATCTAATAACACACAGCAGGGCCCATTCCTGCGCCCACAAGAGTAACTGTGAGAGCTTACAGTCTTGTGCCAACACCGTCCACCACCACCGCCAAAGGCCCAATTTTTCAGCCCTGTGGCAACACCGTCCACCAATTACAAATCTTGATCTAATGCCTCACAGCAGGGCCCATTCTTCGCCCACCAAGAGTAACTGTGAGAGCTTTACAGTCTTGTGGCAACACCGTCCACCACCACCGCCAAAGGCACAATTTTTCTGCCCTGTTCATCAGGTGCAATTACAAATCTTGATCTAAACTCACAGCAGGGCCCATTCTTGCGCCCACCAAGAGTAACTATGAGAGCTTACAGTCTTGTGGCAACACCGTCCACCACCACCGCCAAAGGCCCATTTTTCTGCCCTGTTCATCAGTGCTTGCAATTACAAATCTTGATCTAATAACTCACAGTAGGGCCCATTCTTGCGCCCACCAAGAGTAACTGTGAGAGCTTACAGTCTGTGGCAACACCGTCCACCACCACCACCAAATTTTTCTGCCCTGTTCAGGTGCATGCAATTACAAATCTTGATCTATTAACTCACAGCAGGGCCCATTCCTGTGCCCACCAGTCTGTGGCTACACCAACATCTAATAGGGCAAATTTCTGCAGAGTATATACGGCCCCTACTTTCAAACATCCAACTTACAAACGACTCCAACTTGCAAATGGAAAGAGAAAACAGGAAGTGAGAGGAAATCTACCCCTAGGAAGGGAAATTCTATCCTGTTAGATTTAATTTGGGAAAAAGGTATCTCCTCTCTACTGATACTTTATCACCAATCCTTGTTTCAATTAAAACCCCACTTTTTCAAAAACATTTGTCATTGGGACGGAAAGTTAGGTGACATGTTCTGAACAGATGTGCAAAGACAGCAAATGTTACAGGGGTGATAACCCCTCCCTATGTTCTCCAAAAAGCTTAAAAATAGATTTTTTGGGATGGAGCTACACTTCATAATGTACCTGTTCAGATTCTACTTAAGAACAAACCTAAAGCCGCAAGTGGTTTTAAATGGCTTCTTTTTTTCCTTTACAAATGTCATTTTGTGCAAGGACAGTTCTAAACACGGGAAACACATGCCACTTCACAGGCATACTTTAGACACCCCCCAGGTACCATATTTAAAGGAAAATTTCACTTTTTTTTTTTTCACTTTATGCATCATTAAAATGACTGCTCCCGAAAAAACGTTAGTTTTTAAAAGTTCTTTTTGCATTGATATATGTCCCCTGGGGCAGGACCCGGGTCCCCAAACCTGTTTTATGACATTAACATGCATATTGGCCGTTGTAATTAGCACTTTTGATTTCGAACGTTCGCGTCCATTATAAACGTATAGGGTTCGAAAATTCGCGCGAACTTTCGGTCGGTTCGAAGGTTCTGGTGCGAACCGAACCCGGGGTGTTCGGCTCATCCCTATTTATGAGCCTGAAATACACAGTTTTTGCCGTATTGGCAGAATAGTTGTGACCTACAATAGACAAAAGAACACCTGGCATTGTGCCTGTGCAAAGCCGAGAACATTATGTCCTCACAAAAACATTTCAAAATGGCATATATTTTAAACAAAGAGAGATGTCTTCAAGGGTATCTGGCTACAGACTGGAGCTCCACTCTCGACAGGAAACATGACCTCCACTCACACAACTCGAGGACGTGGAGGTCAAATGTTTCCTGTCTAGAGTGGAGCTCCAGTGGTTCCTATCTGCAGCCAGATACTTTTACATGCAAGCAGTGATCAGAGAGAATTAAAGTGGTTATTTTTGTGAAAAATGTAACGGGGGGCTAAAGGGGCTTTTATTGCTGTAATTCAGTGTTCTCTTTACAGCAGCACTTAGAATTAAACTTGATTTCCCTGTATGCAGCTCTCACCTCAGTGTAAGCTGCTGTAACAGGGAGATCGGAGCTTCTGAAGGCTCAATTATTGCTGCGCTTGGCTCCCACAGTGATTCTTCATGGGGGACAGAGACTTCGTGTGTGTCCCGGCAGACAGCGCGCCGGGACAGGAAGCTGCGTAAGCTCCCGTGGGAGTTTATGCCCGGAAGTGGGTGCAGATACCTGTCTTAGACAGGTATCTGCACCCCCCTCCCCCCTGAAAGGTGCCAAATGTGACACCGGAGGGGGGGGGGAGGGTTCCGAAAAGCGGGAGTTCCACTTTAGGGTGGAATCCCGCTTTAAAGACTTGGCTCTTCACACAAGCCTTTCCTGTGTAGCCTTTCTGGTTTCATCTTTCATGCTGCTTCCCTGCTGTCTCCTCCTAGTCACTGTGTTTTTTTCTCCAGAGACTCCGCCAAGCGAATCGGGACCCTTCGGGGTAAGACCGCGCTATGTCAAGATACCTCTCAACTCAAAATGATTGTAAAGGCTCTTTTAAAAAAAATAAAATAACAAACATGTTATACTTACCTCCTCGGTGCAGTTGGTTTTGCACCAAGCAGCCCGGATCCTCCTCTTCGCTGCTCCTGGCCCCTCCCTCCTTTAAGTGCCCCTCAGCCAGCAGCTCGCTGCGGGGGGCACCCAAGCCGAGTCAGAGCTCCGTGTATCCATTCAGACATGGAGCCCCGGCTTGGCCCCGCCCCTCTTTCCCGATTGGCTGACTGACTGATTGCCAGCCATGGGAGCCAATGGTGCCTCTGTTCTGTCTCAGCCAATCAGGAGTGTCCTGGAGGGGATCGTGGACATCGCTGGAGAGAGAAGGGGCTCAGGTAGGTAGTTAGGGGGTGCACATTGAAGGTTTTTTATCTTAATGCATAGAATGCATGCTTATTGCAGATAAGACCACTCTCAAGCATGAGAGTAGTCTGCTGACTTGGTTGCATGCCGTTGGCAAGTCTGTGATCTAGAAGCACCCCCAGATTAAACATCTGCCATAGAAAAGATGTAGCTGGATAGCCGCACACTAAAGCCCCATACACACGGTCAGCCCCTCCTAATGTATATTTTGGCACCTAAATTTCTCAATCCGATCGTGTGTACGGTTGTCCGACCGGACAAAGTGCTACGCATGCTAAGATCACATTACAAGACCAAAGCTATGTACGCTTCAGAATGATCGGATTTTCCGACCGTGTGTACGCAAAACCAACATCAGACAAAGTATTACGGACAGGATCCGACCGACCTGGTCCGCGGATTGTCCGACCGTGTGTATGGGGCTTAACAGTTAGTCTGTATATAAGCCTAGATGCTACGATTTTAATTATATTTTTGAAATAAAGTTGAATAATTTGGAGTGCGGCTATCCAGCTACATCTTTTCTACTTCAGTTCCTATTGTAAACAGAGCTGGCACCCTGTGGGATTGTGGAGACAGCTGTTTTGGGAGAAGTCATTACCTCGGAGCGGTAATTCTTTGTAAACATCAGCCATGTAGCTGACATTTCTCAAGGTCTTCCTGTAATGATGCTACAAGCTGTGCTGAAGGTTTCTCCTGGCATAATTTGGTATCATCAGCAAACACTGCAATTCAGCTCTCGATTCTGACCTCTACATCATTAATAAAACACATTGATCAGCATTGTCCCCAAGGCAGAACCCTGCGGCCCACCATTTAGAGAATGAGTCATTTATAATTACTTTCTGGATCCGTTCATGTAACCAGTTTCTTATCCACGTACACACAATTTCATCAACTCCAACAGACTTTATTTTACAGATTAAACATTTATAGAGGGATAAAAACTTGATAAACTACTGTATGTCCACTGGACTTCCACCATCAAATTTCTCAATTCTTGCCTCATAGAACGATAACCGGTTGGTCAGACAAGAACTGTTTTTCATAAATCCATGCCGATTGTCACTTATGATACCTTTATAACATACATATTTCTATATACTAACTATAGAGTCCCTTACCATTCCCTCAAATACCTTACATACTATTGATGTTAGGCAGATCTGTAGTTTTCTAATATACCTCTCGATATCCCCCAGGGCAGTGCCCAGCTCCCCATGCCCTTTGACAGTTTCTTGCCTATTTGCCTTCCAAACGGCCTGAATTGATTTTAAAAATTCTACTCCCATTGACCTCAGTGGGGTTCGGATTAACATTCAGAACTTAGGGGCAGTTCAGTGAACCTCCAGAGAAATAAACACAGGAATGTTCTACTCTTCCCTACACCACACTGTGATATCTCTGATGTATAACAAGGTCTGATTTCCGTGAATAACTTTTCCCACACTCAGGGCAAGAATGCGGCTTCTCCCCTGTGTGAGATCTCTGATGGCAAACAAGGTGGGATTTATCTGAAAAACATTTCCCGCACACAGGGCAAGAATACGGCTTCTCTCCCGTGTGAAATCTCTGATGTTTAACAAGGTGTGATTTATCTATAAAACTTTTCCCACATTCAGTGCAAGAATGTGGCTTCTCCCCTGTGTGCAATCTCTGATGTATACCAAGGATGGATTTCCGTGCAAAACATTTCCCGCACTCAGAACAGGAATACGGCTTCTCCCCCGTGTGAGATCGCTGATGTATAGCAAGGTATGATTTCTTCATATAACATTTCCCACAGTCAGGGCAGGAATACGGCTTTTCCCCTGTGTGAGATCTCTGATGTACAACAAGGCCTGATTTTTGTGAAAAACATTTTCCACACTCAGGGCAGGAATATGGCTTCTCGCCAGTGTGAACCTTCTGGTGTGTGGATAGATAGAACAACCTTGTAAAACATTTCCCACAATCAGGGCAGGGATACGGCTTCTCCTCCATGTGATATCTCTGATGTATTACAAGGCCTGATTTTTGTGAAAAACATTTTCCACACTCGGGGCAGGAATATGGTTTCTCCCCTGTGTGGGTTCTTTGATGTTTAACAAGGACTGATTTGTGTATAAAACATTTCCCACACTCAGGGCAGGAATACAGATTCCCCCCCGTGTGAGATCTCTGATGTATAACAAAATCTAATTTCTTTGTAAAACACATCCCACATTCAGGGCAGGGATTTTGCTTCTCCCATTTGTGCAATCTCTGATGTATAACAAGGCCTGATTTCTGTGAAAAACATTTCCCGCACTCAGGGCAAGAATACGGCTTCTCACCCGTGTGACATCTCAGATGCCTAACAAGGTCTGATTTCCGTGTAAAACATTTCCCGCATGCGAGGCAGGAATTTGGCTTGTCACCTGTGTGAGATCTGCAATATACAACAAATCCTGATTTGTCAAGATAACATTCCCCGCACTCAGGACGGGAATGAAGCTTCTCACCCGCGTGAGATCTCTGATGTACAGTAAGACTTAATTCAGAGCTAAAACTTTCCCCACATTCAGGACAAGAAAATTTCTCCTCCCCCTGAATTCCGGCACCATCCCTCACAGTACGAGGTCGCTCAGAGTCAGAGGGAGTTGATGGTCTCTCCACACTGTGAAGTCCTCCATCCATAGCTGAGCTCATTGTCTTTTCTCCCGCACAATCTCTTGTGATGTCCTCATCTTCCATTTTACAACCTGGAGATGAAGTGAGATAGTCCTTTGAGGGCTTCTTAATGGGGTGACCTGGAAAAATAGAAAAAAAAAAAGGTTGTTATATCGTTTTTTATAAATGGAAGATGGCTGCGCTGCTAGATAGAAACTACAAACAGTGATTTTGTGTTAGTGTGAACATCAGTGATCATAGATAATGAGTTAAATAATCAAAAATTGTGCATGTATAAAAAAATAATATAAAATAAAAAAATATTAAATTCCAAAATGTCCAAAGAAAAAATCCTTCCAAATAGCTCCAGTGAAATAATCAAAAACAGTTCAGTCAGGACAAGGCAAGTTAATCCTATAGCTGATCCTCTGTGCTTGAATGGTGACAACACTCTCATAACACCCAAGAAAGTAGTGATTTGGTATAGAAAGACACAAATCCTCCACCACTGAGAACAACTGCCGCTTACCAGATATTCTGATCTCCTGTTTAGGGAGATCGCTGACACTTGCTGGCTTTCCCCCCCCCCAACCCCCGGGTCTCTATGGGTGGTAACAGGAGTATCTCTTGGTACTGAGCTGGAAATCCTCAGATAAAATGGACCATCAATTGTGTTGCGTTTGTTAAAATATGAATTTTTTTAACATCAGACATAACATTACATGGGAGAATATTACAAGTTTAGTTGATCAGATTACAAACAAGTCTCTGGTTTGAGTAGAATTCTCAAACAAATGCTGCTTTCATACAATGGTGTTAGATAACATTCTTGTATTCAAATTGACAGTTTGAAGAGGCTATTGTCTCATCAGCTACAGTAAACAGGTTGAGAGTGTCTGTCAGACTGAAAAGAATGACTGTTATATTGATGACAGGATTGGCTTGAGGAGACAATGGGTAGCTAGCAACAGTCCATTGTCTTTTCAGCTACAGTAAACAGGTTGAGAGGGTCTCTCAACCTGAAAAGAATGACTGTTTAGTCGGTTGTTATGGAAACAAGTCTATAAACATTAACTTTGGTCAACAAACTGGGACAAATAAAATGGATGAGTAGAGACACACACAGGATGCTGGAACACATCATGCTGTAACAACATCAGAACACATCATCATGCTTTGAAGATCAGAAGAAGCCACTCATGATGATAGAAGGACAGAACCTGGTCTCCAAGAAGAAATATTGCCAATGGAGATCATGAACATACAGTAACAGAAGTTAAGTAACCCTTTAAATGTATTTGTACTGTTAGACCATAGGCTGTTCATTTGCTAGGCATTTTGCTTGTTATAGATATCTGTCAGTCTTGTATTGAATTCCTAAGATTGTAATAGTTTTGTATGTACAGCAGCTTTGTATAGTAAAAAGCACATCTATACACTGCAGAAGTCTCAGCTTCCTTGTTATACCACAGAGTAACCTTGCTAGATAGACGCAAGCACAACATATCAATCGAGCCACCAACTGCAATCAATAGGTGGCCTGGAGCAGACCAAAAAAGAAGAGCATCACTGATGTTCACATTATTAACACAAAATCACTGTTTGTAGTTTCTATCTAGCAGCGCAGCCATCTTCCATTTATCTTTGTCTAGTGTGTGTGTCTCGCATATATGGTTGCAGCAGCTCTTGTTTCTTCTTGTTTTTCAATGTATGTTATCATATATACTTATCACATTATTTTCAGACAGCGCAGTAATTCACACCATTATTACATAGTTTTTTATGTCATATATGAGAGGGTTCATTCACTTAAATAAAGATCCAATCTGGATGAGGTAGACTTACATTAGCAGATGTTGCCACCAGCTGGAAAACGTTCCCCCTTAAAAAGGCCTTTGGTCCTCCTCCCAGATCATTTTCACATTTAAACAACGAACACAACCACACGCCTAGGCACTGGCTTAAGTGATCTCTGATAATCAAAAGGTTCAAAATTCAAACTTGCAGACCCTTTAGCATAGAATAAGTGACCAAAGGCCTAAGGTTTCTGGTGACAAGCGGAATACCAAACCACATATCTCAACATAGGGGGTACCTTGGCAAAGCACCTTTGCCCTATGTTAATGAGGACTTGGGTCCCTTGCCCATAACCTTGAGAGTTGCTGGGGTCTGCTGGAGAGGGGCTTATCCGAATCTGGAAGCCACCTTTAGTATAAGGGGGCCCCAGATATCCATCCCCATACATGAATGAGTAGGGGGGTACATAGGAACCCTGCTCATTCACAAAAAAAAGGAAAGTAAATAAACACACACACACACACACACACACACACACATATATGGTGGGGGTTCCATTGTGACATGACTGACCAAATATGGTCACGTCCATATATGGTCATGGAGTTCACTCAAGAGATCCCACCTCTTTGTTTCCATTCAGTTGCAGGGTTTCACAGCAGGCAAGTGACATGATCGGACATGTGATCGTGTTTTTTCTTTTAGCAGGTATCATTCATCATGAGTGATGTGGATTTGCATTGCTGGACAATGTGACTGAAAATAGTTCTACAATCATGGGACTTTTTTTTTTTTTTTTAAATAAAGGACCCAAAAAGTGGGTCTGCATGTTTACTTACCAAACATCAAGGTTACTCATTAGAGAAGCCATTATCTGGAGCCTACCTTAATTTTTAAAGGGGGGTTTCCAATTTCTTACAAGCCCCCACCTGTAGAACCCCCACAGCCTCAGGCCTAGGGTTGTGGAGAAGAAGCCTCCGAGTCCTTATCAAACAAGGTACACCCCCCAGGTTGACGGCATGTAGCCTTGTATGGTTTAGGAGGGGGTGCACTAGCCCTATTGGGCTAGCCAGGCTGAATACTCGTACAAGGGTCTGGAATGAATTTTGAGAGGGAACCCTTTTTTTTGTCCCCCTTACATTTTGCATAGGGTTCCCCTTTGAAACCCAAACTAGTCCTGATGGTTTAGTAAAAATTGGAGGGATTCCACATTAGTTTATTATTAGGGGGGTCCCCTTTAAAATCTATATTACACCCTAAAGGCCAGGCAGTATTGACTCACTGGTTGTTGGAAAAGACAGGGGGTCTCACTGAGGGGGGTCAGAGGGCTCCAGCCAGAAGCGAAGAGACAGAGATTCTAACTGTGAGGTCAGAAACCACGAGACAGAGGGCCTCATCGAGGGGTCAGAGGAGCCCCAGCCAGAAGCCACGAGACACTGGGTCTCACCGAGGGGTCAGAGGAGCCCAAGCCAGAAGAGGGTCTAACCAAGAGGTCAAAGGGCCCCAGCCAGAAGCCAAGAGACAGAGGGTCTCACGAGGGGACAGAAGCCACAAGACAAAGGGTCTCACCCAGGGGACAGGGGTGCAAATTCCAAGAGACAGAAGGTCTCACCAAGGGGTGAGAGGGCCCCAGCCAGAAGCCAAGAGACAGAGGGTCTCAACAAGGGGTCAGAGGGCTTCAGCCAGAAACCAGGTTTTCGCTCCAGGAGTCAAGTCGGCATGGTTTTATTTACCCTTTACTTTATTTTTGATGAATGAATTAGGGGTACTATGTACCCCCATACTCATTCACATGAGGGGCCAGGATCTTAGGGACCCCTTATTGCTAAAGGGGGCTTCCAGATTCCAATAAGCCCCCTGACTCCCACAATCACAAGGCCAAGGTTGTGGTGAGGAGGCCTTTGTCCTCATCAACATGTCAAAGTAGCCCTGCATGTTGAGGGCATGTGGCCTGGTATGGTTCAGAGGGGTTCGCACATGGCAACCCCCTTCTTGGCCTTCTAGGCTGCATGCTTGGATTAGGGTCCGGTAAGGATTTTGGGGGGACCCCATGCCATTTTTTTCTGTCCTTTGTTTACATTCGGCTGTTGGCTGAGACAGTAGGGATAAGTTATCGGTGGCTAGTATTCCTGTGAGTGCTTGCTCCTTAACAACCAATGACGCTAGCAGGTGCAGCTCCTTAACAACCTGCAAAAATGATGTCCAGAATGCATGTACATGCATTTCCATTGAAGTCTATGGGACCAAAATCGCAGCTGCATAACACCAAAGTAGCACAGGACCCTCTGACAAAAATGTGCCATGCTGTGCTGCATGGATATGAATGGGCACCATAAAGAATAATGTTATATCCATTGTCATGCTATTCTGTTGGCTGATATCACTCATCTCCCTCCCTACTCTGGACCAATCAGTGTGCAGTAACAGAGCAGAGATAATAGAAGAATATATTATGGCTCACCTGTGCTGATCTCTGTAGGAGTGTCCTCCTCTTTGAATGTCCTCGTCATTCTAGCCTCCTCCATGTATTGCTGATCATCCCTCACATACGTCTCTTCTACTTCACCCTCAACTTTCAAGTTCATCAGATCTTCACCCTAAACCAACAGAATGGAAGAAAATAACATCTGTAACATAGAAGTATTTATGATGTGAGATCACATAGAAAATATCATCTTGTAGAGTCCACACATCGTCTCCACATGTCACAGTTCAATCGCTTTATGTTCCAGACCCTTTCAGAACCCGGATCACCTGCTGGTGGCACTGTGCTTCCTATAGCAGAAGGGTGTTGTTTCAGTGTCCACCAGCGGGTGTCTCCCAGCAGACCCCAGTAATCAGTTTCCACTTGATTGCTGGCTGCTGGGAGGGTATTTAGGTCCTCCCCACCAGTGCCTCCTGCTCCAGTGTTTTGCTCTGCTGCCAGATTCTGTTTGCCATTGACCCTAATCTTGTTCCTTCCCTGTACCCTGTAACCTTATACCTGCTCCCCCTTGTTCCTGATACCAATTTTGGTTCCCCCTTCCCATCTGCTCCCTGCACCTCCAGTTTCCCCCTGTCCCTGCTTTGCCGTGCTCCCCAATTTGTATATAATGTATTATAGTTAGTTAGGCCTTATGTTTGTTAGGTTGATTAGTTAGGTATTCTGTCATCTGGTTTTTTGGTTCACTTACATTTTCATGTTTGCTGTGTGCTGGTGTTTGGATGGGTTTTGTTTCACTGTAAATAAACCTCACTTAAAGCGTACACAGTCAGGCCCCAGTCTCCTGAATGTAGCCACACAGATCTGACCATCCCTGCTGATGATTCCTACAAAAACATATTTGGGAAGCACTCACCAATGTGTTTAAATTCAAGATGGTGCTGCCATAAGACCAACAAACAATAGCGAACATATTACAGCGCACACATTCAAGAATGACGTTTCCTGCAGGGCTAGTTAATCCTTTCAGTTCTCCCACATAGAGGAGTTTGGCTCCCATGGTTGAGACGCAGGATCTTTCATTCTATTACTAGGGTAGGACCCACTAATTCAGGGTACTTTGTCGCAGTAAGTGGGCTTAGCACTATATAACCATATAGTGTGACCAAACCCCCGTATTTTTTGAATATGTTCAGGTGTTTTTAACTAGCCTTGCAGGAAGCGTCATTCTTGAATGTGTGCGCTGTAATATGTTCGCTGCTGATGATTCCTGACATACCATGCTGCCTGCCAAAGGGAACCAGTCCGTCTCTATGCGGCCTACCGATGGGGTCCAGTCCACCTCCATGTCGCCTGCCATTGGGGTCCAGTCCGCCTCAATGCCTGCCGATAGGGTCCAGTCCACCTTAATGCTTCCTGCCAATGGGGATCAATCTGCCTCAAAGCCTGCCTCTGGTGATCCGCTGTCTGCTGCAAAGCCTGCCTCTGGTGATCCGCTGTCTGCTGCAAAGCCTGCCTCTGGTGATCCGCTGTCTGCTGCAAAGCCTGCCTCTGGTGATCCGCTGTCTGCTGCAAAGCCTGCCTCTGGTGATCCGCTGTCTGCTGCAAAGCCTGCCTCTGGTGATCCGCTGTCTGCTGCAAAGCCTGCCTCTGGTGATCCGCTGTCTGCTGCAAAGCCTGCCTCTGGTGATCCGCTGTCTGCTGCAAAGCCTGCCTCTGGTGATCCGCTGTCTGCTGCAAAGCCTGCCTCTGGTGATCCGCTGTCTGCTGCAAAGCCTGCCTCTGGTGATCCGCTGTCTGCTGCCATGCGCGCCTCCGGTGGTCCCCTGCCAGCTGCTCAGCCAGAAATTGTCGATTCCTGGGCTGTGCCTAGCCGGACTTTGCAGATTGCCGGGCCACTGCACAGCTGGACTTTGCCGGTTCCAGGACCGCCGCCCAGCCGGCTTTGCAGATTGCCGGGCCACCACTCAGACGGACTGTCGATATCCGCGCTGCCACTCAGCCAGACTTTGCTGATTCACTGGGCCACAGCTCAGCCAGACTTTGTTAACTCCCAGGCTGCTACCCAACCAGACTTTATTGATTTCCTACATGCTGCCCAGCTGGACTTCCCTACCTTCTTCCCAGCTAATACCAAGTCTGCTTCCAGACCCCAGTGGGTGGGGTTATGTTTGCTGTGTGCTGGTGTTTGGAAGGATTTTGTTTCACTGTAAGTAAATCTCACTTAAAGCGTACACAGTCTAGTCCCATTTTTTTTTAGTCTAGCCATGCAGATATGGCTATCCCTTGCTGCAGATTTCTGAAAGACCCTCAACTCCCATTACCTGATGACGGTGAGGTGGTGCCATCAAAATATCCTTGTAGAGATTCTTGTGTCCTTCGGAAATCTCCTTCATCGCCCCATACTCCTCATCCTCCTCTTTATACTCTTCTTTAACAACAATATTATCATCCCAGAGGATTCCACTCTGAAATATATAATGAACATTCATTGTAATAAACATGTTGTGTATAAATCATAACTACCCACAATTTTTCCTCATCTACCTGATGATGGTGGGGGATGGTGTGACCTTCCTGTGTGGAATCCCAGGAATACAGAGGACGGGGACATCTCTCTGGTGGGTTTCTGTTACTAGATGATTCCATCATATTGTCCTTGTATCCTTCAGAAAACTCCCTTTTCACTCCATACTCCTCATCCTCTTCTTTAACAACAATATTATAATCCCCAAGATTTCCACTCTGAAAACATATAATAAAATATTAATTGTAACAAACATGCAGTGTTATAAATCATAGCTGCTACTAATTGTTCCTCATCTACCTGATGATGGTGAGGGATGGTGTGATCTTCCTGTGTGGAATCCCAGGAATACAGAGGACGGGGACATCTCTCTGGTGGGTTCCTGGTATTTGGTGGCTCCATCATATCCTTGTGTCCTTCTGAAAGCTCCTCCATCACTCCATACTCCTCATCCTCCTCTTTATACTCTTCTTTAACAACAATAGTATCATCCCTGAGGTTTCCACTCTAAAAGATATAATAAAACATTCATTGCAACAAACATGCCATGTATAAATCATACCACTAATAATTGTCAATCATCTACCTGATGATGGTGAGGGATGGTGTGACCTCCCTGTGTGGAATCCCGGGAATACAGAGGATGGGGACATCTCTCTGGTGGGTTCCCATTACTGGATCCATCTGTAGGAAACACACACACTGACTGAATACATTGTTTCTATGTGTTTATCAGATGATGGGGGATCTAGGTGG
This sequence comes from Lithobates sylvaticus, assembly GCA_028564925.1. NCBI lineage: Eukaryota > Metazoa > Chordata > Amphibia > Anura > Ranidae > Lithobates > Lithobates sylvaticus. The sequence goes on from CM053028.1 coordinate 584,811,718, forward strand.
AGCCTCCGTACTGCTCTCTCCTTTACAATAAAGTCTCCTCTTACCCGGTGATGTGAGGGGCGGCTGATTGTCCATCATGACGTCCTTGTAGAGATCCTTGTGTCCTTCTAAATACTCCCACTCCTCCATGGAGAAATAGACAGTGACATCCTGACACCTTATAGGAACCTGACACACACAATGATACAGTCACCATCCAGACACATCCCTTGTCTCTTACTGGATAATTAACAAAAAAAATCCACCATATAAGGTGCCAAATTATTTTTATATGTACACCACTGTAAAAATTCCATAAATATAATGCAATTCATATAAAACATATAAAATGCAACATGATCTAGCCAAGCATGGCTTCCTTTACGAGTTCCCAATATATTCCACAATAAAAGAGAAATTTGCTTCAGAGTGCATCGTTGACTTTTCCACCCTCCTGTATACCGTTCATATCCTTTGTTGTATTCAAACCAAGTCATTTACAAGATTCAGGGGATTTCAGTGACTTTTATGCTTTTTTTCGGGTCCCCAAATATCCCACTCCCCCAGGTTCTGTGAAACACTTTGAAGGGGTGAAGAGGTATCCCGATCATAAAAAAGGGGAGGGGGAATTGTCACATGCTTTGTTAGCCCTAATTGGTTAGCTCGCCATAGATTGTGCATATTCCCTATATAGGAAAATAAAACCTCTAGAGCTGTACAGAACCACCTTTGGTAACAAAATAGATAAACATGCCACACATGAGTCCCTCTGGGTACAGCTAAGCGATTGAACTTCTGAACCCTGCACCCTGTGCGTAGTACACTCCTGAAAACTGTGCCCTGCATGTAATGCATTCCTGAACACTGCGCTCTGTGCGCAATGCAGGGCCGACTTTAACCACTTCAATACCGGGCCTATTTTGGCCTATTTTCCTTCATGTAAACATCATAATTTTTTTCCTAGAAAATTACTCAGAACCCCCAAACAATATATACGTTTTTTTTTTTAGCAAACACCCTAGGGAATAAAATGGCGGTCATTGCAACTTTTTATCTCACACGGTATTTGCGCAATAATTTTTCAAACGCCTTTTTTTTGGAAAAAAAACGGTTTCATGAATTAAAAATTAACAAAAAAACAGTAAAGTTAGCCCAATTTTTTTATATAATATGAAAGATGATGTTACGCCGAGTAAATAGATACCGAACATGTCACGCTTTAAAATTGCGCACAATCATGGAATGGCGCCAAACTTTGGTACTTAATAATCTCCATAGACGACGCTTTAAATTTTTTTTACAGGTTACCAGTTTAGAGTTACAGAGGAGTTCTAGTGCTAGAATTGTTGCACGCGCTCTAACGCACGCGTCGATACCTCACATGTGTGGTTTGAGCGGCGTTTACATATGTGGGTGGGACTTGCGTGTGCATTAGCTTCTGAGCGCGAGCTACCGGGGACAGGGGCGGTTTCAAGTTTTTTTTTTTAGTTATTTACCGTATTTTTATTTTACTTAATTTTTTTATTTTTACACTTTTATTCCTATTACAAGGAATGTAAACATCCCTTGTAATAGGAATGTATGTGACAGGTCCTCTTTATGGAGAGATGTGGGGTCAATAAGACATTTTTACCGCTCTCATGCTGACAGCCGCGATCGCGGCTTTGTTTACTTCCGGGTACCGGGCGTGACGTCACAACATCGCGCCCGGGCCTCCGACGGTCATAGAGATGACTGGTGACCATCTGGTCACCGGAAATCTCTATGTTCATCATCCGGCGGCGAGCGATTCTTTCTCCGGGCCCCCGATGGCACGGGAGAGCCCGGAGAAGCACCGGATGGCGGCGGAAGGGGGGGGGGACGTCCCCTCCGCTGCCTATAAGAACGATCAGGCGGCGGAACCGCCGAAATGATCATTCTTATGGTGCACAGAATCGCCGGCCGGAAAGAATGATATCTGAATGATGCCTATAGCTGCACCCATCATTCAGATATCCCCACTCAAAGTCAAGGACGTCATATGACGTCCTTGGTATTGCAGTGGTTAATATTGATTGGACCCTGGGCAAACAAACATTTTCTTTGGGTCCCCTCAGCTTCCCCTCCGCTCTTAGACATGCAATAAATAGCACCTAGACTCAAGATCAGGTTACTGTAGTAGATCAGGCAGTAATTGTGATTGGTCGCCAGAGGTTACAGCATATAATTACCGTTCACTGACTGGCTGCTAGAGGTTACAGCACACATTATGACTCACCGATTAGTTGCTAGAAATTACAGCATATAAATTCTGCTTGCTAATTGGTTGCTAGAAGTTACTGCACATCATTACTGTTAACCAATTAGTTGCTAGAGGTTACTGCACATCTTTACCGCTCACTCGTTGGTTGCTAGAGGTTACTGCACATTAGTACAGCTCCCTGATTGGTTGCTAGAGGTCACTGTACATTATTACCACTTGCACACCATGGACTGGGTTGGAGACGGGACCTGCCAACAGACAGAAAACTCCTTGAACTTGTTATTAGCAAAGAGCAGAGCTCACACAGCTATGAAGGTTAACAGAGTGCAAGTAGGAATAGAGCCCAATGTGAGCAGTATTACCGAGGATAGACCTTCATGCTGCCTGCAGTAGAAGGACCAGCTGGGAATATAGAAGTCACACACGACCTCCCGGTGCAGCTCATTGTCGGGTGTCCAGGGGCTGCTAGCACCTCTCTACCATCGGGCTGCTTCAATTTGTATGCAATCAGGCAGGCCCGTCCACTACATGGTATTGGTAAATCTGAAGACAGCGAGGGGTGGGGTTATCAGTCTCTCCCACATTATTGGCTGATCTCAGTCCCTCTCTTACTGTGAGGGGGCGGGGTAATCCACCCCCCCCCCAATATTGGTTGATCTCAGTTCTCCTCTTATAGTGAGGGGGAATTGATATAACTCCCCCATATTATTGGCTGCTGTGAGTCTACTGACCCGGGTCAAACAACGTGAGGGACGTTATGAATTAGCACCACAATTAAACAAAAACTGAAATCTTTCAAATTGGGGTGACATTTCAGTGCTCAGAACTTCTTTGAAGTTCACCAAAAAACACTCCGACTGAAACCAGGACAGTTCATGTCATCTCCGGGGGGAACACCAAAATGAAGAGAATGTTCCGGCCCTGTAAGTGGGGAAATGTTCTGACCCTGAAGGGGTTAATCTAGGTTTCCACACTATATATGTGTGTATCATCATCTGCTGGAGATAAAAGACATCACAGTGACTATGGAGGAAGAGGACGGACATGACGGGGGGGGGGGGGGGGGGGGGGTTACTGGGTGTAAATAGAAAATAAGATCTTATTACCTCCTCTGCTCTGCTGCCAGGTCCAGCAATGTCCCCTCTCTACTTCCTCCCGACTCACCTCTCACCCGCAAATTCCTGTCTGTACCTGACATCACTTCCTGTCTGTATTCCATAGAGACTTCTTGTCTCTGTTTAAATGAGATCGCCATCTTGTGGAGCTCAGAGGAACTGCAGCCATGAGAAACACCTTGTTCTCATACCGTGAACACGGCTTTGTCATTGCTGCCATTATTAAAGTGGTTGTAAACCCTTACAGCTAGATTAAGGCTTACCTGTAGATCCAAGAAATATCTCCTAAACCTACACGGTTTAGGAGATATTTACAAAAAGACAGGCACCGCTGTCTACAGCGCATTAGCACGCCACAGATCCCGGCGATATGCCCCTCGTGGCGGGAGTGATTCGCCGGAGCAGCGTGACCCCGAAGTCACTCTGGTATTGATGTCGGTGGAGGAGGACGTGGACGAAGGTTGCTTCGGGGGCTTCGTTCTCAGGTAAGTTATTCATAATTAGCTAGTATGCTATGCATACTAGCTCATTATGCCTTTGCCTTGCAGGTTGCTTTTTTTTTTTTTTTAAATGTGAGTGCCTTTAACTCCTCTTTAATGCACCCATTATGTGAATATATTGTTATGCACTATTTTAATATACGATTTTAATGTTTTTTTGCAATATATACAAGTTTTTAAAAAAATATGTTGTATTGCTGATTTGTAGATGGCACCAAGAAAGTCCCCTGTATTTCTTCAAGCGGATTTCCCCTCGGTTTTGTGTTTATTAAGGCTACTTTCACACTGGGGCTGCATTAGCAGTAAAGCGCCGCTAAAAGGAGTTGTTTTAGCGGTGATTTTTGACCACTAGCAGGGTGCTTTTAATCCCGGCTAGCGGCCGAAGAAAGGGTTAAAACCACCCGCGTTGCGGCACTTTGGAAGCGCTTTTCAGGCGCTTCGGAAGTGCTGCCCATGCATTCCAATGGGCAAGGGCGCCCAAAAGATGCTGCCTGCAGGACTTTTTGTAACGTCCTGCATGTGCACCACCCCAGTGTGAAAGCACTCAGGCTCTCACACTGGGGTGGCATGGGAGGCAATTTTCAGGCGCTAAAATGCCTGAAAAACGCCTCAGTGTGAAAGTAGTCTAAAAGTCAGCAGCTACAAAAAGTGCAGCTGCTGAATTTTAATAAATACACCTGTCCCATGGTCCAGCGATGTGGCCACCTGATCCCTCGCTTCTCTCCCTCAGTTCTCTCCGGTGTTTTATCGAGAAATGCCCTTCGGATTCTGCCTCACTGTTGCAGGATGGGTTTTGGCTGTATTAAATGGCGTGTTTTCTGTCTGTGGCACGGCGGCTTGAGTGTGTTAAACGGTGGGTTTTGGCTGTGTCTAATGCTGCGTACACACGGTCAGAATTTCCGATGGAAACAGTCCGATGGGAGCTTTTCATCAGATTTTCCCACCGTGTGTATGCCCATCGTTCTTTTTCTGTCGGAATTTCCGACGGACTTTGGATTGAGAACCTGTTCTCAATTCTTCAGACGGAAAACCTTTCTATCGGATTTTCCGCTCGTGTGTATGCAATTCTGACACGCAAAATTCCGACGCATGCTCTGAAACAATTCGACGCATGCTCGGAAGCATTAAACTTCCCTTTTATAGTGCTGGCGAACGTATTTTATGCCGCTGTGTTACTAACCGTCGGAATTTGGTGTGACCGTGTGTAGGCAAGACAGTTTGAGCGAAATTCCGTCGGAATGCCGACGGGAAAACCATCAGAGCTTTTTCCCACGAGAATTCCGACCGTGTGTACGCGGCATAAGGGTGGGTTAAAACACACACAAAACCCGCCCTTCAACACACCCACAACCCGCCCTGCAATAGCGAGGCAGAATCTCACAATTACATTCTCCCTCTGCGCTTAGCAGATCATCGGATACTGCCTCCGACTATCTGCGCATGCACCGTGTTGACGTCACGCTAGCTAATCAAATTAACAACTGGAGTGGCGTTGCGTACTGCGCATGTGCAGACCCATCGGAGGCATTTTTAGGCGGAGGGCATTTCTCTATAGAACGCCGACATTACTAGTGTGGGCACCGACTGTGACAGCTTGCGGCTTCTTAATGGCCGGGCAATCCTCTAGGACCTGTGACATGTCCCAGAAGATTGCAGGGAGGGAGAGGAAAACTTCCACTCGTGTTGACTAGGTAGCGGAAGTGGGAGCTGGGTACCTGTCAAAACGAGGTACCCCCCCCCCCCCAAAAAAAAATGGCATGTCAGGGGGTTAGGAGTCCTTAAACTTTTGAGTGGAACTCTGCTTTCATATTATTACCATACCTAGAAGCAGCACACAATACACACTTCATCCCCAGAAGATCCCCTTCGTGACCACGCCATTGACACTGCGCAACTTTTACTAGCGATTGTGAGGTCATGCAATGTGGTACACAAACAAAATTGATATAATTTTTTTTTCTCACAAATAGAGCTTTCATTTGGTAGTATTTGATCACCACTGGGGCTTTCATTTTTTGCGCTATAAACGAGAAAATAGCATATATTTAAAAAAAAAAAAAAAAATTTTTTTTTTACTTTCCGTTATACAACATATCCAATAAAAAAAAACAAAACAAATATCTTCATACATTTAGCCCACAATATATTCTGCTACATGTCTTTGGTAAAACAAATTCCCATTAAGTGTATATTGATTGGTTTGCATGAAAGTTATAGATGTCTAAAAACTATGAGATATATAGTGTATTTTTTCTTTTCTTTTTATACTAGTAATGATGGTAATCAGCGACTTATATCGGGACGGCGGGCACTGACTGACACTGTTTGGAAACTGGATAACTGCCACTGACATCTCCAGTGATCAGTGCTAATAATATACTGTAAACTGTCACTGTACTAATGACACTGGCTGGGAAGGGGTTAATATCTGGGGCAATAAAAGGGTTAAATGTGTGCCTAATAATGTTTACTGTGTGTAATGCGTGCTGATTTTACTTAAGCAATGTGCTAGGTCTTTGTTCCCTGCTTAGCAGGGAAACACAAATCTGGCACATTGCTGCTGTCAGAAGAGAGCTTTGTGCTGTTTACATACACAAAGCTCTCTCCTGTCACTCACTCCGATGATCAGCGGGTCCCGACCACACATCATTGGCTGGGAAGCTCTGATCGGCAGCCAGTGGCAGCACAGCCGGGCAGGTGGCCCAACCCAGAAATGCAGAATCAAGTATATTTACTTGCCAGCCTGCACTGTAGCAGTAAAACGACAGTGTGCGGTCAGCAAGTTGATACTTTTTGTAAAATTTCAGCCTAGGTGAGTGTGGCCAAATCTACACAATTGTGAGACAGGAGAGTGGGTGATGTTAACCATGTTATTGCCTTGCAGATGGTCTCGATCAAAACTATCCTTGACACCACCCAAAACTTGGACATGTGAGAAGTCACCCCTTCTGGTGTTGCAAGAGAGCTAGCAATAGTCGTGTTGATGACCTTTGGTGATCGATACCCAAATCATTCTAATGCCCCGTACACACGGTAGGAATTTCCGACGAAAAAAGGCCTATCGGACCATGTTGTCGGAAAATCCGACCGTGTGTGGGCGCCATTGGACTTTTTCGTCGGAATTTCCGTCGGAAAAAATTTGAGATCCTGCTCTCAAATTTTCCAACAACAAAGTCCGATCTGACTTTTTCCGATCGGAAAAAGTCAGATCGGACTTTGTTGTTGGAAAATTTGAGAGCAGGATCTCAAATTTTTTCCGACGGAAATTCCGACGAAAAAGTCCAATGGCGCCCACACACGGTCGGATTTTCCGACAACATGGTCCGATAGGCCTTTTTTTAGCGAATTCTGACGGACAAAGTGCCACGCATGCTCAGATCAAATTACAAGACCAAAGCTATTGGCTACTAGCCTCTACGTAGTTCCGTCGTACGCAACGAACGTCACCACGTTCAGAATGATCGGATTTTCCGACAACTTTGTCCGACCGTGTGTATGCAACACCAGTGTCGGCCAAAATCTGTCGGAAAAAATCAGACGGATTTTGTGGTCGAAATTTCCGACCGTGTGTACGGGGCATTAGGGGAAATCTGCTTGCCCTTGTTTCTTCTTGTAGGTAACATGAATAAGGGTTTTGACTTTTTTGATTCTGTCATAGCTTGAAGATAAGCTTATAGAATTCTGCCAACATTGAGCAGATAAATTTGGCCATGCTTTGGGCAGAGCGTCAGAACAGATGCCCGGAGTTTTGGCTTTCGATAAGATATTTACTACTGCCCCAGGGTCAGCCTTCTCTTCTAATCCTATTCCTCTCAAGAACCAGACCACCAGTTTCAGTCCAGCTACACATGGATGGACTACGTTCTTTGAGGTCGTATCTCTGTGGCAGAGGAAACTGGATGCTGAACCGCTATAAGAGCATAGCTCCCAACTGTCCCCGATTTCGAGGGACTGTCCCTGATTTGGAGCAATGTCCCTCATTCCTCCTCATTTGTCCCTCATTTTGGTCTGATCTATAAAGTTGTATATTGTGACGGGAGTCACTTTTGGGCGCAGGGTGACCAAGAAAAGAATGAACCCTGAGAATATGATTGGATTACTTCAAATCGGACAGTAATATTCATTAACAATATCTCTCAAGAAATATGAAGATTTTATCCCCTGTACACTGTGAGGTCTATGGCCAGGAAGTATACCTCCTAATATGGGCATTCCAGGAAGTTCAATGTAAGGGACGACCGTCTATTGCTTAACGATGTTGCTTTTGTCTGGATAAGTAAATCATGTTGATCTTGTCTGAGGCAGTTTTACCTTCACCTATTATTAAGTGTGCTAATGAACTCACCTGTTGTCCGCTAGGGGAGGTATTGACACTCAGAATAATGTGTATTGGGGGCTCGTTATGTAACCATTGTCTGATGTTGTGGGTGGCGCCTGCAATATTCTCAAGTGTATAAAAAGAGTCTGCATTTGCTTCAATAAAGAGTCTGATTCCTGTTTGACCCTCCGTACAGAGCCTCGTCTCGTACTTGGGGGGAAGAATTATTCGTATTCCTTTTCTTGTTCAGCTGATTGGAGTGTTCGGTAGCTGCCTTTGTGTTCAGGAAATGGAATGTCCTAAACGGCTTTAACCCCTTTCATACTCGGGGTGTCGTTACATATATAAAATGTACTTTTTATCCATCAAAAAGTGTTTCACAGAGCTAAACCTTTCATCTGATTTCTAAATTTTTGTAAATTCCAAAAGCCAATATAAAGGAATAGTAGTGGTAAAAAAAAAAACTATTTAAAATACTTGTGGGTTTAACCAATCTTGTTTTTTTGTACAATTCTCCTTTAACGGGGCGTGGCAAGGGGTGTGTCCTATGCCTGCATACTTTTGCTGATAGGTGTCCCTCATTCCCATCTCAAAAAGTTGGGAGGTATGTAAGAGGGAGAGCTACAGTTGCCTGAGCTAGCATGGTAGGACTGTGATCAATGTCAGTGACTCCTGGGCTAACATTTTCAGGAACGTGTGAAGTGGAGGAATTAGGTGAAAGGCATAGGAGGTGCAAGCTGTCAACGCCTTAAAGAGGAACTGCAGTCTGCTCACATTATTTGTAATAAAAACATCTTTGCCATTCTGAAGTTTCCCTCCAACCACTTTGCATATTATTATTATATATATACTATACTTGCCAAATGTGCTGCAGAAAGCTCCCTCCGCGGAGTCTGGCTGCAGCCATTTTAACTGTGGGCAGCAGAAGCTGCTGCCTGTTCTCTTCCTGGATTTACACAGAGGCACACCTCCAGCCCTGCAGCTCTCATTGGCCTCCCCCCTCCCTTCCTGGCAAACTCTCACGAGAGTGAGAGAGAGAGCTGTGCATGATGTCATAAACCTAGACTAATGACCAGACAAGAAACAGGAAGTGGGCTGTATAAGGGATTTACTGGCAGAAATTTTGTTTACTATCCAAAGTTAAAACAACAAGGGCAGAAGATTTAATAGATGGAAAGTTGAAAAAATGACTAAAGGTCTGCTTTAATTACTACTACCTGTACGCTATGAAATCTTGAGATGAATTCTGTCATCTTGGGGTGCTGGGAAGATTCAAACAGGTCCATCTATGGCTGGCCCCATTCCTGTACTAGTATGTACAGTCAATAAGGACCACTTGTTGTCCATGGCATGATGCAAAAGTATATGTTAGGGAACCAATACTCATGCGGGTAATGTTCCTCTGCATGTACCAGCATATAGACAGACTCAGGATAGTAACCAGTTGGTGCTGACATGTCAACGCATTTGTGTGCACCAGCACATACTGGCACGCACTGGCTATTTGTAGGAGGACCTGACATGTGCTGATTGCAGGATGTTCTTCAGCTCTTTATGATTCTGTTCCTGTGCTTCCTGGTTACCCAGTTGCCTGATTTCCTGTGACCCCCTCCTGATCCTGACTTGTTGCTTGGCCTCGCTCCTGCATTATCTCCTGCGCTTGTCTCCCCCGATTCCTCTCCATCTACATCTGTTCATCCCTGTATGATCCTGGCCTGGCTCTTGATGTCTGCTCCAGCTTCCAGACTACATCTTTCTGCCTGCTCCTTCAGAAACTGGTTACCAGATCTGCCTTCTGGGCTCTGTCTGGCATTCCAACACAACCAGTGCATGGACTGTCTACTACTGCTGATCGTAAGATGCTCTTATCTACACCAACCACCACCCCTGCAGACCATCTCTACTGATCATCACCTGCTGTGCAGGTCCTGCCATCTGTGCTATCCTTAATCTTGCATGCCCGTTCCCAAATCCAGGTGTGTTTGGACCAGAGCTGCAAGTAAGAAGGTGCAGTCTATATCCCCCACTGTAGATGGTGCTCAACCAAAGCGGCAATGCAGAAGGGGGAGGAGGTTGCGAGGGACAAACGGCGCTTGCGCAGCACAACAGCTGATTTTACGATCAGCTGTTGTGACGGCAAGACGGTGCCTGCGCACAAAAGCGACGGAAGAAATTTTTGTGTCAGATTGTGTGCTGGCCAGGTGTGTTCATGTCGTTGAGGGGCGGATTAGTACATGAAAGGGGGTTTATTAAATGATGGGCAGTGCTGCAAAACACATATTTTTCTGCTATTTTTCCTGGATGCTTGTGGAGCGTGTTTAGCCAACTGAAGGGCAGGTTTTTCTATCAGAAAAATATGTGTTTAGCAGCACTGCCCATCATTTAATAATCTGCGCCCATCATGTACAAATCCACTCCTCACCGACATGAACACGCCTCGTCAGTGCGGGGCACAATCTGAAACAAAAATTGCTTCTGTTGGCTATTTTGTGCAGGCGCCATCTCGCCATCACAACAGCTGATTGTAAAATCAAAAAAACAAACTAGTATGATGAATGGTGGTGATCAGGATGGTGGTATAGGGTATAGCGGTGATCAGGGCACTTGTATGAGGTATGGTGGTGATCAGGATGTTGGTGTGTGGTATGACAGTGATCAGGACACTGGTGTGAGGTATGGCAGTGATCAGAATGCTAGTATGGGGTATGGTGTTGATCAGGAAGCTGGTATGGGGTATGGTGGTGATTAGGAGGCTAGTATAAGATATAGTGGTGATTAGGACGCTAGTATACGGTATGGTGGTGATCAGGAAGCTGGTATGGGTATGGTGGTGATCAGGACGCTAGTAGGAGGTATGGCAGTTACCAGGACACTGGCATGGTGTGTGGCGGTGATGAGGACACTGGCATTGGGTATCACAGTAATTAGGATGCTGGTATGGCAATGCTCAGGATGAATCTGGACAATGTTCACCAATGTGACTGGGACTTATGTTAGTGCTGCATGCTCCTTACTGATTCTGACATAGGGAACCCCTGTACCTGGTTACAGCTAGCAAGTCCACAGCTGCTTCATCAGACATGGTCCCACTGAGCCCCAAAAGGTGGGAGCACTTGGGTTAGGTGTAGCATGGTGTGGCAGCAGTAATGACACTGAGGCCTGGATGCAGAAACTAATGTATTGAAGAACTTGTAAAACAGTCACAACAACCAGGCGGGGAGAACGCTCCTCCAGGAATTCACAGTCAGTGCAGCGGAGAGTAGCAGTAGTAGGCCTGAGCTGAAGACAGGGCAAGGAAGGTGGCCTGTCCAACCCAATTGGGAGCTTGCCGAAGAGCAGACGTAGGCTCTACGCTTTCCCTACTCCTCTCTACTGCTAGTGCTGACCCTGACAGATGGGGTACCTCTCCCTACACTAGCCTCTTCGCAAATTTGTGTCAAAACCTGGAGGCTCTTAAAAAGACTCTGTGTGACCCAAGATCAGGGTCAGCTGGATGCAGTGTAGAAAACCAGAATTCTGCTTCAGGGAACTGAAAAAAAACATAGAGATACCAAGTATATTTACCCGGCGCATGCCTGGCAAAGCAAGGGTATGCCCCCAACCTCGGGCTTCTTGTTCTCTAGCAGTACTGCCCTATGCATTTTTATATGGCAACATCCAAAAGTCTAGGATAAAAATACCATCTTGTCACTACCTGAGAGTATAGGTGGTGTTGCACTACCCAATGTGACCATGTCTTTGCATGCATCACTATTCATTACAATTTTAGACTAGTATCAGGGAGGTTCTACCAAGTTATGGTCTTAGACAATTACCTTATCACTCCAAATCTAACTTCTTTGCCATGGACATTACCCGCACTTAGACCTCCTAAAGAATCCTTACCTTTATTGGTATCTGCCATATATGGGACACTTACATGAACAAAAAATTACTTACTGCTAGACCCCAAAGTTTGGTAATAAAGCATTTCTTCCAACCCTAAACTGCTCTTACGTTCTCTCCTGGAAACACAAGGCTCTTCTATGCCATACAGCGAATCGGGGGAAAGCTGCTTCCTTTTTCAAAGATTTGACTTGTTTGTCAGAATCCTTCTAGGCCCTTGTTTGAATACTAACTGAATGAATGACTTGTATAGCGCTGCAACTGCGAACTGAATCGCTTGATCCAACCTGCGTTGATTCCTTCTTAGAAGAGGTAGGTCTTGAGTTTTTTCCTAAAGGCCCGATGGTTTCCTTCCAATCGGATGTTCGTAGGTAGAGCGTTCCATAGCCGTGGTCCTTGGACTGCAAATCTTCGTTTTACTCCCAAATAAAACACTGTCTTGGGACATTACTCCATTTGACTTGCTTTCTGCTCTCAAGGACTTTGAGTCACTCCGTTCCCAAACTACTAGACAAACGTCCCTGGTCCCTAATCTACCAAATATTATTGAGAGAATCCTACCCCCAAGTCCCACACTTTTTATCCAGATGGGGGAGGAATTAGATAACGGAAAATTGAATACTCACCTTTCCGTAATTTTCCTTTCCTGGTGCCTACCCATGGCAGCATACCAATGGTTAATGGCTCCGCCCCGATTAACCCACAGGACCACGTAACTCTATAAAAGAAAGAGTTACTCCCCTCCTCAGGTATTCTTGTAACTAGTCTTCAGAACATTAAGGATTATTGAAGGGAGGGTGTATGCTGCCATGGGTAGGCACCAGGAAAGGAAAATTACGGAAAGGTAAGTATTCAATTTTCCGTTTTCCTGGTGCCTCCATGGCAGCATACCAATGGTAAATAACTCGCTTACAGGGAGGGTACTGCAATAATAATTTTTTTTAAAGACTTTACAGAGTTGATATTTCTAAGGTCTTTCTCCCAAAGTCTCGGGAGGTGAGGACTGCTGGATCTAGGCTATAGTGCGACATGAAGGTGTTGAAGGATGATCAACAAATTGTCTCAGGGGAGACCCGCGCCAAAGCTGCCCAGGAAGAGGCCATTCCCCGCGTCGAGTGAGCATTCACCGCAACTGGGACTGGGAGACCACTAGCCCGATAAGCCCTCTGAATTAGATTCACGATCCAGCTGGCCATTCCTTTCCTTGCCCCCTTGGGAATAACGAACAGACGTTGATCCTTGCGTAAATGCTGTGTCAACTCCAAATAACGCCTCAGGGACTCATGTAGTTTAGAAGAGGTTGGATCTTCTCCGAAGGCCGGGAGAACCCATTCTTGATTAAGATGTTAAACTGATGGTACCTTCGGGACAAACTGGTGAATAGGCTTCAGAACCACCCGTCTGGGAAAAACGTGACGTAAGGTTCTCTAGCTCCCAGTGCTTGAATTTCTGATACTGTGCATCCTGATGTGATGGCGATCAAAAAGTCGTTTTCCAGGCAATATCCTCCAATGCACATTCTTCAGTGGGTGCAAAGGGTGGACTGGCTAAGACGTTGAGGACAACTGTCAGATCCCACTTGGGGTAAAGAGTTCTCCTGGGAGGACGTAACTTTAGCATTGCTTTTAGGAAACGGTCTACTAGGGGCTCCGGTGCCCAGCGTATGTCTGTTAAGACTGATAAGGCCGAAACCTGAACTTTCAGCGTGTTAAGACCTAAGCCTAGGTCCAGGCCCGACTGCAAGAAGAGTAGAATATTGTGAACTCCAGGATCCAGCGGATTGAACTGGCTGGATTCAGCAAGCTGGGTGAATTTCTTCCATACCCTGTAGTAGGTGGCATTGGTAGATGACTTCCTGGCTTGCAATAAGGTCTGTACAACTTTATGTGAGCACCCTAGGCTGCCCAGTCTCTTCTGCTCAAGTCCAGGATCTCCGGATGCGGGTGGAAGAAGTCGCCTTGAGATTGTCTGAGTGGGAGGTTGTCTGAGTGGGGAAGCGGGAGTGGATTGCGCAAAGTCATCGCAAAGTCATCTTGATTAGAAGTGGAAACCATGGTCTCCTCGGCCAGTATGGGATGACCGCCAGGATAGTGACTTTTTCTAATGTCAGCCGCTGGAGGAACCTCAGTATCATGGGAACCGGAAGAAATGCATACCCCTTCTGGAAGTTCCAGGGCTGGATCAGGGCATCCACCCCTGCTGACCTTGGAGATGGGAACCTCGTAAAAAAACAGAGGAGTCTTGCCGTTAAGCAGGGAGGTGAAAAGATCTATCTAGGGAGTAGCCCACTGTTGGCATATCCAGCGGAAGACTTGCGGATTCAGTGACCACTCGATGTTGTTGTTGAAGGACCTTAAGAGGCGATCGGCTAGCTGATTCTCGGGGGCTGGGATGTAAGCAGCCCGGAAATCGATCAAGTTGTTCTCGGCCCAGGATATAATTGGGGCTACCTCGCTGGCTAGGAACCTGCGCATTCCCCCTGGGTTCAGAACATAGGCCACTGCCGCTCTGTTTTCCATCTGGAGCAATATGGACCTGCCCCTGAGCAGTGGGGCCAGATGTAAGATTGCCATCCATGCTGCCCTTAACTCTAGGATGTTGGAAATCATCCCTTCTGCATTGAATCGCCACCTCTCTTGCACTAGCTGGTTTTGGAAGTGTGCCCCCCATCCTAGCTGACTTGCATCCGAAGTAAGGACGGACCATGAGATGGGCCCCAGGGAACGGTGAACAAGAAGGTTGGGTGATGAATATTAATTGTCCCAGGTGCTTCCTTCTCCACTGCGCCAGAAACCCCGCCTGGAAGTCTCGCAGGTGCCACCTGGCCCACTTCACCATTGGTATACAGGATGAAAGGGACCCTAGGAGGCTCAGACAATCTGATGCTGACAGAGTGACTTCCTTACGCCTGCTTCACCTTCTGGATCAAAATCTGGATCTTTTCTGGTGGAAGAGACACAGCCTTCTCTGGGGTATTGAATAGAGATCCTAGGTATGTCATCTTCTGGGTAGGCCTCAACTGACTCTTTGCATAGTTAATAAGCCACCCGAAACTGGACAGTGTTCAGGACTAGCGGCACCTGTGCCTCCAGAGTTTCTCTGTGTTGAGACAGGATTAGGATGTCGTCCAGGTAATGCAGGACCCTGACCCCTTTGTCCCGGAGGGGGGCCAGGATGGACACTAAAACCTTGGTGAAAGTCCTGGGAGCTGATGAAATTCCAAATGGGAGACATTGGAACTGGAGGCGCAGACTGCCCACTTTGAACCGGAGAAAAGGCTGAAAATGATGGTGGATGGGGATGTGAAGGTACGCATCCTGAAGGTCTATAGAGACCATCTAATCCCCTGGCTGTACTGACAGATCTACTGTGCTCAGGGATTCCATCTTGAAATGCTCTACCTGTATGTAACGGTTTAGCCTCTTCAGGTCCAGAACAGGCCTCCAACCTCCTCATTTCTTGGGGACTAAAAAGATTGGGGAATAGAACCCAGAGTGACTTTCCAAGTCGGGAACTGGCAGAACTGCCCGTTGGTGAAGGAGTATTTGGATATACTGAAAGAGGACCTGTCTCTTTTCTCGGGAGGTCAGATTCTTAGTGGGCTGGAAAGAAAAAAAAAAAAAAAAAGGTGGATCTCCAGAAGTGTCCTTGCTGGACCGTGGAGGTTGCCCATGGGTCCGTGCGACTTTCCACCCAAACCTGGGCAAAATACCTGAGTCTTGCTCCTACTGGAACGGTTTGGGTGGGAAAGGAGTCAAGAGGACTTCTGGCGCTCAACCGTTAAAGTTGAGGCCTTAGGTTTTCCCAATTTAAGGAAAGTGGCTTGTGAGCCCTCCAGCCCCTTCTGTACTCCTTACCGGGACGGTAAGATCTGGCATCCCTAGAACTTTGCTGAGTGGCTGGTCGCGAAGTGAATCTCCTTTTCCTACTCCTATCCTGAGGGATAAGGCCACTTGTGACCCGAGTAATGGCAGTGTCCATCTTTTCGCCGAACAGGGCCTTACTATCGTATGGGATGCGACACCATGACTGCTTTGAAGATGGGTCTGCTGACCATGGCTTTAGCCATAATGCTCTTCTGGCTGTGATGGAGTAAAGCATATCCCAGGAGCACCTCAGAATATCGATGGCCGCTTCCGCCATAAAATCAGAGGCCAGTTTTAATTCATCTAGTGCTTTGATGATTCTGTCTGGATCTAGGCCCCACCTGAGGGCCGTCTCGATATTGTCCGCCCTGAGGTGATTCAGTTCGCATAGGTAGCGCTATACAAGTCATTCATTCATTCATATTTTAGTGGCTCTGGAGACCAAGGATAGTGCCACTGCTGGTTTGCATGCTCCCCCTGTCGCTTTTTTTAAGATCTGAGTCGATCCTGCGATACAGGGGGTCCCTGAAAGAGACTGCATCCTCTAACGGCAGCGTTGTGTTCCTGGCTAAACGCATGACGAATGCGTCCGCAGTTGGTACGGAGTCAAAGAGTTGGGCGTCTGCCTCTGCCAGCGGATAAAGCTTGAGAAGCCGGTTGTAGGCGACGGGTCTCTTGTCCACCTTCCACCACTCATCTGTCACCACTTCCTTAATTTCATCCATCAGAGGGAAATTTACAACCTTTTTGGTCAGGTGAGGAAAATATTTATTTTTTTGGTTTTGGAGGGAGGCTCCGGGTCTTCCTCCTACTGAATCTGCGGTAATAAATGGATTCACAAAGGCAAAATCAAATACTGATGAGTTTTCCTCAGCTGTACCTTTGAAACATGTTGGGGTGATCTCTGACTGCTGCGGGAAGCATGCGCAGAGGATGAGTGTGAGTGACCTCTTAACCTATCGGCAGAGTCTCTGTGGGAAGATCTTCGAGATAATTCTCGGTGCGGGCTGTGGAAATAAAAGCACAGAGATATTTCCAAAAGCCCAGAGAAAGCTCTTTTTAAAACTTACCTTTGTTGCAGCCCTTACCTAGTGGAGTGTTGAGGATCTTTTTTATTATGCGGCATAATGACCTCTGGGGCAGCTAAGGATGGGAAAATAAAAAGAAATAAATGTATTTATATATATATATATATATATATATATATATATACACACACACACACACACACACACACACACACACACACATACTACCCCCTCAGAGCTCTACCTTGGTCAGGCTCCATACTAGAGAGAGAGAGAGAGGCAGAGGGTGGAGAAGACACTAGCAGGTGTTTTCCAAATGACAGCCTGATTAAAATTATTTTGCAGGCTGTTTAAATAGGAAGTCTCGGTTTGGGTGTACCAAGATGGCCGCCGTTTGGCTTCAAAGTGCTACTGCACATGTGCATCCCGCTGTACCCCTGTCCCCCAAGAAGACAAAATTGTGCACAGGGACACGCGCGAAGCGTCCGGACACGCCGGGGGGGGGGGGGGGGGGAGCAGGAAGAGACTGTGCGGCTGCTGGCCATCCCTGGGAGCCAGCATGAGGAGGCAATCACAGCATGTCAGTCTGGCTGGAGCAGAAACAGGTATGCACTAAAGGATCCAGACAGGAGGCTCTGGGATAGGCAGCCAGGAGACTGAGGAGAGGATATGCTCCTGAGTTTCTACACCCCAAAAAGATCCACAGAAAAACGGGCTCCCATACTTATCTGGTGCATTTAGCAACCCAAGTAATGGGACTCCATACTGCAGGAGAGCATGAACCTGCAATGGTCGCACCATATGACGATGAGGTAGGGCTGGACTGTGATCCTGCAGGGATGAGGACAGGAAAAAGAATACCTGAGGAGGGGAGTAACTCTTTCTTTTATAGAGTTACGTGGTCCTGTGGGTTAATCGGGGCGGAGCCATTAACCATTGGTATGCTGCCATGGAGGCACCAGGAAACAGTGCCTTGAAAAAGTATTTATACCTCTTGAAATTTTCCACATTTTGTCATGTTACAACCAAAAATGTAAATGTATTTTATTGGGATTTTATGTGATAGACCAACAAAGTGGCACAGAATTGTGAAGTAGAAGGAAAATTATAAATGTTTTCATCATTTTTTACAAATAAAAATGTGAAAAGGGTGGCGTGCATTTCTATTCATCCCCATTTACTCTGTTATCCCTAACTAAAATCTAGTGGGCCCAAATGCCTTCATAAGTCACCTAATTAGTAAATAGAGTCCACCTGTGTGTAATTTAATCTCAGTATAAATACAGCTGTTCTGTGAAGCCCTCAGAGGTTTGTGAGAGAACCTTAGAGAACAAACAGCATCATAAAGGCCAAGGAACACACCAGACAGGTCAGGGATAAAGTTGGGGAGAAGTTTTAAAGTAGGGTTAGGTTATAAAAAATATCCCAAGCTTTGAACATCTCACGGAGCACGTTTTAATCCATCATCCGAAAATGGAAAGAGTATGGCACAACTGCAAACCTACCAAGACATGGCCGTCCACCTAAACTGATAGGCAAGGAGAGCATTAAATCAGAGAAGCAGCCAAGAGGCCCATGGTAACTCTGGAGGAGCTGCAGAGATCCACAGCTCAGGTGGGAGAATCTGTCCACAGGACAACTATTAATTGTGCATTCCACAAATCTGCCCTTTATGGAAGAGTGGCAAGAAGAAAGGAATTGTTGAAAGAAAGACATAAGTCCCGCTTGCAGTTTGCGAGAAGCCATGTGGGGGACACAGCAAACATGTAAAGAAGGTTCTCTGGTCAGATGAGACCAAAATTTTACTTTTTGGCCGAAAAGCAAAACGATATGTTTTTCGGAAAACTAACACTGCACATCACCCTGAACACACCATCCCCACCGTGAAACATGGTGGTGGCAGCATCATGTTGTGGGGATGCTTTTCTTCAGCAGGGATAGGGTAGCTGGTCAGAGTTGATGGGAAGATGGATGTAGCCAAATACAGGACAATCTTAGAAGAAAACCTGTTATGCTGCGTACACATGATCAGACTTTCCGGAGGACCAGAGTCCGTAGGACAATTTGATCGTGTGTGGGCTCCAGCTGACTTTTTCTTCCCAAAAGTCCAGCGGACCTAGAAATAAGACTGGCTTCAAATTTGTCCGCCGGACTCGGGTCCAAAAATCCGGTCGTCTGTGTGCTAGTTCAAAGGACTAAAATCGGCGCTAGGGCAGCTATTGGCTATGAACTTTCTTATTCTACGTCATCACGTTCGAATCCGGGGGACTTTTGGAGTGATCGTGTGTGGCCAAGTTCGTTTGCTTGAAAGTCCGTCGAATTGTCCGCCGGGCCAAGTCCGCCGGAAATTCCGATCGTGTGTACGCGGCATTAGTGTCTGCAAAAGACTTGAGACTGGGGCGGAGGTTCACCTTCCAGCAGGACAACGACCCTAAGCATACAGCCAGAGCTACAATGGAATGGTTTAGATCAAAGCATATTCATGTGTTAGAATGGCCCAGTCAAAGTCCAGACCTAAATCCAATCGAGAATCTGTGGCAAGACTTGAAATTTGCTGTTTACAGATGTTTTCCATCCAATCTGACAGAGCTTGAGCTATTTTGCAAAGAAGAAATGGGCAAAAATGTCACTCTCTAGATGTGCAAAGCTGGTAGAGACATCCCCAAAAACACTTGCAGCTGTAATTGCAGCGGAAGGTGGTTCTACAAAGTATTGACTCCAGGGGGCGCCATACAAATGTACACCACACTTTTCACATATTTATTTGTAAAACATTTTGAAAACCGTTTATCATTTTCCTTCCACTTCCTAATTATGTGCCACTTTGTGTCGGTAGATCACATAAAATCCCAATAAAATACATTTAAGTTTTTGGTAACATGTCAAAATGTGGAAAATTTCAAGGGGTATGAATACTTTTTCAAGGGACTGTATTTTTGATGTATTGGGACCTTGATGTTTACACACAGGAATTATGTATCGTCCACAGCACAATTACAAAGTCCTCTCCAGATGGTATCGATGCCCTACCCTTCCACATAATATACAATGGATCCTTCTACCCTAAATACTTGCTAGAGATACTTACAGGATCTGGGTACAGTGATGTACATATGGGACACACGTCCTACATTTCTCCTCTTTTGGCATAAAACATTACAGATTATAAACTTGTGGGCGATAAGATCCCAAACATTCCACAAGTCGCTCGGTTAACTATGGAACCTGGATCTTACAAACACATAAAAGTTTGCATGTACTATAATAGCTAGATATTGGAGTAAGTCAGACCCCCCCAACCCCTGTCTCTGGCAGATTGGGCATGCAAAATGGACTCTATATGACTTTTGGATTGGTTGATCTCTCACGAAAATGATAAATCAGATAATTACATAGCACCTTGCCTACAGAGAAGCCAACAAAACTTACCTAACAAACTAGGAGGGTCTTACAATCTTACAGTCTATATAAACCTCCAACTTGTAGAACTGTTGAATGTTATACTACGCATGATTATTGTTAATCTTGTTCTTACCATATACAGTCTACTTTTACTAATTCGGTGAGTGCACTGCTTATACTAGCTGCTTGGTGAATGAATACTCTGGCATTTTTGTCTTTGCTAATATACCCTGTTTCCCCAAAAATAAGACCTAGCGTGATTGTTGGTGATGGCTGCAATATAAGCCCTACCCCCCAAATAAGCCCTACCGTTTCCTCGAAAATAAGCCCTACCCTGAAAATAAGACCTACAAGGACTTTAACTAGGGCTTATTTGGGCGGTAGGGGTTATATTGCAGCCATCACCGACAATCACGCTAGGTCTTATTTTCGGGGAAACAGGGTAGTACCTTCTAATATGGTGTCACACTGTCCACATACATGAACAGTGGATTCCTTATGTACGCAGTAAATTGGTATGTTTTATACTGGTTTTGACAACTTGTCTTTATTCCCAAATAATTTATACAATGTGGATTGTACTTCTTTTTCACTTTCTTTCTATGAAATGTTATAAAATGTGATTAAACATAATTTGGTATTGTCGTGGATATTCCACCACACTCTTGTGCTAATAAGTGCCCTTCAATCTAATAATATGATGTGCCCTCCGATCGTATGTCTCCCCTGGTCCACCCATTCCCCAGTAACAGACAACATCTTCATAAAATTTTCCACGACAGTATCAACACTCAAATTGAGCTCTTGATTCCAACCTTTATATCATGAAAATAAATTGAACAGCATTGGCCCCAACAATTTAGAGAATGAGGCATTTATCACTACTCTCTACGACCCGTTCATGTAACCAGTTCCCTATCCATGTACATTCAATTTCATCAACTGCAACAGAACCTATTTTATAGATTAAACATTTATGAGGTACAAAATCTAGATAGACTACAGTACATCCACTGGACTTCCACCATCAGCAGGGGAGGGCTGGGCTGGGGGGGCAGAGTGGCAATTGCCCCCCAGGCCGCCCTAACTTACGTTGGAAATGGCTGGCGCTATTTTTACAGCTGCGGCAGTCGGCCACTGTTGCATTCCGGGAGTTGAAGTCCACACTCAAGCTCCCAAGCAGCGCAGAGGAAACTACCACCCTCAGAGACCAGGGTGCCCGTGACTGGCTCGGGCTGTGGGGCTGGGTGCTGGCTTGCGCTGGCCGTGGCGTGCAACCTGAGCTGCCAAGTAAGAGACCCTGACACCCCCAGCTGACCCCCACACCCCATACACCCCATTTACCCTGCCCCAGTGATCAGGCTGCATTGGATGGGCACTGGTGAGACTGCATTTATGGACACTGGTGAGGTTGCATTGATGGGCACTGATGAGTCGGCATTGATGGGCACTGATCAGGCTGCATTGAGGGGCACTGGTGAGGCTGCATTGAAAAAACGGCTGGGCATGGATGGTGAGCTGATTCGGTAATTGAATGGGCCACTTGACTGGACTTCCCCCCCAGGCCTAAGGCTGCCAGCCCTCCCCTGACCATCAGAATTCTCACTTCCTTCCACATAGAGAAATAACAGGTTGGTCTGACAAGAACGGTCTTTTATAAATTCATGCTGGATGTCACTTATAATATCTTTATCACAGACAAATTTCTGTAGAAAGTTCCTTACCTTTCCCGCAAATAACTTACATACTATTGATGTTAGGCTGACTGGTCCGTAGTTTCTTGGTAAACATCTCAATATCCCCCAGGGCAGTGCTCAGCTCTCTATGCCCTTTGACAATACCTTGCCTATTAGCCCTAAAACTGGATTTAATTGATTTTAAAGATTCTGTTCCCATTAACTTCAGTAGGGTTCGTATTATCATCCAGAACCTAGGAGCAGTCCACCAAAGCTCCCATTAAACTGAACCCAGGAATGTTTGACTCATCCCTACACCACTCTGTGAGATTTCTGATGTATAACAAGGCTTGGTTTCCGTGTATAACATTTTCCGCACTCAGTGCAGGAATATGGCTTTTCACCTGTGTGAGATCTCTGATGTTTAACAAGGTCTGAATTTTGTAAAAAACATTTTCCGCATTCGGTGCAGGAATACGGCTTTTCTCCTTTGTGAATCTTCTGATGTAAAACAAGGCCTGATTTCCATGAAAAACATTTCCCACACTCAGAGCAGGAATACGGCTTCTTGCCTGTGTGAAATTTCTGATGTAAATTAAGTGAGAACAACCGTGAGAAACATTTCCCACACTCAGGGCAAGAATACGGATTCTCCATGTGCAATCGCTGATGTATAACAAGCTGCGATTTCTTCGAAAAACATTTTATGCATTCGGGACAGGAATACGGCTTCTCCCCAGTGTGAGATCTCTGATGTAAAACAAGGGCTGAATTTTGTATAAAACATTTTCCGCATTCGGGGCAGGAATACGGCTTTTCCCCTGTGTGAAACCTCTGATGTAAAACAAGGCCTGACCTCCATGAAAAACATTTCCCACACTCAGAGCAGAAATAAGGCTTCTCGTTTGTGTGAGATCTCTGATGTGAATTAAGTGAGTACAACCGCGAAAAACATTTTCCACACTCAGGGCAGGAATGCGGCTTCTCCCCCGTGTGCAATCTCTGATGTATAACAAGAACTGAATTCTTTGAAAAACATTTCCCGCACTCAGGGCAAGAATACGGCTTCTCCCCCGTGTGCAATCTATGATGTTTAACGAGCTCTGATTTCTCTGGAAAACTTTTCCCACACTCAGGACAGGAATACGGCTTCTCCCTTGTGTGAATCCTCTGATGTGAAACAAAACGCGATTTCTGTGTAAAACATTTCCCACATTCAGTGCAAGAATACGGCTTCTCCCCAGTGTGAGATCTTTTATGTCTAACAAGATTTGATTTCTTTGTAAAACATTTCCCGCACTCAGAACAGGGATGAAGCTTCTCACCCGTGTGAGATCTCTGATGTACAGTAAGACTTAATTCAGAGCTATAACTTTCTCCACATTCAGGACAGGAAAATGTCTCCTCCCTCTGAATTCCGGCACCATCCCCCGCAGTACGAGGTCGCTCAGAGTCAGAGGGATTTGATGGTCTCTCCACACTGTGAAGTCCTCCATCCATAGCTGAGCTCATTGTCTTTTCTCCTGAACAATCTCGTGCGATGGCCTCATCTTCCATTTTACAACCTGGAGATAAAGTGATACGATCCTTTGAGGGTTTCCCAATGGCGTGTCCTGAAAAAATATGAAAACATGATCAATAGATAAAAAATAGTTAGACCACCCAAAACAGAAGCGTAGTCAACGTTTTTTTGGTCCTGCTTCTCCTCTGTGTCACAGAAGTGCACCTACTTTTGAACTGATGTGACCCAGAATTAGCTGACAGGGTGCATAAGCTTGCTGTCATTTGAGTTCACAGAGCCGCTCCAGGCACTCAAAGAATTCCATCCATATTGTTGCGATTCACCCAGCTACCTAATTGGCAGCTGGCTACAGATCTTAGCGTGCGGGTGAGGGCCAAAGTCATCTGCACCCGCCCCCCTCCCCAGCTCAGAACTCCAGTGAATGTTAACCACTTCCCGACCGGCCACTGCATATATACGTCAGCAGAATGGCACGGGCAGGCAGAATCACGTACCTGTACGTGATCGTGCATTTGCCTGCCCGTGGGTCGGGAGCGCGCCGCCAGCGGCGCGCTCGCGACCCGGTCGGGAGCTCCGTGACCCTGGCCGCGGGACCAGCGGACCCGATCGCCGCTGGTATCCCGCGATCGGGTTACGGAGCTGAAGAACGGGGAGAGGTCTATGTAAACAAACCTCTCCCCGCGCTTCCTACACTGACTGTCAGTGATCGGCGGTTCCCTGTCATCGGGAACGCCGATCAATGACGTCAGACGTACAGCCACGCCCCCCTACTGTAAAAAAAAACACACCACGTCACACTGACTCTTCCCCGCCCCCTAGTGGTTAACCCCCTAACTACAACTGTCATTTACATAGGAATCAGTGCTATTTAAATAGCAGTGATTGCTGTATAAATGACAAATGTCCCAAAAATGTGTCAAAAATGTCCGATGTGTCCGCCAAAATGTCGCAGTCACAATAAAAATCGCTGATCGCCGCCATTACTAATAAAAAAAAAAATATTAATAAAAATGCTATAAAACTATCCCCTATTTTGTAAACGCTATAACTTTTGCGCAAACTAATCAATAATCGCTTATTGCGATTTTTTTTACCAAAAATATGTAGAAGAATACGTATCGGCCTAAACTGAGGAAAAAAAATGTTTTTTTTATATATTTTTTGGGGATATTTATTATAGCAAAAAGTAAAAAATATTGCATGTTTTTCAAAATTGTCGCTCTATTTTTGTTTATAGCGCAAAAAATAAAAACCGCAGGGGCGATCAAATACCACCAAAAGAAAGCTCTATTTGTGGGAAAAAAAGGACGCCAATTTTGTTTTGGAGCCACGTCGCATGACCGCGCAATTGTTAGTTAAAGTGACGCAGTGCCGAATTGCAAAAAGGGGCCTGGTCCTTTGGCTGCCAATTGGTCCGGGGCTGAAGTGGTTAAACGGAGCAGAATGGAGAGCAGTGACTAATGCCGCGTACACACGAGAGGACTTTGACAGCAAAGGTCCGACGGAACGTATCCGTCGGACAATTCGATCGTGTGTTGGCTCCATGCTGTCGAAAAATCTGACAGACTTTAGAAATAGAACAGGTCTTAAATTTTCACGTCGGAACTCCGCTGGACCCAGTTGCTATAGAAAAAAACGCTTGTCTGTGTGCTAGTCCGACGGACAAACAACGATGCTAGGGCAGCTATCGGCTACGAACTTCCTTATTCTAGTCCGGTCATACGTCATCACGTTCGAATACGTCAGAATTTTTTTTTTTTTTTATCTTTTTATTGAGTATAAAAACATATAAACAGACAAACAGTAAACCTGCCACAGCTTTGGACTAGACCCACGCAGGAGTCAGTGCCAGCCGGCAATTGGACTGCTTCCATTATTAGTGACATACAGCTGTAGCACATCTACAAGAAAAGAACATACAAAAAACCTAGTAGACATGTGCAATTCGTTTCGTTTTTTTTTTTCGTTTTTTTTCGTTCGTTCGTTTTCGTATGAATGAACGAATCATTCGAATCGTACGAATCCGAATAACGAATCGAGCGAATCGTACGAATCCGATTAACAAATGATTCGAATCGAACGAATCCGAATAACGAATCGTAGCGAATCGTTCGAATCGTACGAATCCGATTAACAAATGATTCGAATCGAACGAATCCGAAAAACTAATCGTAGCGAATCGTTCGAATCGTACGAATCCGATTAACAAATCATTCGAATCGAACTAATCCGAAAAACAACGAAAATCCGAAAAAAAAACTAAATGAATGTACTAATGAAGAAAATCAGAAAAACTAAAAAATTCGTACATTCGTAACTTTTTTTTTTGTTGAATTGGTAATTTTCCGTGTCCCTTACAATGGTGCTGCTAAACGTGCTTCGAATGGATTGAACAAAATAATTTGTAACTTTTTTTTCTATTCGTAACTTTTTTTTCGTAACTTTTTTTTTTTTCGATTTGTAATTTTCCGTGTCTCTATTGAACCAAAAATTTCGTACATTCGTAACTTTTTTTTCGATTCGTAACTTTTTTTTTTTTTTTTTCGATTCGTAATTTTCCGTGTCTTTTGAACCAAAAAATTCGTACATTCGTAACTTTTTTTTCGATTCGTAACTCTATTGAACGTAAAAAAAATTTATTTTTTTTTTTCGATTTTTTAATTTTCCGTGTCTCTATTGAAAAAAAAAATTCGTACATTCTTTTTTTTTTCGATTCGTAAATTATTAAAAATGTAATAATAGCATACACATTACATCAAATTATGAATTATGCTCCGATTACGAATCTACGAATGTACGAATAAATACGAATGCGTCCGAAAATTAAACTAACGAAAAAACGAATCAACGAAAAAATAACTCTTACGAATGTACGAATCGTTACGAATCCGAACAACGACGACTTACGAATGTACGTATCGTTACGAATCCGAACAACGACGACTTACGAATGTACGGATCGTTACGAATCCGAACGACGACTTACGAATGTACGGATCGTTACGAATCGGCGGAAACGAAAAAAACGAAACGATAATAAACAAATTTTTTTGTTGTGCACATGTCTACAACCTAGTGTTGTGTTGCTCCTGCTCAATTGAAATATCTAAGGATCAGATCTTTCAGTGTAGACCCAAGGGACCATAATAGATATCAAATGAACCTGTATCAGAGATTATATCTCATAAGAAGGCACCCAATGTAGAAAAATCACATCCACCCATATAGTGGTATTATGTACATGCTCAATCAGTGTGCGGTTGCCGTGGAGGCCTCCGCTAGCCATTTGGCCCACACTCTATCGTATTTTTTGGGGCATCCTGAATCCGTCAGAATTTAGTGTGATTGTGTGTGGCCAAGTCCGTTCATTCGAAAAGTCCGTCGGAACTCCGTCGGACCTAGTCTGTTGAAAAGTCCGCTCGTGTGTACAGTCACTGCTCAGTGCTCTGAGCTGGCCGAGAACGAAGTGATTAGTGGTCATGCGATTGCTCAGTTCTCAGTCTTATGCCGCGTACACACGATCGGACTTTCTGGCGGACTTGGTCCGGCGGACCAGAGTCCGTTGGACAATTCGATTGTGTGTCGGCTCGAGCGGACTTTTTCTTCCCAAAAGTCCGGCGGACCTAGAAATAAGACTGGCTTCGAGTCCGGTCGAAAAATCCGGTCGTCTGTGTGCTAGTCCGACGGACTAAAACCGACGCTTGGGCAGCTATTGGCTACTGGTTATGAACTTCCTTATTCTACGTCATCACGTTCAAATCCGTCTGACTTTTGGAGTGATCGTGTGTGGCCAAGTCCGTTCGTTTGAAAGTCCGGCGGACCTCAGCTGCAAAGTCCGTCGGATTGTCCACCAGACCAAGTCCGTCGGAAAGTCCAATCGTGTGTACGCGGCATTAGAGCCAATGTGGGACAGCAGCAGCATCACAAGTATGCTTCAGCATTGAGGTGAGTAATTACATTCGTTTTCTTATCTACCCCAAACTTCCCCTTTAAATCAAGATACCATCTAGATAAAGTACATTTTAGTGAGCAGATGTTCTCTGTGGATGATCCAACCAGCTGTGACTTAAGTTTTTCAGTAAAAGGGCCTTTGTTCCTCCCAGATGACTTCTACATTTACACAGACTTGTCAGAAGAGCAGGAACCAATGGGAACTGGGAGGTGCTCTTCACACAACCACAAGTCTAGTCAAGGTTTTTTTTTAATAAGCAAGAGGTTCAAAGTCCATAGTTGTAGAACCTTTAGCACAGAACAAGTGACCATGAGTCTAGGCTTCTGGTGATAAGTAGCACTGGAGGGTATTTAGAGAAACTTTTTTTAATTGAAAAAATGTATTTCAGTTTTTTATGTTCGTCCTTATTTTTCATCTCAACAAGACTGTAAATAAAGTTTTATGTTAACCTTCAGCTGCAAGTCTGTTCGAGGAAGAGGGACCAAGGCTCAATCTGTGTTATTATATCTAGGCTACTGTAACTAGGAGGAAAACACAACCCAATACTGCCAGATGAACCCCAGAATCTACATAAACAGGGATGAGGTCCCAGAGGTTGCTTGTTCGGACTTTGGACGAATGGCCTAACTAAATGGGCGTTCATCTGAGCCAAACCTCTGGCTGAAGCGGAAAGTGAAACATTTGGCAGCGGTATTACTACCAATGCTACAGTATATGTTAGAGCAGTGGAAGTTAGTCCTTTTTTTTTGGGTGGGGGGCCAGACAAACCACCCCGACCCCACCTCCTTAGGTTGGTTGGTCAAACCTCCCACCCCCCCCCCGATCGACAAACCCCCCCGTGGCATTCCTGTCCGCTCTGCACTTACCTCATCCAGGTCGCAGGCAGCTTTGGTGGCTTCCCTCTGCTTCCAGCCAATACGGTTGCTTCTCCTCTTGGCCAATTGGGTCTTAAAGGAGAAGTATAGCCAAAGCTCATTTGGCTGGGCTTCTCTTATGGGTCACAGGAGTGAAATTAGTTTTGCACACCTGTGACCCGTTTTCAGCAGAGAGCGGACATTGTAGAAGTCGGTCCAGGGTCCGTGTCATCACGACAATGGAAGTCGGGATCCCCTAGGTCCCTGGGATCGACCCCCGGCTCAGCCTCTCAACGAGCCCCTGAGAGCCTGAAGCTGGCCGCTCCGCCCCTCCACAGCTCAGCACTCCAATGAGCGAGGAAGGAGCAGAACAGAGAGCCGTGACTGAAATCCATGCCTCGGGCGCCATACATGTAGATTAGGGCCAGGCGCATGGATTAGGAGGGTGGCGCCCCTAATGGAACAGCCAACAATGCGTGAGAGCTTCCCACTCAAGCTGGTTGTTTGGGATCTAGAGGCTGCCAGTGTTCCAACAACTAGTGACGCATCCCGGACCATTCAGTGGTCAGCTGAGTAATGCCCACTGACAGGTGAATGTAAACAAAGGGGCGGGACAGTATTAAAAAGACAAAACAAGATAAAGTTGGGCGATCCCCCAAAAATTCATACCAGATCCTTAAAGTTTAATATGTTTGTATGGATTTTAAGAGGAAATCCCATGCAAAAAACAACAAGAAAAAAAAGTGTGAGACCATTTTTGAGCATGCAGTCTAATGCCTTGTACACACGGTTGGACATTCCGACCCCAAAATCCGTTGGATTTTGTCCGACGGATTTTGGACGAAACTTATCTTGTATACACACGGTCGCACAAAGTTGTCGGGAAATTTGATCGTTCGGAACGAGGTGACGTATAAAACGTACGACGGGACTATGTAGAGGCCAGTAGCCAATAGCTTTCGTCTCCAAATTTTTTCTGAGCATGCGTGGCACCGAATTCTCGACACACGATCGGATTTTGTTGTCGGGAAATTTTAGATCCAGCTCTCAAACTTTTTCCATCAGAAATTCAGACGGAAAAAGTCCGATAGAGCCCACACACGATCGGATTTTCCGATAACATAATCCGATTGAGCTTTTTCCGTCCGAAATTCCAACCGTGTGTACAAGGCATTACAGCCAAGGAAAGGAGGACTCTGCTCCTGAACCATACCAGATTACATGCCCTCAACATGGGGGTACCCTGAATAAACACCTTGCCTCCATGTTGATGAGAAGGGCTTCCTTGGCCTGGTACAGTGCCTTTAAAAAGTATTCATATCTCTTGAAATTTTCCACATTTTGTCATGTTACAACCAAAAGCGTAAATGTATTTTATTGGGATTTTATGTGATAGACCAACACAAAGTGGCATATAATTGTGAAGTGGAAGGAAAATGATAAATGGTTTTCACATTTTTTTACAAATAAATATGAAAAGTGTGGGGTACATTTGTATTCAGCCCCCCCGGAGTCAATACTTTGTAGAACCTCCTTTCACTGCAATTACAGCTGCAAGTCTTTTTGGGGATGTCTCTACCAGCTTTGCACATCTAGAGAGGGACATTTTTGCCCATTCTTCTTTGCAAAATAGCTCAAGCTCTGTCAGATTGGATGGAGAACATCTGTGAACAGAAATTTTCAAGTCTTGCCACAGATTCTCAATGTGATTTAGGTTTGGACTTTGACTGGGTCATTCTAACACGTGAATCTGCTTTTATCTAAACCATTCCACTGTAGCTCTGGCTGTATGTTTAGGGTCGTTGTCCTGCTGGAATGTGAACCTCCGCCCCAGTCTCAAGTCTTTTGCAGACTCTAGCAAGTTTTCTTCTAAGATTGCCCTGTATTGGCCTCCATCCAACTTCCCATCAACTCTGATCAGCTTCCCTGTCCCTGCTGAAGAAAAGCTTCCCCACACCATGATGCTGCCACCACCATGTTTCACGGTGGGGATAGTGTGTTCAGGGTAATGTGTAGTGTTAGTTTTCTGCCACATATGGCGTTTTGCTTTTAGGCCAAAAGGTAAAATTTTGGTCTCATCTGACCAGAACACCTTCTTCCACATGTTTGCTGTGTCCCCCACATGGCTTCTCACAAACGGCAAACGGGACTTCTTATGTCTTTCTTTCAACAATTACTTTCTTCTTGTCTCTCTTCCATAAAGACCAGATTTGTGGAGAGCACGACTAATAGTTGTCCTGTGGACAGATTGTCCCACCTGAGCTGTGGATCTCTGCAGCTCCTCCAGAGTTACCATGGGCCTCTTGGCTGCTTCTCTGATGAATGCTCTCCTTGCCCGGCCTGTCAGTTTAGGTGGACGGCCGTGTCTTGGTAGGTTTGCAGTTGTACCATACTCTTTCCATTTTTGGATGATGGATTGAACAGTGCTCCATGAGATGTACAAAGCTTGGGAGATTTTTTTTTTTTTTATAACCTAACCCTAGTTTAAACTTCTCCACAATGTTATCCCTGACCTGTCTGGTGTGTTCCTTGGCCTTCATTATGCGGTTTGTTCACTACAGTTCTCTAAAAAAACTCTGAGGGCTTCACAGAACAGCTGTATTTATACTGAGATTAAATTACACACAGGTGGACGCCAGTAGCGTCGTTAAGGGGTGGCTATTGAGGCTGGAGCCCCGAATCTGGGGCCCGTAGCCCCGAGTCCAGGGTCGGCCCTACCGTGAAAGAGTCACAGGCTGCCCGACACAGCAATTCCCGCACAGCCGCGGCACTCTCACTGAGTCTGCACTCCATGCTTCAGTGACACAGCCAGAGCCCACAGATCAGTGTGAGAGTCAGTCTCCTCCCTTGCTCTGCCCATATCATATCATTCTCAGACAAATCTCTCCTGAGCTGGTGAGTGCAGACCATATGGAAAGGGAGGGGGAAACTCTGTATACCCAGCCTCTCTGTATATACCCAGCCTCTATGTATACACAATCCGCATATGGTGGCAGGTGACGTGACAAGCTCTCTGGCTTTGGGGATCCCTATGTAATAATATATGTTATGTATATATAATACACACACACACGTATATTATATACATGTGTATGCCCGCCCAAGCATATGACTCTCGTTACTTCCCTGCTATGGGCTCTAGCCCCAGATCATTTGTAGACCTAGAAACGCCCCAGTGGACTCTATTTACTAATTAGAAATATCATAAAGGGGGAATGGGAAGGGGAAAGTCCCAATCATTTCCCTTGCCCCTTCACCCTTTATGATATTTCCAATAGACAGGGATGGATCTATATGACCTAAATGGTCTTTACCTCATATAAAGTCCCAAACAGATACTCTGCTTCTATTTACTAATTGGGTGACTTCTGAAGGAAATTGGTTCCGTTAGATTTTAGTTAGGGGTATCAGAGTAAAGAGGGCTGAATACAAATGCACGCCACACTTTTCACATATTTATTTGTGAAAATTTTTTTTAAATCCATTTATCATTTTCCTTCCACTTCACAATTATGTGCCACTTTATGTTGGTCTATCACAGTGATGGCGAACCTATGGCACGCGTGCCACAGCTGGCACGCAGAGCCATTTCTGTGGGCACACGAGAGGGTCCAGGACAGAGCTAGAGGTCTCTCTCTCCTCTCAGCCCCCCATCCCTCTCTTTCAGCCCCCCTCTTTGTGTCCCCCTCTCTCTCAGCTCACTCCTCTCTCAGCATCTCTTGTACCCCTCTCTCTCTGTCCCTCTTCTCTTTCTGTTCCCCCTCCCTCTCTCTGTTCCTCCTCTCTCTCAGCATTTCTCTCACACCCCTCTTTTTCAGACCCTCTCCTTCTCTCTGTTGCCCCTCTCTCTCAGCATCTCTCTCACACCCCTCCCTCTCTCTGTTCCCTCTCTATTTCAGCATATCTCTCACACCCTCTCTCTCTCTCTGCCCCCCCTCTCTCTCAGCATCTTTCTCATCCCCTCTCTCTCAGCCCCCCTCCCTCTCTCTGTTCCCTCTCTATTTCAGCATATCTCTCACACCCTCTCTCTCTCTGCCCCCCTCTCTCTCAGCATCTTTCTCATCCCCTCTCTCTCAGCCCCCCTCCCTCTCTCTGTTCCCTCTCTATTTCAGCATATCTCTCACACCCTCTCTCTCTCTGCCCCCCTCTCTATCAGCATCTTTCTCATCCCCTCTCTCTCAGCCCCCCCTCCCTCTCTCTGTTCCCTCTCTATTTCAGCATATCTCTCACACCTCTCTCTCTCTCTGCCCCCCTCTCTCTCAGCACCCTCTCCCTCTCTCTCTCTGTTCCCTCTCTCTCTCTCACACCCCTCTCGCTCAGCCCCTCTGCCTCTCTCTGTTCCCTCTCTCTTTCAGCATATCTCTGCCCCCCTCTCTCTCTCTGCCCCTCTCTCTCTCTGCCCCTCTCCTCTCTCTCCCCCTCCCTCTCTCTCTCATGCAAATTGCTGTGTTGGCACTTTGCAACATAAAACCAATGTATTTATTTCAGTTTGGGCACTCGGGCTCAAAAAGGTTCGCCATCACTGGTCTATCACATAAAATCCCACGAAAATACGTTTACATTTTTGAGTGTAACATGACAAAATGTGCAAAATCTCAAGGGGTATGAATACTTTTTCAAGGCCCTGTAATTGCTGGGGTCTGCTGGTTAGAGGCTTATCAGAATGTGAAAGCCACCTTTAAAGTAAGGGGACCCCAGATATCCATCTCCATATGTGAATAGGGGGTACATAGTACTCGGCACATTCACAACGAAAGTAAATAAACACACACACACACGCTTTGATAAGTCCTTTATTAAAATAAAAAATGTACCACAATGACAATCCATAACCAATGCTGTTACAAGTCAATCATAATGAATGAAAAACGAATGAAAAAAAAAAAGATGCCAACAAGATCTCCCTACGACTGCTTACCACAAATGACAGCTTTAGCTGAATATAACCAATGGGTGAGGGTATAATGGGTGACCATTATGGACATGGTCATTTTAGGTCAATGATGTCACTTGGGATCCCCTATGATATCACTGACTAAATCTGGTCGACATTTGGTCAAAGATGTCAGCTGAGAGGTCCCGCCTCTTTGCTTCCATTAGACTGCAGGGCCCAGGAGCTGTCATTCCCAGCAAGCGAGCGACAGGTTCAGATGTGTGTTCACGTTTCTTTTCTATCATCAGGTCAGTAAGTATCATTCATCATGAGTGATGTGGATCAGCATCGCTAGACGACGTGACTGATGATAGTTCTACATCATGGGACTTTTTTTCCCTTTTCTTTTTAAATAAAGGATTTGCTAAAAAGCGGGTCTGCATGTTTATTTACTTAACGTTAGGATTACTCATTAGAGAGGCCATTATCTGGGGCTTTGCTTAGTTTTTTAAAGAGGGCTTCCATATTCCGGCAAGCCCCCCCAGAACCACCGGCCAGGGTTGTAGGGAAAAGGCCTATGTCCTTATCAAACAAGGAACACCCCTTATGGTGAGGGAATGTGGCATTTTATGATTCAGGAGGGGGTGCACCAGCAAACAAGCCACATACAGACTGTGACAAACCTGGCCAGGACAGGGGCTGTTGGAGGGGACTGAATGCGAGCCTATTGCCTTGCGATTATGGGCCCTGGCATTTGGGGGAACAGTGCTCTTTGGGCTGCATGCCTGGGGACCCCTGGGCTGGTGTTGCTTGGATTCGGGTCCATGCTGGCCCCCAGGACACAGACTCTGTATGTGTATTTGGCATATTAGCAAGAGATGCTAATGTCATGAACTCCAGCCAGCCTGTCTGTTGTGTAAATGAGTATAGTCTGGCTTGTAGGAGTGTTTCACCTATTGTTGTGTGTGCTAATTAACCCTGCAATTGAATGAAGGAGTCCAGTGTTGATTAAGATAATTAGCTCATGCTAATCAGGTTAGGTGTGAGTCATCTGGCTGTATATATGTGTGTGACATGTCAAATAAAGATATTCCTGATGTAGCCTACACTGGTGTTGTCTGGTGACTGGGTGAGCTAAGGGGTCTTGGATTGTGTGGTACCGGACAGAGGAAGCATTTACGGCGGACATCTTGAGTACGGGGGTCCGTCACACAGACCAAACCTAACGCCCATCCCTAATCTTACTTTCCATCCCTAATGACACCACAAAGCAACTCATTCACTCCCTGATTATTTCCCGCCTTGACTACTGCAACTCCCTCCTTAATGGCCTACCCTTAAGCAGGCTCCTCCCCCCTTCAATCTATTATGAATGCTGCTGCTAGACTAATACACCTCACTAATCAATCCGTGACTGTCGCCCCTCTCTGCCAATCCCTTCACTGGCTTCCCCAACCCCACCGTGTAAAATTCAAAATGCTAACCATAACATACAAGGCCATCCACAACATCGCCCCCATCTACATCACCAACCTCATCTGCAGATATCACCCAAATCATCCCCTCCGCTCCTCCCAGGACCGCCTGCTCTCTAGCTCCCTTATTACCTCCTCCCATGCTCACCTTCAGCACTTCCTCAGAGCCTCTCCCATCCTCTGGAACTCCCTGCCCCGGTCTGTCCGATCTGCCCCTACCCTGTCCACCTTTAGGAGATCCCTGAAAACTCATTTATTCAGGGAAGCCTATCCCACACCCACCTAACAACAACTGTCCCCGAACCACCCCCCATCAAATCATTCTCTGCAGCTATTACCTTTTGTACCACCACCCCGTCCCTTTAGCATGTAAGCTCTACGAGCCGGACCCTCCTGTACCTTCTGTATTGAACTGTACTGTAATTGTGTTGCCCCCCCTATACATTGTAAAGCGCTACGTAAACTGTTGGCGCTATATTAATCGTGTATAATAATAATAATAATCCCAGCAAGACTGTTAATACAGTTTTATGTTCATATTTT
The DNA here is from genome assembly GCA_028564925.1 of Lithobates sylvaticus. Taxonomy (NCBI): domain Eukaryota; kingdom Metazoa; phylum Chordata; class Amphibia; order Anura; family Ranidae; genus Lithobates; species Lithobates sylvaticus. The sequence goes on from CM053028.1 coordinate 584,846,948, forward strand.
GCTTTAAGTCTCCTAAAGAGAAGAGGGGCCAGCCTCCAAAAGTCACAATCTGTATTATCACATCTGTGCTACTGCGCCTGTGCCAGCTAACCCTCAGAATCTAAATAAATCACGATGGAAAAAACAAATTGTGCAGGGCAGGTATCAGTGACTAATATCAATCTATTATTGGCTGATATCACTCATCTCCTGCCCTAACAGAGCAGAGATAACAGAAGAAGAATATATTCTGGCTCACCTGTGCTGATCTCTGTAGGAGTGTCCTCCTCTTTGAATGTCCTCTTCATTCCAGCCTCCTCCGTATATTGCTGATCATCCCTCACATACGTCTCTTCTACTTCACCCTCAACTTTCATGTTCATCAGATCTTCACCCTAAACCAACAGAATGGCAGAAAAAAACATCTGTAACATAGAAGTATTTATGATGTGAGATCACATAGAAAATATCATCTTGTAGAGTCCACACATCGTCTCCACATGTCAGAGTGTTCAATCACTTTATGTTCCAGACCCTCAACTCCACCTACCTGATGATGGTGAGGGATGGTGTGACCTTCCTGTGTGGAATCCCGGGAATACAGAGGACGGGGACATCTCTCTGGTGGGTTCCTGGTATTAGGTGGCTCCATCATAATGTCCTTGTGTCCTTCAGAACGTTCCTCCATCACTCCATCCTCCTCTTTAACAACAATATTATCATCCCTGAGGTTTCTACTCTGAATATATAATAAACATTCATTGTAACAAACATTCTGTGTATAAATCAGAACTACCAATAATTGTTCCTCATCTACCTGATGATGGTGGGGGATGATGTGATCTTCCTGTGTGGAATCCCGGGGATACAGAGGACGGGGACATCTCTCTGGTGGGTTCCCATTACTGGATCCATCTGTAGGAAACACACACACTGACTGAATACATTGTTTCTATGTGTTTATCAGATGATGGGGGATCTAGGTGGAGCCTCCGTACTGCTCTCTCCTTTACAATAAAGTCTCCTCTTACCCGGTGATGTGAGGGGCGGCTGATTGTCCATCATGACGTCCTTGTAGAGATCCTTGTGTCCTTCTAAATACTCCCACTCCTCCATGGAGAAATAGACAGTGACATCCTGACACCTTATAGGAACCTGACACACACAATGATACAGTCACCATCCAGACACATCCCTTGTCTGTTACTGGATAATGTCCCAGAATTCCCAGCACCGCTCACCTCTCCTGTCAGCAGCTCCATCATCTTCTTGGTGACTTCTAGAATCTTCTCCATGTTGTGTCTCTCAGGGTTTAGGGAGTCAAATGGAGGCACTGTGATGGTCATATGATCTCCAGACTTCACAGAAGAAAAACTCTGTATTCAACAAAAAACATACTATTATTGTCAAATTCCCAGAATCCTCCTCACCTCTCCTGTCAGCAGCTCCATCATCTTCTTGGTGACTTCTAGAATCTTTTTTTTTTATGTTTATCTCAGGTGTCAGGGAGTGAGGAGGAGGCACTGTGATGGTCATATGATCACCTGACTTCAGAAGAGGAAAACGCTGTATGCAAGAAAAACAGTAATATCATGTCACATTCCCAGAATCCTCCTCACCTCTCTGGTCAGGTCTGTGTTTTATTAGTAGAGATAAGAGTGATGTCATGTGACCTCCCAGAATCCTTCTCACCTCTCCGGTCAGCAGGTAGATGATCTCCAGAGTGAGGTTTAGTATCTTCTCAGTCATGTGACGCCGGTCCTCCTCCATCCTCATTGGTGTGATCTTTGTGGGTTTATCTGTAGATGAAAAATTATTTGTACTGTATTGGCTGTAAAATATTATGATGGGGAGGAAGGGGTTAATTGGTGTGTTGCCCCCATTGGGAACTGACACGTGTAGGGTGCTGCTTTCCTCGCATGTCTTTGTAAATAGCTGTTGCTTGGTAAATACTGGGCAGCACAGTGGTGTAGTGGTTAGCACTTTCGCCTAGCGGCCAAACTGTCACTGCACCCTGTGCATAACACACTCCTGAACCTACAGTCATGTGCTTAACCACTTGACCTCCAGAGGATTTGCCCCCCCCCCCTTCATGACCAGGCTATTTTTTGTGATATGTCACTGCCTTACTTTAACTGACAATTGCGCGGTCGTGCGATGCTCTACCCAAATAAAATGTATGTCCTTTTTAACCCACAAATAGAGCTTTCTTTTGGTGGTATTTGATTATTTTTTTGCGCTATAAAACAAAAAAATACCGACAATTTTGAGGGAAAAAAAACAATAGTTTTGACTTTCTGCTATAAAACATATCCAATAAAAAAAAAAAAAAAAAAAAAAACAACATTTCTTAGGCCAATATGTATTCTGCTACATATTTTTAGTAAAAAAATCCCAATAAGTGTATATTATAGCGTCAACAAAGTATGGGATATTTTTGTTTTCTTTTTGTTTACTAGTAATGGCGGTGATCAGCGACTTAAAGTGGGACTGCGATATTTCGGCAAACAAAATGGACATTAACTGACATTTTTGGGGATCATTGACACTAATACAGTGATCAGTGTTAAACATATGCACTGTAATTGTACTAATGACACTGGCTGGGAAGGGGGTTAAACACCAGGGGGGGGGTCAAAGGGTCAAATGTGTGCCTAACCAGTGTTAAATTACTCTGATCAAACTAATTTTATTATAACACAAAGATAACCTGAGTAAATACAAAATGTCTTTTTTAAATGATGGTTTAATTTGAGTAATTGGGAATGCCAATCAGCAATGTTTAACTACTTTCCACCCGGCCACTGCACATAAACGGCCGGGTGGGAGCCTTCTACTTCTTTGGTATTTATTAGTAAACATTTAGATCGCCACACTTTATATATATCCACGTTCACTTATTACATTACTGCTGTGCAGGGCGCTGAATCCACTTTGTCTAGATAGCGCGGTTTTCCTCTTGCGTCCAACTTCCCATTCAACCTTCTACTTCTGACTGGAGGTTCCTGAGCGGCGCAATCCCGATGCGCTCGTGTCACCTGGACAAGGCACATCTCGGATCAGCAGGAGGGCTCTGTGATTGGCCCTCCTGATCACATGACAGCCGCGTCCAATCACAGCCGTCATCCGATGTAAACAAACAGCTGGTTGCTAGGCAATTGGCTCTCCTCTCCTCACACGGAAGTCGTCGCTGAGGAGAGGAGAGCGGATCGCTGCAGCCGGCTGGTGATCAGTGTGTATGAGCTGTTTTTTACAGATTTCTACTCACTGATCACCAGTCTAGTGTAAAACAGTTTAAACACACATGTCCCCAAATAATAAAAACACATGTCCCCCACATATGTCCCACTAAAATCACATGTCCCAATGATTATCTGCACACATATGTCTGTGATCACCTGCGCACATCTGTACATGATCATTTGCGTACATATGTCCGTGATGACACAAACCAATTATTATACACTTAACGGAATTTTTTTTTACTAAAAACATGTAGCAGAATACATTTTGGCTTAAATTTATGACAAAATTCGATTTTATTGGATTTCTTTTAAGATAGAAAGAAGAAAATATAGTTTTTTTTCCAAATTTCCGAAAAAAAAAATCGCTTATATCGCAAAAAATAAAAAACGGAGTCGTGAAAAAATACCACCAAAATAAAGCTCTATTTGTGCAAACAAAATGATAAAAATTTCATTTGGGTACAGCGTAGCATGAGCGCGCAATTGTCATTGAAAGTGCAAGAGCGCTGAAAGCTGAAAATTGGGCTGGGAAGGAAGGGGGCGAAAGTGCCCAGTATTGTAGTGGTTAAACTCTAATCAAGAAGTGGAAAATGAGAGGTTCTGTTGAAACCAAACCACGGTCAGGTAGACCAACTAAAAATTTTTAGCCACAACTGCCAGGAAAATTGTTTGGGATGCAAAGAAAACCCCACAAATAACTTCAGGTGATATACAGGACTCTCTGAAAACATGTGGTGTGGCTGTTTCAGGATGCACAATAAGGAGGCACTTGAAGAAAGATGGGCTGCATGGCCGAGTCGTCAGAAGAAAGCCATTACTACGCAAATGCCACAAAGTATCCCACTTACAATACGCCAAACAGCACAGAGACAAGACTCAAACCTTCTGGCACAAAGTCATTTGGAGCGATGAGACCAAAATTTAGCTTTTTGGCCACAACCATAAACACTACATTTGGAGAGGAGTCAACAAGGCCTATGATGAAAGGTCCACCATCCCTACTGTGAAACACGGAGGTGGATCGCTGATGTTTTGGGGATGTGTGAGCTACAAAGGCACAGGAAATTTGGTCACAATTGATGGCAAGATGAATGCAGTATGTTATCAAAAAATACTGGAGGAACATTTGCATTCATCAGCCAGGAAGCTGCGCATGGGACGTACTTGGACATTCCAACATGACAATGATCCAAAACACAAGGCCAAGTCGACCTGTCATTGGCTACAGCAGAATAAAGTGAAGGTTCTGAAGTGGCCATCTCAGTCTCCTGACCTCAATATCATTGAGCCACTCTGGGGAGATCTTGGGCTGTTCATGCAAGACAGCCCAAGAATATACCAAGAGGAATGGGCAGCTTTACCATCTGAGAAGATAAAGAGCCTCATCCACAAATACCACAAAAGACTTCAAGCTGTCATTGATGGTAAAGGGGGCAATACACGGTATTAAAGCGGAGTTCCACTTAAAAATGGAACTCCAGCTTTAACCACTCCTCACCCCCTTACATGCCACATTTGGCATGTAATTTTTTTGGGGGGGAGTGGGGGCTTCATTAGGAGGGGGACTTCCTGTCCCACTTCCTCCTTCCGCCCATTAACCGCCTAGGCGACTCCTCCCTCTAGGCGATCTCCTGGGACACGTGACAGGTCCCAGGAGATCGCCTATCCACTCCGGGAGCGCAGCGCGGCTCGCGCATGCGCCGTGCGTGCCCGGCCGTGAAGAGGAAAGCTGTCACGGCCGGGTGCCCAGAGTGGAAATGGCGGCGCCGACGAAGAGGAGGGGGAGAGGAGCGACACCCCGTTCGGCCGCATCGCTGGACCGTGGAACAGGTAAGTGTCATTTTTTTTAAAAGTCAGCAACTACACTTTTTGTAGCTGCTGACTTTTAAAATGCCTGGAACTCCCCTTTAAGAACTGGGGTATGTAAACTTTTGATCAGGGTCATTTGGGTAGTTTCTGTTGTCATTATGATTTAAAAAGAGTAAACACAGTTGATTGATAATAATTGGCTTCAGCCAAACACTGACCATGAGTGAAAGAAAAGTTTTTGTGTTATCATTAACTATAGTCTCTGAAAAATGGCCAAGAAATCATAAATTCTGCCAGGGGTATGTAAACTTATGAGCACAACTGTATGTGTGATCCTGCGCAGTGCGGCCGGTCTGAAGCGGTAAAACTGCTATAGGGCGGTCGGCAAGTGGTTAAAAATGTTTTTGCATTAGTACATGTTTCCCGGGGCAGCGCCCACTTCCCATGCTATTTTAACACCCCCTTTGCCTATTAGACCACAAAAGGGGCATTTTTAACCGTTTTGCACCCGCGCTATAGCCGAATGACGGGTCCCATGCATGACCTGCCGAATCCCCCCATGCATGACCTGCCTGCGCCCCCCCCCCCCGCTCAATGAGACTCGATTGATCACAGATTGGAGGAAGGGGCCGATCCCGACCCCTTAGCACGTAATCATCTGTCAGCCAAAGACAGCTGATCACGTGATGTAAACAAAAGATCGGTAATCTGCTTTTTTTTCTACTCGCGCTGACAGCATGAGCAGAAAAAAAAAAAAAACGATCACTGGGTTGTGTCAGAGGGACAGCGGTCCTGAAGAGGGCGAGACATCACCCGAGTATCTGTGCCCACCAGTGCCGTCTGTCAGTGCCCACCAGTGCCACCTGCCAGTAGGGGTGCAACGGATCGTCACCGATCCGTGATCTGAACGGGTCACCCCGTTCGGATCGGCACGCACCGCGATCCGCGGCGCAGCCTCGGCCTTAGGAAAGGCCGCGGCTTTGGCCTAGCTCCGGAGCTGCGGCCATCTTGGTACGCCCGTCGGCCGTTTACAATGTGATCGCTCCGTCAAATGACGGAGCGATCACTTGTAAACAAACCGGCGTCATGATGATGCCGGTTCCTCTCTCCCCTCTGTGTATAGATCTGTACAGTGGAGGGGAGAGATCGGATGGCAGCAGTGCTGTGGGCTGGATCTGTAGTGCCAACAGCACTGCTCTGTGACAATTGCAGTCACACCCATCCCTCCATACCCTGCCAATACTCTGCAATACCCAGCCATACTCGGCGATACCCACCCATACTCGGCCAATATTACAGTGGGGGAGATGATGTGGATATTACAGTGGGGGAGATTGTGGATATTACAGTGGGGGAGATTGTGGATATTACAGTGGGGGCTATATGGTGGCGGAATTTTCACAGGTTTTTGCAAATTCAATTATTATTTGCTGATCCAAAAAATGATCCGATCCGTGACTCTGATCCGAGGATCGATCCGATCCGTGAGTTTTTTGATCCGTTGCACCCCTACCTGCCAGTGCATAGCAATGCCGCCAATCAATGCCCTCCTGTGCCACCTATCAATGCCCATTAGTGCCTCATCAGTGTCACCTAGCAGTGCCCATCAGTGCAGCCTCATCAGTGCAGCCTCACCTGTGCCACCTATAGGTGTCCATCAGTGCCGCCTTATCAGCGCACATCAATGCAGGAGAAAAACTACCTACTTTTTATAACAAACTATAAAACAGTTGTGTTTTATTTTTTTCCAAATTTCTTTGTCTTTCTTCGTTATTTTAACAAAAAAAATAAAAAAACAAAAAAAAAAACACAGCAGTGATTAAATACCACCAAAAAAAAAAAAAAAGCTCTATTTGTGTGACAAAAAATGATAAAAATTGAATTTGGGTACAGTGTTGCATGGCCGGACAATTGTCATTCAAAGAGTGACAGCGCTGAAAGTTGGCCTGGGCAGGAAGGGGGTTTAAAGCGTGATTCCACCCTAAAGTGGAACTTCTGCTCATCGGCACCCTCCCCCCCTCCGGTGTCACATTTGGGGGGGGGAGGGGGGTGCAGATACCTGTCTAAGACAGGTATTTGCACCCACTTCCAGGCATAGACTCCCACGGGAGTCTGTGCCTCTTCCTGTCCCGCCGCGCTGTCTGCTGGGACACACACGGGTCCCAGAGACAGCGCGGAGCATTCCTATGGCATTGCGCGACTCGCACATGCGCAGTAGGGAACCATTTCCTGATTCCCATACCCAAGATGGCGGCGGCAGCATCCGAGGACCGAGGGACGGTTCGACCTCGGGTGCCGACATCGCTGGACCCTGTGACAGGTAAGTGTCCTTATTTTAAAAGTCAGCAGCTGCAGTATTTGTAGCTGCTGACTTATAAAAAAAAAAAAAAAAATTTGCCGGACTCCCTCTTTAAGTGCCCAGTAAGAAAGTAGTTAATTTGACAGATTTGGCTCCCATTGATTTAAAGGGTAACTCCACTTTCACAAGAGAAAAAAAAAAAGCAAAAAAGAATAGTGTATACAATTGTAACACAAGTCATATTGTAATTGAATGTTATTAAAAAAATATCTTTTCTTTTTAAATCTGCAGCTCTGTGATTTTCTGTAAAGTGCAATGCAATATGGCTACCTGGAGATGTTCTGTACACAGAATACCCCCCAGAAACATTTCCTGCTTGTGTGATTGGCTCACCACTTTACCTAGAAGTCAGGTTTCAGGCATCCCCTGCTATGTCATTTTTTGGTGAGATGCTCCCAATAGGAAGTCACGTCTAAAGGGATGCAGGCCCAGCAGCTTTCCTCATTAGAGCCCTGCAGGTGCAGCCCCTGGTTGATAATTATGAAACTACATTAGACTTACTCAGCTCAGGGGCACAGGGGAACAAACAGGGATTTCTTCAGAATAACAAAAGGTAGGAATCTGCAACAAACTTTGTTAAAATCCTTGTAATGTACAGAGATCACCCGGGGTGGATGTTTTTTTCTCAACAAAATTGGAGTTACTCTTTAAATAGGATTTGGTTTTGGCATTCGAACATCTTCGAAGTTCACTGAACAACACTCAAATCGAACCTCCTAGTGAGAAGGTGACCCATCTCCAAAATGAAGAGAATGTTCCGGCCCCATAAGTAGAGAAACGTTCAGCCCCTGAAGGGGTTAATCTAGGTTTCCACACTATATATGTGTGTATCATCATCTGCTGGAGATAAAAGACATCACAGTGACTATGGAGGAAGAGGACGGACATGACGGGGGTGGTGTTACTGGGTGTAAATAGAAAATAAGATCTTATTACCTCCTCTACCACTTCCAGTAATGTCTTCTCTCTACTTCCTCCCAACTCACCTCTCACCCGCAACTTCTTATTTATACCTGACATCACTTCCTGTCTGTATCTGACATCACTTCCTGTCTTCCATAGAGACTGTCTCGGTATGAGTGAGATCACCACCTTGTGGAGCTCAGAAGAACTGCAGTCCTGAGAAACGTCTCATAGCATGAAATCGGCCTTGTCATTGTTTCCAAGTGTCTTCGATTTTGCAGGGCATATACGGGATTTCGGCTACTGTCCCATTGCGTCCTCATCCTGCATGTTCCAGGACACGTTCCAGGACTCTGTACAGAGTGACAGTGAGGTGATGACTGCTGAAACACTCTCTGGGTTCCATCACCAGTAAGGATGAGCTCCGGCATGTTCGCACACCCCGTGTGCCGAGCCCGCCAGGAAGTCTGCACTGTGCTGCACTAATCACAGGCAGTGAGACATTTCCCGATCTCTGCAGCCGCGCATCAGGACAATGTCTCACTGCCTGTAATTAGCGCAGTGCCGACTTCCTGGCGGTCTCTGCACGTGGGGTGTGCGAACATGCCGGAGTTCATCCTTAATCACCAGGCACTGCAATTATACCAGACTGTTGGGAGCCGTGATCTAATTTATGACAGAGAAAGTATAACTCCGACATCAGCAGAGAGGCAGCGGGAGTGTGTGATCAGGTGGTCCACCAATGCTGGGTTACTGTTTCACTTTGTTCTCACTGACACTGATAATGGTATTTATTTTATCTCACTGACATCAACAATGGGTCTTTTATTATTCCACTGACAACAACAATGTGATTTTCTTTTTATCAAACTCATACCACCGATGAGGCTTATTTTATGTCACCAACACCAACAATGGGTCTTATACAGGGCTTCTTTTCAGCAGGACCATGGGGGAACACAGTTCTGGCACCTCCAGCACTGAATGCATGTAATGGCAAGGGGTGCTGGAGGGTCTATTGATGCTGGGGGGCTATTGTTGCTGGCTCCAGGATACCTATTTTACTGTTCTTCTTGTTATCCTTGACAATTTCCATACAAATTACTATGCACCACAAACTGATACTTGGATTTGTTTTTTTATAAAAGAAGTGGTACTGGGAGGTGGGTATGGGGTGAACCAAGGGACAGTACTTAGAGGTGGGTAGGGGGCAAATACAGGGGGGGGGGGCTTAGAAGGGCCTGCCCCTATTCCCTGAGGGAAAAGCCCTGGTCTTATATTACCTCGCCGACACCAACGACGGGCCTTATTTTATCCTATTGACATCAATGGTGGCATTTGTTGTATTCCGCTGACATGCAAGAATAGGACTCCAATCCCATCCATAGTGGGTGGGGCTGAATGGAATGAAATCTAATCAGCTGAGTCAGCTGGGCTGCATAAAAGTATTTAAAGTGGAGCTCCAGCCTAAAGTGGAACTTCCGCTCATCGGATTCCTCCCCCCTTCCGGTGTCACAATTGGCACCTTTCGGGGGGAGGGGGGACAGGATACCTGTCTTAGACAGGTATCCTTTCCCACTTCCGGAAGTACGCCGCGGCACGATGCGGTCGTGACATCACTGCTGGGCTCCCTCAGCCGCCGGGCTAATAAGACAGAGGAGCGGGGGCCTCGCACATGCGCAGTAGGGTTCCCAGTGTGAAGCCGAAACGCTACACTGCCGGGTTACCTTACCCGCAATGACGGCGGCAGCACCCGACAGCTGATGGAGACATCAGCTGCGGTGCCGACATCAAGGGTCTGCAGGACAGGTAAGTGTCCATTTATTAATTTTTTTTTCCCGCAACACCCCTTTAAGTAAATCTGGAACTTCCTAACCTTCTTTCTGTTTAGGGGTAAATAATGTGCGTTTGTTCAAACTAGGCATTTGGCCTCTTAAAATTAACTAAAGTACCTTTTTTTTTAAATGTCGCCAAATCAGATTGATCCAACTCCACTGGGTGGGTACGAAACACTGGAAGACGTCATCTGGAAGACGTCCCTGGACGACGTAATCTCTGACGAAACGGCGTAGGGAGGAGCGGCGTGCTGACGTCACCACGAATCAACGTTAGTCCCGGAAGCGACGGGCAGCGATAGAATAGCCGGCCGGCTTGAACATTTTAATCTACACGAGAAATGTAAGTGTGATACCGTTGTTTTACATTTATTAAAGAAGTTTACAGGATTACACTATGGCGGTTCTTTTGTTTTTTTATATGGGAAACGAGCATTAATCTACATGGTGTATGCATTGGAGGATCTTATCTTTTAAGTGGAGCAGAGGACAGTGATCTTGTCAATCGGACACAGAGACCCTGGCAGGGGAAAAGCCACAGGCATGATTAGATCCCCTTAAACAAGGGATCTGATCAGCTGGTAAGCGGCAGTACTTTTACTGGTGGAGGATCCCTTTACTATACTATGGCACATCTTCTTGGGTGTCGTGTGTAACATCGCTTTGGAGGGCTTTGAGAAACTGATGTGGACTGTTTAACCCCTTCTGGAGTGCAGCTCATACACTGTTATTTGGTTTCGTTTGGAGTAGTTTCACTACTACCTAATTGTAGTAGTTTTCACTACTATTTATTTATTTAAATTATTTTCATACACTCTATGGGTCAACTGTATAGGTTTTTCTTGCAGGAATATATAGCGCAACTTTTTCTTTTTAGGGTAGGAAACAAGTATAATATCCTCTTAAGGACATTCATCCTCAAGGGATTGTAGCCTGCCGAACCACGACAGGGGGTTATGTTGCCATCTAGCCATATCGTCAGCAAGGTGTTTGGATAGGACGGGATTGCTTCTAGAGTAAAGGATGTGCAAGAAGGGCACCTATAGGACTGCTTGAGGGTTACAACTGTATTTTCCTGTAGCGATATATTCAAGCCTGAGACTTATCATGGTTTATTTCAAGACCTGAAATTATCGAGAAAGGTTGGAGTATGGTGTAAAGGTTCGGAAGAGTGGTAATGGGGGACGAAACAGCATGATGTCATCAGCAAAGAGGGTGCATTTGTGTTCCCTATCTCCGCACTGAATCCCCTTCACATCAACGCAGGTGCGAATTTTGATGGCAAGTGGTTCTTAAATCAAGACAAATAACAGAGAGGACAGAGGACATCCCTGCCAAGTTCTTCTATGATTACTGAGTGGGTTAGAAGAGTAACCCTTTACCATTAGGGACACAGTCAGCGAGCTGTATACTTGTAGTGGTGACAAAAATCTTGGTCCAAAGCCATATCAAGATAGGACATGAAACAGATAATCCCAGGACAGGGTGTCAAAGGCCTCTTCACGTCCCAATCAGAATGAATTGCTGAAATAACATCTATTGCTCTCCTAGTTTGATCAGACGCCTGGTGGCTGGGAACAAATATCACTTGGTCAGGATGGATATACTGGCCAAGAAACAAGTTTAGTCTCGCCACACATATTCTTGAAATTTTTTTGAGGTCCACGTTTATCAAAGAAATGGGTCGGTAGTTTGCACAATCCCCATAGTCCTTCTCTGCTTTTGGTATAACATGCAAATACGCCGCATTCTCGCTGGGAGGGGAGTCAATGCGCGGTGGACTCTGTCGATATGCAATTGATGGAGCAAGATATCTGGGATCAGGTCTTTCATCAGTGCCCAAACTGCCTCGTCAAGATCTGTATGGGTCTCCAAAAGAACCTGGATACGCACATTATAATGGCAGGATCTGTTTTCCAAATCCTCTATTTTTGGCATAGGTCTCCTCCAGTCTATTCTGAAGCTCCGAGATCATGGTGAAGTTCTGGGTAACCTTGGTGACAGTGCCTTCCACTTTACACTCAAATAGATCACACTTTCTCCAATACCCTGGATGTCCCGTTTGAGATCAGTTGTGACAATGAAGCAGGCTTTTGAGAGTTCTTATTGTAGCAGAGTAGAAAAGCGAGCCATGAAGGACAGCATCTCCAGAATAGAGAGCTGGCTGTTGTGCAGAGCTGGAGTAGGACTTGGTTGGCTAAAGGATAGCTCTGCCAATTTTGCCATGTTCCTGGAGGAAGCTGGGGAGCTGACAGGCTCATGCATGGCCAGGGGGGTCCCACAAGATGGTGGCAGGGAAAAGGACTCACCCTGTTGCTCTGCTTCCTGGTCTCCAGAGGACTGGGAAGAAAAGGGGTCTCGCTCCACTGTTCCTAGGGATTGTACTGCAGCCTGGGGTGATCAAGGCTGAGATGGACCCGGGCTGCCCCGTGTCTTGCTCCTGCCTGGTGCCTATTTGGTTGTGTGAGTCTGCCCTCAGGAGAGGGGGGTGCCACTCCTTGCCTGTCTCCCTGTTTGTATGGCCATTTCTTGGGCTGTCCGGATGCTGGCTGCTGCATCGCACTGTACCAGAGCCCCACGGCTTTAATATGTGATGCTGCCGTCCTCCTGATGCTCGCTGCAGAATTGCTGGCAGTGGGCGGAGCCCTTCAGACCATGTTTGACTCTGAGGGCACGCACATGTGCACTCGTTTTTTTTTTTTATTCAGAAAATAAACCGGACAATTTCCTCCCAAAAACTTTGAATTTTAGGGCATGTCCAGAACATATGGAGAAAGTCAGCAATATCACTAGCACATCTCCAATAATGAGGATAAGCTCCGGGGGAAATTCGATTTAACCGTTGGCGTAAAAAAAAACTCCATTGTTTAATCACCCCAGTGATAGGCCTTGAGATGGCCCAGTTGTTGCACCTACTAGAGAATTTTGATCTGCTGGGCATCCAGGGGTGGGGAGACCAACCAGACCCCAGTGGCAGGGTATCCTGAAGTTTGGTCGAAAGAAATCGGACATGTCTTCAGACAGTGATGATGGAAGATCTTCTTTTTGGCCTTATTCAGCAAAAGTGTCTCTCATTAGAACTTTTATGATCACGGCTAGGCAGAAGGCCTGACGGTTGCTCCTCAAGAGAGGGGAACTGTCAGGACCTGGATCACCTGCTGGTAGCACTGTGGTTCTCAACACTAAATGTGTAGGTCTGGTGTCCATCAGCAGATGTCTCCCAGCAGATTCCAATAAACACTACCCCTTCTCTTGCTACCTTTAGTGCCACTGTGTTTTGTCTGTGTGCCACGTAGCTGGTTATTGATGCTCTGCTTTTGACCTTGATCCTACTGCTGACCTCGATCCTGCTCCTGACCTTGATACTGTTCCAGTACCTGTACCCTGCCACCTCATATCTACATACCACAGGTCTTAGACAGAGAAAGAAACACTGCAGTTACGAGGGAAGTTAATGCCGTGTCCTGTCAAATGGAGTCCCACCAAGTTAGTGCCATATGCAGGGTCGTGTTTTAGGAGCTAATGAAAGGGAGGTATGACCTGAAATTCTTGCCTCCATCCAGGGCTAGCTTCAAGTGTGACTTCACACCCGTGGCTGGGACTAAATTTGGCAATGCTAAACACCAGTCTCCCTCATGGCCCACTTATTTTTAAGGGGGTTTTCAGATTTTGTTTCCCCTGCAGACCCCACAACCACAAGGCCAGGGATACAGGAGAATAAGGTGCTTTGTCAAGGAAGTTCACCTATTTTAAGGGCATGTGGCATAGTATAGTGCAGGAGTGGGGGGACATGCTTGTCGCCCCTCTATTCCTGGCCAGCCAGAATGTATGCTTTGGGGTGGACCCAATACTTTTTCCCTGTTTTTTTTATGTGGGGTTTACCCTTCCATACCCCACTTGAAGTGTCTGGTATGGAATTTGGGGGAGACCTCATGCCTTTTTTTGGGTGGGGGGGGGGGGGCTCCTAAAATCCACCCCAGATCCTTATCAAAGATAAGAACCTGGAATTCATTTTGTAGGGAGCCCAGGCTTTTTGTTTTTTTGTTGCACCGAAACCAGCAATGGCCTGTGACGTCCTAGCAATTGATAATGTCATTAGTTGCTCAGATGTGGGTGGCAATCCTTCACAGCATCCACTGGTTTATGGGGCACAAATGATGTATAATACTCATGGTATGGATGAAGGAAATTGCTTTTGTTTACAAGCAGAGAGAAACTAGCCAGAAAAAGTAATTTGGCGGCTAGCAATATATATATATATATATATATATATATATATATATATAGTGACATTGGGGGATGTCTAGCTCAGTGGTAGATGCCTTTTCAGTAAGTTCACAGCGAACAGGAACTTTAGTTTAAGGGCATGGTAGCCCACTTTTATTATAAAGGAACAAAATAAAGGAAAGTTCATACATGCACTTGGATGCCCACACAGGTGTTCTTCTCCCAAAAACAATAACAAATGAAAAATGCTAAGCCACCTGGCTCTCTTCAGCAGTACTCAGACTTGGGTCTCTGGCTTTCACTAGTGCACACCTGCACTCTCTGGACTCCTGGAGACCTCCTGTCTCTCTGGGTGGAGCCCAGAACCCTAATCCTGACTCTGCTATAAGCCCAGGACCCACCTGCTCAATCAACCAGCCAGAATGCTGGCTGTTCCCAAAACCCGGTCCCAGGATTGGAGATTCCGTCCCACCCATAACGCTATGGAATCTCCGGACTCCAGGTCCCCAACTGGATTTTACAAGCTTTGGAGGAAACTGATAAAACAGATTCTTCCACATTAAATACCCCTGGAGCCCCTCAACCTGCATATTTGAGAACCCTGGGCGACATTTACTAGGACAGGGAACTGTACTGTCACAATATATACACACACTATATTACCAAAAGTATCGGGACGCCTGCCTTTACACACATGAACTTTAATGGCATCCCAGTCTTAGTCCGTAGGGTTCAATATTGAGTTGGCCCACCCTTTGCAGCTTCAACCCTTCTGGGAATGCCATCTACAAGGTTTAGGAGTGCGTCTATGGGAATGTTTGACCATTCCTCCAGAAGCGCATTTGTGAGGTCAGGCACTGATGTGGACAAGAAGGCCTGGCTCGCAGTCTCCCAAAATATTCTATCAGGTTGAGGTCAGGCCAGTCAAGTTCCTCCACCCCAAACTCACTCTTCCATGTCTTTATGAACCTTGTTTCCTTTGACCATTAACCTGTACAAGATTAATATTACACCTTTCCATCCACTGCAAAAGGGAAGCTTTATTGTTCTTATTCAGAGAATTAATCCAAACCTCGCTCTCATCGTTCATCATGTCGTTGTCCATCATTTGAGAATGATCTGCTCTCTCCATGGGATCAGATGCTGAACTGAGCTCTTTTAAATTATCTGACCGGGAGAAGCAGACAAAATCCCCAGTCTCCTCCATGGGCCATAATCGGTGGGTAGAAGGCAAGCCCCTAGTCCCCTCCAAAAGCCTCTGTCCCAGTTGGGTCTGTCACACTGTCCAATCCCCTAATTTGTCAGGGTCTTCCTGTAATGATGCTACATCCTGTGCCAAAGTTATTTTCCCGGCATAATTTGGTATAATCAGCAAGCACTGGAAATGAGCTGTTGATTACAACCTCTATATCTTTAACCACTTGCCAACAAGGCCAATTCTGACATTTTTCTCATACATGTAAAAATCTGTGTTTTTTTTGCTAGAAAATTTACTTAGGACCCCCAAACATTATAGATTTTTTTTAAAGCATAGGCCCTAGAGCCGGGATATGCAATTAGTGGACCTCCAGCTGTTGCAGAACTACAAGTCCCATGAGACATAGCAAGACCCTGACAGCCACAAGCATGACACCCAAAGGCAGAGGCATGATGGGACTTGAGCTTGAGGACCGCTAATTGCATATCCCTGCCCTAGAGAATAAAGTAGTGGGTGCTGCAATTTTTTATGCCACACAGTATGCGGTTTTTGAAATGCAATTTGTTTTGGAAAAAATATGCTTTAATGAATTTTAGTGCATACAAACACAATAAATTACAGAAATATAAAAGGTGATATTACGCCGAGGAAATAGATACCAAACATGTCACACTTTAAAATTGCATCAGTACCTAAAAATCTCCATATGCAATGCTTTGAAAGCCTTTACAGGATAGCAGTTTAGAGTTACACAGGAGGTCTGGTGCTAGAATTATCGTTCTCACTCTGATGTTTGTGGCAATACCTCACATGTGTGGTGCGATTACCATTTACATATGCGTAAAGGATTTATATACAGTATGCATTTGCACGTGAGCTTTGGGTGATGGGGACGCTTTAAAAAAATGAGTATTATTAATTTTATGAACAATATCCATTATGATAGCAATAAGCATGACAGGTCCTCTTTATGGAGAGATCTTAGGTCTAATGTATGTGTTCGCTTCTGCGCACAAGCATGGAGTGATGGGGCGCTTTACATTTTTTTTTCTTATTTATTTTATTTTTACATTGTCCCTTCGAAACAAAATTCCGATCACTTTTACTGCTGTCAGAAGGAATGTAAAAATCCCTTGTGACAGTAATAGGCAGTGACAGGTACTCTTTATGGAGGGATCTATAAGACCCCAAATCCCTCCTTTGCACTTAAAAGTAATCCAAACGCCAAGTTTGGCTGTTTTGGGATACTGAATTTTTTTTAAATTTAGCACCTTTAAGCCACCGTACACACAATCGGAAATTCTGACCACAAAATCTGTAGGATTTTTTCCGACGGATTTTGTCCGAAACTGGTGTTGCATACACATGGTCGGACAAAGTTGTCGGAAAATCCGATCGTTCCGAATGTGGTGACGTTCGCTGCGTACGACGAAACTACGCAGAGGCTAGTAGCCAATAGCTTTGGTCTCGTAATTTGATCTGAGCATGCGTGGCACTTTGTCCGTCGGAAAAAGTCAGATCGTATTTTGTTGTCGGAAAATTTGAGATCCTGCTCTCAAAATATTTGCACAAAGTTGTCGGAAAATTTGATCGTTCGGAATGAGGTGATGTACGACGTACGACGGGACTACGTAGAGGCCAGTAGCCAATAGCTTTCGTCTCCAAATTTTTTCCGAGCATGCGTGGCACTTTGTGCGTCGGAATTCTCGACACACGATCAGATTTTGTTGTAAAATTATAGATCCAGCTCTCAAACATTTTCCGTCGGAAATTCAGACGGAAAAAGCCAGCTAGAGCCCACACACGATCGGATTTTCCGACAACATAATCCGATCAGACTTTTTCCATCGGAATTTCCGACCGCGTGTACGGGGCATAAGTCTTCTGTAAACCGGAAGCGATTTCATGACATTGCTTGTGGGTTACTAGATCCGAGACCCAATCGAAGCAGATTCCGGCTTCGTTAGGGTCTCCAGCCAGCCCGCGGACTGGTCGGCTGGTCGCTTGGGCCTCCCCCGGTGGGATTGGAGAGCCGCTGAAGGCGGCGGGAGGGGGGGGGGGGTAAGTCCCCTCACGCTGCTTGGGATAACAGCCGAGTGGCTTCTTAGCAGCATCGGTTGTTAATCCAAGAAAGCCAACCGCTGGCTCTAAAAAACGGTACCAGGATGATGCGTGCAGCTTCAGACCTCACCCTGGTAAAACCCCTTCAAGCCGAGGCGGCATATTTGCATACGATCGGAGGGAAGAGGTTAAAAATGGACTGAATAGATTCTGTTCCCATTGACTTCATAGGGGTTTGGATTAACATTCAGAACTTAGGAGCAGTTGAGCAACTGAACCCAGGAATGTTTCGACTCCTCCCTACACTCCTCTAGTGCGATCTTTGATGTCTAACGAGGTGAGATTTCCGTGCATAACTTTTCCCGCATTCAGGGCAACAAAACGGCCTCTCCCCTGTGTGAGATCTTTGATGTCTGACGAGGTGAGATTTCCGTGAATAACTATTCCAACACTCAGGGCAAGAATACGGCTTCTCCCCTGTGTGAGATCTCAGATGTATAAGAAGGTTTGATTTCCATGTAAAACATTTCCCACACTCGGGGCAGGGGTGCGGCTTCTCCTCCGTATGCAATCCCTGGCATTCAACGAGGCTTGTTTTCTGTGAAAAACGTTTTGCGCGCTCAGGGCAGGAACGCATCTTCTCCCTTGTGTGAGCTCTCAGATGTGTAAAAAGATTTGATTTCTGTTTAAAACATTTCCCGCATTCAGGGCAAAAGTAAGGCTTCTCCCCCGTGTGCATTCTCCGATGATTAACAAGGTGTGAGTTCTTCAAAAAACATTTCCCGCACTCAGGGCAGGAATACGGCATTTCCCCCGTGTGAGATCTCTGATGTCTAACAAGGAATGATTTCCGTTTAAAACATTTCCCGCACTCAGGGCAGGAATTTGTTTTCTCCCCTGTGTGAGAGCTACAATGTATGACGAATTCATATTCATGAAGAAAACATTTCCCGCACTCAGAACATGAATGAAGCTTCTCACCGGTGTGAGATCTCTGATGTATAGTAAGACTTAATTCAGAGCTAAAACTTTCCCCGCATTCAGGACAGAAAAATGTCTCCTCCGCCTGAATTCCGGCGCCATCCCTCACAGTACGAGGTCGCTCAGAGTCATAGGGATTCCATGGTCTATCCACACTGTGAAGTCCTCCATCCATAGCTGAGCTCATTGTCTTTTCTCCTGTACAATCTCTTGTGATGTCCTCATCTTCCATTTTACAACCGGCAAATAAAGCGAGACGATACTCTGAGGGTTCTTTGATGTTGTGTCCTGGAAAATATAAAAAACATAAATTGTTATATATACTTTTCATCCCAACAAAACTATAAATAGAGTTTTCTGTTACCCTTCCGCTACAAATTTGCTTAACCACTTCAGCCCCGGACCAATTGGAGCCAAAGGACCAGGCCCCTTTTTGCGATTCGGCACTGTCGTTTTAACTGACAATTGCGCGGTCATGGCTCCCAAACAAAACTGGTGTCCTTTTTTTCCCACAAATAGAGCTTTCTTTTGGTGGTATTTGATCGCCCCTGCGGTTTTTATTTTTTGCGCAATTAACAAAAATAGAGCGACAATTTTGAAAATGCAATATTTTTTACTTTTTGCTATAATAACTATCCCCAAAAAAATTATATAAAAAAACGTTTTTTTCCTCCGTTTAGGCCGATACGGATTCTTCTACATATTTTTGTAAAAAAAAATCGCAATTAGCGATTATTGATTAGTTTGCGCAAAAGTTATAGCGTTTAAAAATAGGGGATAGTTTTATAGCATTTTTAAAATTTTTTTTTTTTACTAGTAATGGCGGCGATCAGCGATTTTTAGTGACTGCGACATTACGGACACATCGGACATTTTTGACGCATTTTTGGGACATTTGTCATTTATACAGGAATCAGTGCTATTTAAATAGCACTGCTTCCTATGTAAATGACAGTTGCAGTGAAGGAGCTAACAACTAGGGGCCTCTATCATGTAACTAAGGGTTGGGTTTTTTTTTACAGTAGGGGGGCGTGGCTGTACGTCTGACGTATTGATCGGCGTTCCCGATGACAGGGAACATCCGATCAATGACAGGCAGAGTAGGAAGCGAGGGGAGAGGTTTGTTTACACATACCTCTCCCCGTTCTTCAGCTCCGTAACCCGATCGCCGGATACCAGCGGCGATCGGGTCCCTGGTCCCGCGGCCGTGGTAACGGAGCTCCCAACCGGGTCGCAAACGCGCCGCTGGCGGCGCGCGCGCGCCCACGGGCAGGCAAATTAAAAGGGGACGTACCCGTACGAGCTTTTGCCTGCCCCTGCCATTCTGTAGACGTATATCTACATGAGGCGGTCGGGAAGCGGTTAAAGAGTAAGGACCAAGGCACAATCTGTGATATTATATCTATGTAAAGCCTCATACACACGATCGGGCCGTGGACCAACTTTCTTGTGGATTTTTGTCCAAAGGGCGTTGGCCCCAAGTTGGTATTGCATACACACGGCAGGACTTTTCAGCCAACTTTCACCAAATCACTTGGTTGTTCTGCTCTTTACCGCAACCTTTGGTCAACTTCTGTATTGAAGTCTGATCTTTTGCATTGGTTCTGCATTGGTTTGTACAAAAGTCCGTTGGTTTTGTGTACATACGGTCGGACTTTGGTCCATCGGACTTTTGTTGGCATAAAGTTGGTCCGTTCACACAGCCAACAAAAGTCAGATGAAACCTGGAAAAAGTTGGTCCGATGGAGCGTACACACGGTCGGATGTTGGACCAAAACAGCTAATTTGCATGTTGGTTGTCAAAAAGTCTGATCGTGTGTACGGGCCTTTACTGTAACTAGAAGAAAAATACAACCCAGTACTGTCAGGTGAACCCCAGAATCGACATAAACAGGGATGAGCTCCCAGAAGTTGCTTGTTCAAATGTTGGGGAATGTAAGGTAAACCAGATTCCCGGGATCAGAAAACCAGTGCAGAATTATGCTTTTGCTCATGTGCTTTACACACTTGCTTGTACTTCTAAGCAAAAAGGCAATATCAGACCTTTACCATGTGCGCATTGCACGAGCGGGTAGCAATTAGCGTGCACACTTGGCCCATGGCAGCCTATTTAATCTGATTTCACTGTGAGAAGTTGCTGAATGGTCTTCAGCTTGTTCCCGAGACCTGATCCCCTGTATTTGCCTACCCTTGTATGACCCAGCTTATCTCTGGACTTTGTCTCTGCCTGCTGCCTCAGAACTGGTTGATCTGGACTCTCCTTTGCCTGCTGATTCTGTACTGCTTTGCCTGGCTGTTACTGACCTTAGCATGCCTTCTGGACTTGCTTTGCCTGCTCATTCTGTACTGCTTTGCCTGACTGTTACTGATCTTGGCTTTGTTTCCTGGGCTTGCTCTTCCTGCCAATTCTGTACTGCTTTGCCCAGCTTTTACTGATCCTGGCTCCCTTCCTGGACTTTCTATGCCTACTGATTCTGTACTGCTTTGCCACGCTGTTACTGATCTTGGCTTGCTTCCTGGACTCTCCTTTGCCTGCTGATTTTGTACTGCTTTGCCTGACTGTTACTGATCTTGGCTTTGCTTCCTAGACTTGTGCTTCCTGCTTATTCCGTACTGCTTTGCCTGGCTGTTACTGATCTTGGCTTTGCTTCCTGGGCTTGCTCTTCCTGCTGATTCTGTACTTCTTACTGACATTGGCTTGCTTCCTTGACTTACTCTGCCTGCTGATTCTGTACTGCTTTGCCGGGTTGTTACGGATCTTGGCTTGCTTCCTGGAATCTCCTTTGCCGGGTGATTCTGTACTGCTTTGCCTGGCTGTTACTGACCTTGACTCCCTTCCTGGACTTTCTCTGCCTGCTGATTCTGTACTGCTTTGCCGGGCTGTTACTGATGTTGGCTCCCTTCCTGGACTTTCTCTGCCTACTGATTCTGTACTGGTTTGCCTCTCTGTTACTGAACTTGGCTTTGCTTCCTGGACTTGCGCTTCCTGCTTATTCCGTACTGCTTTGCCTGGCTGTTACTGATCTTGGCTTTGCTTCCTGGGCTTGCTCTTCCTGCTGATTCTGTACTTCTTTGCCTGGCTGTTACTGACCTTGGCTTGCTTCCTTGACTTTCTTTGCCTGCTGATTCTGTACTGCTTTGCCGGGCTGTTACGGATCTTGGCTTGCTTCCTGGAATCTCCTTTGCCGGGTGATTCTGTACTGCTTTGCCTGGCTGTTACTGACCTTGGCTTTGCTTCCTGGACTTGCTCTGCCAGCTGATTATTTACTGCTTTGCCTGGCTGTTCCTGACCTTGCTCTGTCTGCTGATTCTTTACTGTTTTGCCTGGCTGTTACTGACCTTGGCTTTGCTTCCTGTACTCTCCTTTGCCCAGCTGTTGCAGGCCTTGGCTTTGCTTCCTGGACTTACTCTGCCATGCTGATTCTGTACTGTTTTGCCCGGCTGTTACTGATCTTGGCTTTGCTTGCTGGACTTGCTCTTCCTGCTGATTCTATGCTGTTTTTGTCTGGCTATTACTAACCTTGGCTTTGCTTCCTGGACTTGCTCTGCCAGCTGATTATGTACTGCTTTGCCTGGCTGTTCCTGACCTTGCTCTGTCTGCTGATTCTTTACTGTTTTGCCTGGCTGTTACTGACCTTGGCTTTGCTTCCTGTACTCTCCTTTGCCCAGCTGTTGCGGACCTTGGCTTTGCTTCCTGGACGTACTCTGCCATGCTGATTCTGTACTGTTTTGCCTGGCTGTTACTGATCTTGGCTTTGCTTCCTGGACTTGCTCTTCCTGCTGATTCTGTGCTGTTTTTGCCTGGCTATTACTGACCATGGCTTTGCTTCTGCATCCTGTGCTGCGGACTGAGATTTCCAGCTCTCATTGACTCGGGTGATCACATTGCGCGCCATTCAGGGGAAAGGGGAGGACGTCAATAGACTTATTCCCAGCAAAGCAGATCCGCGCTGTAGCACGGATCTGAAGCAGTTAATATCATTAATTTAAATGAATATGAATTTGTCAGTCATTATCGGCACCTTTAACACAAGAAAAGCTAGAAAAAAATGAATCCCTTTCAATTCTATGTATGTCTTCACACTGGTTTGTTGCGCTAGGGCTGTAGTGTTAAAAATCTTGCTTGCTGAATTTTTGGTCAGTTAAAGAAAACACACAAAAAAAAGCACCCCCTTTGTTACATTTTTGAGTCACATGACCTATGAAAAACACACAATAAGCACAGTAAATTCATGGTAAAATTGTGTGCTTTTTCAGGACCATTATCAGTACCTTTTTCATAATCGGAAAAATGCTAAAACCACCATTTTTGACCGATATGTTTTGCCTGCCAAAATTTTGGTGTATTTCTACACCAGCCAGCTCCTCTGGCACTTGTGCCACTTCCTCAGTTTTCCTTTAGTAAACTAGAAGCACACGCCTGAACTCTGTACATAGCACACCCCTGAACTCTGCATTTTGTAGCGTTATGCACCCCTGAACTCTGCACCCTATACTTTGCGCACCCCTGAACTCTGCACTCTGTACATCGCGCACACCTGAACTCTGTACATATGTGCAAATAAAACAGGATTGCCTGGTCCTTTTGGGTTCGATTTGAGAGGGGGAGCTGAGCGGCTGCTTCCCTAGTCCTAGCTGCGACATGTGGGCCCCTGCCTGGGTATTGTTGGTCTAGCCCTTGGAGGCATGGTGGTGGAGTTTGGAGTGGAGTCTCAACTTCACTGGATGCTAGTCAATAGTTAATAACAAATTTCAATATGAGCCTGCCTTCTGACTGACATCAGTTTATTGTCAAATTGTGTGGATTGACCCATTTCTTCCCCGCTTGCTGGTCCTCTGCTATGCATACCTGAGCCTTAGATGATCTGATTTGTCCTCTAGACACAACTTATGTCATAAGGGAACATGATAATCTGAAGAAGCAGGGTTTAACCTGCGAAACGCGTTATTGAATCAGTACAGTCGAAAGTAATTCCTTATATGAGATGAGTATATAGATATACCAAGATTTGTCACCCAAATTTTGTACCAGAGCCTAAAGGTTTGGTATGGATTTTGAGGGATTCCCCTCCAAAAAAAAATTGTGAGGTCCCTAAAATTTATAACAGACCCTTATCTAAGCATACAGGAAAGTTGGACTCCCTCCTGAGCTATACCAGACCACATGTCCCCAATATTGGGGGTACACCTTGTCTCCATGTTGAGGAGAACAAAGGGCTCTTCCCTACAACCTTTGCCTGGTAGGTGTTGGGGTCTGTGAGTGAGGAGCTTATCAGAATCTGGAAGCCACTTTTAAAGTAAGGAGACCCCAGATATCCATCTTTCGTTCATTGTGATTGACATGGATATGTATCGCTGGACAACATGATTGACGATAGTTCTACATCATGGGAAGTGGGTCTGAATGTTTATGTACCGTTACTTAACATTAGGGGTACTCATTGGGGGGGGGGGGGCGGTTTCTAGGAACTACCTTAATTTTTAAAGAGGCTTCCAGATTCCAACAAGCCCCCCAACCAGGCTACATCCTCAGATAAGGGACCTATACAGATTTTTTTTGACACCCCATGTTTTTTTTTTTGTATTTTGCAAAGGGTTCCTCCTTGGAATCCAAACCAGACCTGACAGTTTGGTAGAAATTAGGGGGAACCCACACCAGTTTGTTTTTTGGGTCCCCCTTATAATCCATACCAGACCCTTAGGGCCAAGCAGTAATGACTCAATGACATTTTACTTTACATCCCAGCAAGACTGTTAAAGAAGAATTCCAGGCATGGTATATTATACATAGTAACATAACCCCAGCTTGGTCCAATCTAACTATGTAAAAATATATCATACCTGGAAACCTTTAAAAGAGTTTTATGATAACATTTAGGTATAAGTCTGCGTCATCATATCTGTGCTACTGTGCCTAAGTGTCCATAAATTGTGTCTGCAGCACAGAGAATTATCAATCTATTATTGGCTGATATCACTCATCTCCCTCCCTACTCTGGACCAATCAGTGTGCAGTAACAGAGCAGAGATAACAGAATATATTACGGCTCACCTGTGCTGATCTCTGTAGGATTGTCCTCCTCTTTGAATGTCCTCGTCATTCCAGCCTCCTCCGTATATTGCTGATCATCCCTCACATACGTCTCTTCTACTTCACCCTCAACTTTAATGATCAACAGATCTTCACCCTAAACCAACAGAATGGCAGAAAATAACATCTGTAACATAGAAGTATTTATGATGTGAGATCACATAGAAAATATCATCTTGTAGAGTCCACACATCGTCTCCACATGTCAGAGTGTTCAATCACTTTATGTTCCAGACCCTCAACTCCACCTACCTGATGATGGTGGGGGATGGTGTGACCTTCCTGTGTGGAATCCCGGGAATACAGAGGACGGGGACATCTCTCTGGTGGGTTTCTGTAGCTGGATGACTCCACCATGGTGTCCTGGTACAGATCTTTGTGTTCTTTTAGAGACTCTGACTCCTCCATCACCCCATCCTCCTCCTCTTTCTTTATCTCTTCTTTAATATCGGCTTTAGAATCACTCAGGTCTCCACTCTGAATTTTTAATAAAAATTACATCAATGGTAACAATGCAGATAATGTACAGATCCTAATGATACTATCAGTGATTGTTCCTCATCTACCTGATGATGGTGGGGGATGGTGTGACCTTCCTGTGTGGAATCCCGGGAATACAGAGGACGGGGACATCTCTCTGGTGGGTCCCCATTACTGGATCCATCTGTAGGAAACACACACACTGACTGAATACATTGTTTCTATGTGTTTATCAGATGATGGGGGATCTAGGTGGACCCTTCATACTGCTCTCTCCTTTACAATAAAGTCTCCTCTAGATTAAACCAAAAAAATAAAAAACCTGATTAGGATTTGAAGCTCACACTGTTATTCAGATTATGCATAATGCAATAAATCTTGAGAAGCACGCCCAATGCCTACAACGTTTATCCAAAATACACATACATGGTGGGTTCCCATTACTGGATCCATCTGTAGGAAACACACATACTGACTGAATACATTGTTTCTATGTGTTTATCAGATGATGGGGGTGTGATAGACTCACCCAGGACAGAGGCTTTTGGAGGGGACTGAATGCTAGCCTCTTGCCTACTAACTGTGGGCCCTGGTTTGTTAAGGGAAACCTTTGTTTCAGCTCTCCATGCCCTCTTATGTCTAAGTTACCTTGTGTCTATTAGGGGCACAGGGTGACAGTAATATTTATCAACAATATCCCTCAAGAAATCTATGATACATTAATTTCACTGTATCAGAATGATGGAACTTTGTAGACTGTTGCCATACTGTCTGCAATCCCTGATTAATCAAATCATTGTTTAGATGTGGATTGCATGGTCTTCCATATAGGAGCCGTCTGCTACTGGGGGCTCCTGCTATTGTGTTCTGTGTTCTGTGTTTATACTTATGATAATGTGCATTGTAGTTTGTGAGCTAGGAGACGGCAAGTCTGACCTGGAAGGTCAGACCTCCAAGTCATCCAGGGGGTTAATTAACGTCATGTTTATAGTATATGTCTGTTGTTGTAATTATATTCCTGTGCGCAGTTTGTATTGTTAGGTTAATCTCATCTGAGGGGGGGAATGTCCTTCTTAAGTGTATAAAAGCCTGTATACTTGTTGAAATAAACAGTTCTTATTTTGGTTTACTCTAAAACTGGTACTGCCTAGTTCTTGGGGTAACTTAGCCAGATCCACGGGTGTCGTGTTCCAGAGCTTAGGAAGCGATATACTGACCGAAGCACTCAAGTGTGGGATGTTTCATTACAGGGGGATCTAGGTGGAGCATCTGTACTGCTCTCACCTTTACAATAAAGTCTCCTCTTACCCGGTGATGTGAGGGGCGGCTGATTCTCCATCATGACATCCTTGTAGAGATCCTTGTGTCCTTCTAAATACTCCCACTCATCCATGGAGAAATAGACAGTGACATCCTGACACCTTATAGGAACCTGACACACACAATGATACAGTCACCATCCAGACACATCCCTTGTCTGTTACTGGATAATGTCCCAGAATTCCCAGCACCGCTCACCTCTCCTGTCAGCAGCTCCATCATCTTCTTGGTGACTTCTAGAATCTTCTGCATGTTGTGTCTCTCAGGTGTCAGGGAGTGAAGTGGAGGCACTGCGATGGTCATATGATCTTCTGACTTCAGTGGAGGAAAACTCTGTATTCAGTAAAAACAATAATATCATATCACATTCCCAGGATCCTCCTCACCTCTCGGGTCAAGTCTGAGTTTTATTATTAATAGAGATAAGAGTGATGTCATGTGACCTCCCAGAATCCTCCTCACCTCTCCAATCAGCAGGTAGATGATCTCCAGGGTGAGGTTTAGTATCCTCTCAGTCATGTGACTCCGGTCTTCCTCCATCCCCATTGATGTCGTCATGTGATCTATGCAGGTTTCCCTATAGACAGAATTACTTGACAAATGAAGCAGCACCAATAAATGCGAGCAGACGACACAACGTTGATGGTTGTACGTAGCTTTTATGGTGTTTATTGTAAAGTTCAAAACAAGAATATAACTGATTAGTGGAATGGCACTGTCTGAGATTAATCATGTACAGGCAGAGAGGCACAGGCTGACAATAAGGGACTTCTGAGAAAAATAATATGATGGAAGGCCTAAAAGTTACATAATTGGTAAGGTTGAATAAAGACACTAGTCCACCCAGTTCAACCTGTGTACAGCACATCCAGTTATTGAAAACTATCAATACTACCTGATAACACCACCAATTGTGGAAGAGCAATCCACATCCTTATTGCCCTAACAGTGAGAAACTCGTTATGAAGCCTAACTAGTTAGGGACCGGAAGGATTTGCCCCCTTAAAGAGGAAGTAAACCCATCGCATTCTATCCCATTATGTGACACTTACCTGCAAACGAATCCATCGCTGCCCCCTGTGCAGGCTGTGTTCATCTTCACCCCTCTTCCTTCCGGGGGGGCCGTGGACTCCGGCTCTGTAACTGGGCGGAGCAGCGTGACGCCACTCCCGCGCATGCACGTGGGGGCTGTCAATAACGGCACACACTGAGGGAAGAAACGGCACGGAGGTCTGTTTCTTCACAGCGCATGCACCGATTACATCATCAGCCCGCCACAAGTGAAATATCTCCTAAACGGCGCACATTTAAGAGATATTTCCACTACCTATAGGTAAGCTTTATTCTAGACTTACCTATAGTTAAAAGTCACTAGGGAGGGTTTACAACCACTTTAATGACCAGGCTATTTTTTGCGATACTGCACTGCGTTGCTTTAACTGACAATTGCATCGTGCAACGCTGTACTCAAACAAAATGTATGACCTTTTTTTCCCACAAATAGAGCTTTCTTTTGGTGGTATTTTATCACCTCTGCGGTTTTTATTTTTGGCGCTATAAATGAAAAAAGACTGACAATTTTGAAAAAAAAAACAATATTCTTTAGTTTTTGCTATAAGAAATATCCTCTGACTGAGGCTCTTTACCACGTCATCAGCCGTGTCCAATCACAGCTGATCACGATGTAAACAGGAAGAGCCATTGATTGGCTTTTCCTCACTCGCGTCTGACAGATGCGTGTAGAGAAGAGCTGATCGGCTGCTCTACTGACAGAGGGTGTCTGTGCTTATTGTTTATCAGCGCAGCTCCCCCTCGAATGCCCACCCAGGACCACCAGGATGCCACCAGGACCACCAGGGATTTCCACCACACTGGACCACCAGGTATGCCAACTTAGACCACCAGGGAAATGCCAATCAGTGCCCAGGCAGCTGCCAATCAGTGCCCATCCCCAATGCCTGCCAGTGCCATCAGTGATGCCTATCAATGCCATCTATCAGTGCCACGTATCAGTGCCCATCAGTGCAGCCTATCAGTGCCACCCATAAGTACCCATCAGTGCAGCCTTTCAGTGCCATCCATGAGTGCCCATCAGTGTCGCCTATCAATGCCCATCAGTGCTGCATATCAGTGCCCATTTTCAGTGCCCATCGGTGTCGCCTTATCAGTGAAGGAGAAAACTTACTTATTTACAAAATTTTATAACAGAAACAAAAGAAAATCTTTTTTTCCAAAATTTTAGGTCTTTTTTTATTTGTTTAGCAAAAAATAAAAAAAGGTAGGAGGTGATCAAATACCACCAAAAGAAAGCTCTATTTGTGTGAACAAAACAATAAAAATTCTGTTTGGGTACAGTGTAGCATGACCGCGCAATTGTCATTTAAACAGCGACAGCGCTGAAAATTGGCTTGGGCAGGAAGGGGGTTTAAGTGCCCGGTATTGAAGTAGTTAAGGAATGGGCCACCAAGCCGACTACGTCCTTAACAACCGATGGCTCATCAGCTGTCAGAGGGTTTCCCCGCTAACAGCTGAATGTAAACAAAAGAATTGCCAGTAATTGAGAATTCAGAAAAAAAACTGTGTGGGTTCCCCCCCTATCCATACCAGATTCTTTGGGTCTGGTATGGATTTTAAGGGGAATCCCACGCCAATTTTCTTTTAAAAAATGGTGTGGGGTCCACCCCAAATCCATACCTGACCCTTATACAAGCATGCAGGTCTACCTGAACCATACCAGGCCACATGCACTTAACATGGAGGGGTGCTTTGAGGCAGGGGGGCTCCCCCCAAAGCACCTTCTCTCCATGTTGATGGGGACAAGGGCCTAATCCCCACAACCCTCGGCAGTGTTTATGGGAATCGGTGGGTGGCAGGCTTTTATCGGAAACTGGAAGCTCACTTTAACAAGGGGGCCCCCAGATCCAGGTGGGTTTTTCAATTTTTTATGTCACACGGTATTTATGCAGCAGTTTTTAGAAGTTTTAGATGAAGTTACGCTGAATAAATACATACCAAACACTTCACGCTTTGACATTGTGTACACCCGTGCAACAGCGACAAACAATATAAATTTTACTACCCATAGACGACATTTTAAAAGCCTTTACAGGTTACCATTTGATATCTACAGAGGTGGTCTGGTGCGAAAATTACTGCCCATGATCTGATGTCCACGGTGATACCTCACATGTGTAGGACGATCACTGTTTGTGTGCGTGCGAGACCAAAGCACGCGTTCGCCTTGCACGCAAGCACGGGGAGACGGGGGCATTTTTTCTATTTTGACACTGTTGCTTTAATTTTTTTTTTATCACTTTTATTGCTATCACGAGGAATGTGTCAGGGCTGGGCTCATCCCTTCCTTCTCTGAGCTGTCCGCTCAGCTGTCGGCTAATTGCCAGCTCCTATCTCTCCACAGTAACTCACCTGTTGATGATATCCTGCTCGTCAGTCCTGCCTACTTAAGCCGTCCAGTCCAGAGGATCTCTGCCTTCGCCTTGGTCAACATCAGAGACTATCGTCTGCGAGCCTGTTTAACCACTTGACAACTGGGCACTTAAACCCCCCTCGTGACCAGACCAATTTTCAGCTTTCGGTGCTCTCCCACTTTGAATGACAATTACTCAGTCAAGCAACACTGTACCCAAATACATTTTTTGGGCTTTTTTTCATACAATTATGCCACGGTCGGAAATTCCGACGGAAAATGTCCGATCGGACCATGTTGTCGGAAAATCCGGCCGTGTGTGGGAAACTCAGACGGAAAAAATTTGAGATCCTGCTCTCAAATTTTCCGACAACAAAAGTCCGACCTTTTCCGATCGTGTGTAGAGAATTTCGACGGACAAAGTGCCACGCATGCTCAGATCAAATTACGAGACCAAAGCTATTGGCTACTAGCCTCTACGTAGTCCCGTCGTACGCAACAAACGTCACCACGTTCAGAATGATCGGATTTTCCGACAACTTTGTCTGACCGTGTGTATGCAACACCAGTGTCGGAAAAAATCAGACGGATTATGTGGTCGGAACTTCCGACCGTGTGTACGGGGCAATAGAGCTTTCTTTTGGTGGTATTTGATCACCTCTGGGTTTTTTATTTTTTGCGCTATAAATGAAAAAAGACAGAAAATTTAGAAAAAAATATGAATTTTTCTTTGTTTCTGTGATAAAATTTTGCAAATTATAAATTTTTCTTTATAAATTTTGGCCACAATTTATACTGCTACATATCTTTGGTAACAATAACCCAAATTTGTGGATATTATTTGGTCTTTGTGAAAGTTACAGACTCTACAAACTGTGGTGCAAATCATACAAAATTGATCACACCTGATGTACTGGTGGCCGATCTCAGTTCCTGCGACCCGAACAAGCCAGGAAAGTACAAATACCCACCAAATGACCCCTTTTTTGAAAGTAGACATTCCAAGGTATTTAGTAAGAGGCATCGTGAGGTTTTTGATGTTGTCATTTTTTCCCACAATTCTTTGCAAAATTAAGATTTTATTTTTTTTCCACAAAATTGTCATTGTAATTTTTCGTTATTTATTTTATATTTTTATATATTTTTTTTGTTATTTCTCTCACATGGCATGTGTATACCACAAATGACACCCCAAAATTAATTCTGCTACTCCTGAGTATTACGATACCACATGTGTGGGACTTTTACACAGCCTGGCTACTTAGAGAGGCCCAACATGCAGGGAGCGCCATCAGGTGTTCTAGGAGCATAAATTATACATCTCACTTGTTGACTACCTATTACACTTTTGAAGGCCCTGGAGCGCCAGGACAATGACATGTGACACTGACGTGGCACTGATACGTGGCACTGATGACACGTGACACTGATGACAGATGGCGCTAATATGTGGCACTGATGACAGATGGCACTAATATGTGGCACTGATGACAGATGGCAGTAATACGTGTCCCTGATGACACATGACACTGATGACAGATGGCACTGATAGGTGTCACTGATGACACTTGACACTGATGACAGATGGCACTGATACATGGCACTGATGACAGATGGTACTAATATGTGGCACTGATGAAAGATGGCACTTATACGTGGCACTGACAGGTACTATGGGCACTTTATTTACACTTTTTTTTTTTCACTCACCGCTGTAGCCGTTCATCTCTCCCTCCTCACACGCTGTCTCTGTGTGAGGAGGGAGAGCCGTCGATGAGAGACGATCTCATACATTTAAATATGAGATCATCTCTCATTGGACACGCCGATCGCGCGGTAAACAGCCGCTGTGATTGGCCATTTACAGTGATCTGTGACTGGCTGTGTCCAAGGGACACGGCCAGCACAGAATTTCCCCGATGTGCGCTCACGGGAGAGCACATTGCGGGGGACGTCCAGGGGCGCTCTCCCAGCAATTGGCGTCCACGCTGCAGCCATCTTTCGGCTATAGCGCAAATGCCTAGTGGTTAAGACTTGCTTTGCTGACGTCCCTTTTGGCTCCAGATCCTGCTTGCTGTTCCACTACATTGATCCCTGACTTCTGGCTTGTCTGACTATCCGTTCCAGTTACTGAACTTTGGTTATGTTTTGACTACGTTTGTTCTTTTTACTTTTATTGTTAAACAAGTGTGATTTAACTGTACTGCTGTCTCGGCCTGATTTCATGGTTTCTGACAGAATGTAAACATTCTTGTGACATTAATAGGCACGTGACAGGTCCTCTTTATGGAGAGATCTGGGGTTTATAAGACCCCAAACCCCTCCTCTGCGCTTAAAAGCATTGAAAACACCAAGATCAGATTTAAAAAAAAATGGCGCCAATGGTTTTCATTGGTTGCGCCAATGGGTTACTATTACAAACAGCCGATCAAAGCCCATTCCGGCTTTGTTCCACTGTCCAGCCAGCGGATGCGCTGGCTGGTTGCTTGGACCTCCCAGTGGGACGGGAGAGGCCATGAGAGCTGCGGAAGGCAGAAGGAGGGGGGCGTTGTCCCCTCCTGCTGCTTGTAATAGCAATCGAGCAGCTGGTGAGCCGCTCCAATTGCTATTAAAAGAGAGCCAACCGAAAAAAACGTCCAGCCACGTACAAGTAGATGGCTCGGGGGGAAGTGGTTAATTTGACAGATTTGGCTCCTATTGATTTCAATAGGGTTTGGGGTTGGCATTTGAACTTCTTTGAAGTTCACGGAACAACACTGGAACCGAACCTCCTCTCCGCTGAGAAGGTGACACATCTCTAACATGAAGAGAATGTTCCGGCCCCGTAAGTGGGGACATCTTCTGCCCCTGAAGGGGTTAATCTAGGTCTCCACACTATATATGTGTGTATCATCATCTGCTGGAGATAAAAGACATCACAGTGACTATGGAGGAAGAGGACGGACATGACGGGGGGGTTACTGGGTGTAAATAGAAAATAAGATCTTATTACCTCCTCTGCTGCCACTTTCAGCAATGTCTTCTCTCTACTTCCTCCCGACTCACCTCTCACCCGGAACTTCCTGTCTGTACCTGACATCACTTCCTGTCTGTTTTTCATAGGTGAGATTGCCAGCTTGTGGAGCTCAGAGGAACTGCAGCCCTGGGAAACATTTCATTGTGTGAACACGGCCTTGTCATTGTTTTCCAAATATTTATTTATTACTTTATCGCAATTTACACATATATTGTACATTTACATCAGTCCCTGCCATCAAGGAGCTTACAATCGAAGGTCCCTAACTCACATTCGTATATACACACACACACACACACTAGTGCTAGGGTTGCCACCTTTTCTTTAAGCCAAACCTGAACACTTTAGTGGCGCATAGAGTTGTCACCTGTCTATGATTCACCTGGACAGTTCGGGTTTGGAATCATGTGTCCGGGTTTCAGACTGTCTGAGACCCTGACACATTATTCAGACTGGACTATGGCTTCCCAGCAGGGTTGCTGGCTGCAGTTGTCTAAGCTGAGAGTGTCTGTTACACTCTTTCACACTGCCCAAAGCTAACACTAACAATCAGGGCTGCTGATAGGCCAGTACAACTGGCCCTGTTGTACCGGGCCTGGCCAGCAGGGGGGCCTGGGCAACCTGAACAGATAGCTAATTAATGTAAAATAATAAAAAATACATAAATCCTCCAGCCATCGTCCGTCGACGCCCAAGCATTCCCCCCCCCCCCCCCGTTTACTTATTATGCCATTGGCGGCATGGGTGGCACTGTCTGCAGCACAAAATGGCATTGGCGGCATGGGTGGCACTGTCAGCAGGTAGTGCATGCGTTATGGCATTAGTGTCATGGGTGGCACTGTCTGCAGGACAATGTGGCATTGGCGGCATGGGTGGCACTGTCTGTAGGTAGCATTGACATTGGCAGCATGGATGAGAAAAATAAATATCACTTGTAGACAAACCTGCACTTTGTTTCAGGACGGGGTCTGGGGAGGCGACAGGGGTGGGGCTGAAGGTGGGACCAGGGGTGGAGCTGAAGGGGCCCGTCAGATAGGCTGTACGGGGCCCCATGATTTCTATCAGCGGCCTTGCTAACAATCCCCCCCCCCCCAAAAAAAAAGACACACACACAGGAGAGGAGAGAGGGCTCGATCTGCACCTCTTCCCCCCACCCCTACCCCTCTTTGTCTGTCCACACTCCAATCCCCGGCGCCATGCCTCAGAAAAGGAAAGTTGGGGCTGGAAATTTGAAGTCCAGCAGCCTCAGATATATCTAGATGAGAGGTGCTGACTGCCAAGGGGTGAGTGAGCTCACCATCCATCCCTGTCTGTGTCTGAAGTCTCCCCCCTTCTCTCTCCTGCCTCTGAGTGAGTACACTAAGGTAAATCAGGGTTCACAGAGTTCCCCTTTACACCAGTCTTCTTCGTACATCAGAGTTCTCAGTGTCCCCTTTTAAATCAGGGTTCGCAGAGCATCCCTTATGTTAGAGTCCCCAGAGTTCTCCCTTACAGTGAAAGGGAACTCTGTGAGTTCAGATGTAAAAGGGGAACTCTGTGGACTCTGATGTGAAGGGGACTCTTGTTATTAACTTTATACGATTAGAAATGTAATTTAATAGCAAAATATATGTATAGTTTATACTACAAAAAAAATTGCTGTGCGCCGCCAAAGTGTTCGGGTTTGGCTTGAAGAAAAGGTGGCAACCCTAGCGGCGCACAGCATTTTTTTTTTGCAGTATACACTATGCATATATTCTAATCTATGGTGGTCCTTACTCCTGCACACAATGCAGAATATCTGTAATGACGTAAAAGCGCCATTCTGCCCAGGTGTAATAAGAGCCCATGATGACGTACCCCCCAGGGGTTGTACCTTTGACAGCCTGGGCTCAATGGGTTGAATGATGCTGGGGCTCATTCAATACATTTTTGTTATTATTTTTTCATACAAATAGAGCCTTCTATTAAATCTCTATTGGTTAAAGCCCAACAACCTCTGCAATACTAAACATTTTTCACGGGACTCTAATCTAATGGGGGGTCTGTAAGGGGGGCACTGATATAAGGGGACTCTGAGCTAATGGGGGGTCTTTAAATG
This sequence comes from Lithobates sylvaticus, assembly GCA_028564925.1. Lineage (NCBI taxonomy): Eukaryota > Metazoa > Chordata > Amphibia > Anura > Ranidae > Lithobates > Lithobates sylvaticus. The sequence goes on from CM053028.1 coordinate 584,881,959, forward strand.
GGGAGGGTGTGCTATATATATATAAAGAGACTTTAATTTAATGGGGGGTCTGTAAGTGGGGGGGGCTAATATAAGGTGACTCTGATATAATGGGGGTCTCTAATGGGGGGTGCGGACTACTGATCTAATGGTTGGTCAACAACCATAGCTCCCAACTGTCCCTGATTTTGAGGGGCTGTCCCTGATTTGGAGCTAAGTCCCCTCTGTCCCTCATTCCTCCTCATGTGTCCCTCATTTTGGTCTGATCTATATAGATGTATATAAAATGCACTTTTTATCTATCAAAAAGTGTTTCCCAGCGCTAAACCTTTCATACAATTTCTAAATTGCTGCATTTGTAAATTCCAAAAGCCAATATAAAGGAATAGTAGTGGTAAAAAAAAAAGCACTTGTGGGTTTAACCAATCTTGTTTTTTGTACAATTCTCCTTTAAGGGGGCGTGGCAAGGGGTGTGGCCTATGCCTGCATACTTTTGCCGATAGGTGTCCCTCATTCCCATCTCAAAAAATTGGGAGGTATGAACAACCATTAAATCAGCAGTCAGCATTCCCCATTAGTGACCCCCATTAGCTCAGAGTCACCTTATATCAGCACCCCTCTTACAGACTCCCGTGGCAAAGACATGGACCTTTTTCAGAGTTTGATAGAAAAGGACTTGACTCACCTGGCTCTTTGAAGTACCAATCACTATGGTCCAGATAATCTTACTGGCCCAGAGAGGGAGGCAGGGCCATCTTAAGAGCATCATAGGCCCCCGGGCAATACAGTGCACACAATCACGTACGAGAATAAAAATGCAAATTATCAATAAGGCTATATTTATTGGTACTTCCAACAAAATCAGTGTTTAAACATTAACACAACGTTTGGACAATATAACACGAGTTTGATGGGCACAGTGGCAGCGTTTGGGCACAGTGGCAGCATTTGATGGGCATAGTGGCAGCTTTGATGGGCACAGTGGCAGCTTTGATGGACACAGTGGCTGCTTTGATGGGCACAGTGGCTGTTTGATGGGCACAGTGGCAGTGTTTGGGCACAGTGGCAGCGTTTGATGGGCATAGTGGCTGCGTTTAATGGGCACAGTGGCAGCTTTGATGGGCACAGTGGCTGCTTTGATGGGCACAGTGGCTGTTTGATGGGCACAGTGGCTGCTTTGATGGGCACAGTGGCTGTTTGATGGGCACAGTGGCTGTGTTTGGGCACAGTGGCAGCTTTTGAGGGGCACGGACAGTGGCTGTGTTTGATGAACAACTTGAACTTACTTAAGTAGACATTGTTAGACTTACTTGAGGCCGCCGGCCTGGTGCAGTACAGTGTGTCACTCACAGCAGCAAGGCAGCGCCAGCTATCAAGGACCATCTTTCTGCTCCCTCTCCATGCTGTCTAAAGAACATGGCAGAGGTGGGCGGAGCCTGTTCACTAGCCACTGGGGCAGCCGCGGTGCACTATGAATGTTGGGGCAGCCTCTGATTGACGTCACTGGTTGCTAGCTAGATTCTGGCCGGCGAAGTGAGCAACCAGTGCAGTCAGTAAATTTAAGCAGCAGATTGCAGTGCTGAGGATCAGCCCTGGATGGGGCCCTCCAGACAAGTGGGGCCCCCGGGCAACTGCCCAGTATGCCCAGTGGAAAAAACGGCCCTGGAGGGAGGCCCTGAATAATCTCAGCAGGGATAAATATAAGAAATGCCGATAAGGGGGGCTCCACAGTAGTTTTGGATTCTGACATGTATAGAAGTGAAGCCATCCGATGGTTATCAGATGATAGCACATATCTTACACTAAGGGGGATCCTACATCCACTTTAAAAAAAGATTTGGGTATTTTATTGGACAGAGCAGTAACAGCAGGCAATTTTTCTGTAAATGAGAGAGAGATGTTTATCCCTGAAGCTCCGATAATGCCCATTTTCCATAATTTGCGGAAAGTACACAAAGGGTGTAATCCCTTGTTAGGTAGGCCAATAGTAGCAGGTATCAGTTCCCTTAAAGAGGAGGTCCACCTGAATTTTTTTTTTTAAAAGTCAGCAGCTACAAATACTGAAGCTGCTGACTTTTAACAAATGGACACTTACCTGTTCCTGGTTCCAGCGATGTCGGCAGAAGATGACGAGCGATCGCTCGTCTCTCGGCTGCCCCGCCGCCATCCACTGTCAGGGAATCAGGAAGTGAAGCTTGCGGCTTCACTTCCCGGTTCCCTACTGCGCATGCGCAAGTTGCGCTGCGCGCCGTTATTGGTCCCCGTTGTGTCCTGGGAACTGTGTTTCCCAAGACACAACGGGGCATCTTTGGATATGGGCGGGGAAGCTCCGGCTATCTCGTCCCGGAAGTGGGTGCATATACCTGTATTATACAGGTATCTGCACCCTCCTCCCCCTGAAAGGTGCCAGTTGTGGCACCGGAGGGGGGGAGGAATCCGATAAGCGGAAGTTCCACTTTAGGGTGGAGCTTCGCTTTAATGAGCGGTTGGGCGAATGGATTGATCAAGATCTTGTGTACATGTGGCATTGGGCCTTTGGAGGGCCTTGCTACACATATGCAAAAATCTAAAGTGCAAATACAATTTCTGTGCAATATTTCAAGTGCCGTAAAGTGTTTACACAATGTTCTGGAACAATGACTGCAGACAAAAATCCTACATTGCCTTTTTTTCGAGAAACACATTTCCAGGCAGGAAAGATTCCAGCCATGCAGGATAACGGAAAATTGTATACTTACCTTTCCGTAATTTTCCTTTCCTGTCGCATCTTCATGGCAGCATACACTCTGGGTTGTGACTCCGCCTCCACAACCTGATAGGACCACATAACTATAAGATGAAGACACGGCCCCCGCCCCAGCATTCTCCGTATATATATTAATCACCTTCTATGGGTGGGTTTATTGTATGCTGCCATGAAGATGCGACAGGAAAGGAAAATTACGGAAAGGTAAGTATACAATTTTCCGTTTTCTATGGCCATATGGGATGACTAAGAGGTTCTCCGATCTCCTGATCAATTCTGTTGCTGAGAGGTACTTCAGGATGTTGCCCTGACATCCAGAGGATGAGGATCACCTTGATCTGTGATAAGGGCTGGAAGGTTGATCTCCTGATTAAAGTGAAATGAGGATACCTTAGGTACGAAACGATCTGAAGGTTTAATACTATCCTGTCCGGGTAGACGACTAGATACGGTTCTTTGGCCATCAAGGCTTGCATCTCTGAGACCCTCTTTTCTGAAGTGATAGCAATCAGAAATGAGATTTTAAGCGTCAGGTTCCAAAGGGAAATGTTGTCGAGTGGAGAGAATGGATCATTGGACAGTATTTCCAGGACGACTGAGAGGTCCCATGCTGGGAATGATGGTTTCCTAGGTGGCCTTAGTTTAAGACAGGCCCTCTGAAATTGGATAACCAGAGGATCATGTGCCCATTTGACCCCGATCGAAGACCCTTCTCTAGGCCTGACTGCAGATATTCAAGGATTTGAGGAGCTGTCAGAGAAGATATGTCCCAACCTTGTTGTTGAGAGAAGGCGGTAAACTTCTCCCAGATCCTTCTGTAGGTGTTGTTGGTAGTCTTGCTTCCTAGCCTGGAGTAATGTTTCCACTACCCTCTGAGAACAGCCCTGTTCTAGGTACCTAGACCTCTCAGCCTCCAGGCCATCAGATGTAGCCTCTCCAGGTTCGGATGTTGGTCCTGAGAGAGCATATCTGCTGACAGCGGAAGAGGGAGAGGATCCGTTGCGTTCAACTGAAGGAGAGTAGTGAACCAAGGCCTCCTCGGCCAGAAAGGGATCACCGCCACTACTAGTGCCGTCGACCTCTTGAGCCTCAGAAGGAACCTCGCTATGAGGGGAGTCGGAGGGAAAATGTACCGGAGGTTGAAGCTCCAGGGATGTTGTAGACAATCTACTCCCTCCGCTGACGGAAAGGGGATTCTTGATAGGAACCTTTGCATTGGCTGGTGTGGCCGCCAGGTCTATGTCTGGTGAGCCCCAGGTCTGAATTATTATCGCAAATGCTAGGAGATTCTCGACCCCTGGGATATAGGTCGCTCTCAGGTCCAATAGGTTCGATTGTGCCCACTCCATCACGGGGCGAACTTCCTACATCAGGGAGGAGCTTCTGGTGCCTCCCTGCCTGTTGATGTAGGCAACGGCCACCCTGTTGTCCATCTTCAGGAGGACTTGCTTCCCCCTCAGGTAAGTACTGAAGGCCAGGAGTGCCTGAAAGGCTGCTTTCATCTCCAGCACATTGGAGACTGCGTCCTGGATCCTGAATGGCCAGCGCCCTTGGGCCGCGTAGTGCAGGTAGTGTGCCCCCCATCCCTCCAAACTGGCATCTGAGGTTACCGTTTCCTGAGGAGGGGGGAACTATGTGCTTGCATCTCCTCAGATTGCAGGGACGAGTCCACCACTGCAAGGATCGCTTGACCTCCTCCGAGATGTAGATCGGTTGGGTCATGGATAAGCTGTCCCATTGGCGCAGAAAAAGGACGTTTGAAGGGGTCTTGCGTTCCATTGGGCCCACTGGACCATAGGAATGGTCGCAGAAAGAGAGCCTAGGAGACTGAGACATGCTCTGGCTGGAAGGGATGTTGCTGAGATTGCTCTTCTCACCCTCTGAATCAGTGGGGAAATCTTTTCTGCCGGTAGTTCCACCGTGTTTGTCCGGGTATCCAGTTCCGCACCCAGGAAGATCAGCCTCTGGGTGGGATGAGCATTGCTTTTTTTTTCCAGTTTATCAACCAGCCCAGTCTTTGTAGTGTGGAAACTAGGACCTCCCGATGTTGGACAAGGGACTCCTGGTTGCTTGAAAGGAGGAGGATGTCGTCCAGGTAGTGATGGACTCTCAACCCTTTCTCCCTTAAGGATGCGATTACTGGTAGTAGTACCTTGGTGAAATTTCTGGGGGCAGTAGAGATCCCGAACGGGAGACCCTGAAACTGGAAGTGGCCCTGATTCACCGAGAACCGAAGGAACTTCAGGAAAGCAACATGGATCGGGACGTGAAGATATGCGTCCTGGAGGTCTATGGAGAGCATCCAGTCTCCCAGATTTATGGCCTGGAGGATTGATTGTAAACTCTCCATCTTGAACGACTCCACTCGAATGGAGCGATTGAGGTTCTTTTAGAACCAAGACTGGCTGAAGGTCCCCAGATTTTTTCTTGACCAGAAATAATGGGGAGTAGAATCCCTGACCCCTCTGTGATGCAGGCACCTCTATTATCGCCTTCTTCTGGAGAAGCTCTTGGATGTAACTGGTCAACAGTAACCGTTTATCCCCTGAAGGTGGAAGTCTGGTGGGACAAAAATGATCCCCTGGGGGACGTCTCTTGAAGGGCCATCTGTGCCCGAAATGGACAGTAGCCACTGTCCAAGGGTCCTTTATTGCTTCCGCCCAAACCAGCTTGAATTTAGAAAGCCTTGCCCCCACTAATGCTGACTGGGCTTTTGGTCACTGGAAGCGGGAGTCTTGGGCTTCTGAAACTTCATAAAGGATGTCTGGGGGTTCTTCCAGCCCCTCCTGTATTATTTTCCTGGCCTATAGGATTTAGCATCCCTGTATCTGTCTGGCAGATTATGTCTGAAGGGAGGAGGCCTCTGCTGTTTCGGTTTTCTGTCCGATGGAATCAGTCCCGACTTCCCACCGGTCACCTTTGAAATTGCTGAGTCCAGCTTTGCACCGAAAAGGTTCTCGCCGTCATATGGAATGCGGCACCAATTTGATTTGGAGACAGGATCCGCTGACCAGGGTTTCAGCCACAGTGCCCGCCTGGCCATTACGGAGGCCAACATGGCCCTTGATGACGATTTAATCGCATCCACCGAAGCCTCTGCCACAAAAGTCCCCGCGAGACTTAACTCCTGTAGAGCTTTTATTATGCTCTCCTGGTCCACGCCTACTGAGACCAACCTCTCAGTGTTTGATGACAAGCTGGAAATATCCCTGCCTACAGCTGCAAGTGCCACAGCCAGTCTGCTGCAAGGTAGGCCCTCTTCATATCAGTGTCGATCCTCCTATCCAAGATATGTCATTGCATCTTCGATTGGCAATGTCACATGCCTGACTAACCGCATGAGAGATGCGTCTACAATGGGAGGAGAGACAAGAGGATTCACTTTAGGTTCCTTCAAGGGATGTAATTTGGAAAGCCTGTTATTCAGACTCGATCTCTTCTCGGGTCCTTGCCATTCCTCTTTACTTAAATCATCCAATTCCTCAATGAACGGAAAGGCCTCTGAGTCCCATTTAAGGTTTGGGAAGTATTTTTTCCGCTTTGGTTGGACTTCCTGGGGTTCCTTCCATCCGATCGCTTCCTTGACCGATTTGACACACGGTTCAATTAGCAAAAATCAAACCCTGCAGTTGCTTCCAACCCCTCATTGTCAGACGGGGAATCCTGTGCTGGGATGAGCAGGTGAGGCACTTCGCATTGATAACTCTGTCTCCGGAGTAAGAATCTGTGGAGCTACAGGCTCTCTAAACTGCGATTCTTTTTCCCTAGTAGCCTCCTCAAAGCATCTACGGCAGGCTAATTATCGGGAAGGGCTGCGGCCCCGCATATCCAACATGCGTTTCCAGAGGGTCGCACTGGTGATCACTGTCTATGGACAGAAGATCCTCTATGATAGGAGCGGCTGTGTCTGGAGTAAGAACTGGAGCGACTTCTCCTGCGACTCCCTCTGTGGCCTGAGCGACTTCCTCTGTGGCCTGCGACTCCCTCTGTGGCCTGAGCGACTTCTCCTGCGACTCCCTCTGTGGCCTGAGCGACTTCTCCTGCGACTCCCTCTGTGGCCTGCGACTCCCTCTGTGGCCTGAGCGACTTCTCCTGCGACTCCCTCTGTGGCCTGAGCGACTTCTCCTGCGACTGGAGCGGCTCCGTCTGTGGCCAGAATGGCTTCTCCTGCGTGAAGTCTCTCTGTGCCTTGAATCAGAAGATTTTGCGGACCTGGTAGGGCTAACCATTTAGGCAGCGTTAGGATTGCTCTCTTTTTTTCAATCTTCAATACTTACCAAAAATCCTCCCCCCCCTTACCTAATAGCTGGTGGTGATCTGCTAGGGCAGTGGTCTCCATAGCAAGGAATAAGGCAAGCCTAAGGAGATACTAATTGACACATACTAATTGACATAGGAAGCACAGGTGAGGTAAAACACAGCAGCTTATGCAGGAAGTAGATGCAGAGAAAAAAAAAACAGGCTTTTACCTCAGTAGGATGAAATAGGAGCTTTGTTGTAAGACAGGCAAACAAACTGCAGCAATTCAGCGATCTCTGGTTCAAGATACAAGGAACAGCCTAGGACGCTCGGCGCAGAGGGGGAGCGGTGGAGAGGGACTACAGGACCCAGCAGTGCTGTGAATACACAGCTATACAGAAAAAAACAGGAGGGGGAGACCACTGCATAACGGTAAGCCTATTTAAGGCTTAAATGTACCTTGAAGATGTGTGTTTGCCCTGTCACACTGTATAATGAAATGGTGTTTTAAGCCTGTTTAAGGCTTTCCACCGAGGTCAGGAGTATGGTGGTGCTTTGAACCTGTTTAAGGTTCTACACAGGGGCAATCATCATAGTGCTTTAAACCTATTTAAGGTTTTACACAGCGGTGGTCATCATGGTGCTTTAAACCTGTTTAAGGTTTTACACAGCGGCAGTCATCATGGTGCTTTAAACCTGTTTAAGGTTCCACACAAAGGCAGTAGGTAATAATAACTGAGAAAGATACGATACCCCTGAGATCACCAGAGTGGGGTTCCTTCCATTTAGCTTCCTTTAGAGGCTGTACCGGCAAGGACTTCCAAACCAGGAGAGGCTAGAACCTGGCTGGGGCGAAGCGGTAAGGGGGTGATGTTCAGTGCGTCCCAACAGGTGAGGAAAAATAAGAGAATGCTGGGGCGGGGGCCGTGTCTTCATCTTATAGTTATGTGGTCCTATCAGGTTGTGGAGGCGGAGTCACAACCCAGAGTGTATGCTGCCATGATGCGACAGGAAAGATATTTCTCTACTGTCTACCATATTGGCTCTCCTGACAAAAAATCTTGTGGGGTAAGTATTCTTATAGCTAAATCAGTTTGAACAGGACTCCCTTATGGAGCCGGAGTGCAGATACTTACTAACGGATCCCAACTGATTACCTTAGCTACTGTACTAGTGTATTCTAGTTGTTAGTGTATGTTTGTTAGTGTAGGTAAATTTAGTTAGTTCTGGGCTAAGCCTGAGCTGTGAATCTGGGTCAGGATTCAATGAGTCAGGGCTGGGTGACTCATTCTGACAGCTCCTCTGGTGCCTCCCCCTGATTCTAGAAGGTTGTAGACACTTCTAAAGCTAGTGGCTGGAGGCTAGGAGGAGCTGCGTGGAATATTTATGAGAGCCTATGCCAATCCCCAGTAAAGGGCTGGCAGGGGGCAAGGCTTACCTCATAAATAGGCATGAGCCATGCCAGCAGGGGCAGTCGGGTGGAAGATGGATATATAGTGCTGTTGAGACTGTCGGTGGCCCTCTGTGGTACCCCCTAGTCTGTGGGGGGTGTTTTGGGGCCAGAGCTCAGGTGCTGGAAGGATCCTGCCACAATGGAAGAAGCCCTTTCTGAAGGCATGGGAGCAAGTGAGAGGACAGTGTGAGTAGAGAAGCACTACTGGGGACTTACAAGGGAGGAAGCTGCCACATTTAGCCAGTTCTCCCTGAAGACAGTGGTGTGCCAAGTATTCATCCCTTCTCTGGGAGATCTCCTGCAGTAGAAGTATGTGGAGGAAGGTTAGCCTGGAGGGCTAGTGAAAGGGGCAGCTGCAGCCAGGTGGGTTGGCAGTGCCTGAAGAGGTGTTGCTGGGACCAGTAGCCACAGGAGGGAAAGTACAAGCTGATCACTGTATTCTACTACACAGCAAGGGGCTTTGAGTTCCTGCCTGCAAAGGGCCATTGCTTAAATCTGACTGTTCCTGTCAGATCCACTGACAGTGATCCAGCTGGAGTCTGCAAGCAAGTGAGTGTCAAGGAGACTGTATATAGACTGTATATGGATGGTGTATAGGAAGATGTCCCTGAAGTTGACATTGGAGTTTTGTTATTAAAGTCAAGTGGGCATCCCATAACTTCCCACCCTCATCCAAGTTTTTTTCCATCATTTATTTTTTTTTTTTTAAAGAGTAAATTTTATTCATGTTACAAAAAACAATGTATATTCACAGTGCTCAATGCTCATTCATAGTAATTACAAAAATGACAGTGATCTAACATAACCTTGTAACATATGATCAGGATATGTGCATTATGTCATCCATGCGTTTCAAGTTGTTATTAAAGAAAAACTATTACAATAATTGTAACCGATCTATATTTTTCTGTCGTGCTCCATCAATCTTCAGTATTTCAGCAAAATTCTAATCTACTACCTTGTGTTCAGGGGCGTACCTAGTGCATTTGGCACCCGGGGCGGATCCTATATCTGGCACCTCCACCTTAAAACGTAAAAACACCCAACTGTGCTCCCTGCATACCTCTTTGTCACTACTGTGTACATTACACACCCCCCTGCACCTCTGGACCCCTTTACATTACACAGCACCCTGCACCTCTGCACCCCTTTACATTACACAGCACCCTGCACCTCTGCACCCCTTTACATTACACCGCACCCTGCACCTCTGCATCCCTTTACATTACACAGCACCTCTAGACCCCTTTACATTACACAGCACCTCTAGACCCCTTTACATTACACAGCACCCTGCACCTCTAGACCCCTTTACATTACACAGCACCCTGCACCCCTTTACATTACACAGCACCCTGCACCCCTTTACATTACACAGCACCCTGCATCTCTGGACACCTGTATGTTACACAGACACCCCCCTAACAGCTCTGGACCCCCTGCATGTTACACAGACCCGCCTACAATACAGACCCCCCCCTACAATACAGACCCCCCCTGCACAACCCCCCTACAGTGGAGACCCCCCCTACAATGCAGACCCCCCCTTCAGTACAGACCCCCCTACAGTGGAGACCCCCCTTCAGTACAGACCCCCCTACTACAAACCCCCCCTTCAGTACAGACCCCTCCTACTACAACCCCCCCCCCCCCCTTCAGTACACACCCCCCCTACAGTGGAGACCCCCCCTTCAGTACAGACCCCCCCTACAGTGGAGACCCCCCCCTACTACAAACCCCCCCTCCTCCTTGGAGTGTCAGCGTACCTTGGAGTGTCAGCGCGGGACACAGCAGCGTGTCTACACGTGTAGACTACAAGGAGGAGGGGGAGGCGGAGCCGGCGGCTTCACTTTGCTCGGCTGCATGACACAGCCGAGACAGATCAGAGCCGCGGAGAGTGGAGAGCGGCGAACACCCTCCCCCTCCTCTCACCACTGCCGCTGCCTGTCACTCTCGGCGCGCGCTGTCGCCGCTTCTGTCGCGGAGGGGAGCGCCGGCTTGGCACCCCCCCAGTGTGTGGCACCCGGTGCGGCCCTCCCCCCCGCACCCCCCTTAGTACACCACTGCTTGTGTTCCCAATACCAGCCTGTTCCATCCTATATTATCCATGTTTCATCCAATCGCCTTCTATTACCCCTCTATCTCTCCAGACACATGTTTCATCCATCCATCCCATATTTTCCCAAACTTCTTAGGGCAACCTCTGACAGTATATGTAATTTTGTACATCGTAATGCCTTATTAATGAGTTCAACCCAGTTGTTGGGAGACAGGGGGTCGGGTTCTTCCATCTAAGAGCCAGTGCCTTTTTGGCATAGAAAAAGGCCTTTCTTAATAGTGTTTTCTGAGAGGTAGATATTTCTTCCTCCTCCAGGTCTCCCAAAAGTCACCTGGCTGGGGAGTAAATTTTAGGGATGGCCAATTTGTCTTGAAGAAATTCTAAGATTGCCTTCCAAAATCTCTCCACTAGGAGACACTAGGCCACACCATATGGAAATAGTCTCCAGGTTCACTCCTGCATCGAGGGCATTTCGGTGAGTCCCATTTTGTGTAACCGGGTCGGGGTGTAATATATTCGGTGTAAATAGTTAAACTGTATCAGTTTGTCTCTGATCATTGAAGGCAGCAGGGTCTCCAAGACCTCAGACCAGGACTCCTCCGTAAGGGATGGTATATCGGCCTTCCACTGTGCAGCTACCCTCTCCATCCTAGGAGAAGAGGAAGTCAGCAGGACGGAATAATACCTAGAGATCAGTTTTGCATGATCATCTTCCATCAGTAATTTTTCCATAGCAGTTAGGGATAACTCCACCCCGCCTCCACCAAATTGTGCTGTTGCTGCATGGTGCAGCTGAAGATCTCAGAAGAAAAATGTATGCAGGATCCTATATTCGGTCTGCAAGTCTGTGAAGGACTTGAAAATTCCATCTCTTAAGAGTTGATGCGTATATTTAACTCCATATGCTGCCCAACATGCCCCATCTGGTATTTTGTATATTTCACGGAGCTGGGGATATTGCCACAAGGGGGCATTTGTGGAGGCGGTCAGGCTGGAACCCACCTCCCCTTTGACGTTACTCATGTGAAATATTCTATAGGAAAGTTTGAGGATTCCTGCTCCTTGTTTGGGGTATACTCTTTCTGTATAGTACATTAATCAGCGCCTCATATGAGTGGACCTGGGCAGCTTGTGTGGCCACTGTGCAAATTAGATGTGCCTGTCTGTGTAGGTTGGAAGAGCTGATTTCAACCGCGGCTCCTTAAGGGGTGCGCTACATTTGGGGTCTTACCCATGGCAACCTGCACGGTCGTTGCTCCAGCAAGTGGAGTTCATCAAGCCTTAAATGGCTGGCCCGAGTGCCGGCCATTCAAGAATGTCTCCAGGTGGCGACATTACATCACTGTGCATGCGCCCACCCGTGGCGCCCGGCCGAGCTTGTACAAGTTCTCCCGAGCCGGCAGGCTTTGGAAAGGCGCATGCGCAGTTGCGCCATCGGCCTTCAGACATCTTTTTTATGTGCACTGCTGCCCGTAACGGACATTTACGGGCACCCCCTGAAAATGGGGTCAAATTTACAGGCTGCCCGTAAATTAACAGGAGGTTGTGCAGGAGGTTACACTGGTGCAAACCGGTGTGTGACTGGAGCATCGATGGGGGATTCGCCATTGGGTTGATCGAGGGGATAGAGAGGCTGTGTCTGATATGTCCTGGCTGCAGGAGAAAAACAAAGTAAGTCCTTAAGCGCTAAAACTGACATAATAATAAAACCATTGTGTTGTCCAATATATGTCCAAAATGCAGAATCCAGTGCAGCCGCCAACTCCTGGAGGGAAGTGAGTGAACGAAATGAACAAAAAATGCAGCGCTCAATGGTTTCAAGCAAATAAGGATTGTTATGAGTCATATAAACAATCAAATATGTTTATTGGATGCATCTGAAATGATAATTAAAATGGAACAGTCCTCCATGTTAAAATACACCATAAAACATAAAATCCACTGTTGGATACATGTTGATAAAAAATAAGAATTGAAGTACTCCGATATGTAGTTATTTGTAATCACACCAAAAACCAGCCAGCAGGGGGTTAAAGTCAGCAAGGATGCTGTGTTGGACACACACCACTTGCCAAACAATGGCAAAACAATCAAAACTGTAATAGCCTGGATGGTAAAGGCTCACTGTGGTGTGGCAGGGGAAAGGACCCCGGACTCACTGCGACCTGAGGGGGAGGATGTCGATGTAGGCGGGAGAATGTGGCTTGTTGTCTGTTCGACCTCGCTGAGAGTCTACTTGGTGAGCAGCAATCAGGTCTGTAGGTGTATAACAGCCGCCGAATGTCCGACCTGTATCAAAGTGCCCTGGAAGCAGGAAGCACCCGCACTGTGAAAGGCTGGTCTAGGTGGAACGCAGGCTCCGTTCTATTGCTGTGGCGACCGTGACAAACATGTTTCGTGTGCTTACGCTTTGTCAATGTCGCTGAGAGTCTACTTGGTGAGCAGAAATCAGGTCTGTAGGTGTATAACAGCCGCCGAATGTCCGACCTGTTTCGAAGTGCCCCGGAAGCAGGAAGCGCCCGCACTGTGAAAGGCTGGTCTAGGTGGAACGCAGGCTCCGTTCTATTGCTATGGCGACCGTGACAAACATGTTTTGACAAAGCGTAAGTACGCGAAACATGTTTGTCACGGTCGCCACAGCAATAGAACGGAGCCTGCGTTCCACCTAGACCAGCCTTTCACAGTGCGGGTGCTTCCTGCTTCCGGGGCACTTTGATACAGGTCGGACATTCGGCGGCTGTTATACACCTACAGACCTGATTGCTGCTCACCAAGTAGACTCTCAGCGAGGTCGGAAAGACAACAAGCCACATCCTCCCGCCTACATCGACATCCTCTCCCTAAGGTCGCAGTGAGTCCGGGGTCCTTTCCCCTGCCACACCACAGTGAGCCTTTACCATCCAGGCTATTACAGTTTTGATTGTTTTGCCATTGTTTGGCCAGTGGTGTGTGTCCAACACAGCATCCTTGCTGACTTTAACCCCCTGCTGGCTGTTTTTTGGTGTGATCACAAATATCTACATATTGGAGTACTTCAATTTTTATTTTTTATCAACATGTATCCAACAGTGGATTTTATGTTTTATGGTGGATTTTAACATGGAGGACTTTTCCATTTTAATTATCATTTTAGATGCATCCAATAAACATATTTGATTGTTTACCTGGCTGCAGGAGGCCTACTGCAGTGGTCAGTGCCTGGATATAGTGTGGGCACTGCAACGAGCCACTTGTGTTTTGATTCACATTGGTAATACAGACAGGGCATGCATACCTACACTCAGGAGACAGTCTGACCCATCTACTGTTAAACAATGGTTTGACAGAATAAATGACATTATGTTCATGGTAGACCACAAGTTTCTTCAGAAATACCACCACAAAATTTTGCAATATCAGGTTTTATTGGCTCGAGTACCAACTGACAAATATTAAATCCCTTAGGACCTGGACTAATTGAATCCTTTGAACCAGCCATTCCCTCCTCATCTTTTCTACCCCTCCCCCTTTTTTTCCTTTCTTGCCCTTACTCTTTCCTCTTCTCCTTCCTCTCTCTCACTTTTCCCTAAGATGGGACCAACCTTCTGGGAGGAATCCGAATTCCTCTGTTCCCCTGCACCCCTTTAAAATAAACTGTTTCCTTACAATGCTACAGTCACCATTAAAGGATTTGTATATCTATCATATCTCCTCCTCAGGGAGAATAAGTTTAATGGTCATAGTCATTTCACATAACTGAGGTTCTTCAGCATCCTTATTAGCTTTGTTGCCCTCCTCTGGACTCTCTCCAGTTCAAGGACATCCTTCCTGAGGACTGGTAATTGGAAATGGACAGAATACTCAAGATGTGGGCAAACCAGAGTTTTATAAAGTGGTAGAATTATAGTTTTATTTCTTGATTAGATACCCTTTTAAAATGCATGCTAAAATTCTGCTGGCCTTGCTTGCTGTAGCTTGGCATTGTAAGCTATTGCTGAGTCTATGACCTACTAGGACAATGGTCATCAACCCGGTCCTCAGGGCCCACTAACAAGCCAGATTTTATGTATTACCTGGGGGAGATGCAGACATACTGCAATCACTGAGCAGCAAATGATATCACCTGTGATGTATTTCAGTTATCTTGCAAACCTGGCCTGTTAGTGGGCCCTGAGGACAGGGTTGATAACCACTATACTAGGACACCCATATCCTTTTCCATCCTTCATTCCTCCAGAGTTTCTCCTCATAGTCAGTAACTTGTGTAGCAGAGTGTCTCAGAGGGAGCTTAGAAAAGTCCCTATCCCCAGCTAACACTTTCATTCATATTTTTAGCTCCCAAGTGCATTACTTTACCTTTTTGCAGTATTAAACATCACCTGCCATATAGTTGCCCACCCTTTTTATTTTAACTAAGTCTTCTTGTAAAGTTTCTGTATTCTGTTGTGAAGTTATTGCCCTGCTTAGCATTGTGTCATCAAACACTGAACTGTTTATTCCAACCTCTACATCAATTATGAACAGTTAAAGAGAATTGATCCCAGGGCAGAGCCCTGGGGCACTCAGCTCACAACTCCAGACCAGTCAGAAAACATGCCATTATTTGCCACCCTCTGGACATGCTCCTGTGTTTCCTATCCAGGTACATACTGTCATAAATTTCAAAAGACCTTAATTTGTAAATTAAGCATTTATGGGGTACCGTACCAAATGAAATCCAGATACACTACAACTACAGGCCTTCCTCTATCCAAATTACAACTTGCCTCCTCATAGAAAGTTCAAATGTTGGTCTGGCAAGAACAGTTCATCATAAATCCATGTTGGTCACTACTAATCATACTACTTTCATCAGCACATTCTTGGATAGAGTCCCTTATCACTACTTCCATTAGTTTACATACTATTGATGTTAGGCTGGTCTGTAGTTTCCAGGTATATATATATATATATATATTTGCCCTTTTTTTGGAATATTGGCACCACATTTGCTTTTCACCAGTCTGCTGGTACCATTCCAGTCAGTTGGCTGTCTTTAAAGCGGAGCTCCACCCTAAAGTGGAACTTCCGCTCATCGGATTACACCCCCCCCCCCCGGTTGTGTTCTGGGAAACACACAGTTCCCAGAACACAACGGGGACCAGTGAAGACACGCAGCGTGGCTCGCGCATGCGCAGTAGGGAACCAGGCAGTGAAGCCCCAACGCTTCACTTCCTGATTCCCTGACCGAGGATGGCGGCGGGGGCAGCCGAGAGACGAGTGATTGCTCGTCTTCTGCTGCCGACATCGCAGGCACCCTGGGACAGGTAAGTGTGCATATATTAAAAGTCAACAGCTGCAGAATTTGTAGCTGCTGGCTTTTAATATTTTTTTTAAGGTGGATCTCCGGTTTAATAATTAGGAACAATGGTCTTGCTGTACCATGGCTACGTTCTTTGAGGACTGTTGAGTGTAAGCCATCAGGTCCTGGTGATTTATTCACATTATGTTTTTCTAATTTTATTTGAACACTGGTATCTGTCAGCCACAAGGGCATATTCAATATACTGTTATTAATATTACTGGCTTGCTTATTAAACTCCTCCTTTTCCTTCATAAAAACCGAGGAGTAGAATGTATTTAATACAGGTGCCTTCTCCCTCTCACCTGTGACTAACTTCCCCAGATCATCTTTTATGGGGTCAATATGTTCTAAACTCACCTTTTTACTATATATTTGAAAAAATATGTTTTTTTTTTTTTTAACTCTCCCCATCAATGTGTAATCTAATTTAGCCGGCCCGATTGCACGCTTACATTTATGATTACACTCTTTGTTGTTTTGGAATGCCGATGTTGACCCTTCGGCCTTGTATTTATTAAAGGACTGTTAACAATCCTTTTTACCTTATTATTTAGACACCAAGGTTTGAAAATGTGTTATTTTATATTTATTGCCCATTGGAATGCACTGACAAATGCCAATGTTTAATATGTACTCCCAATTCTTTTCAATGCAAGCATTTGATCCCATTTAGTGCCATATAGTATGGTGCACAGCTTAGTAAAGTTGGCTCTTTTGAAATGTATTGTTCTTGTCCAACCCTCAGGTCTCCTTTTCCAATCATTTTTGGCAAATGTACTGTATTTAATCGGCATATAACACGCACAGGCGTATAACACACATATTCATTTTAAGAGGGAAGTTTCAGGAAAAAAAATTAAATTTTAAATAAGGAACTTTGAAGCAAAATAAGGGTCAGTGCCCATCTGCAGCCTCACCATTGCCAATTTGCCATCAATGCAGCCTGATCAATGCCTATCTGCAGCCTCACAAGTGCCATCAATGCAGCCTCATCAGTCCACATAAATGCAGCCTCACCATTGCCATCAATGCAGCCTGATTGATGCCCATCTGCAGCCTAGAGGGGACAGGGAGGGGGGCGGTATGAGTGCCAACAGATTACATACAGCGAGAATCTCCTATGATAGACAGAACAGTGGTCCAATGGTGGCCCATGAGACGGGACTTCCTATTACAGAGGCCGCCAAGTGAATAGGAGATTCTTACTGTATGTAAAATGTAAGTATTGGCGTATAATACGCCCATGCTATTTGCACCCGATTTTCATGGTGAAAAAGTGAGTGTTATACGCCAATAAATACAGTAATTATTCTGTGATCACTATTTTCTAAGTTATCCCTTACTTCCAAATCTGCAATCAGCTCTGTGTTGTTTGTAATTAGTAGGTCCACAGGTGTCTTATCTTTAGTTGGGCCTTCCACCATCTAAATAATGAAAAATGTCTGCATTACATAAAAAAAAAATGCCTTAGTTGAGTGAGTAGTTCTGTCTGGCCAATCAATAACGGGATAATTAAAATTTTGCTTGTTTACATCATACGTGTGCCACTTCACAGGCTTTAGGTATCCCCAAAGCATGCTATGTAAAATATTTCTGCATTTTTAATAATTCAATGTAAGCATCATTAAAAGAGCTGCTGCATATTCAATCGAATTTTTGCATTGATACATATACAGTAGTTACATAATTTATAGGGTTAAAAACAGGAAACACAGACAGATACCCATCCAGTCAAACCTATGTGTGTGTGTATGGGTGTTTGACATGTTTATTGCTCGAACAGTACATAACCTTTTCCACAATCTAAGGTTAAAACTTACTTCTTGTAACCTTAACCGCTTCCCGACCGCCTCCTGCACATATACGTCGGCAGAATGGCACGGCTAGGCAAAAGCACGTACAGGTATGTCCCCTTTAATTGCCTAGCTGTGGGGGCGCGCTCGCGACCCGGTCGGGAGCTCCGTGACCACGGCCGCGGAACCAGCAGACCCGATCGCCGCTGGTGTCCCGCGATCGGGTCACAGAGCTGAAGAACGGGGAGAGGTCTGTGTAAACAAACCTCTCCCCGCGCTTCCTACACTGCCTGTCACTAATCGGCTGTTCCCTGTCATCAGGAAAGCCGATCAGTGACGTCAGACGTCAGCCACGCCCCTAATGTAAAAAAAAAACACACACGTCACAGACCATAACCCCTCCCCTCCCCCTAGTGGTTAACTCTTTCACTGCCAGTGTCATTTATACAGGAATCAGTGCATTTAAATAGCATTGATTGCTGTATAAATGACAATGGTCCCAAAAATGTGTCAAAAATGTCCGATGTGTCCGCCATAATGTCGCAGTCACAATAAAAATCGCTGATCGCCGCCATTACTAGTAAAAAAGTGTGTATATATATATATATATATATATATATTTTAATAAAAATGCTATAAAACTATCCCATATTTTGTAAACGCTATAACTTTTGTGCAAACCAATCAATAATCGCTAATTGCGATTTTTTTTTTTTTACCAAAAATATGTAGAAGAATACGTATCGGCCTAAACTTAGGAAAAAAAAAGTTTTTTTATATATTTTTTGGGGATATTTATTATAGCAAAAAGTAAAAAATAATGCATTTTTCTCAAAATTGTCACTCTATTTTTGTTTATAGCGCAAAAAATAAAAACCGCAGGGGCGATCAAATACCACCAAAAGAAAGCTCTATTTGTGGGAAGGACACCAATTTTGTTTGGGAGCCATGTCGCACGACCGCGCAATTGTCAGTTAAGGCGACGCAGTGCCGAATCGCAAAAAGGGGCCTGGTCCTTTGGCTGCAAATTGGTCCGGGGCTGAAGTGGTTAAATAATGGCCACATGTCCTGTACAGGTACCTTTAAAGTAAACAGTTTTACAATTACTTTATTACAGTCACCTTTGATATATTTGTACATTGTAATCTTATCCCCTCTTAGGTGCCTCTTCTCCAGAGTGAACTGTAATCCATGCAATTAATTAAGCTGAGCTCCTCCAGGTTATATCTGCAAATGCCTAAACTGAGCCTTTTATGCATGCTGACCTCTATATCATTAAAAAATAAACTGAACAAGATTGGCCCAAAGACAGAACCCTGGGTCCCACCACACAGAGAATAAGTCATTTATTACTACTCTTCAGACCCTTTCATGTAACCCGTTTCCTATCCATGTACATACAATGTCATCAACTCGAACAGACCTTGTATTATAGATTAAAAGTTAATGAGATACAAAAATCTAAACTCCACGCACTGGACTTCCACCATACAATTTCTTACTTACTTCCTCATAGAATGATAACAAGTGGGTCTGACAAGAACGGTCTTTCACAAGTCCATGCTGGTTGTCACTTATGATCCCTTTATCACATACAAATTTCTGTATAGAGCCCCTTACATACCTTACATACTATTGATGTTAGGCTGACTGGTCAGTAGCTTCCTGGTATACATCTTGGTATCCCCCAGGGCAGTGTCCAGCTCTCTATTCCCCCTTGTTTGACAATGCCTTGCCTATTCGCCTTAAAAATTGCCTGAACTGATTTTAAAGATTCCCTTCCCATTGACTTCATTAGCGTTTGGATTAACATTCCGAAAATATGAGAAATTCAGGAAACCTCCTGTGAACTGAAACCAGGAATGTTTGGTTCATTAGTACACCTGTGAGATCTCTGATGTATAACAAGATTAGATTTCTGTGCAAAACATTTGCCGCACTCGAGGCAGGAATGTGGCCTCTCCCCCGTGTGCAATCTCTGATGTCTAACAAGGTCTGATTTCACTGAAAAACATTTTCCGCATTCGGGGCAGGAATACGGCTTCTCCCCTGTGTGAGATCTCTTATGTTTAACAAGGTCTGATTTTTGTAAAAAGCATTTCCCGCACTCGAGGCAGGAATACGGCTTCTCCCCAGTGTGAGATCTCTGATGCAAAGCAAGTTTTGATTGCCATGAAAAACATTTCCCACACTCAGAGCACGAATACGGCATCTCCCCCGTGTGCAATCTTTGATGTCGAACAAGGCCTGATTTCAGTGAAAAGCATTTTCCACATAAGGGGCAAGAATACGGCTTCTCACCCGTGTGAGACCTCTGATGTTTAACAAGGTCTGATTTTTGTAAAAAACATTTTGTACATTTGGGACAGGAATACGGCTTTTCTCCTGTGTGAGATCTCTGATGTTTAATAAGGTCCGATCTGTGTAGAAAACATTTCCCGCACTCAGGACAAGAATATGGCTTCTCCCCTGTGTGCAATCTCTGATGTATAACAAGGCATGATTTCATTGAAAAACATTTTCCACATGTGGGGCAAGAATACGGCTTCTCTCCCGTGTGAGATCTCTGATGTATAACAAGAGTAGATTTTTGTGAAAAAACATTTCCGCACTCAGGGCAGGAATACGGCTTCTCCCCCGTATGACATCTCTGATGTCGAACAAGGTCTGAACTGTGTAAAAAACATTTGCCGCACTCAGGACAGGAACACTGCTTCTCTCCCGTGTGCGATCTCTGATGTCTAACAAGATTTGATTTCTTTGTAAAACATTTCCCACATTCGGGGCAGGAATTTGGCTTCTCCCCCGTGTGACACCTGTAATGTCTGATAAGTTCTGATTTATATATGAAACATTTTCCGCACTCAGAACAGGAAAGAAGCTTCTCCCCCGTGTGCAATCTCTGATGTACAGTAAGGCTTGATTTAGAACTAAACCTCTCCCGACAATCAGGACAGGAAAACTCCTCCTCCCCCTGAATTCCAGCACCATCCCTCACAGCATTAGGTGGCTCAACATCAAAGGGATCCAATGGTCTATACACTCTGTGAAGTCCACTATCCATAGCTGAGCTCATTGTCTTTTCTCCTGCACAATCTCTTGTGATGTCCTCATCTTCCATTTTACAACCTGGAAATAAAGTGAGACGATCCTTTGAGGGTTCCTCAATGGAGTGTCCTAGAAAAAAAAAACAATTGTTATATGAGAGGGTTTGTTCACCTAAATCAAGATTCCATCTGGATCAGGTAGAATTTAGTGAGCAGATGTTCTCTGTGGATGTTCCAACCAGCTGTGACTTCCACTCTTCAGGCAAAGGGCCTTTGGTCCTCCTCCCAGATCCCTTTACAATTTACACAGCCTTGTCAGAAGAGCACAAACTAATGAGGACTGGGAGATGCATACTCTTCACACAACCTTAAACCTAGGCACTGGGTCAAGGGATCTCTGATAAACAAGAGGATCAAAGTTCAGACTTGTAGAATGTTTAGCATAGAACAAGTGTGCACAGGACTAGCCTTCTTGTGATAAGAGCTGTTCTGACCCACTTTGATGTAGTTTTCTGAGCTGTATTGAACTTTATAAGGTTTGACTCACTACTAATTGTTTACTATATGGTTTTGGTTTCTCCCTCTGTCCTCGCCTCCTGTTTAGCGCTAGTTAGTTCTGTCCAAGCTAGACTGATCCCATTTCTTCCATCTTTCCTCAGTTAATGTTAGCACTTTGCAGAGACAAGGCAAAGGCCCTTTCACATGGGCGATCCGATCAGGTCCGATCAGGTCCACCTGTCAGTTTTTCAGGTGGACCTGATCGAACCCTCCAGTCTCTTCTATGGAGCGGCGGATGTCAGCGGACACACACCCGCTGCCAACTGATCTGATCCTGTCCACAAAAAACAGACAGAGGGCTCTTTCACATGGACGTGTCCGTGTACGGGGGCCCGCTCTGCACAGCGGGGGAATCACTCAGTCGATCCCCCGCTGAGCAGGCAGATGACAGGTCTCTGCACTCTGTGCAGGGACGGACCTGTCAGAGCGCCGCTCTCCCCTATGGGGAATTGGATGAGGACGGACCGTAGAGTCCGTCGTCACCCGATCCGATGACGGATGGAAAAATAGGGTTTTCCTCCGTCACACTTTTTCGGATCGAAGCGGGTCGGATGTCAGCGGACATGTCACCGCTGACATCCGACGATCCATAGAGGTCTATGGAGTGCCTAAAAAAACGGACCTGAACGGACCGTTCGTGTGAAAGGGGCCAGATGGTGTAACTATTACCCATTCAACTGGCGGATCGAATGGCTTAGGATGGAAATGGACAGGTGGTCTGTTTCCATCCGATTGCCCCACAGAGGAGAGCGGGACTGTGTCCGCGTCTGCTCTGCATAGCGGAGCAGACACAGAGCTTTCATCTGCCTGCTCGGCGGGGATCAGCGGAGGGATCCCTTGTTGAGCAAGCGGATTACGCTTCACTGAGGTGCCCCATGTGAAAAGGGGCCAAAGAATTTTAACACTTCAAAAGACTGGAAAAACATCATATGTAGTGCAATTAAAATTTGATTCAATTTCTGTGTGATATTGAAGAGTTAAGCTGCCTGTGGATGATGCCAATCAGCAGGTGACCATACTGTGCAGACCGACTGGGCCTAAAGAGGTATGTCAGTGCATAAATGCCATTGGACAGAACACAAACACTGGAGGGAGCTGCCAGCAGTATTTCTACCTTAAATAAGTGTTTCAGTTTTTAGGTTACGATCTACTTTTCATCCCTGGAAGACTCTAAATAGAATCAACTCGAAGAAGTGGGACCAAGCTAAAAAAGGAAAAATCAGTTATTATGGTAGCCCCCCGGCTCAGCAAAAGCTGGAACCTCTGTGAACACAGGCAGAATTTTACTGTTACCCATGGTATCTTCGTGTGCCACTCAGGCTTAGTAGGTGTGTGTGTGTGTGTGTGTGTGTGTGTGTGTGTGATGTGCGGCATCAGGGATCACCTACTTTTATGCAGGCAGAATTTCAGCTGGGCTGCTTGGAAGGGCAGAGGCCCAGCAGGCTTGGAACTTCTCCTCCTGGACAATAATAGGGCTGCCTTAGTTCATCGGCTATTTATGCACTCCTCAGTCACCTACTGGGCACCCTCCCCTAAGAATTGGCTGAGAGAATATAATTATTTAGGTTGCTGATTTGCCTTTCCAGCCCAGTACATTCTGGAACCCTCCAGAGCTCAGGGAAAAACATTCAAACCTGAAACTAGTGGAACCTAGAACAGCCCAAAGCAATCACAAACTGCTCCAATGATTACAGTGGAGCCAAACAGAATTAATTTGACCTAAACTTCCCTAGCAACCTATCTGTGAGAGTGCTAAATTATATTTGTGCTACTGTAAGTAGGTGTGACACACAATGGGGTTTATCTGAGAGAAAGGAAGATCTAATCTTTAGTACGGGTCCCAGTTACTATTATCAACCGGATATCACTCATCTCCCGCCCTACTCTGGACCAATCAGTTTTCCAGTAACAGAGCGGAGATAACAGAAGAATATATCCTGGCTCACCTGTGCTGATCTCTGTAGGAGTGTCCTCCTCTTTGAATGTCCTCGTCATTCCAGCCTCCTCCGTATATTGCTGATCATCCCTCACATACGTCTCTTCTACTTCACCCTCAACTTTCATGTTCAACAGATCTTCACCCTAAACCAACAGAATGGCAGAAAATAACATCTGTAACATAGAAGTATTTATGATGTGAGATCAGATAGAAAATATCGTCTTGTAGAGTCCACACATCGTCTCCACATGTCAGAGTGTTCAATCACTTTATGTTCCAAACCCCCAACTCCACCTACCTGATGATGGTGAGGGATGGTGTGACCTTCCTGTGTGGAATCCCGGGAATACAGAGGACGGGGACATCTCTCTGGTGGGTTCCCATTACTGGATCCATCTGTAGGAAACACACACACTGACTGAATACATTGTTTCTATGTGTTTATCAGATGATGGGGGATCTAGGTGGAGCCTCCGTACTGCTCTCTCCTTTACAATAAAGTCTCCTCTTACCCGGTGATGTGAGGGGCGGCTGATTGTTCATCATGACGTCCTTGTAGAGATCCTTGTGTCCTTCTGAAAACTCCTCCATCACTCCATACTCCTCATCCTCCTCTTTATACTCTTCTTTAACAACAATATTATAATCCCTGAGGTTTCCTCTCTGAATATATAATAAACATTCATTGTAACAAACATGCTGTGAATAAAACAGAACTACCAATAATTGTCAATCGTCTACCTGATGATGGTGGGGGATGGTGTGATCTTCCTGTGTGGAATCCCGGGAATACAGAGGACGGGGACATCTCTCTGGTGGGTTTCTGTAGCTGGATGACTCCACCATGTTCTCCCTGGACAGATCTTTGTGTTTCTTTAGGAACTCTGATTTCTCCATCACCCCATCCTCATCATCCTCCTCTTTTATCTCTTTAAAATCAACTTTAGAATCTCTCAGGTTTCCACTCTGAATATAGAATAAAAATGACATCAAATGTAACAATGCAGATAATGTACAGAGCCTAATGATACTATCAGTGATTGTTCCTCATCTACCTGATGATGGTGAGGGATGGTGTGATCTTCCTGTGTGGAATCCCGGGAATACAAAGGACGGGGACATCTCTCTGGTGGGTTCCCATTACTGGATCCATCTGTAGGAAACACACACACTGACTGAATACAATGTTTCTATGTGTTTATCAGATGATGGGGGATCTAGGTGGACCCTCCGTACTGCTCTCTCCTTTACAATAAAGTCTCCTCTAACCCCCCCCCAAAAAAAAAAAAAAAAAAACTGATAAGGATTTGAAGCTCACACGATTATTCAGATTATGGATAATGCAATAAATCTTGAGAAGCACGCCCAATGCCTACAACGTTTATCCGAAATACACCTTTTTCAAATTGAAAACAAAATTGGTTAGTAATGACATTTCTATATTAATTAAAACCTGGCCACATAGTTAATAAAATTAAAAATGGAAACCCGACATCCTCTTGGTCAGTTATGCTGCCCCCATCAATATATGTATACTTATTGTAATTAACAGAGCCTAGCTGTCCTCAACTCTAGCTCACTCGCCCCCCTCCCCCTTTCCTGGCCTGCCGCGCTGCATGCTCAGATAAGGGTCTGTTATGGATTTCGTTTTTTTTATGTTAGCGTGGGGTTCCCCTTAAAATCCATACCAGACCCAAAGAGCCTGGTATGGATTAAGGGGGACCCCATGCCGTTTTTTTTCCAGATTTTTCTATTGCCTAGAAATGGTATTCTATTGCCGGACATTTAAATGTCATTGTTTTTTCCTTTAGAAAGGTCAGTTTTGCTGCAGCAGGTTCTATACATGGTACAGATGCGCCACTTTACAGGAAGACTAAGGGGACCCCCCAGGGCACTATATTTCAAAGGAACTTTTCATTTCTATTATTTCACTTTAAGCATCAATAAAATGACTGCTCCTTTAAAAACAAACTTTTTAAAACTTTTTTTGCATTAATAAAATGTCCCTCAGGGCAGTTCCCGGGTCCCCATACCTGTTTTATGGCCAAATACTTGCATCTAAGCCTTCAAATTGGGCACTTTTTGATTTTTCACATTCGGGTCCCATAGACTTCACTGGGGTTCAGGGTTTGTTCTGATGCAAACCGAACCGAAAGGTGTTCGGCCCATCTCTACTCCCAGCAGTGGCCTCAAAAGAGTTCTAGTCCGCTATTGTGTATCTGATTATGTTGTTACATTCTTATTGGGATATACTAGCCACCAGGGGTTCTCTTTCAACCCCGCCCAATTTAGACCTCATTCTTGTGCATGCTCTGTTTTGTCGAGGTACTTGTATAGCTCTGATGCCGTGTATGTTACCAGCATAACTATTGTCAGGATCCGAGGGGTTAACAGGCAGCTGTGAGATAGTTTAGTCAACTTAACAGAAATTATACTCTGAATCAACATAATTTCTAGACCGGATTACTGCTGTAAACCTATCATAGTCATTTTTTATCAGCTTCCATTAGGCGTTAGACTTCCTGGTACTGCTCTGTGAGGAGCGGTTGCACCTATTCAGCCCAGCGGCTTCTGGGCCACCTTTTAAATGATGCCATGTTTTCTAATTCAGGCAAACAGTCCTCAATGTGGTCGTCCGGTAGCATCGGCTGTAAAAAAAAAAAAAAAATCACCAGCACAGATTCTACCCTCATTACCACTGAGAACAGTGCCAACCTTTTCTACTATCATAGAGGGTTCCTGTCCCTCTGTGAGACACCTGCTTTCCACAGTAGGCCCAAGCACCAGCGCTTGATCCCCAGATTTAGACTCTCTGTCCCTGGCAGACCGATTGGCAACCCCCCTCTGGGTCCTCGCAAATGGTTTGTGCCCATGTTTAAACACTTTATGATTCTTGGCTAACCTGTAGCATAGTGTATGATATACAGCAAACCAGGGGGACCACATATGTTCCCCAGGATGCTGTGGCTCACCACTCAATGGTGTGACCTGTTCCCCCCCGGTGGGGATCAAAGCAGAGTCCTCCCTTTGAGCACCAAGGAAATCATCTCGGGAGCCCCAAGATATGACAAGTCAGGCCCAGAGGGAGAAATCATGCAAAAACCTCCAGGGGGTCTAGGTCAACTCCACAGCCAGCCCCTTCTGGCTATTTAAACTGCCTGGTTCGTTTCTTCAATGCCTTCGCCTTGGTCAACATATCTGGAGACTCTCTGCTGTGTTCCTGTTGAGAACTTGCCTGGCTGATGTCCCTTCTGGTTCCTGATCCTGTCTACTGCCTCTGACCACGCTGATCTCTGGCTTCCTGATTTCCTGGCTTGTTCGGACTACCCAATTTGGCTACTGAACCCTGGCTAGGTTTTGACTATGTTTACCAGTTGTACCATTTTTACCATTTTATTAAAAGGTGTGATTTTTACTGCATTCTCTGTCTCTGTCTGTTTCATGGTTCCTGATATACTGACACAGTACTGCTAGGGTGGCAATATGTTAAAAAAAAAAAAATGGTAGTAAAAAAATTAAACACAATAATAACGTAAAAAAAATAAATTATATATATTTGTTTACTTCACTGTCACTAGACAATGTCCCTTAATACCGCTACACCAGTTACAGTGTCCCTAAATACCGTCACACTGCCACAATGGTTACAGATTTCCTGATCACCACCCCACCAGTTAAAGTGTCCCTGATCAGTGTCACACTGGTTACAGAGTCCATGATCACCACCATACCAGTTACAGCGTCCTTGATCACCGTCACACCAGTAACAATGTCCCTAATCATCGCCACACCAGTCATATTGTCACTAGTCACCACCACCCATTCACAGTGTTGCTAATCACTGTCACACTACTCACAAGTCAATGATCACTGCCACACCCGTCATAATGTCACTGATCACTGCCTCACCAGTTAGAGTGTCTACCATCATTGTCACACCAGTCTCAGTGTGCCTGATCACCTTCACAACAGTCATATTGTCCCTGAACACCGCCACACAAGTTGTGCCATTTCTAATCACCGCCACACCAGTGCAGCGTTGCCTCTGCCTGCACCAATCCTGGCCTGTTTATTGACCATGTTTCTGCCTGCTGTCTGGACTGATCCTTTGCCTGTGTGCTGACCATGTCTCTACCTGAAGCCTCCAATAGACCCATCTGTACATCGTGCTATGTTCCTGCAAGACACCAGTCCCAGCCATCCCCCCGTGGACAACTGCACTCCTGGAACCACAGGAACACTTTTGTTCTTCCTTTCTACAGCCTCATGTACTTCCAGTGTGTTACTACTCTGAAAACGCAGCAATCTGTTAATTTTCCTGTATTTCCAGGCCAGTAAACACTGTATTCCTGGTGGCAGACACTCACCAGTAGGCTAGGCTTGTGTGACTTATAGGAACGTTTCTGCTATAGGTGATGCTACACTAAACTAAGATAAAAAAAAAAAAAAGAAAGCTCTATTTGTCATAAAAGAAAAATGATAAAAATGTTATTTAGTTTACAGTGTTACATGACTGAGTAATTGTCATTCAGATTATGACAGTGCTGAAAATGAAAAAATGGCCTGGACTGGGAAGGGGTGAAAGTATTCGGATTTGAAGTGGTTAATCGCATTTAATTATATGGCTTGTTAAAGCAGAACTCAGGGCAAAAATTTTTTCCATGTCCTTGTTGCTAATCTCCTACCCTCACCAACTTTGGTGGTCCCTGACATTCGGCACTGGTGGACACCGATAAGCTGCACTGGTATCCATTTATATTGAATGCATAACGTTTATTTAATTTAAATGTATTTATTAAATGCATTCACTTAATATTATATTAATATGCATTTATATTAAAATGCTTTGCATTTATAAGGCTGTAACCTATAAAACTGTGTGTTATGTATGGCTTGCTGGCTGCAGAATGAGGGGTGTGATTTATGTTGAAGTGGGCGAGGTCACATTTACATGTACAAGCTTAGTTTACCTCATACGTTCACTCCCAACCCAAGGATTCATGGGAAATGTAGGCTGATTACAGTTAGAGAGACAGAATAGGATATGATGCAATTAATGTTCTAACACCTCCTACCTGCAAAGAAAAGATGAAGCATTTTTTAAATCAGAAAACTGACTTTAAGGGTATAATCATTTTGATCAAGACTTGCTACAAATTCCAAGGCCTTTTGGTAAAGTCTCCTCTTACCCGGTGATGTGAGGGGCGGCTGATTCTCCATCATGACGTCCTTGTAGAGATCCTTGTGTCCTTCTAAATACTCCCACTCCTCCATGGAGAAATAGACAGTGACATCCTGACACCTTATAGGAACCTGACACACACAATGATACAGTCACCATCCAGACACATCCCTTGTCTGTTACTGGATAATGTCCCAGAATTCCCAGCACCGCTCACCTCTCCTGTCAGCAGCTCCATCATCTTCTTCGTGACTTCTAGAATCTTCTCCATGTTGTGTCTCTCAGGTTTTAGGGAGTCACATGGAGGCACTGTGATGGTCATATGATCACCTGACTTCAGAAGAGGAAATCTCTGTATTGAGGAAACAATAGGAATGTCATGTTAGAATCCCAGACTCCTCCTCACCTCTCCGGTCAGGTCTGTGTTTTATTAATAGAGATAAGAGAGATGTCATGTGACCTCCCAGAATCTCCCTCACCTCTCCGGTCAGCAGGTAGATGATCTCCAGGGTGAGGTTTAGTATCTTCTCAGTTATGTGACTCCGGTCCTCCTCCATCCTCATTGTAATCATGCAGGTTTCTCTGTAGACAAAGAATTATCTGGACTTTATTGGTTGTACAATATTAGCATTGGGGTGTAAGGGGTTAATAGGTAGGCTACTCACAATGGCTGGAACATGTGTAGGGAGCTGCTTCCCTCTATAGTCTGTATTTGTAAACAGCTGTTGCTTGACAAAAAATTAGTCAGTTGACTATAGACAGGTCTGTGACCCCTCAAAGCACCATGTCCCCATGTTGATGGGGACAAGGGCCTCGTCCCCACAACCCTGGCCATTGGTTGTGGGGGTCTGCGGGCGGGGGGCTTATCGAATCTGGAAGCCCCCTTTAACAAGGGGACCCCCAGATCCCGGCCTCCCCCCCTGTGTGAAGTGGTAAGGGGGTACAAAATTAAGCATCTACAAATTCAATCAGTTTTCAAATTCTGGAAATTGAGGCCAAATTTCAGTCCAACCCGAATCTGAATCCCATCCCTCGTTACAAGAGACGGCTAAGGTGGGAAGGTGACACATCTCCAAAATGAGGAGAATGTTCTGGTACCATAAGTGGGGAAATGTTCTGACCCTGAATGGGTTAATCTAGGTTTCCACACTATATATGTGTGTATCATCGTCTGCTGGAGACAGTCATAGTGACTATGGAGGAAGAGGACGGACATGACGGTGGGGTTACTGGGTGTAAATAGAAAATAAGATCTTATTACCTCCTCTGATGCCACTTCCAGCGATGTCTTCTCTCTACTTCCTCCCGACTCCCCTCTCTCTGGGAACTTCCTATTTATACCTGACATCACTTCCTGTCTGTGTTCCATAGAGACTTCAGGTCTCGGAATATGTGAGATTGCCATCTTGTGGAGCTCAGAGGAACTGCAGCCTGAGAAAAATTTGTAGGACAGTCCCGGGATTTTGGCTACCATCCAATCGTGTCCTCATCCTGTAGTTTCCAGGACTCTGTACAGAGTGGCAGTGAGGTGATGACTGCTGTAACACTCTCCGGGTTCCATCACCAAGCACTGCAATTATAACAGATTGTTGGGAGCAGTGATCTCCTTTCTGACAGTGAAAGTATAACATCAGCAGAGAGGCAGTGGGGGTGTGTGATCAGGTAAGTACCACCACTGACCACCAAAGCTGGGCTCTGGTATTTACTGACACCATAAACAGGGCTTATTTTATCTACGCCATCTACGTGACCACAGTTTGGTGTCCTTGGTGTTATCTTTGTGAAAAAAAATAAAAGGCAATCAGAAGTTTCTGGATGTGCAGCCATTTCTTTCTTCATTCATTATTTTATCTCACTGATACCAATGACGTGTCCTATTGTATCCCACTGACACCAATAATGGGATTTATTTTATCTCACTGACAGGAATGATGCGTCTTATTTTATCCTACTGACACCAATAATGGGACTTATTTTATCTCACTGGCAGCAACTATGGGACTTATTATATCCCACTGACACCAATAATGGGACTTATTTTATCTCACTGGCAGCAACTATGGGACTTATTATATCCCACTGACACCAATAATGGGACTTATTTTATCTCACTGGCAGCAACTATGGGACTTATTATATCCCACTGACACCAATGATGTGTCTTATTTTATCCCACTGATGACAATAATGGGACTTATTTTATCCCACTGACACCAGTGATGGGATTATTTCATCCCACTTACAACAGTGATAGGATTTATTTTATCCCACTGACACCAACAATGATGTCATGGATTGGGAAACCCACTCCAACTAGAAGCAGAGCGGCTGCTCAGGACTTCATGTAGCTGGACAGGGAATACTCAGTGGGCCTCTTGCTTGGCAACGTGAGAGCCCTGAAAAGGACTTAGGTGCAGAATCTAAGATACCGTCTGGTGTTAGAGAAATTAAGTATTATACCTTTTAAATGTCAATTAAGAATATGCATAGAAATATAGCTTTATCTTCATTAAGTTTAAAATGCTTAGAAATATATGTTTTATATAACCCTATTATACTTCAATATGCTGAATAATCATATAACAATGCTTACATTAGCAGAAATTTAAAAACATATATCTCACAACAATGAAGTGTTTAGAATCATGTGTACAGAACATCCTGTGGCAGGGTGTTGCCTGTAAACGGACATTCGCTCCTTCCTGCTTCACGTTGGAATAAAGGTTGAAATTATACATGTGATCAGGACATTACAAGCAGGAAGGGGGAAGGGTTAAGTGTGATAAAAAGAAGCATGTAATCCTATGACAGCCAGAAATTGATTTTTGAAGCCTAAACGTACATGTAACCATTTCTCTTGCATATGCAAATAAATGTCTTAACTTGAATCGAGAGACGGTCTGAGAATACAGATTATTCTCCAACATCTGGTCTTCACCAGAGCTCCTAGAGGTGGAGATGTTGCGCTGTAGGCGGTGTCCTGGTTGCCTTATCCTTTGACTCAATTTGACCCAATTAGGCTGCAGCCAAGAGCAGGTGAGATTTTCTTGCAGCGCTGGGGTAGTGGGTACAAAGAGAAACAGACTGGAGCAGACATGCAGGAACTAAGCAGAGGAGAAGAGAGACAAGTAGGTGGAAGGAATGCAGAGAAAACATACTAGTCTGGCTGCTAGTATGTGGACACATTGCTCCAACACTAAGCAATCCATATACTCGCCTTTTAAAACAGCGTCACCTTTTGGATTGGCTGGAAGCCCATGGCTACACCCAGAGCAAAGGATCTGGCGCTGGAGCCTGGAACAGGCAAGTTTAACAGATGAGTCTTTTTTGTCCCACCGAAACCAATGATGGGGATAATTTTTCTTTGATTGAGCTTCCTGTCTGTAGAAAAAAATAGAGACTTCCTCTGTTTTCATCCACTCAATAAAAGTGAAATCACCAACTTGAGGAACTGCAGCCCTCAGAAATGTTTCATAGTGTAAAGACAGCCTTACTAGAGGTGCATACTAGAGATAGGGTTCAGTTTAACCACTACCATGGGTTCAAGCTAAATCCTCTGGGTTTGAAATTCATGATCCCAGCAAATGTTAGCACAGATTCACGTGGGACAATCATTTTAAACCATAATGCACTGCATGACCTTTCAGCTATGGCCAAATCTAGAATGACCAATAAGAGGTGTCATATGGGAGCCCAGCATCACCACAGCCACTTCAGTCACAGTCTTTTTTTGTGTGTTTTTTAACAGTCCATAAAACAAACAGCTTACTTCAGAAAAAAACAAACACTAAATAGTCCACAGCTTTGGTTCAATGGCAAAACAAGGTAATGGCTCACTGGCAAGCTATCAGTCCCACACTGAGGTTTTGAGTTATCCCTTTGGCTTCAGGGATCCCAAGGAGAAGCTTCTCACGCAGACAAGGCTCAATCCCAAGCTAGTTCAGCCTGCTCTCTCAGGTGTGTCCAGCTCTCTCTCTATCATGGCCTCTTCTGTTTATGACTCATCCTTGTATAGATTTTAAGTGGACATCCCACACAAAGAAAATCATGGTGAGCGGAGCTGTTATGCTGAGATCCGGCTAGCCCATTTAGGTGTCAAGTCAAGGCTGAGCAAGTGCACTTTGCTGTCAAGTCCAAGCTCAGTTATCCCACTTCATTATCAAGACCAGTTATTGGCATTGGCAAAGCATGTAACCCCCCTGCCATATTTATACCATTTCTCAAAATCCTGAGAACTAGCAAGGGATTTCCCATGGGACACTATTAGGTTGCCAACCCATTCTTGGTGATCTATGAGCAAGGTGAGTGTGAATGAATGAATGAATAACTTGTATAGCGCTACAATGCGAACTGAATCGCCTCAAGGCGCTGTATTGGCATTTGGTTGTCGAGCTTCTAGAAGAGGTGGGTCTTGAGTTTCCTCCTGAAGGCCTGATGGTTTTCTTCCATGCGAATGTCGGTTGGTAGAGCGTTCAATTTCGGGAGATGTCATTGATCAAATATGGTCATGACCACACATGGTTAGTGGTGTGTACAGTAACTACTGGTTACAAAAGCTTTCCTTGTTTGGAAGTTTTGCTCTTTACTAGGGATGAGCTTCGAGTTTGAGTCGAAATCATGTTCGACTCGAACATTGCCTGTTCGCCTGTTCAGCGAACAATTTGGGGTGTTCACGGCAAATTCGAAAAGCCGCGAGCACCCTGCAAAAGTCTATGGGAGAAATCTCCAGTGCTAATTTTAAAAGCCTATATGCAAGTTATTGTCATAAAAAGTGTTTGGGGACCCGGGTCCTGCCCCAGGGGACATGTATCAATGCAAAAAAAAGTTTTAAAAATGGCCGTCATATGGCCTTGTCCCTATATAAGTCACAACACCGCGTGTCTCTGCCATTCCGGCCAGAGAGAGCGATGAGTCAACATCGGAAGAGGAAGAAGAAGACGGCGCAGAAGGCGGCGACAGCGGCAAGAACAGAAGAGACCCCCGAAGGCGGAACGAGACCCCCAGACGACGGCGAGACGAAGAAGAAAGTCCGGCGAGAAGACCCCCCAAGACGGAAGAAGACCCCTGGAGCTGTGCAATAAAATATTTTACAAAAATTGTGTTTTTTTTATTTACACTTTTACACCTTAGGTGAATGGGTAGGGGTACATCGTACCCCATACTCATACACATAGGGTGGGGGGCCGGTATCTGGGGGCCCCCCGCCCGCAGACCCCGACAACCAATGGCCAGGGTTGTCGGGAAGAGGCCCTTGTCCTCATCAACATAGGGACAAGGTGCTTTGGGGTGGGGGGGCCTCAGGGCCCCCCTTTCCCCAAAGCACCCCCCCATGTTGAGGGCACGCGGCCTGGTACGGCTCAGGAGGGGGGGGGCGCTCGTCCCCACCCCCTTTCCTGACCGGCCGGGCTGCGTGCTCGGATAAGGGTCTGGTATCGATTTGGGGGGGGGACCCCACGCCATTTTTTTCAGCGTAAAGGCTTCCCCTTAAAATCCATACCAGACCAAAGGGCTTTCCCTCTCGCGCTCGCTGCGATAGGAAAATGTGTTTTTCCTATTGCAGCCAGCGCGAGATGTACAGTGCCCTGACGCCGAGAAACATTCTCGCTGGCAGGTGCTGTAGCTGCCCTTCCGTCGTATTTTGGTCCGTCGGACCAGCATACAGACGAATGGTTTTCCCGCTAGAATCTTGCTCTGGCGGAGTTCTGGCGGGAAAATTTAAAACATGTTCTATTTCTAAAGTCCGTCGGATTTTTGCCATGCAAAGGTCCGATGGAGCCCACACTCGATCGGAATGTCTGACAGATTC
Source organism: Lithobates sylvaticus (assembly GCA_028564925.1). Classification (NCBI taxonomy): domain Eukaryota; kingdom Metazoa; phylum Chordata; class Amphibia; order Anura; family Ranidae; genus Lithobates; species Lithobates sylvaticus. The sequence goes on from CM053028.1 coordinate 584,916,083, forward strand.
GTTCCGTCGGACCTTTGCTGTCAAAAAGTCCGGTCGTGTGTACGCGGCATAAGTAATTTTCTAGCAGAAAATACTGATTTTAACTTGCAACAAGTGTCAGAAAAAGGTTTAGTCTTTAAGTGGTTAAACTGACCTCATTTACAGATCGAAGTTCATTCTAAAAGAACCGAGGGATACATTGTTTATAGTTATCTCCCATTGCTGACAATGTTGATAGACATTTGCCGGCATTTTTAATTAATTTTTTTGGACAGCTCTCAGTGAGTAGAGAACGTCTTGAATGAATTGTGTAAATGCTACATAGAGATCGTGAGTGGGTTTGAATCGAGATCGCAATTTAATGATTAATCAAGCAGATCTAAGAGGAAGTAGTCATATTTTGCGTATGATATTTTGCGTGACATCTTGGATACCACTTAAATTTCACACCAGACCCAAAGAGTCTGGAATTGACTCTGGTGGAATTTTCAATTTAAGCATTCAACAGCAGTTTTTTTCTACATTGTGTTTTTTTTTCCATAAAAAAAAAAATATGGGAATCTCTTAAAAATCCATATCAGACCCTTATCTGAATAGTGGTCTGCTATGGATTTTAAGGGGGGACCAGACACACAAAGAAAGGCACCAGGTCCCTCCAAAATACATCCTGGACACTGGATGGTTAATGTGGTTAACTATTTTGGTCTTCCCCCCGAGATTTCCTTGCCTCCCCTTCCAGGGCATTGATAGCCAGCTCTGTCTGCTGATTGGAAAAAATCCTGATAGCCAGCCAAAAAAAAAAAAAAAAAATGCGGTGGGTTCCCCCTCTGTCTGCTGATTGGAAAAAATCCTATATGATGGGGATCAGACTCTTCAGTCTCCTGTGTGAAATGGTAAGGGGGACAAAAGTAACCCTACCATTTCAAAAAAGTGCAAAAATGGGGGTAAGTCCCTTTGACAATTTCTTTAATAAAATCTTCTTTTCTTCATCCGTCGGATTCTTCTAGCTTTCTCCTTCCTTCATCTTCTTCCATCTTCTTCTTCCATTTTCTTTCTTCCTTTCCGATCCGCTTCTTCTTGCCTGCCTTCTCGTCCTTCCCCCCCTTTCGTCCGGCAACATCTTCCCGTCGGCGTGTTCGGTTGCTTCTTTTCCGCGCAATGGGAGGCTCCCGCTGTGTGAGGCTTCCGCTCCATCTGACAGGTCTTTTAAAATCGGAAATGACCCCGCCAGGGGCCCCTCCTCTGGACTCATTGACAGGTGAGGGGGACCCCACCATTTTTATTTGCTAGGGTTCCCCTAAAATCCAACCAACCTAGGGTCTGGTATGGATATTATGAGGGGATCCTACGCCATTTTTTTTTTTTTTTTTTGGCTGGATCCCCCTTATATAATCCATCCCAGACTGAAGGGCCTGGTTATTGAATTTGGGGGGACGCTTCTAGATCCTGATCACTGCAGACCTGAGAACTTGTGCAGCTGCTGTGGCAAATAATCCGTCTAGATCCTGATCTGGACCTGAGAACTTGTGCAGCTGCTGTGGCAATAATCCCACCAGAAACAAGGGAGTTATGGTGGCAATCAGGGATGAACTGGCCATCGGGACTATCGGGAGATTCCCGGTGGGCCGATGGCTCAGTGTGGGCTGGTTTCAGCTGCATCTGTGGTGGTCTGCGGCGATGTACCCGGCAATTGCCGACAGCTGGCGCCTGACGGGTAGATCGATATTTAGCCAGTATGCAGAATAGCGCAGGAAGCGTGTGTCTGTAATAAGTTCTCTCTCTCATGTCACGCAGCGCTGCACGATCCCCGGCGGCCCCTCCTCTATCCCAGATGATCTTACTTATGGGGATAGACGAGAAGAGAGGAGGAGCCGCGGGGGAGTGAGCAGCGCTGCGTGACATGAGAGAGAGAACTTATTACAGACACATGCTTCCTGTGCTATTCTGCATACTGGCTAGTAAGATCCCATGATGTACCCACTGATGTGCCCTATAATGTGCCCCATCATGTGCCCTATAATGTGCCTCATCATGTGGCCCATGCCCTGATGTGCTATGTGCCCCATGCCCTGATGTGCTATGTGCCTTGTGCCCTGATGTGCCCCGTGCCCTGATGTACCCTGTGACCTGATGTGCCCCGATGTCCTGTATCCTGATGTACTGTGCCCTGATGTGCTGTGCCCTGTACCCTGATGTGTTGTACCCTAATGTGCTGGGCTCTGTACCCTGATGAGCTGTACCCTGATGTGTTGTGCCTAAATGTGCCCTGTACGCTGATGTGCTGGGCTCTGTACCCTGATGTGCTGTGCCCTGTACCCTGATGTGGCCTGGTGTGTTGTACCCTGATGTGCCGGGCTCTGTACCCTGATGTGGCCTGGTGTGTTGTACCCTGATGTGCCAGGCTCTGTACCCTGATGTGGCCTGGTGTGTTGTACCCTGCTGTGTTGTACCCTGATGTGCCTTGTGCCCTGATGTGCTGGGCTCTGATGTACCGTACCCTGATGTGTTGTGCCCTGGGCCGGTCTGGATAAAGTTCAAGGCCACATTTTTGTCCCAGTCCAGCCCTGGTGGCAGTTGTGATCTCTTCCCCTGTTGGGGGTTTTCCACAGGGCTCTACCATTGCACTATTTCTGTCACCATTGTCTGACAAGGCCAATGTTGTTCATAGGTGCCAAGTGTTGTGTAGTGGTATCAGTCAAGGATCAGACACAAAGTGATGTTTACTTGACCTTTACTGATTGTATGCAGGACAGAAAGATACAAAGAGATACAAATAGTATTGATGCCTGTCAACTCGCCAAGTGTGCTCCCAGTGGATACTCAACATAAATAATGGCTTCACGACTAGCAACAGAAAATATACAAAGGGGCGGGGTATTCAGTGTGACATCACTGATCATGTTTTGTCAGCAATGGAGGACACCCACAATAGGCGTTTCTGAGGTTTCAGTATTGTTAAATTATTTTGTGAATAAGTTTTTCTAAAAATCCACACCAGACACTTATCAAGGATAAGGGTCTGGAATTGATTTTTGGGGGACCCTTTTTATTTTGCACCATAACACTATTCCACTGCAGTGACTGTTTGGCCGCTGGCATCCTAGTGTCAGAAACCATGAAATCCGGTCGAGACAGAAGTAAAGTTAACTCACACTTGTTTAACCGCTTCCCGACCGCCTCCTGCACATATACGTCGGCAGAATGGCACGGCTAGGCAAAAGCACGTATATATACATCCCCTTTATTTGCCTAGCCGTGGGGTCGCGGGAGCTCCGTGACCGCGGGACCAGCAGACCCGATCGCCGCTGGTGTCCCGCAATCGGGTCACAGAGCTGAAGAACAGGGAGAGGTCTGTGTAAACAAACCTCTCCCCGCGCTTCCTACACTGCCTGTCACTGATCGGCTGTTCCCTGTCATCTGGAACGCCGATCAGTGACATCAGATGTAAAGCCACGCCCCCTACTGTAAAAAAAAAAAACACAACACGTCACACTAACTCCTCCCCTCCCCCTAGTGGTTAACTCCTTCACTGCCACTGTCATTTACATAGGAATTAGTGCATTTAAATAGCACTGATTTCTGTATAAATGACAATGGTCCCAAAAATGTGTCAAAAATGTCCGATGTGTCCGCCATAATGTCGCAGTCACAATAAAAATTGCTGATCGCTGCCATTACTAGTAAAAAAAAAAAAAATATTAATAAAAATGCTATAAAACTATCCCCTATTTTGTAAACGCTATAACTTTTGCGCAAACAAATCAATAATCGCTAATTGCGTTTTTTTTTTTTACAAAAATATGTAGAAGAATACGTATCGGCCTAAACTGAGGAAAAAAAATGTTTTTTTTATATATATTTTTGGGGGATATTTATTATAGCAAAAAGTAAAAAATATTGCATTTTTTTCAAAATTGTCGCTCTATTTTTGTTTATAGCGCAAAAAATAAAAACCGCAGGGGCGATCAAATACCACCAAAAGAAAGCTCTATTTGTGGGGAAAAAAAGGACGTCAATTTTGTTTGGGAGCCACGTCGCAAGACCACGCAATTGTCAGTTAAAGCGACGCAGTGCCGAATCGCAAAAAGGGGCCTGGTCCTTTGGCTGCAAATTGGTCCGGGGCTGAAGTGGTTAATAATAAAAGTAAAAAGAACAAACATAGTCAAAAGATAGCCAAAGTTCAGTAACCAGAACGAATAGTCAGCCAAGCCAGAAGTCAGGGACCAATGTAGTGGAACAGCAAGCAGGATATGGAGCCAGAAGGGATGTCAGAAAAGCAATCCTTTAACAGTAAGCTTGAGCTACTTTAGCTTGGTGGATTCTGCATATTCTACCCAGTTATATGTAGGTTTCTCTAATGCCGTGTTTTTTCTCCCCCCTGTCTGTTTTTGTTTTCCCAGCCAGGTTCTATTTTTGATCTTTAAACGCTTTGGGTATTTATTGAATACTGTTCACATACTGTTCACATAGCCGTCTTGTGGGGTGTTTATTTGGAACAATGCGTTTTCCCTTCGGTGGGTTGACAACCATTCAGGTCCTGTGGAGGTGAAATGGGAAGCAATTCCATATAGGATATTTTTCTGTATGATGATGTAAGTTTGTCACAAACAATACATATACCGTTTTCATGAAATCCATTCTATAACGAGTGTGTTTTTTTTGTATATCGTTGTAACTGGCATATTTTGATATTCTGTAGATGGTGCTCTATATTCCCTGAGGAAGATAGGCATATTATTAGCCGTTTGGAAACGCGTCGGAATTTGCACCTATCTACCTGGACAGCATCTTGAAATATCCATTCTGTTTTTAACCTCGAAATATGTATTGTATACTTTGAGTAAATAATATGTTCTTTTGTATAAATAAATCTATGAATTTTATAATGCTTTCATTTTTTCTATTATTTTGTTGCCTTTAAAATCCCATTTTTGAGAGGTTGATCATTTACTACATTGAGGGATGATGGCAACTTAGTATATCATGTGTTTTGAGTTCAATTTATTTACTATCCTTTAACAGGATTGCAGGAGATAGTCTCTGTGATGTTGACCAAGGCGAAGGCATAGATTCTCTGGACTGGACGGCTTAAGTAGGCAGGACTGACGAGCAGGATATCATCAACAGTTGAGTAACTGTGGAGAGAAAGGAGCTGGCAATTAACCGACAGCTGAGTGGCCAGATCAGAGAAGGAAGGGCTGAGCCCAGCCCTGACACCTAGCAACTGGTGATGTCATCAATTCGCCTATTCACCTTTATAAATAACCTGATTTGAAAAATTCTGCTCCTATTGACTTTAATGGGGTACGGATAAACATTCAGAGCTTAGGAGCAGTTTAAACTGAACCTAGGTACGTTCACTCATTTCTACACCCCTCTGTGAGTCCTCTGATGTATAATAAGGTCTGATTTCCGTGAAAAACATTTCCCACACTCAGAACAGGTATACAGCTCCTCTCTTGTGTGCAGTTCCTGATGCATAACAAGATGTGCTTTCTGTGGAAAACATTTCCCACATTCCGGACAGGAAAATGGCTTCTCCCCCGTGTGAGCCTTCTGATGTTTGTAAAGAGAGGAAAACCACGAAAAACATTTTCTGCACTCAGGACAGGAATACGGCTTCTCTCCCGTGTGCAATCTCTGATGAATAACAAGGTCTGATTTCTGTACAAAACATTTCCCGCACTCAGGGCAGGAGTATGGCCTCTCTCCTGTGTGAATCCTCTGATGTCTAACAAGTTTTGATTTCTGCAAAAAACATTTCCCGCACTCAGAACAAGGATTTGGCTTCTCTCCCGTGTGCATTCTCTGATGTTTAATAAGATCTAATTTCCGTGGAAAAAATCTCCTACACTCAGGGCAGGAGTATGGCTTATCCCCGGGGTGAGATCCCTGATGTCTATAAAGGACTGATATTTGTGAAAAACATTTCCCGCACTCAGGGCAGGAATATGGCTTATCCCCTGTGTGAGATCTCTGATGTCTAACAAGGTCTGAACTCTGTAAAAAACATTTCCCGCACTCTGGGCAGGAATACGGCTTCTCCCCCGTGTGAGATCTCTGATGTCTATTAAGTTGTGATTTCCGTGTAAAACATTTTACACAATTTGGGCAGGGATACGGCTTCTCTCCTGTGTGAGCTCTGCAATGTATGACAAGTTCTGATTCATTAAGAAAACATTTCCCGCACTCAGAACAGGAATGAAGCTTCTCACCCATGTGAGATCTCTGATGTACAGTCAGACTTAATTCAGAGCTAAAACTTTCCCCACATTCAGGACAGGAAAATTTCTCCTTCCCCTGAATTCCGGCACCATCCCTCACAGTACGAGGTCGCTCAGAGTCAGAGGGATTTGATGGTCTCTCCACACTGTGAAGTCCTCCATCCATAGCTGAGCTCATTGTCTTTTCTCCTGAACAATCTCTAGTGATGTCCTCATCTTCTATTTTACAGCTTAGAGATAAAGTGAGACGATCCTTTGAGGGTTTCTTTATGGCGTGTCCTGGAAAAAGATAAAAAACATGATCAATAGATACAAGAGGGTTCATTGAAGATCCTACCTGTAGGTTTTACTGAGCAGATATCATCTGTAGATGTCCTAACCCACTGGGAATATTCCCCAACTCAGCAGAAAGGGCCTTTGTTCCTCCTCTCAGATCTCCTCTACATTTACAGAGCTTTGTCAGAAGAGCAGGAACCAATGGGGACTGGGAGGTGCATCCACACAACCACAAATCTAGGCACTGGGTCATGTGATCTCTGATAATGAAGAGGTTCAAAGTTCAGACTATTAGAGAACAAGTGACAATAGGCCTAGACTTCTGGTGATATGCAGCACTGGAGGGAGCATGAAGTAGTATTTATCGTATTTATCGGTGTATAACACGCACTTTTATACACCGTTCCCCACCGATTGTGAGTGGAGCGGAGTGAGCGCCGCCGATATACACATAGCCGAGTGTACTCCTCTCACAGTCCCGCCATTGGACCTGTGTTATGTCCATCATAGGACTGGGTGGGACTGCGAGAGGAGCCAAGAGGAGCCAAGATACACAGGACATTAGACATGTGCACTGACAAAAAATTTGTTAATTTTCGTTTCATTCGTTTTTTTGCTTTTTTCGGAATTCGGAAATTTCGGGAATTTTCACATTTCTATTTTTCGGATTTCCGAATTTCGAATTTTCAGATTTCCGAATTTCCAAATTTTCGGATTTCCGAATTTTGGATTTTCGGTTTTTCGGAATTCCAAATTTTCGGACTTTCGGAACTCCGAATTTTCGGAATTCGGGAATTCAAAGATTTGAAAATTCCAAAATGTGAAAATCTGAAAAAAAGAAAGAAAAATCAGTTTACTTAATAACTAACTATTAAATTAATGAGTACGAATTTATCCGAAGTTACGAATTATCTGAAATAACGAATGCCGCATCTAAACAAATGGAACGGAACAAATTTAATAATAATAATAATAATAAATAATAATAAAAAGGTTTTATTATTATTATTATTATTATTATTATTGTTATTTATTATTATTAGATCGTTACGTTCCATTTGGTTAGACGCGGCATTCGTTATTTCAGATAATTCGTAACTTTGGATAAAATTCGTACTCGTTACCTTCACTAACAGACAAATTTGAAAGGGAATTCCAATACCTATAATTTAATAGTTAGTTATTATTTAGAATTAAACAGATTTTCTTTCTGATTTTCGAATTTCTGAATTCCGAAAATTCGTAATTCAGAAATCCAAAATTAGGAAATCCGAAATTCGGAAATTCGTAACGCTGCAATGACACTAGGCAAGGCTGCAATGACACTGGGCAAGGCTGGACTGGGCAAGGCTGCAATGACACTAGGCTGCAAAGACACTGGACAAGGCTGCAGATGGACACTGATAAGGCTACAGATGGACACTGATAAGGCTGCAGATGGACACTGATAAGGCTGCAGATGGACACTGATGAGGCTGCAGATGGACACTGATGAGGCTGCATTGATGGGCATTTAAATGTAAGGTTTTTTTCCTTAAACTTCCCTCCTAAACTTTGGGTGCGTGTTATACGCCGGCGCATGTTATACGCTGATAAATACGGTACTTCTCTAAAAATATGCGTTTCAGTTTTTTGTTACCATTTACTTTTCATCCTGGCAAGACTGTAAATAGAGTTTTATGTTAACATCTAGCTATAAATCTGCTCCAAGAAGAGGGCCCAATCTTCGAAAGGAACAAACATTATTATCATATTTGCACTGTGCTAATCCTAATACAGCCTTCTGAACCCCAGAATATTCATAAATGATATCTGCAGCACAGAGAAGGGTTTATCTGAGAGAAAGATGATCTAATGTGCAAGACAGGTATCAGTTCATGAAGTTGACTATTTTCAACCTATTATTGGCTGATATCACTCATCTCCCTCGATACTCTGGGCCAATCAAAGTGCAGTAACAGAGGAGAGATAAGAGAAGAATATATTATGGCTCACCTGTGCTGATCTCTGTAGGAGTGTCCTCCTCCTCTTTGAATGTCCTCATCATTCCATCCTCCTCCGTATATTGCTGATCATCCCTCACATACGTCTCTTCTACTTCACCCTCAACTTTCATGTCCATCAGATCTTCACCCTAAACCAACAGAATGGCAGAAAATAACATCTGTAAAATAGAAGTATTTATGATGTGAGATCACATAGAAAATATCATCTTGTAGAGTCCACACATCGTCTCCACATGTCAGAGTGTTCAATCACTTTATGTTCCAGACCCTCAACTCCACCTACCTGATGATGGTGAGGGGTGGTGTGACCTTCCTGTGTGGAATCCCGGGAATACAGAGGATGGGGACATCTCTCTGGTGGGTTCCTGGTATTAGGTGACTCCATCTTAATGTCCTTGTAGAGATCCTTGTGTCCTTCAGAACCTTCCTCCATCACACCATCCTCCTCTTTATACTCTTCTTTAACAACAATATTATAATTCCCGAGGTTTCGACTCTGAATATATAATAAAAATGACATCAATGGTAACAATGCAGATAATGTACAGATCCTAATGATACTATCAGTGATTGTTCCTCATCTACCTGATGATGGTGAGGGATGGTGTGACCTTCCTGTGTGGAATCCCGGGAATACAGAGGACGGGGACATCTCTCTGGTGGGTTCCCATTACTGGATCCATCTGTAGGAAACACACACACTGCCTGAATACATTGTTTCTATGTGTTTATCAGATGATGGGGGATCTAGGTGGAGCCTCCGTACTGCTCTCTCCTTTACAATAAGGTCTCCTCTTACCCGGTGATGTGAGGGGCGGCTGATTGTCCATCATGAGGTCCTTGTAGAGATCCTTGTGTCCTTCTAAATACTCCCACTCCTCCATGGAGAAATAGACAGTGACATCCTGACACCTTATAGGAACCTGACACACACAATGATACAGTCACCATCCAGACACATCCCAATGATATGTTACGAGTTCACAATATACTGCAAAAGAGCAATTTGTTTTACAGAGTATCTTTGAATTGGTTGTATTCAAGCCAAGTCATTTACAATATTCTAGAGGTGATGGCAGGGGGGGATTTCAGCTAATTTTTATGATGCATTTTGTGGGTCCCCAAATATCAAACTACCTCAGGTTCTGTGAAAAACTTTGAAGGACCTAGATGGTATCCTCTTCATAAAAAAAGGGGGAAGAGTGTAATTGTTGCACACATTGTTAGTCCTTCTCTGTTTGCTCATGATAGGTTACACATATTCCCCATATGAGAAAAAGATGTTAGACATCATCGGCGCAGTACAGAGTAAATATCTCCTAAACGGCGCACATTTAGGAGATATTTACTATACCTATAGGTAAGCCTTATTATAGGCTTACCTATAGGTACAAATTGAAAATGGAGGTTTACAACCACTTTAAGCATTTTCTGTCAACCTAACTACTTTTTATTATGTTTTCTGGAACTTCGTACGATAAACATTAATGATATTTTATACAGTTCCATGGTATGGATCCTATACTATCTATAAACGTGTCTTAGAAGTCACCCCACGTTTTTTACTTTCTCATTTGTTCTAACCAATTGTATGGTACAAGACAGGGCTCGACAAACCCCCGGGCGCCAGGTCGCATTTGCGACTAGATTTAGCGACCTGGCGCCTGGGGGCAGCACAGCTGCGGTATCCTGTCTCCGTGCGGACTCCCTCCCCTCGGGCCACGCCAGCTGGTAATCGAGGCCGCTGCTTTGCGGCCTTCTGCAGTCCGATACTTCCTTCTGGAATCTGGCGCCCTCTTGTGGTGGCCGTTGGTATGACATCCACCAATGCTAATGGAGCTTCCCCTGCCTATAAAAATTAACCAATATTAAATTTCCACAGTAATGCCCCGTACACGCGGTCGGAAAATCGACCACAAAATCCATCAGATTTTTTCAGACGGATTTTGTCCGACACTGGTGTTGCATACACACGGTCGGACAAAGTTGTCGGAAAATCTGATCATTCTGAACGTGGTGACGTTTGTTGTGTACGACGGAACTACGTAGAGGCTAGTAGCCAATAGCTTGGGTCTTGTAATGTGATCTGAGCATGCGTGGCACTTTGTCCGTTGGAATTTGCTACACACGATCGGAAAAAGTCCGATAGGACTTTGTTGTTGGAAAATTTGAGAGCAGGAGATAAAACTTTGTCCGTCGGAAAATCCGACGGAAAAAGTCCGATGGAGCCCACACACGGTCGGAATTTCTGACAACATTGTCCGATAGGACATTTTCCGTCGGAAAATCCGACCGTGTGTATGGGGCATAAGACGACTAGAACCAAACATTATATATAGGCATTTAACTTGTATAGGTAATGAATATATTCTGATGTGACACCAAGTGTTTAATGATTAAACACTTGGTGTTACATCAGAATATATTCATTACCTACACAAGTTAAATGCCTATATATAATGTTTGGTTCTAGTCGTCTTTCTGTGGAAATTTAAGATTGGTTAATTTTTATATTGAAAATAAAGCTTTGTTGGTCGTTAAAAAAAAAAAAAAAAAAACCTGGCTCCTAACTTTTTTAGCTGGCTCCTAGATTCCAAGCAAATTTGTCAAGCCCTGGTATAAGAGACCGCCATCTCAGCCTCTTCCCTCATTTAGTTGATGACATATTGGGGAACTGCGATTCGACTGTGAGCACCGTTGGGACCAGTCGTGTATGCCAGGTCTTTTTTTTTTTTCAGCGAGTCGGTGGGCGGTTGGCATCGTGATTGATGATGGATTCACAATAAGTGACTTTTTGGGTGTTTTAATTTTTTCACTGAAGTAATTGTCAAATGTTTGGGTTTCTTTATTTCTAGGCTACAATTTTTTTTTTTTTGTGTGAATAAAGTAGGGGTAGTATGTGGCTGGCGTTATTTGGGTGCCCACCTATTACTAAAGAGCTCCTCTAGGCTCTGATAAGCCCCCCCCCACCCACTGTCCCCCACAACCACTGGACAGGGTTGTGAGGAAGAGGCTCTTGTCCTCATCAACATGGCGACAAGGTGGCTTTGCCAAGGAGGTCCTGCCTGGCAAGGCACTCCCCATGTTGAGAGCAGGCTTAAAATCTATACACGACTCAAAGGGTCTGGTATGTATTTTTGTAGGGATTTTTGGATGCAATTTTTCCTTTCATTCTTGCCATATGATGTGTTACAGCAAAAAAATGTATACAACAAAAATTGCAGGCAAATGGCATTTTATTGCCAGCTTCTTCTTTGACCACTTAAGGACCGCCTCACGCAGATATACGTCGGCAGAATGGCACAACCACGTACATGTACGTGGCCCTTCAAGAGCCCAGCCGTGGGTCGCGCGCACACCGCTGGCGGCGCGCTCGCGACACGGGCCAGAGCTCCGTGACCGCGGCCGCGATCACCGATGGTGTCCTGTGATCGGGTCACAGAGCTGAAGAACGGGGAGAGGTCTGTGTAAACAAACCCCTCCCCGTGCTTCCTAGCGCAACTGACACTGATCGGCTGTTCTCTGTCTTCAGGAAAGCCGAACAGTGATGTCAGACGCAAAGCCACACCCCCTACAGTAAAAAAACAAACAAACACACACAGACACACTGAACCCCACCCCGCCCCCTAGTGGTTAACTGCTTCACTGCCAGTGTCATTTACACAGGAATCAATGCATTTAAATAGCACTGATTTCTGTATAAATGACAATGGTGTCAAAAATGTCCGACGTGTCCGGCATAATGTTGCAGTCACAATAAAAATCGCTGATCGCCGCCATTACTAGTAAAAAAAAAAAATATTAATAAAAATGCTATAAAACTATCCCCAGTTTTGTAAACGCTATAACTTTTGCACAAACCAATCAATAATCGCTAATTGCGATTTTTTTTTTTTTTTACCAAAAATATGTAGAAGAATACGTATCGGCCTAAACTGAGGAAAAATAAAGTTTTTTTTAATATATTTTTTTGGGGATATTTATTATAGCAAAAAGTAAAAAATATTGCATTTCTTTCAAAATTGTCGCTCTATTTTTGTTTATAGCGCAAAAAATAAAAACCACAGGGGCGATCAAATACCCCCAAAAGAAAGCTCTATTTGTGGGGGAAAAAAAAAGGGCGTCAATTTTGTTTGGGAGCCACGTCGCACGACCGCGCAATTGTCAGTTAAATCCGACGCTGTGCCGAATCACAAAAAAGGGGCCTGGTCCTTTGGCTGCAAATTGGTCCAGGGGTTAAGTGGTTAAAAACAAACACACAGACCCCCCTATAAAATAGCTGACTTTTGGAGGGGTCTGTATGCTTTTTTTTTTTTTTTGCCTTCAAAACAGAATCCGGCAGTGAAATGTAATTTGGCAATTTTAACCACTAGCTGACCGCCCACTGTCAAATGACGGCGGGACGGTGCAGCTACTGTGGCGGGCCGCCGTCATATGACGTCGTCTACAATTTGGCCACTGGGGGGCGCGCGCGCGCGCGCCCGCCGCGTAGCTGGGGCCCCGGTGCGCGTGCCCGGCGGTCACGATGACCGCCAGGCACCCGCGATTGCCCGGTAATGGAGCAGGACGTGGATCTGTGTGTGTAAACACACAGATCCACGTCCTGTCAGAGGAGAGGAGACCGATGGTGTGTCCCTTGTACATAGGGACACCGATCGGTCTCCTCCCCCAGTCAGTCCCCTCCCCCCACAGTAAGAATCACCAAGATAGGGTACACATTAACCCCTGCAGCGCCCCCTAGCGTTAACCCCTTCCCTGCCAGTCACATTTATACAGTAATCAATGCATTTTTATAGCACGGATCGCTGTATAAATGTGAATGGTCCCAAAAATGAGTCAAAAGTATCCGAAGTGTCCGCCGCAATGTCGCAGTCACGATAAAAATCGCAAATCGCCGCCATTACTAGTAAAAAAAAAAATAATAATAAAAATGCTATAAATCTATCCCCTATTTTGTAGACGCTATAACTTTTGCGCAAACCAATCAATAATCGCTTATTGCGATTTTTTTTTACCAAAAATATGTAGAAGAATACGTATCGGCCTAAACTGAGGAAAAAATTTGTTTAAAAAAAAAAAAAAATTGGATATTTATTATAATAAAAAGTAAAAAATATTATGTTTTTTCAAACGTGTCCCTCTTCTTTTGTTTATAGCGCAAGAAATAAAAACCGCAGAGGTGATCAAATACCACCAAAATAAAGCTCTATCTGTGGGGAAAAAATGATAAAAATTTTATTTGGGTACAGCGTTGCATGACCGCGCAATTGTCATTCAAAATGCGACAGCGCTGAAAGCTGAAAAATGGCTTGGTCAGGAAGGAGGTGTTCGTGGCTGGTAGGCAAGTGGTTAAAACTTGTTTTCATTTGTAAATGTCAGCGCTGCTGCAGCACTTTCTGTACATCACAGAGATGTCCCTTCACAGGCAGGATTAGGAGACCCCCCCCCCCCCCCCCCCCGGAATGTTATTTAAAGGAACTGGACATTTTTAATTTTATATTTTAAACATTAAAAAAAAAAAAAATCACTGCTTCTAAAAGCAGTAGTAAAGCGCTAAAAAAAAAAACCCCAAAAAAACATGCAAGACAATAGCATAATGTGCTAATATGCATCGCATACTAGCACATTATGTAATACTTACCTTAGAACGAAGCTCCTGCAGCATGCTCGGTCACTGCTGAGGGAGCCCACGTTTCTTCCGGGATCACTGGCGATGTGAGTGGCATGCATGCGGGAGCCCTTCCTTTCCGGCAGGATACACTGGGTCAATATCTCCTAAACCTTGCAGGTTTAGGAGATATTCTTTTTACCTACAGGTAAGCCTTATTATAGGCTTACCTGTAGGTAAAAATCACCAAGCAGGCAATACAACCGCTTTAAAAATGTTTTTGCATTGGTACATGTTCCTCAGGGCAGTGCAGATAAAAGACGTCACAGTGACTATGGAGGAAGAGGACGGACATGACGGGGGGGTTACTGGGTGTAAATAGAAAATAAGATCTTATTACCTCCTCTGCTGCCTCTTCCAACAATGTCTTTGCCCTACTTCCTCCTGACTCACCTCTCACCCGGAACTTCCTGTCTGTACACGACATCACTTCCTGTCTGTATTCCATAGAGACTTCCTGTCTGGGTAGAAGTGAGATCATCACCTTGTGGAGCTCAGAGGAACTGCAGCCTCAAGAAGGTTTTCAAAGCGTGAACACAGCCTTGCCATTCCTTCCAATTCTGCAGGAATGTCAGGGCTGGGCTCAGCCCTTCCTTCTCTGAGCTGGCCGCTCAGCTGTCGGCTAAATGCCAGCTCTTATCTCTCCACGGTGACTCAGCTGTTGATGATATCCTGCTCGTCAGTCCTGCCTACTTAAGCCATCCAGCCCAGAGGATCTCTGCTTTCACCTTAGTCAACATCACCGAGACGCTCGCCTGCATTGCTGTTAAAAGACTTACTTGGCTGACATCCTTTCTGGCTCCAGATCCTGCTTGCTGTTTTACTACGCTCATCTCTCTGTCCCTGACATTTGGCTTGTCTGACTATCCGTTCCGGTTCTTGAACTCTGGCTATGTTTTGACTACGTTTGTTCTATTTACTTTTATTATT
This sequence comes from Lithobates sylvaticus, assembly GCA_028564925.1. Taxonomy (NCBI): domain Eukaryota; kingdom Metazoa; phylum Chordata; class Amphibia; order Anura; family Ranidae; genus Lithobates; species Lithobates sylvaticus. Next base: position 584,931,166 of record CM053028.1, read on the forward strand.
AAACATGGGTGAATTAACTGTACTTCTGTCTCGGTCTGATTTCATGGTTTCTGACAAGGACAGGCCCGGGATTTCAGCTACCCCCCCCCCATCGTGTCCTCATCCTGCCGGTTCCAGGACTCAGTACAGAGTAGCGGTGAGGTGATGACTGCTGGAACGCTCTCTGGGCTCCATCACCAGGCACTACAATTATACCAGACTGCTGGGATCAGTGATCTCCTTTCTGACTGTGAAAGTAGAACTCCGACATCAGCAGAGAGGCAGCGGGAGTGTGTGATCAGGTGTAGCCCTCATTTGGGGGAGGTTATGAGAAATGGCCCTCCCCAAACGGGATATTGCACCAAACCTGATAAACAAATAAGAGAACACGTTAAATGGAAGAGTGGATTTGATAATGAAGTTGGAAGTGCCTCCAGGAATAGAGGGGATATTAATAACAGCACATAAATCCAATGTACAAACAGTTAATATCAGCAAAGGGCCTGATAAGAGTCCTGGTGGAATTGTGCACATATAACCAGGTGTATGTATATATATATATATATATATATATATATATATATATATATATATATATATATATATATATATATATATATATATATATATATATATATATATATATATATATATATATATAATATATACACAGGGCTCAAAATTTCAAGTCCTGAGCTACTAGCCAGGCCTTAAGTGTTACTCGCCACCATTTGCCCAACCCAATCCCTACCATGCACCGCCCCTAATTCCGTCCCTATACACGCCCTCATAAATGATCTCATGAAATTACACTTAAATGTTCCATGCAGAACTAAGTTGTAAAAATAAATATTACAACTTTATCATTGCCCACCATTGCAGCCTCACCTGCGCCCACCATTGCAGCCTCACCTGTGCCCACCATTGCAGCCTCGCCTCAATGTACCCACCATTGCAGCCTCAGCTCACTGTGCCCACCATTGCAGCCTCAGCTCACCTGTGCCCACCATTGCAGCCTCAGCTCACCTGTGCCCACCATTGCAGCCTCAGCTCACCTGTGCCCACCATTGCAGGCTCGCCTCACCTGTGCCCACCATTGCAGCCTCGCCTCACCTGTGCCCACCATTGCAGCCTCGCCTCACCTGTGCCCACCATTGCAGCCTCACCTCACCTGTGCCCACCATTGCAGCCTCAGCTCACCTGTGCCCACCATTGCAGCCTCAGCTCACCTGTGCCCACCATTGCAGCCTCCCCTCACCTCACCTGTGCCCACCACTGCAGTCTCACCTCACCTGTGCCCACCACTGCAGTCTCACCTCACCTGTGCCCACCACTGCAGTCTCGCCTCAGGATCATCATGGGGAAGAGGAAAGCCGCCGGATCTTGATAGCCTGCTGTTACATTGTAATTGCCTCCACAGCTAGACTGCCAGGGAGTGGGGGGCGAGTACCGCCGGCATGCAGGGTTAAACAGGAGCCGTTCTACCATCGATCGGTCCGGGGGAGAGAGCACGGATCACAGAGCGATAGTTTTCTGTAAGTTTACATTTGAATTGCCTCCGCTCATGATTACACACAGCCCCGCCCCCTCCTGACCCCGCGCCTGTTAGACACTGTGATAGACAAAACGCGTCCCAGAATGGTACTGGCGTTCTGTCTATGACCGTGGCGGGGTCAGGAGGGGGCGGGGTTGTGAGTAATCATGAGCGGAGGCAATTCAAATGTACACTAACAGAAAACTATCGCTCTGTGATCCGTGCTCTCTTCTCCCGGACCGATTGATGTTTAACCCTGCATGCCGGCGGTACTCGCCCCCCACTCCCTGGCAGCCCAGCTCCTCGCCAGAAACAATTTTCCACTCGCAAAATGCGAGCAGGCGAGTGGAAAATTTGAGCCCTGTGTATATATATGTAATGCCCCCTCCCCCCGACCTCCAGTGGTGTGGTGTCAACCCCTAGAGACTGGAAGGGCTGACATTTCACCTCAGGGTGCAGGTTACTAGGCATGGTGGTTTACGAGTTAGAAAAGATGGGCGCCAGTTACTTTTATGCTGCACAAAGGTGAGCTTATTGCTCACGATAACAAAAAATTCAGGGAGAGAGGGGTAGGGCACAGGACACTCTTAGTCAAATAAAGTAGCAGACCGGAAGACTCCTTAGGTAAAAAGTAGAAAAAGGAGACAGCAGTACAGAAAACGGGTCTTTATGCTGGAACCAACAATCTGTACTTTTGTAACAACAGCCGTCTCCTATAGCACCTGGGAAAAAAAACTCACAAGAAGGTGCAGGAATTCTCTGGCTTTTGGCTATCTTGACGTTTTTCCATTCTTTCCACGGTTTCCCAGTCTATGACAGAGTAACTTCTGGTACTTCACCTCAGGTCTCCATCCTTTCCTTCATGCCTCCAGGCAACAAACAGGCTCTCTCTGGCAGAGCCTCGAGCACATGGCTAGGCCTTAGGCTTCAGGCCTACCGAACACATCCACACCAGACCAAGGTCTGTGTGGGAGGACCCTGATCACTTGATCTTCCCAAATATTTATACTATTTCCCAGCATCCTCTGCGGCCAGGGAAACTCCTACGGATTGGCTTAGAGAAGTATGCATATTCATAACTCAGTTTCACTGCAGCTCATCATACTAATGCCAAAAGGTACCAGTGACACCTACTGGCAAAAGGGAGGAACTGCAGGTATACATGAGCTTAGGGCAGGGGTGTCCAAACTTTTTTCAGAGAGGGCCAGATTTGATGAAGTGAACATGCGTGAGGGCCGACCATTTTGCCTGACATCCTTTGAACCATTAAAATTCGGTCCAAGTGTGTTCGTCAGAGCACTAATACACTGCCCAACAAGAATTCTCTTGCCTTTTTGGCTGTGTGTGGTGAAGAGATGAGCTTGGGCGTGTTATATATATATATACATACACACACATATATATATATATCTTTTGTGGCCCCCAACGAATCCCAGAGCGTCACACAGGACGAGCTCGGGGGCATTATTTGGATATACGGTATTTATCGGCGTATAACACACACCTTCACTTTAAGAGGGACGTTTCAGGAAAAAACTTAAATTTTATATAAAGAACTGTGAAGCAAAATAAGGGTCAGTGCCCATCAATGCAGCCTCACTATTGCCATGAATGCAGCCTCACCATTGCCATGAATGCAGCCTTACCATTGCGATCAATGCAGCCTTACCATTGCAATCAATGCAGCCTTACCATTGCGATCAATGCAGCCTTACCATTGCAATCAATGCAGCCTTACCATTGCCATCAGTACAGCCTTACCATTGCCATGAATGCAGCCTTACTATTGCCATCAGTGCAGCCTTACCATTAAATAGAGTCCACCTGTGTAGAATTTAATCTCAGTATAAATACAGCTGTTCTGTGAAGCCCTCCAGAGATTTGTTAGAGAACCTTAGTGAAAAAAGTGAAAAAACAGCATCATGAAGGCCAAGGAACACACCAGACAGGTCAGGGATAAAGTTGTGCAGAAGTTTAAAGCAGGGTTAGGTTATAAAAATATATTCCAAGCTTTGTACATCTCACAGAGCACTGTTCAATCCATCATCTGAAAATGGAAAGAGTATGGCACAACTGCAAATCTACCAAGACATGGCCGTCCACCTAAACTGACAGGCCGGGCAAGGAGAGCATTAATCAGAGAAGCAGCCAAGAGGCCCATGGGAACTCTGGAGGAGCTGCAGAGATCCACAGCTCAGGTGGGAGAATCTGTCCACAGGACAACTATTAGTCGTGCTCTCCACAAATCTGGCCTTTATGGAAGAGTGACTAGAAGAAAGCCATTGTTGAAAGCCATAAGAAGTCCCCTTTGCAGTTTGCAAGAAGCTATGTGGGGGACACAGCAAACATGTGGAAGAAGGTGCTCTGGTCAGATGAGACCAAAATTGAACTTTTTGGCCTAAATATCAAAACGCTACAGTATGTGCGGTGGAAAACTAACACTGCATGTCCCCCTGAACACACCATCCCAACTGTGAAACATGGTGGTGGCAGCATCATGTTGTGGGGATGCTTTTCTTCAGTAGGAACAGGGAAGCTGGTCAGAGTTGATGGGAAGATGGATGGAGCCAATACTGGGCATTCTTAGAAGAAAGACTGTTAAGAGTCTGCAAAAGACTTGAGACTGGGGCGGAGGTTCACCTTCCAGCAGGACAGCGACCCTAAACATACAGCCAGAGCTACAATGGAATGGTTTAGATCAAAGCATATTCATGTGTTAGAATGGCCCAGTCACAGTCCAGACCTAAATCCAATTGAGAATCTGTGGCAAAACTTGAAAATTGCTGTTCACAGACGCTCTCCATCCATTCTGACAGAGCTTGAGCTATTTTGCAAAGAATGGGCAAAAATTTCACTCTCTAGATGTACAAAGCTGGTAGAGACACCCCCAAAAATACTTGCAGCTGTAATTGCAGCAAAATCAGGTTCTACAAAGTATTGACTCCGGGTGGCTGAATACAAATGTACCCCACACTTTTCCCATATTTGTTTGTAAAAAAATTTGAAAACCATTTATCATTTTCCTTCCACTTCACAATTATGTGCCACTTTGTGTTGTTCTATCACATAAAATCCCAATAAAATACATTTACGTTTTTGGTTGTAACATGACAAAATGTGGAAAATATCAAGGGGCGTGAATACTTTTTCAAGGCACTGTATTTAGTTATGAACAGAGATCTTTCCAGATGAATGTTATATACCCTGGTATATATAGTAAATAACCCCTTGGTGCCAGCTGCCACTGGCCCTTTAAGGGGTTTGTTATGCCGGGAGGCAGGGCGGGGCTTACGGCTACTTGATTGCCTGTCACATGATCGAAACAGACCGATCGCAAACGTCGATCGGGAACTTTCCGCGAGCCATCGGCCACTGTGCCGGGAATGCGCAAGGCGCACTTTCGGTGCTATTGCACGCAAATATGCGCCCACTTCGCACCGAGGCCTGGCCACCAAGAGGCCGCATATTTGCATTAGTGATGGGAAGTCCGGATCTTTTAACTGAATCGGTTCATTTCGAACTACTCACTGAAATGAACCGATTCAATGAATCGATTCTTCGGTTCTTCGGTTCACTTGCTGAGTCTACTGACAAGCAAGTGAACCAGAGCTCTGACTCACCCTTCTTAAATGATTAGAATCAGAAGAATGATTCTTCACAGAAGGTTGGCAGGTCCTGGGGAGGTTTTTTCTTGTATTTTCCTTTCTCAGAGCCCAATCCTATTGTTGTTGTGTCAGACTGACCCACAAAAAGCTGTGTAAATGAAAAGCGGATTTTTGTGCATGTGAACCTCATTCTGATGGGGCAACTTCACAGTTAACATTGCTAGCCATCACATTTTTCCGTTGTCTTTACAGCGCATGCACAGGAAAAATTTTGATTTTACTACCGCGGGCGAAGTACCCACGATAGTAAAATCCAATCGTTAGGCCCGGTTCACACTGCTGCGGTGCGGGAACGCTGCGAATCTACTGCGGGTTCCCGCACCGCATGTCTCCCGCCGGCAGTTCACACTGCCCTATGCGAGCTGCTGGGAGTGTCAGTGAAATTTTAATGACACCCCCATATCAGCTCGCATATCGCAGTGCGATCTGCAAACTCGGACAGGAATCGGATCGCATGGTGAGAACACCATGCGATCAGATTCTGCTGCGGACTGAAAAAAGGGTCCTCTTCGATTTTGGGCCGAATGCGATGTGAATTCAGCCATACTATCTGTATGACTGAATTTGCATCGCACAGAGATCACATATGATTTGAACTGCAGTGCGGTGCAAATCATATGCGATCTCCCGCACCGCAGCAGTGTGAACCGGGCCTTAGGCTCCTTTCACACTAAAGCAACTTGAAAGTCATGCAATTTTTGCCACAATTTTTACTGTGACTTTGATGAGATTTTGATGCGACTTGAAGAAATACTTATGTAATCTTGATGTCTCTGCCTCAAGTCGCATCAAAATCAGACCAAAGTAGTGCAGTGACTACTTTGCAGTCTGGCAGTGACTGGAAGACGCACAGATATGAATGGTACTTATTGGAAATCGTGGGGTACCACTTGTCATGCGACTTTGTAGTCCCAAGTCGCAGGACAAGTCACACAAGTGTAAAAGGGGCCTCATTATGCACTGTAAAGACTACGGACAAATCTGATGGCTATCAATCTTAACTGTGAAGTTGGCCCATCAGAATGCAATTCACACGCACAAAAACAGGCTTAGCGTTTACACAACTGTTTGTGCGTCACCATAAGTGACAATATTGGCTGCTCCTATAGATTGCTTTATCTGACAGAACACCTGCTACCCAGGTTACTGAGCACAATCCTATACTCATATGATCATATAACACACCCCAGATGCAATAAAGAGAACCTGTCACTTCAACAAACTATCACATAGGGGATTGTTAAGTGAAAGAATAAATAAAATAAAAACTAAAACCATCCCCACTGACCCTGATATCTGCATGTGAATAAATGTGCGTAGGGCATGCACATAAACAATGATTTATTCACACCTTAGCTATCACCACACCAAAAAAAAAAAAAAAATCCAAGGGGCATGGAAATCTCAGGACCAGAACGCAGAACAATATTACGCAGACGGCAGAAAAATATACTATAAAGCAGGATAAAATGTATTTTTGTGTTATAAAAATTAGACTGCTCTCTCATTCAGTTATATAGCTACTAAATTAGACACATGTCCCAGAAGGGATATTTTTCCCTTTTAACATGCATATTTCCTTTAGGATAAGCCAACTAAATACTAAAGGGTTAAATAATTAATCTGAATGAGGATATCTTCTTATCATGACTCTGTCCTCTCTGTCTTGAAAGCAGTCTGTAGTGTACTACTGCTCCCTGATCACTGATTCAGTGTGTTGTTCTACATCTTGTTCTGGTGGGGACTCACGGTTCTTTCAGTGTACTGAGTTCTAATAACTCGTATGATTCTTTAACTCGGTAACTCATGTGATTCTTTAACTCGGTTTAGTGTGTACTCCTGACTCTTGTCGCTGATTGGTTGCAGGGAGGGGCCGAGCTCTCTCACTCTAGGATCATATTACCATTTAGCAGGCCTGCTCTGCTATGCTATGTATTGAGTGCATAGTGAACTGTTTCAAACGGATCAGTTCACTCAGATGAATCGACTCACCCAGTTCACTGAAAAGAATCGATTCAAAAGAACGATTCGTTCATGAACTGGACATCACTAATTTGCATGCTCTCTGCGCCAGGAGGTTAATAGAGATATCTCCAAAAGAATGTTATATACCCGGGGATATATAGTTATTGATAGAGATCCCTCCAGATGAATGTTATATACCCGGAGATACTGTAGTTATTAACAGAGATCCATTCAGATGAATGTTATATACCCATTACTAATAGGCAGCACTGATAGGTGGCATGGATAGGCAACACTCATGGGCACAGATAGGCAGCACTTATGGGCACTGATTGGCAGCACTATTGAGCAGGCACTAATGGGTACTGAAAGGCAGCACTGTTGGGGCTGCACTGATAATCAAGAAACTGATAAGCAGTGCCCTGATTATCTGTACAGTCTCCCCTGTGAGGACATGCCGCTGACCGGCTCTACCCACCTCACACTCAGTCAGTGTGAGGAGAGAAAAGCCGATAACCGGCATTTCCTTGTTTACATGTAATCATACCCATGCCGTTCCTTCGGAGCTCTGTGCCGTGCTTGGGTATGGGAGTGACGTCATCGTGGCTTGGAAAATCAGACAGCCAGAGCCTGCCAAAACAACACCGGCCAACTCACAAAATGGAAACTTGCCACAAATGACAGCAGAATGTAAACAAAGGGCACAGATATTCAGGGTGACACCACTGACCACACATGGACATGACCATATTTGGTCAGTGACATCACAGAGGTTCCCGTGTGATGTCATTAACCATATATGGTCATGTCCATATTTGCTCATCCCTTTGTACACATTTAGCTAAGGGAGCTATCATTTGTGGTGAGCAGTCATCAGGAGTGAATGTGTCAACTTGTTTATTTTTACTCAGCAGGTATCGTACATCGTGATTGATGTGGATCTACATTGCTGGACGATGTGATTGACCATTGATTTACAATGTTGGGCATTTTTTCCTTAAGTAACAGACTTTGTCACAATGTGTGTTTTCTTCCGAAATAGGAATTTCGCCTACACTTTTTTTTTTCTTTTAGGGAGGGGGGGGGGGGGGGGGGGGGGAGTGTATCTGGGAGTCCATATATTTTCAAATGGGTTTTCAGATTTAAATTACCCTTCACCCCCCCCTCACAACCACAAGGCCAGGGTTGTGGTGAAGAGGCCCTTGTCACCCTCAGCATGGGGATAAGGTGCTTTGTTAGGGAGGTTCCCCTATTTTAAGGTCATGTGGCCTGGTACAGTGCAGTAGGAGGAGCCGCACCCTCGCGGGCCCCCAATTCCAGCCAGGTTTCATGGTTGGATAAGGGTCAAGTGTGAATTTTGGGATGACCCCAACCTTTTTTCCTGTTTTTTTTTACGTGAGGTTTACCCTTCTATACCCCTCTTGATGGAACTTGCATGAAAATTGGAGGATATCCCACACCTTTTAGTTGTTTTTGAATGACGGTTCTCCTAAAATTCACACTAAATATTTGTCAAGGTATTGATTTTGTTGGAAGTCCACACTTTTTGTTTGTTTTGGGCACCAAAACCAGCAATCCCAAATATAACATCCTAGCAACTGATGATATCATTGTTTGCTTGGATGCCCGGCGGCAAGCCTTCACAACATCCATTGGTTGCTGGGACACAGGTGACATCTTTGTGTGTATTTTTTGTGTGGTCCTCCCTATAACTCATACCTAACCCTCATCTAGCATCAGGGCCTGGTATGGATGAAGGAAATCCCCTTTGTTCACAAACAGAGGCAAGCTGGCCAGGAAATGTCATTTAGCAGCCAACAATTTAAGTAGTTTTATTTTCTTTGTATGCGTCACTTTTCCTTTGGTTACATCATATGTGTGCCACTTCAAAGGCAGCTTTAAGGCACCTCCCAAAAATGTTATTTGAAGGAATTATGCATTTTTAATATTTCACTTTAAGCATTAATAAAAGAGCTGCTTCCAAAGAAATATAATTTTTGTATTGATTATATATATATATATATATATATATATATATAGTTACATGTTTTTTAGGGTTGAAAAAAGACCCAGGTCCATCCAGTTCCACCGATGTGTGTTATTTCTATTTTTTAACAATCATCAACATAATCAAAAAGAGCCTCAGTCCAGAATTGGTTAATTGCATCCCAGTCTTAGTCCGTAGGGTTCAATATTGAGTTGGCCCACCCTTTGTAGCTATTACTGCTTCAACTCTTCTGGGAAGGCTGTCCAATAGGTTTAAAAGTGTATCTATGGGAATGTTTGACCATTCTTCCAGAAGCACATTTGTGAAGTCAGGCACTGATGTTGCACGAGAAGGCCTGGCTTGCAGTTTCCGCTCTAATCCCAAAGTGTTCTATCTGGTTGTGGTCAGGACCCCAGGGTCGCTCATCCTTGTCTTTATGGACCTTGCTTTGTACACTGGTGTGCAGTCATGTTGGAACAGGAAGGGGCCATCCCCAAACTGTTCCCACAAAGTTGGGAGCATGAAATTGTCCAAAATGTCTTGGTATGCTGACGCCTTAAGGGCTCCCTTCACTGGAACTAAGGGGCCAAGCCCAACCCCTGAAAACAACCCCACACCATAATCCCCCCTCCACCAAATAATTTGGACCAGAGCCCAAAGCAAGGTCCATAAAGACATGGATGGGCGAGTTTGGGGTGGAGGAACATGACTGACCTGACCTCAACCCGATAGAACATCTTTGGCGTCTCAATACGTTTCATAATATAGTGAATTTGTAGATTGTAATCATATCCCTCCTAACCCTCTAGTATTGAATTGTATTGTTACTGTACTGTCTTCTTTTATATTTTAAAGGGCTGTGTCAACTGTTGTTACTGTATAATAATAATAACAGTATTCCCCTCTCAAGCCCCTCTTCTCCAAAGTGATCGATCCTCATTGCTAAGCTCCTCCAGGTATCATCCGCAAAGACCTAATTAAGTTTTTGATGCCAACTTCTAGATCATTAACCACTTCAGCAGATTTTACCCCCTTCCTTACCACTTTTTGCGATTCGGCACTGCGTCGCTTTAACTAACAATTGCGCGGTTGTGCGACGTTACACCCAAACAAAATTGACGTCCTTTTTTTCCCACAAATAGAGCTTTCTTTTGGTGGTATTTGATCACCTCTGCGGTTTTTATTTTTTGCGCTATAAACAAAAGAAGAGCGACAATTAAAAAAAAAAAAACACTATATTTTTTACTTTTTGCTATAATAAATATCCAATATTTTTTAGAAAAATAACTATTTTTTTACTCAGTTTAGGCCGATACGTATTCTTCTACATATTTTTGGTTAAAAAAATCGCAATAAGCGCATATAGATCGGTTCGCGCAAAAGTTATAGCGTCTACAAAATAGGGGATAGATTTATCGCATTTTTTTTTTTACTAGTAATGGCGGCGATCTGCGATTTTTTTTTTTTTTTTGTGACTGCGACATTGCGGCGGACACATTTTTGGGACCATTCACATTTACACAGCGATCGTTGCTATAAAATTGCAGTGATTACTGTGTAAATGTGACTGGCAGGGAAGGGGTTAACACTAGGGGGCGCTGCAGGGGTTAATATGTTCCCTAAGGTAGTGATTCTAACTGTGGGGGGAGGGGACTCAAAAGGGGAGGAGACCGATCGGTGTTCCACCGTACTGGGAACACATGATCGGTCTCCTCTCCACTGACAGGACGTGGAGCTGTGTGTTTACACACACAGCTCCACGGTCCCGCGGTTTTCACGGGCAATCGCGGGTGCCCGGCGGGCATCTGGCCCGCCGGGCACGCGCACCGGTTTCCGAGCGACGCCCCCTAGGCGGCCGGGAATGGTAGGACGTCATATGACGCCCACCCAGGATGGGAGATCCACCTTGTGGGCGTCATATGACTATGGCCGGGTAATGAAGTGGTTAAAAAACAAATTGAGCAGCACTGACTTCAAGACAGAACCCTGGTCCCCATCATTCAGAGAACGAGTCATTATCGCTACTCTCTGGACCCATTTATGTAACCAGCTTCCTATCCGTCAATATAGAATTTAATCAACTCCAACAAACCTTACTTTATAGATGAAATATTTATGAGATACAAAATCTAGATAATTTATGTCCACTGTACCTCCACCATACTATTTTTCACTTCTTTCCTCATAGAATGATAACAGGTTGGTATGGCAAGAAGGGTCTTTCATAATTCCATGCTGGTTGTCACTTATAATACCTTTTATCACAGACAATTTTTTGTTCCCTTACCATTCCTTCAAATACTTTACATACTATTGATGTTAGGCTGACTGGTCTGTAGTTTCTTGGTAAACATCTCGATATCTCCCACAGCAGTGCCCAACTCTCTAAGCATTTTGACAACCTCTTGCCTAATAGCTTTTACAACGGCCTGAATAGATTTTAAAGATTCTACTCATATTTACTTCAGTGGGGTTTGAATTAACATTCAGAAATTAGGAACAGTTCAGCGAACCTTCTGGAAACTGAACCCAGGAATGTTCAACTCATTCCTACACCCCACTGTGAGATCTATGATGTAAAACAAGGTCTGATTTCCATGTATAACATTTTCCACACTCAGGGCAGGAATATGGTTTCTCTCCAGTATGAGATCTCTGATGTCTAACAAGTTTTGATTTCCATGAAAAACATTTCCCGCACTCAGGGCAGGAATATGGCTTCTCGACTGTGTGAATCTTCTGATGAGAGTAAAGAGAGGAAAACCGTGAAAAACTTTTCTTACACTCAGGGCAAGAATACAGCTTCTCTCCCGTGTGAGTTCTCTGGTGTGTAACAAGGTCTGATTTCTGTGAAAAGCATTTCCCGCACTCTGGGCATGAATACGGCTTCTCTCCTGTGTGAGATTTCTGATGTCGAACCAGAATTGATTTTTGTGAAAAACATTTCCCACACTCAGGGCAGGAATACGGCTTCTCCCCCGTGTGAGTTCTCTGATGTCTAACAAGTTGTGATTTATCTATAAAACATTTCCCACACTCAGAGCAGGAATACGGCTTTTCCCCCGTGTGCATTCTCTGATGTTTAACAAGGTCCGACGTCTGTGAAAAACATTTGCCACACTCCGGGCAGAAATACGGCTTCTCTGCTGTGTGAGATCTCTGATGTATAACAAGGCCCGATTTGTGAAAAAAACACTTCCCGCACTCAGGGCAGGAAAATGGCTTTTCACCTGTGTGAGATCTCTGATGTGTAATAAGTTGTGATTTCTCTATAAAACATTTCCCACATTCTGGGCAGGAATTTGGCTTCTCCCCTGTGTGCAATCTCTGATGTCTAAAAAGGTCTGATTTCTGTGAAAAACATTTCCCACACTCATGGCAGGAATACGGCTTCTCCCCAGTGTGAGATCTCTGATGTCTAACAAGTTGTGATTTATCTGTAAAACATTTCCCACACTCAGAGCAGGAATTTTGCTTCTTGCCCTTGTGAGATCTGTAGTGTATGATAAGTTCTGATTTATGAAGGAAACATTTCCCGCACACAGAACAGGAATGCCGCTTGTCACTCGTGTGAGATCTCTGATGTACAGTGAGACTTGATTCAGAGATAAAACATTCCCCACATTCAGGACAGGAAAATTTCTCCTCCCCTTGAATTCCGGCACCATCCCTCACAGTACGAGGTCGCTCAGAGTCAGAGGGATTTGTTGGTCCATCCACACTGTGAAGTCCACCAGCTGCGTTCATTGTCTTTTCTCCTGCACAATCTCCTGTGATGTCCTCATCTTCCATTTTACAACCTGGAGATAAAGGGAGACGATCCTTTGAGGGTTTCTCCATGGCGTGTCCTGGAAAATATAAAAACATGATCAATAGATACGAGAAGGTTAGTTCACTTAACCGCTTCCCGACCGCCTCATGTAGATATACGTCTACAGAATGTCACGGGCAGGCAAAACCACGCACCTGTACGTGGCCCTTTAAATGCCTGCCCGTGGGTCGCGCGCGCCGCCGGTGGCGTGCTCACGACCTGTTCGGGAGCTCCGTGACCCTGGCCGCGGGACCAGCGGACCCGATCGCAGCTGGTGTCCCGCGATCGGGTTACGGAGCTGAAGAACGGGGAGAGGTCTGTGTAAACAAACCTCTCCCCGCGCTTCCTACTCTGCCTGTCATTGATTGGCTGTTCCCGGTCATCGGGAAAGCCGATCAATGACGTCAGCCCCGCCCCTTATGTAAAAAAAAAACACACACGTCACACGTCACAGCCCATAACCCCTCCCCTCCCCCTAGTGGTTAACTCTTTCACTACAACTGTCATTTATACAGGAATCAATGCATTTAAAAATAGCATTGATTGCTGTATAAATGACAATGGTCCCAAAAATGTGTTAAAAATGTCCGATGTGCCCGCCATAATGTCGCAGTCACAATAAAAAATCGCTGATCGCCGCCATTACTAGTAAAAAAAAAATATTAATAAAAATGCTATAAAACTATCCCCTATTTTGTAAACGCTATAACTTTTGCGCAAACCAATCAATAATCGCTAATTGCGACTTTTTTACCAAAAATATGTAGAAGAATACGTATCGGCCTAAACTGAGGAAAAAAAAAGTTTTTTTATATATTTTTTTGGGGATATTTATTATAGCAAAAAGCAAAAAATATTGAATTTTTTTCAAAATTGTCGCTCTATTTTTGTTTATAGCGCAAAAAATAAAAACCGCAGGGGCGATCAAATACCACCAAAAGAAAGCTCTTTTTGTGGGAAAAAAAGGACGCCAATTTTGTTTTGGAGCCACGTCGCACGACCGCGCAATTGTCAGTTAAAGCGACGCAGTGCCGAATCGCAAAGAGGGGCCTGGTCCTTTGGCTGCCAATTGGTCCGGGGCTGAAGTGGTTAAATCAGGGTTCCATCTGGATCAGGATGGTTTGAGTGAGCAGATGTTCCAACCAGAATAAACACCTCCCCCCTTCAGTCAAAGGGCCTTTAGTCCTTCTCCCAGATCACTTTCAACATTTACATCCGTCCACTCCTCAAAATCATCAGCAAATCAGACCTCTGCTTCCACTCATACGCGGATGATACTCAACTCTACTTTCGGATCACCAGACAAAAAGACCAATATCAGGAATTAGGAAAGTGCCTCACATCAATAGATGACTGGATGTCCACGAGCTCCCTCAAACTCAATGGATCCAAAACAGAACTTCTCCTCCTAAACGCAAACCAAAATACTAAATCCATTACCCCATGGACTCCACCCACCATCCTTGGACAGACCATCCCCCTAAGCACAAAAGCCAAAGGTCTCGGAGTCCTCTTCGATTCAGAAATGTCAATGGATGCACAAATAGGATCAGTAGTCAGCGGATCCCACCATCTTCTACACCTGCTACGTAGACTCATCCCCTTCATTCCAGAAGAGGAGAAAGCAGTAGTAGTAGGAACAATCATCAACTCTCGACTTGACTACGCAAACTCCCTCTACATAGGACTACCTAAATTCCAGATTGCACGCCTACAAGTTGTCCAAAACACGGCAGCAAGACTAGTCACGTGAAAAAAAAAACATGGGAATCCATCTCCCCTCCCTGAGGATCCTACACTGGCTAACCGTAAAGGATCAGATCACATTTAAGACCCTCTGCCTGACCCACAAATGCTCACAAGGAGACGCTCCTCAATACTTATGCGAAAAAATAAAACACTACACACCCAATCACAACCTCCGATCAACCAACCAAAACCTCCTCCTCATCCCCAAGTCCCGATACAAATCAAGGGGAGAACGAAGATTCGCAGTCCAAGGATCACGGCTATGAAACGCTCTACCTACCAACATCCCACCTCTTCTAAGAAGGAATCAATGCAGGTCGGATCAAGCGCCTTGAGGCGATTCAGTTTGCATTTGCAGTGCTATACAAGTCATTCATTCATTCACTTTTTGATCACAGTTAAGCAGCTACAAACAACCACAAGCCTAGGCACTGGCTCAAGTGATCTCTGATAATCAAACTGTTCAAAGTTTAGACTGGCAGACACTTTAGCATAGAACAAGTAGACATGCGCACAACAAAAAAATGTGTTTATTTTCGTTTCGTTTTTTTCGTTTCCGTTGATTCGTAACGATTCGTACATTCGTAAGTCGTCAGTGTTCATATTCGTAACGATTCGTACATTCGTAAGTTGTCGGTGTTCGTATTCGTAACGATTCGTACATTCGTAAGTTGTCGGTGTTCGTATTCGTAACGATTCGTACATTCGTAAGAGTTATTTTTTAGTTGATTCGTTTTTTCGTTAGTTTAATTTTTTCGTTTATTCGAAATTCGGAAGCATTCGTAACATTCGTAGATTCGTAATCGGAGCATAATTCATAATTTTATGTAATGTGTATGCTATTATTACATTTTAAGAGACACGGAAAATTACGAATCGAAAAAAAAAGTTACGAATGTAAGATTTTTTTCGTTCAATCTATTCGAAGCACGTTAAGCAGCGCCATTGTAAGAGACACGGAAAATTACCAATTCAACAAAAAAAAAAAAAGTTACGAATGTACGAATTTTTTCGTTCAATCCATTCGAAGCACGTTAAGCAGCGCCATTGTAAGAGACACGGAAAATTACCAATTCAACAAAAAAAAAAAAAGTTACGAATGTACGAACTTTTTCGTTCAATCCATTCGATGCACGTTAAGCTTCGAATTGTAAGACACGGAAAATTACGAATCGAAAAAAAAAGTTACGAATGCACACATTTTTTCGTTCAATCTATTCGAAGCACGTTAAGCAGCGCCATTGTAAGAGACACGGAAAATTACCAATTCAACAAAAAAAAAAAAGTTACGAATGTACGAATTTTTTCGTTCATTCCATTCGAAGCACGTTAAGCAGCGCCATTGTAAGAGACACGGAAAATTACCAATTCAACAAAAAAAAAAAAAAGTTACGAATGTACGAATTTTTTCGTTCAATCCATTCGAAGCACGTTAAGCAGCACCATTGTAAGGGACACGGAAAATTACCAATTCAACAAAAAAAAAAAAGTTACGAATGTACGAACTTTTTCGTTCAATCCATTCGATGCACGTTAAGCTTCGAATTGTAAGACACGGAAAATTACGAATCGAAAAAATGTTACGAATTTTTTCGTTCAATCCATTCGAAGCACGTTAAGCAGCGCCATTGTAAGAGACACGGAAAATTACCAATTCAACAAAAAAAAAAAAAGTTACGAATGTACGAACTTTTTCGTTCAATCCATTCGATGCACGTTAAGCAGCGCCATTGTAGAGACACGGAAAATTACGAATCGAAAAAAAAAGTTACGAATGCACACATTTTTTCGTTCATTTTCGTTGTTCCTGTTTTAGTTTTTCGGATTTTCTTCATTCGTACATTCGTTGTTTCTAATTAGTTTTTTTCGGATTTTCGTTGTTTTTCGGATTCGTTCGATCCGAACGATTAGTTAATCGGATTCGTTAAAATTTTTTGCGAATCGTTCGTTCATTTGTACGAAAACGAACAAACAAAAAAAAAACGAAACGAATTGCACATGTCTAAGAACAAGTGACCATAGGCCTAGGCTTCTGGTGACACACAGCACTATAGGATGTTTGGAGAAATATTTTCTACTGAAAAGATCTGTTTCTGTTTTTAAGTTCCTTCTTAATTTTCATCCCAACAAAACTGTAAATAAAGATTTATAGTGACCTTCAGCTACAAGTCGAAGAAGAGGGACGAGGCGCATTCTATGTTATTAAATCAGGTCTACTGTAACTAGGAGAAAAACACAAACTAATACTGCCAGATGAACCCCAGAATCTACATAGACAGGGCTGAAGTCCAAGAGGTTGCTTGGTTGTTGCTTCGGAAGTTGCTTCGGAAGTTGGGCAAACGGCCAAACGAAATGGGTGTTCATCTGAGCTAAACCTCTGGCTGAAGCGGGAAGTGAATCATTTACTAACGCTATTTAGACATGTGCACAACAAAAAAATGTGTTTATTTTCGTTTCGTTTTTTTCGTTTCCGTTGATTCGTAACGATTCGTACATTCGTAAGTCGTCGGTGTTCGTATTCGTAACGATTCGTACATTCGTAAGTCGTCGGTGTTCGTATTCGTAACGATTCGTACATTCGTAAGTCAACGGTGTTAGGATTCGTACATTCGTAAGAGTTATTTTTTCGTTGATTTGTTTTTCGTTAGTTTAATTTTCGGACGCATTTGTATTTATTCGTACATTCGTAACATTCGTAGATTCGTAATCGGAGCATAATTCATAATTTTATGTAATGTGTACGAAAAAAAAAAAAAGTTACGAATCTAAATAAAAAAAAGTTACGAATCGAAAAAAAAGTTACGAATGTACGAATTATTTTGTTCAATCCATTCGAAGCACGTTAAGCAGCACCATTGTAAGGGACATGGAAAATTACCAATTCAACAAAAAAAAAAAAGTTACGAATGTACGAATTTTTTCGTTCGTTTTCGTTTTTCGGATTTTCTTCATTAATACATTCGTTGTTTCTAATTTGTTTTTTTCGGATTTTCGTTGTTTTTCAGATTCGTTCGATTCGAATGATTCGTTAATCGGATTCGTACGATTCGAACGATTCGTTATTCGGATTCGTACGATTCGTTCATTCGTACGAAAACGAACGAACGAAAATAACGAAAAAAAAACGGAAAAAGAAAAAAAACGAAACTAATTGCACATGTCTAACGCTATTACTACTGATGCTAAATGTGAGAGCTTCCCACTCATGCTGGTTGTTTTGGAGCCAGCGGCTGGCAGAGTTCCAACAACTGGTGACATACACTGGTGCATTCAGTGGTCAGCCAAGTATTGCCAACTGACAGGTGAATGCAAACAAAGGGGGCAAGGATAATGTAAAAAAAATAAAAATAAAAATAAAATAAAGATAAAGTTGTAGGGTCTTCCCAAAATTCATACCGGACCCTTAAAGTTTGGCAAGAGGGAATCGCATGCAAAAAAAAAAAAAAAAGTTTGGAGGACCCTCTAAAAGCTATAACAGACCATACTTTGAACATGCAGCCTGGCAGGCCAGGAAAGGAGGACCCCCCCTCCTGAACCATACCAGACCACATGCCCTCAACATAGGGGGTACCTGGCAAAGCACCTTTGCCGCATGTTAAAGCGGTGTTCCGGCCGAAATTATACTTTTAAATAAAAATACCCTTATAATACACAAGCTTAATGTATTCTAGTAAAGTTAGTCTGTAAACTAAGGTCTGTTTTGTTAGTTTTTAGCAGTAGTTTGTTATTTTATAAACTTGCAGCAGGCCGTGGCCATCTTAAGTGTGGGCATCTGAAGCCAGACTGTATTTCTTCCTGGATCTCATCCTTGCAAATCTCGTACATGCTCAGTGCAGCATAAGCAGTGTAATAGGTTTCAGGTCAGGTTTCCATAGCAACAGCAGTTTGAGAGGAAGTTGCTGCCCCTTCCCAGGAGGCATTGCAAACAGGAAATGATGCGATGGGCCGCGGCCAGGGAGGAGGAAGTGAAAAATGAATACAGCAGATATACAGTCTGTGCTGAAAAAAAAAAAAAAAATGTCCAATTTGTTTACAGTGCACAGTTTAGTGAGGGATGCTGAAGAGTTGTAAAAGTGGGTGGAACTCCACTTTAAGGAGGACAAGGGCCTCTTCCCCACAACCTTGGCCTGGTAGTTGTTGGGGTCTTTTGGTTAGGGGCTTATTAGAAGCTGGAAGCCATCTTTAAAATAAAGGGATTCAAGATATCCTTCCCCATACATGAATGGGTAAGGGATACATAGTACCCCTGACCATTCACAAATAAAAGGAAAGTAAAAACCCACAAGTTTTTATTAAAAAATGTACTACAATGAAAATCCATCATCAACCATGCCATATAGCAATGCCAATACAAATCAGTCATGGTGGCCAAACCTCTCTGAGCGCCCAAAAAAAAAGCATGTTGACTGCACACCACGAATGACAGCTCCCTAGCTGAATATAACCGAATGGGAGGGGGCATCACGTTGACATGATCATTGTGGGTCAATGATGTCAATTAGGATCCCCTATTTAATAAATGGCATCACCCAAGAGATTCCCACCTTTTTGTTTCCATTCAGCTGCAGTGACGGGAGCTTTCGTTTGCAGCAAGTGAGCGGTGGGATTGGACATGTCTTTTGTGGTGTCGGGTCACCAGGTATCGTTCATCATGAGTGATGGGGGATCTCCATAATGTCACGAGTGATGATCGTTCTACATCATGAGACTTTATTTTAATAAAGGACTTGTCAAAATGTGGGTCTGCTTGTTTATTTACTTAACATTTTTGCCGCGTACACACGGTCGGAATTCTCGTCGGAAAAATCTCTGATGGTTTTCCCGTCGGAATTCCGATGGAATTTCGCTCAAACTGTCTTGCCTACACACGGTCACACCCAATTCCAACGGTCTGTAACACAGCGGCATAAAACACGTTCGACAGCACTATAAAAGGGAAGTTTAATGCTTCTGAACATGCGTCGAATTGTTTCCGAGCATGCGTCGGAATGGCATACACACGATCGGAAAATCCGATAGAAAGGTTTTCCGTCGGAAAAATTGAGAACAGGTTCTCAATCCAAAGTCCGTCGGAAATTCCAACAGAAAAAGACCGATGGGCATACACACGGTCAGAAAATCAGTTGAAAAGCTCCCATCGGACTGTTTCCATCGGAAATTCCGACGGTGTGTACGCGGCATTAGGGTACTCATTAGAGGAGCCATCATTCTGGGTCTACTTTCCGCACAACCCTGGCCTAGTGTGTGTGTGGGGGGGTCTGCAGGTGGTGGGCTTATTGGAATCTGGAAGCCCTCGAACAATAAGGTCCACCTACATGGTGAATGAATATGGGGTACAAAGTACATCTACTCATTCATCAAATAAAAACACAAGGCCTTTATTCAAAAATAAATAAAATAAATAAAGTCCCCTGATGTACTGTACATCCATTGTCGGTAACGTCACCCAGTGGAACGCGAAAATCAACATGAATTATTTATGAATAAATACATTGTGTCTGCAGCACAGAGAAGGGTATTTTTAACTGAGGTATCAGTGACTATTATCAACCTATTATTGGCGGATATCACTCATCTCCCTCCCTACTCAGGACCAATCAGTGTGCAGTAACAGAGCAGAGATAACAGAAGAATAAATTATGTCTCACCTGTGCTGATCTCTGTAGGAGTGTCCTCCTCCTCTTTGAATGTCCTCGTCATTCCATCCTCCTCCGTATATTGCTGATCATCCCTCACATACGTCTCTTCTACTTCACCCTCAACTTTCATCAGATCTTCACCCTAAACCAACAGAATGGCAGAAAATAACATCTGTAACATAGAAGTATTTATGATGTGAGATCCCATAGAAAATATCATCCTGTAGAGTCCACACATCATCTCCACATGTCAGAGTGTTCAATCACTTTATGTTCCAGACCCTCAACTCCATCTACCTGATGATGGTGAGGGATGGTGTGATCTTCCTGTGTGGAATCCCGGGAATACAGAGGACGGGGACATCTCTCTGGAGGGTTCCTGGTATTAGGTGACTCCATCATAATGTCCTTGTAGAGGTCCTTGCATCCATCTGAAAGTTCCTCCATCACTCCATACTCCTCATCCTCCTCTTTATACTCTTCTTTAACAACAATATTATCATCCCCGAGGTTTTCGCTCTGAATGTATAATAAATATTCGTTGTAATAAACATGCTGTGTATAAATCAGAACTACCAATAATTGTTGTTATTGTTATTCCATCCTCCTCCATAGACTGCAGATCATCCCTCATAGATGTCTCTTCTTCTTCTGCTTTACCCTCAACTTTACATTCTCTCAGGTTTCCACTCTCAATATATAATAAAAATGAGATCAATAATAACAATGCAGATAATGTACAGATCCTAATGATATTATCAGTGATTGTTCCTCATCTACCTGATGATGGTGGGGGATGGTGTGATCTTCCTGTGTGGAATCCCGGGAATACAGAGGACGGGGACATCTCTCTGGTGGGTTTTCATAGCTGGATGACTCCATCATGGTGTCCTGGTACAGATCCTTGTGTGCTTTTACAGAATCTGACTCCTCCAGCCGCCAATCCCCATCATCCTCCTGCGTTATCTCTTCTTTAACAACAACTTTAGAATCTCTAAGATTTCCACTCTGATTATAGAATAAAAATGATATAAACAGATATTGTACAGATCTGATTCCTGACACACACAATGATACAGTCACCATCCAGACACATCCCTTGTCTGTTACTGGATAATGTCCCAGAATTCCCGGCACCGCTCACCTCTCCTGTCAGCAGCTCCATCATCTTCTTGGTGACTTCTAGAATCTTCTGCATGTTGTGTCTCTCAGGTTTTAGGGAGTCACATGGAGGCACTGTGATGGTCATATGATCACCTGACTTCACAAGAGGAAATCTCTGTATTGAAAAACCAATAGGAATATCATGTGAGAATCCCAGAATCCTCCTCACCTCTACGGTCAGGTCTGTGTTTTATTAATAGAGATAAGAGTGATGTCATGTGACCTCCCAGAATCCTCCTCACCTCTCCGGTCAGCAGGTAGATGATCTCCAGGGTGAGGTTTAGTATCTTCTCAGTCATGTAACTCCAGTCCTCCTCCATCATCGATGTGGTCATAGGATCTATGCAGGTTTCTCTGTGGGTAAAGAATTACAGTAGCTGGTCAGTATTGGTTGTCCAATGTTAGGATGGAGATGTAAGGGGGTTTTGTAACATTAAGCAGATAGAAATGAGGTGATATTACAAACAATATCTATGATATCAGTGTACTTGTCAGGACAGAGTTCACCTGCTGGTGGCACTGGGGTTTTCTAGGCCGATGGCTGCAGTTCCGGTGTCCACCAGCAGGTGTTTCCCAGAAGCCAGCAGGTTCTAATTAGCCACACCTGGCTCCAGCTGCCAGGTGGATAATTAAAGCGGAGTTCCGCCAAAAGTCAGCAGCTACAAATACTGCAGCTGCTGACTTTTAAAATAAGGACACTTACCTGTCCAGGGCGCCTGCGATGTCCTTACCCAAAGCCTACCTGTCCCTAAGCTCTCAGGTGGAGGCGCCGGCATCTTTAGTAAGGGAGTCAGGAAGTGAAGCCTTGCGGCTTCACATCCCGGTTCCCTAATGCGCATGCGCGAATCGCGCTGCGAGTTCTGAGTGGCCCCTGCTGTCTTCTGGGACCCGTGTTCCTCCCAGAAGACAGCAGGGGCTGGGCATGGAGTAGATCGCCACGGATTCTCCGGAAGTGGGAGCAAATACCTGGATTAGACAGGTATCTGCTCCCCCCTCCTCCCTGAAAGGTGCCAAATGTGACACCGGAGGGGGGGAGGAATCCGAAAAGCATAAGTTACATTTTTGGGTGGAACTCGGCATTAAGGCTGCTCCTCCCTTCCCCCAGCGTGTCACTATCCTGTTGATTTCCCCCTTGCTACCAGATGTGTCTCCTGTATCCTGAGAAATCCTGCACCCCTCTGCCTTGCTCCTGCTCTTGTACCCAATCGTGTTTCTCTTCCTTGCATCCCTGTTACCTTTATTGTAGATATTGCATATACTGTATATACTCGAATATAAGCTGAGATTTTCAGCCCATTTTTTAGGGCTGAAAGTCCCCCCCTCGGCTTATACTCGAGTCACCGCCGTCTACATGAACAGCTTGTCATGCAGACAGACGGCAGTTTGTCATGCAGACAGACGCCTCCTCCCACCCGTCCGTGATAGGCGGACACTAATTTTCCCAGCAGTACAGTGTTCCGCCTATCACGGATGTCCTGTCATTCTCATCTCATGGACGAGGATGAGAGAATATCCGTGATAGGCGGAACACTGTACACTGACTGCTGGGAAAACAGCGTTCCTCCTATCACGGACGAGGAGGAGGCGCGGCTTTTTAACCAGTTGCTGACCGCCCGCCGTCATATGACGGCGGGACGGTGCAGCTCTCGTGGCGGGCCGCCGTCATATGACTGCGGCCAAAAAACACGGCCGTGCGCGCGATCGCGGGCGCGCAGCCATGCTCTGTCGGTGCCGGCGTGTCCCGGAGACACACCGCGTCACCGACAGGGGTGAACAGCCATTGGGCATGGCTGTTCACCATGTGATCAGCCGCGATTACGTCACGGCTGATCACATTGGGGAAGTCCCGACTTTAGACAGCGCATGCGCGCGATCGGGAGCGCGCAGCGCGGTCATGTCGGTGGCGGCGTGTTCCCAGGAACACTGCTCGTCACCGACAAGGGTAATCAGCCAATGACTGATGGCTGATTACCACGTGATCGGCTGTGATCCATTCACAGCCGACCACTAAATGTAAACAAAGACCGGTTACTAGCTGTTACCGGCTATTCTCTCCTCACACACCGTTACCAGTGTGATGAGAGAACAGCCAGGAGCAGTGAGTTACCGATCTTTGTCTGTACTGTAGTGCACCAAACACAGCCAAAGAGAACCTGTCACATCGCCCCCCCCATTACAGCTGTCACCCAACAGTCACCACAAAAGTGTCCACAAAAGTGCACCTGTCACCCGTCAGTGTCCACAAAGTCCACCTGTCACCCGTCAGTGTCCACAAAGTGCACCTGTCACCCGTCAGTGTCCACAAAGTGAACCTGTCACCCGTCAGTGTCCACAAAGTGCACCTGTCACCCGTCAGTGTCCACAAAGTGCACCTGTCACCCGTCAGTGTCCACAAAGTGCACCTGTCACCCGTTAGTGTCCACAAAGTCCACCTGTCACCCGTCAGTGTCCACAAAGTGCACCTGTCACCCGTCAGTGCCCACAAAGTGCACCTGTCACCCGTCAGTGCCCCTGTCACCCATCAGTGACCATCGGCAGTGACCGTCATCAGTGACCATCATCAGTGACCGTCATAAGTGACCGTCATCAGTGACCCAGATCTGTCACCCATCAGTGCCCACAAAGTGCACCTGTCACCCATCAGTGACCATCGCCAGTGACCGTCATCAGTGACCGCCATCAGTGACCGCCATAAGTGACCGCCATCAGTGACCCAGATCTGTCACCTATCAGTGCCCACAAAGTGCACCTGTCACTGTCCAGAGACTGCCGTCAGTGGTTCACCCGTCACCCACCAGTGACGTCACACGTCACCCGTCACCCACCAGTGAAGTCATTTGTCACCTGTCGCCCATCACTGACCGTCATTTGTCACCAGTCGCACAGCCCATCACAAAGCATGTCCAAAAGATTATATACAAGTGAGGAGGCATTCCAGATCCTCGCCATGACTGATGAGAGCAGCGGGGAGTTCTCATCAGATTCAAATGCCAATTCCGATCGTTCAAATTCAGCATTTGAACCGATCGAAAGTAGTATATCGGCAAATGAATCGGAGGAAGAATGGATCCCTCCTAAACGAGCACGGCGTTCTGGAAACCAGGCAGCCACCAGCAATATATCCCAGGATCAAATTCCCAGGCCCAGTACCAGTGCTGCCGCCAGCGAAAGGCCACAAGAAATGCCCAGTACCAGCACTGCCGCATCATCACGCCCAAATACCAGCACAGGAACAAATCCCCCAACTACCAGCACTGGAGTGCCACGTCCCCCAAGAGCCAGGGCCGCTACATACCTCCCAGATGGTCTTGTCAATCCAACATGGCTGCCTTCCTACTCAGGATCAGCAAGAATCCCCCCTTTCACCGCACAGCCAGGTGTGCAGGCCAATACCCAAAATTTTTCCCCAATTGATTGTTTTCATTTATTTTTGCCCGACACTTTGCTGCAACTCATCGTGGACCAGACCAATTTATATGCCCAGCAGTATATAGCCAACAACCCTGAATCATCTTACGCCCGTCCATTTGAGTGGAGAAGCTTGACTCTGGAGGAGTTCAAAGTGTTTATGGGCCTCACCATAAACATGGGGCTTACCAAAAAAAATGAAGGACATGCCTATTGGTCCACCGACCCCATCCACCATATGCCCATTTATTCTTCCGTTATGTCCAGGTCCCGATACAGGATGATAATGCGCTTTTTCCATTTCAGAGACAACAGCCAGTGCCCTCCCCGCAATCATCCAAATCATGACAAATTATATAAAATTCGCCCACTCATTAATTTCTTTTCCCAACGATTTTCAGAACTCTATGTCCCCGAAAAGCACACGATGAGTCACTGGTACCCTTTTCAGGCCGGCTAGGAATAAGACAATACATTCCTAGCAAAAGGGCCAAATACGGAGTGAAGTTTTATAAGCTTTGCGAGAGAGCCACGGGATATTTGTATGCTTTCCGCATATACGAAGGAAAAGATTCCCAGCTCCAGCCCCCTGAGTGCCCGGCCTACATGGGCACAACTGGTAAAATCGTATGGGACCTGGCATACCCATTGCTGAGGAAAGGTTACCACATATACCTGGATAACTTCTACACCAGCCTGCCCCTTTTCAAACACCTATACCTCGCAGAAACCCTGGCCTGTGGAACCTCCAGAAAGAATAGGAAGGGCTTCCCACAAGCCATAGTAAACAAGAAATTGCGAAGGGGAGAAAGAGCAACCTTGCGATGCGACGAAGTGCTGGCTTTGAGGTGAGAAGACCCCCCCCAGAAAACCTTCGCTCTGATGCCGTTAGCCGACTTCACGAACGCCACTTCCCGGACCACATTCCACCATCTGAAGCGGGCCGAAGACGCCAAAAAAGATGTCGAGTATGCAGCAAAAATGGATTTAGAACTGATACCAGCTACCACTGTGTCGACTGTCCCTCCGAACCCGGCCTTTGCATTGGTATATGCTTCAGACTATATCACACATCCCTAAATTTTTAGCCCATATTCTTAACCATTTCCCCATTTTCAACATCTGTGCTGACCATTCCCCATGCTTCCTCAAATATCCACTGCCTTCCACGTGAACTGACCCTGGCCTGTTTTTTGACTATGCCTCTGCCAACCGTTTGGACTGCTTCCACGTGAAATGACCCTGGCCTGTTTTATCAACTACGCTTCTGCCTACTGCTTGGACTGCTTACATGTGAACTGACCCTGGCCTGTTTTATCAACTACGCTTCTGCCTACCGCTTGGACTGCTTGAACGTGAACTGACCCAGGCCTGTTTTATGGACTATGCTTTTGCCTACCGCTTGGACTGATCTGTTGCCCTGCTACTGTAGTACACAGGGGTCTCACATGTGAGGGGCTCCAGAAATGTTTTTCCGGATGGAGAAAACAATTTTTTTGTTGTCTCCGGGTTTCTTAATTTCTGGATTAGGGTCTGGAGCCCGGAGGCTTCATAGAGATTTGGGTGGGTCGAAGCCTCTACCCCTGTGGCCCTGTGCACAGGTCTTACCCGATTGCGGCCCTCAGCCTGCTGCTGACTTACTGCCACTATCTCCCTGCCTGCAGCATAAAAACTGACCACACCTGGACACATTTTCTAAAGGACAAATGCTGTGCTGACGATATCCTTGTGCTGACTATAGACAATATTCCTACCTGCTGCCTGGATAATTATTATTGTTGCTAAGCACATCCCTGTCTGCTGCCTGCTGCCTGCTGTCTGCACCAAATCCCTCTTCTGGGGACACTACAAAAACCACAGGTAATACTTTTTTTTTTACCCTTTGCTCAATAGAATTTATTTTGGAGTGTATTTTTTGGTATGTAAATGCTATCTGTTAGAAATATAAGGGCCTTCAAAAATAATAGGTTGTCAGGAAATTAGAAGTGCAATTTATGCTTGTAGAACGCCTGAAGGTGCTACTTCACTGGCGGGCCTCTGTATGTGGCCAGGCTGTGTAAAAGTCTCACACATGTGGTATCGCCATACTCAGGAGGAGTAGCAGAATGTATTTTGGGGTGTCATTTTTGCTATGTACTTGCTATGTGTTGGAAATATCTTAAAAATTGACAACTTTGTGGAAAAAAAATGCGTTTTCTTTTTTTTTTCCACATATTCCAAAAACTTCTGGAAAAAAATGAACAGTTCAAAAGACTCATAATGCCTCATAGATTATACGTTGGGGTGTCTACTTTCCAAAATGGGGTCATTTTGTGGGCGTTTCCATTGTCCTGGGGCTCCAGGGCCTTCAAAACTGTAATAGGTGATTGAGAAATGAGATGTGCAATTTATGCTTGTAGAACGCCTGAAGGTGCTACTTCACTGGCGGGCCTCTGTATGTGGCCAGGCTGTGTAAAAGTCTCACACATGTGGTATCACCATACTCAGGAGGAGTAGCAGAATGTATTTTGGGGTGTCATTTTTGCTATGTACATGCTATGTGTTGGAAATATCTTAAAAATGGACAACTTTGTGGAAAAAAAATGCGTTTTCTTTTTTTTTTCCACATATTCCAAAAACTTCTGGAAAAAAATGAACAGTTCAAAAGACTCATAATGCCTCATAGATTATACGTTGGGGTGTCTACTTTCCAAAATGGGGTCATTTTGTGGGCGTTTCCATTGTCCTGGGGCTCCAGGGCCTTCAAAACTGTAATAGGTGATTGAGAAATGAGATGTGCAATTTATGCTTGTAGAACGCCTGAAGGTGCTACTTCACTGGCGGGCCTCTGTATGTGGCCAGGCTGTGTAAAAGTCTCACACATGTGGTATCACCATACTCAGGAGGAGTAGCAGAATGTATTTTGGGGTGTCATTTTTGCTATGTACATGCTATGTGTTGGAAATATCTTAAAAATGGACAACTTTGTGAAAAAAAAAATGCGTTTTCATTTTTTTTCCACATATTCCAAAAACTTCTGGAAAAAAATGAACAGTTTAAAAGACTCATAATGCCTCATAGATTATACGTTGGGGTGTCTGCTATCCAAAATGGGGTCATTTTGTGGGTATTTGTACTTTCCTGGCTTGTTAGTGTCTCAAGAAACGAGATAGGTCTTCAGTACATCAGGTGTGATCAATTTTCAATGATTTGCACCATAGCTTGTAGACTCTATAACTTTCACAAAAACTAAATAATATACACTAATTAGGGTTATTTTTACCAAAGATATGTAGCCATATACATTTTGGCCAAAATTTATGAAGAAATATTACTAATTTGTAAAATTTTATGACAGAAACAAAGAAAAAGGCATTTTTTCACCAAATTTTCAGTCTTTTTTAATTTATAGCACAAAAAATAAAAAACCCAGTAGTGATTAAATACCACCAAAAGAAAGCTCTATTTGTGTGAAAAAAAGGACGCAAATTTCATTTGGGTACAGTGTTGCATGACTGAGTAATTGTCATTCAAAGTGTGAGAGCGCTGAATGCTGAAAATTGGTCTGGTCAGGAAGGGGGTGAAAGTGCACTGTAGGCAAGTGGTTAATTTTACAATGGCGCCGTACACGCTGACAGAGCGGGGACAGAGCGAAGACCGAAGACCGATGGCAGAGGGCACAGGACGGAGGGCACAGGACCCGCAGATCGGCACAGGTAGGCTGCAATGGGGACACGGGGGGGTCTGTACAGGGGACAGGCAGCTGCAGATGGGCATTGCTGACCCTCTTTTCCACTTACAGTAGCTGCTGCATTTTGTACCCTCGGCTTATACTCGGGTCAATGCAGTTTTCCCATTTTTTGTGGTGAATTAGGGGCCTCGGCTTATACTCGGGACGGCCTATAGTCGAGTATATACGGTAGATATTAGTTGTTACTGTTATTTGTTATTTTGTCTTTTGGGGTTTGTTTTTGCTGTGTATGTTTATTGGTGTGTGTTTCACTGTAAATAAATATCACTTTAATGATATATACTTTGTTAGATCTCAGTTCCCTTGTGTAGATATGTGTGGTTGGTCTACTTAACTGCTGATCCCTGACAGTACTTCTATATTTTCTAAAAGCTGCTGATCACCGCCATTACTAGTATAAAAAAAAAATAAACAAATGAATAAAAATTCCAGTATATATCCCATAGTTTGTAGACGCTATAACTGTCACACAAACCAATCAATATTTTTACCAAAGACATGTAGCAGAATACATTTTGGTCAACATTTTTGAAGAAATTTGATTTTTTTTTATTGGATATATTTTATAGCAGAAAGTAGAAACTATTGCTTTTTTTTTTTTTTTGGTCTTTTTTCCAGTTATATAATACAAAAAAAAAACCCAGTGCTGATTAAATACCACCAAAATAAATCTCTATTTGTTTTAATTGAATTGAACTGAATGTATATTTATTTGATAAATATTTCATTTGGGTACAGTGTTGCACAACCGCACAATTGCCAGTTAATCCCTTCATGTGCGGTCATGTGGCACTGTGCCAAATTAAATTTTAAAAATGTCTTCAATAATTTAGGCCAATATGTACTCTACTACATATTTTTGGTAAAAAAAAATAAAAAAAATAAGCGTATATTAATTGGTTTGTGCTAAAAATATGCACTGTCACTAGGGGTGCAACGGACCGTCACAGATCCGTGATCCGAACGGGTTCCGTTCGTAATCCGTTCGGATCGGCACACCACCCGTTCCGTGGAGATCTCCGCTGCCTCGGCCATAGGAAAGGGCGCGGCTTCTGCCTAGCTCCGGAGCGGCGGCCATCTTGGTACACCCGGCGGCGGCCGCTGTCTCATCAGGAAGTGACGTTTCGTTGCCGCCATCTTGCTACACCCCACACTCCTGCACAGTAATGATAGAGTGAGAAGGGGGCAAGCGGACATCTTGTTACACCCACCTGAGTTTTAGATTTCACAGTTATTTTCAACACAAAACGGAGCTTATATGCTTAAATACAGTATTTGTAAATCCGACGGACTGTTTAGATGTTACATTTTAAAAGCAGCAGCAAACCTGCTGACCTTACATGGTTGCTAATGTGACAGAACACCTCTGATTTTTACATTTAACATTTTTTTTTTTTGCCGATCCTGAAAATGATCCGATCCGTAACTCTGATCCAAGAAACGATCCGATTCGTGAGTTTTTTGATCGGTTGCACCCCTGCCACTGTACTAATACTAATACACTAATACTAATGACACTGGCTGGGAAGGGGTTAACATCTAGGGCAATCAAATAGTATCTTTTACTATTGTGGCGACGCAGCTCTCCCTTCAGGTCGGTGAACAAAATGACATGTCTACAGAGTTATCCACCTCCTCCCCATTATTGGCCGATGGGAGTCTGTTGATCCGAGTCAAAGACTGTGCAGGGCATTATGGGTGAGCCCCAAAAGTAATTAACTGAAATACAAATCCTGGAAACAGAGGTCAAATTTCAGTACAACCCGAATCCGAAATTCTTAACATAATAATTATATATAGCGCAGTAAATTTTATCTGTTACAACAACTAACAGGAGCAAAAAAAAAAAAAAAATGTGCCGAGCAATCAGCAGTGGAAACAACATGTGTTAACCTGTGTTACAATAGCTGACAAATTCTAAATAATATATAAACATTAACATGTGCAAAAGTAAATGTGCCAAGTAAACAGCAGTGGAAAAAACATGTGTTGAAATGTGTCACTTAACAAACAAATGCTAAATAATATATAACATAAAAAGGAACATATGCAAAATCAATCGTGCTGAGTAATCAGCAGTGGAAACAACAAAACCCAGTGAATGCTAAATATGAGGGATGTAGAAGTCAAAACGGGAGTTTTTATAATAAAAGAACAAAAATTCCAAGGAGTGGAAATTGCATTGATTTTTCTACATTGTCCCCTGCTACAAATTCACCACGCTTTATATAATTAACATATGTCACAATAACCAGCAGGAGTAAAAAAAATAAAAAAAATGTGCCGAGTAATCCACAGTGGAAACAGCACGTGTTACTGTGTGTCTCAATAACCAACAAATGCCAAATAATATATAACATTAACATGTGCAAAAGCAAATGTGCCGAGTAATCAGCAGTGGAAACAACATCAAAACCCAGCAAATGCTAAACAATATATAACATAAAATGAGCATGTGCAAAAGCAATTGTTCACACCGAGTAATCAACAGTGGAAACGTGTTAACGTGTGTCACAATAACCAGAAAATGCCAAACAATATGTAACATAAACATGTGCAAAATCAATTGTACCGAGCAATCAGCAGTGGAAACAACCATCAAAACCCAGCAAATTGTAAATTTTATAGAACATAAAATAAACATGTGGGCACTTGCGTGCCATCCAATGGCGATAGGAGCCCTGATGTGGCTTCCCAATCGCAAACGCCCACCTATTTTATGTCCTACTTTATCACACTCTTTAGCGGTTTGGGATAGAACACGACACAGGGCGTCCCTTTCGTCACATCACACACCTCTAGCACCCATCTTTTGCAACCCAGAGTTTCCTCCTGGCCTCGCCCCACAACAATTTCAATGGTGGCTTAACCGCTTCCCGACCGCCTCCTGTAGATATACGTCAACAGAATGGCACGGGCAGGCAAAAGCACGTACCTGTACGTCCCCTTTAATTTGCCTGCCCGGGGGGGGGGCGCGCGCGCGCCGCCAGCCCCCCCCCCGCGACCCGGTCGGGAGCTCCGTGACCACGGCCGCGGGACCAGCGGACCCGATCGCCGCTGGTATCCCGCGATCGGGTTACGGAGCTGAAGAACGGGGAGAGGTCTATGTAAACAAACCTCTCCCCGCGCTTCCTACACTGACTGTCAGTGATCGGCGGTTCCCTGTCATCGGGAACGCCGATCAATGACGTCAGACGTACAGCCACGCCCCCCTACTGTAAAAAAAAACACAACACGTCACACTGACTCCTCCCCGCCCCCTAGTGGTTAACCCCCTAACTACAACTGTCATTTACATAGGAATCAGTGCTATTTAAATAGCAGTGATTGCTGTATAAATGACAAATGTCCCAAAAATGTGTCAAAAATGTCCGATGTGTCCGCCAAAATGTCGCAGTCACAATAAAAATCGCTGATCGCCGCCATTACTAATAAAAAAATAAATATTAATAAAAATGCTATAAAACTATCCCCTATTTTGTAAACGCTATAACTTTTGCGCAAACTAATCAATAATCGCTAATTGCGATTTTTTTTACCAAAAATATGTAGAAGAATACGTATCGGCCTAAACTGAGGAAAAAAAATGTTTTTTTTATATATTTTTTGGGGATATTTATTATAGCAAAAAGTAAAAAATATTGCATTTTTTTCAAAATTGTCGCTCTATTTTTGTTTATAGCGCAAAAAATAAAAACCGCAGGGGCGATCAAATACCACCAAAAGAAAGCTCTATTTGTGGGAAAAAAAGGACGCCAATTTTGTTTTGGAGCCACGTCGCACGACCGCGCAATTGTTAGTTAAAGCGACGCAGTGCCGAATTGCAAAAAGGGGCCTGGTCCTTTGGCTGCCAATTGGTCCGGGGCTGAAGTGGTTAATAAGAATTGGGGACTTCCTTAGTGGCAATCAAGTGCACTCGATAAAATATTTCAAAGACAGTTTTTCAATGCCCTCCACTGAGGTTTTTCGATACAACCAAATTTCTTCATTTGTTAACTCCAAACTTAAACAGGTGGGCGGTCGCGTTACTCTCACCACATTGGAATTGGCTCGTCAAAGCAGGGACACACAAAGGGGTCGGATCTCTGTCATATATTCTTCCATCACTGAACCAGACACCAAACTCGCCTACATGACTCAATGGGAGAGGGACTTGAGCCTCTCCCTTGAACTGTCAGATTGGCAGAATATTGCCTACAGATTATCAAAAATTTCTATTAATACCACTCTTATCAAAGCCAACTATAAAACACTGTTGCGCTGGTACTTAGTCCCCACGAGAATAGCAAAAATACATCCCTCCTCCTCGCCTAATTGTTTCCGACAATGTGGACAGATGGGAACCATGTACCATATCTGGTGGCAAAGTCCACTAGTCATCAGGTTCTGGATTAGGATATTTAACCTGATCAACTCAGTTACAGGTGTCAATGTTCGTCGGTCCCCAGAGAGTGCACTCTTTCATAAATTACCTGACGGGGTCCCCAAAAAAATCAATAAAAAAAACTCATAACCTACCGTATATACTCGAGTATAAGCCGAGTTTTTCAGCACATTTTTTTGTGCTGAAAGTGCCCCCCTCGGCTTATACTCGAGTCATGCACTTTTCTGCATCAAAAAAAAAAATTTCCGACCCGACTTTGGGGCCCCGTATCTCGGGGCCACTAGGAGTCCCAAATTTGGTGTGCCAACCCAGTGGACCTAGCACTATAACATATCCAAATATGGGGTTCCTAGCACTAAGTGGCCCCGAGATACGGGGCCCCAAAGTCGGTTCGGAAAATGTCATTCTCTGCTGCAGAAAAGTGCTTGACATTTTCTGACCCGAACTTGGGGCCCCATATCTCGGGGACACTTGGAGCTAGGAACCCCAAATTTGGCATTCAAACCCAGTTGATCTAGCACTACAACATAACCAAAGATGGGGTTCCTAGCACTAAGTGGCCCCGAGATACAGGGCCCCAAAGTCGGTTCAGAAAATGTCATTCTCTGCTGCAGAAAAGTGCTTGAGATTTTCTGACCCGAATTTGGGTCCCCATATCTCGGGGACACTTGGTGCTAGGAACCCCAAATGTTGTATTCCAACCCAGTGGAATTAGCACTACAACATATCTAAAGATGGGGTTCCTAGCACTAAGTGACCCTGAGATACAGGGCCCCAAATCGGTCAACTGTGTCCATCTGCATGGGCACAGTGAGGCTGCAAATGGGCATCGTTGACCCTCTTTTCCACTTAGGCTGCTTTCACACCTGAGCGGTGCAGGGCGGCGACGGTAAAGCAGCGCTATATTTAGCGCTGCTTTACCATCGCTTTACCCGCGGTATGCGGCCGCTAGCTATCCCCGCGGTTTCCCATTGATTTCAATGGGAACGAGCGGTATAGGAGCGGTAAATACACCGCTCCTATACCGCTCCAAAGATGCAGCTAGCAGGACTTTTTTTACCGTCCTGCTAGCGCACCGCTCCAGTGTGAAAGCCCACCGGCTTTCACACTGGAGTGAATGGGGCCGGTTTTTTCAGGCGGTGTACAGGCGCTATTTTTAGCGCTGTACCGCCTGAAAACCGCCCCAGTGTGAAAGGGGCCTTAC
This sequence comes from Lithobates sylvaticus, assembly GCA_028564925.1. Classification (NCBI taxonomy): domain Eukaryota; kingdom Metazoa; phylum Chordata; class Amphibia; order Anura; family Ranidae; genus Lithobates; species Lithobates sylvaticus. The sequence continues at coordinate 584,965,385 of CM053028.1, forward strand.
AGTAGCTGCGCATTTCTCACCCTAGGCTTATACTCGAGTCAATAAGTTTTCCCAGTTGTTTGTGGTAAAATTAGGTGCCTCGGCTTATATTCGGGTCGGCCTATACTCGAGTATATACGGTATATCTTACTGGCAGCAAGAACAACAATTGCAAAGAACTGGAAACATTCAAGAATACCCCTGGAACAAGTTAAAAGCAAACTCAATTGGATCATGATTAATGACAAGCTTACTTACACTCTCCATAACAAAGAAGAGATGTTCAACAAAATCTGGGATCCATGGATCGAACACATCTCCACTTAATGAGGAACTCCAGGTGACTCTCTCTCTCTCTCTCTCTTTCCTTCTCTCTCTCTTTCCTTCTCTCTCTCTTCCTCTTCTCCTTTCTTTTCCTTCTGCTGCTTCTTTCCTCTCTTCTTTGTCCTCTCTTTTCTTTGGTGATATACCCTTTATACAACTTGGTTATCGATATATCTGAATAAAACGTTATGAATAAGGCAGGAAGCCTTACAATAGTAGGGACAGAAGGCTATTCCCAAAACTTTAAATTGGGGCCCGTTGTAGCCCTAGACCCTCCCTACCTTTCCCCCTGGTACTGTTATATTTTAATGTTACTCCTTTGTATACATCAGCACGTACCACACCCTGTTTAAAGTGGTTCTGCACACATTTCATTTAGTGAGTGCGGACATCTTCCGAAATCTCGCGAGATTTCGGAGAACATGAGCTGCACTTTGCCGTTACTGCGCACGCGCAAGATCGGCGCAGTATCTCCTGATCGGTATTAAGCGGTATGAAAATGCACTGTTAAAACGTTTACATGTTGGGTTGAATGTAACCTGGTTACTTGTTAATTCTTTGTTTTGTATTTACCTCAATAAAAATATTGAAATATAAAATAAACATGTGCAAAATCAATTGTGCCAAGTAATCAGCAGTGCAAACATGAGTTAATGTGTGTCACAATAACCGGCAAATGTTAAATATATAACATAAAATTAACATGTACAAAATGAATTGTGCCAAGTAATCAGCAGTGGAAACAACCATCAAAACCCAGCAAATGCTAAATAATATACAACATAGAACATGTGCAAAAATAAATGTGCTGAGTAATTAGCAGTGGAAACAATGTGTGTTAAAATGTGTCACAATAACCAACAAATGCTAAATAATATATAACATAAAATTAACATGTGGAAAAGTAAATTTGCTGAGAAATCAGCAGTGGAAACGTGTTAATAATGTGTGTCACAGTAACCGGCAAATGCCAAACGATATGTAACATAAAATGAACATGTGCAAAATCAATGGTGCCGAGTAATCAGCAGTGGAGACAACACATGTTAAAATGTGTCACAATAACCAACAAATGCTAAATAATATATAACATAAAATAAACATGTGCAAAATCAATAATGCCGAGTAATCAGCAGTGAAAACACGAGTTAACGTTTGTCACAGTAACCAGAAAATGCCAAACGATATGTAACATAAAATGAACATGTGCAAAATAAATGTGCTGAGTAATCAGCAGTGGAAACATGAGTTAATGTGTGTCACAATAACCAATAGTTGCTAAATAACATAGAACATACAATGATCATGGACAAAAATGTGCAGAGTAATCAGCAGTGGAAACAACAGCGCTGACAAGATTAAATCCGGAAAACTATCAAATTGTTGGATACAAACAAAGAATAAAGTCTGTGTGAATCCCAATAATCTGCAGTGATCACAGAAAGTACATAGCGAGGGAACACACCCTGGATAAATGAGTGTAATCCTTAGACGGGTGATCAGGCTCCAAAGTGTCCTCCATCCACTAGATACAGAGATAGTAGAGAGAGCCAGCAACTCCGACATCCTTTATTAGACTTGATTTACAGTATGACAGAACAGTGATTAAAAAGTAAACTAACGCGTTTCGGCACATGGCCTTGTGACAATATATAAATATATATATATATATATATATATATATATATATATATATATATATATACACACACACACATATACACACACACACACACTGGCCGTGTGGGAGCCTTCTACTTCTGCCTGGACTTCTGACGTTCCTGAAAGTCCTGAAGAAGGAGGGGGATCGCGCGCGTGCGTGCCAGCGCAGCGGCGCGATCCCGATGCGCTCGTGTCACCCGGACACGGCGCATCTCGAATCGGCATGAGGGCTCTGTGATTGGCCCTCCTGATCACATGACGACCGTGTCCAATCACAGCCGTCATGTGATGTAAACAAACAGCCGGTTGCTAGGCGATCGGCTATCCTCTCCTCACACGGAAGTGATCGCTGAGGAGAGGAGAGTGGATCACTACAGCCGGCTGGTGATCAGTGGGTATGAGCTGTTTTTTTACAGCTTTTTACTCACTGATCACCAATCTAGTGTAAAACAGTGCAAAACAGTGTAAACACACATGTCCCCAAAACACACATGTCCCCAAATAATAAAAAAACACCTGTCCCCCACATATGTCCCACTAAAATCACATGTCCCAATGATTATCTGCACACATATGTCCGTGATCACCTGCGCACATCTGTACATGATTATCTGTGCACATATGTCCGTGATCACCTGTGCACATCTGTACATGATTATCTGCGCACATATGTCCGTGATAATCATGTACAGATGTGCACAGGTTATCACGGACATATGTGTGCAGATAATCATGTACAGATGTGCGCAGGTTATCTGCACACATATGTCCGTGATCACCTGCGCACATCTGTACATGATCATTTGCGTACATATGTCCGTGATCACCTGCGCACATCTGTACATGATCATTTGCGCACATATGTCCGTGACCACCTGCGCACATCTTTTTTTTTAAATAGCCGGGCTGGCAATTGCAACCGCGAGTCAATTTAAATGTAATTTGACTAGTTTTCTTTTTTCTTTAGAAATGGCAGTTTTGTTGCAGCAGGATCTGTACATTGTACAGATGCACCACTTTACAGGCAGACCAAGGGGACCCCCCAGGCACTATATTTAATCAATATTTTTTTTTATTATTTCACTGTAAAGTAGAGTTCCCACACCGTTTTTTTTTTTTTTAATTTTGGCATTGGGGTTCCGCTTCAAATTCATACCATACCCGAATCGTTCTGAAAATGTGGAATTCGTCAGAACATTAACAAAATTAAATTTCATGAAAACAAAACCAAACAAATTACAAAACCTAACTAAACGAATACCGAAACCTAACTAAATTAGTACCATGACTAATCTACCCGAAACAAAAAATAACTTTTCCATTCTGCACATGTCTACAGAACAGTCTCATACGTTATCAAAACAATGCCAAAGACAGAAGGCGAAAAATAAACTATGCACGATAGATCTTATGGTCAACAACAGTACGTATACAGGAATACAAGAAAACCAAAGACTATTCTTAAATAGTAAATGTCTTAGGGCAGCCTCTTGCTTCATAAGTTAATTTATACATAGTGTGACCATCCGGGGTGATTAGGTTCAAGTGTTGCATGCAATTTTCCAGAAACGTGGCACTCCAGACTTGCGTTTTTAGGGCATGGCAGCCCACTTTTATTTATAGGAAACGAAAAAGGTCAAACAAACAGTAATCTTCCCTCGCATGGGGGTTCCACCATCACTGTATAAACAAACGATAGCCTCCTGGCTTACTCACTGTCAGCTTCATGCTGCTTTAATCGCAGGCTGCACCTGCCTGCTTCAGACGTACACACAGACTGACACCTGCAGTCTTAGGCTCCGGGAACCCTCCCGACCAGACTTCCTGTCTGCCGGGCAGAGCTGTCTCCAAGTCTGAGCCCTGACTTCTTTTCCTGGGATGCTTATGAACCCAGCCCACAGGTGTGCACTTAGTATTCCTGCCAAAATCAGGCATATACTGCTTATATGCACCTGTGACATGGGGTCGCATCTCCACAATAGGAAGAGCCTTATTAATCAGAGTAAGCCAAAGTAAGAGGGAGAGAGGGGTTGTGGACTTCCAGGTTAGAAGTATGGCTTTTTTAACATTAAATATTAAACATAAAAGTATTTTCCTCCCTGCAGGAAAAGTATCCTCTTCAATATACCACACTTTAATAATAAAAGTAAAAAGAAAAAACGTAGTCAAAACATAGCCAAAGTTGAGTAACCGGAATGGATAGTCAGCCAAGCCAGAAGTCAGGGATCAATGTAGTGGAACAGCAAGCAGGATCTGGAGCCAGAAGGGATGTCAGCAAAGCAAGTCTTTAAACAGGAATGCAGGCGATAGTTTCTTGTGATGTTAACCAAGGCGAGGGCAGAGATCCTCTGGGCTGAACGGCTTAACGAGCAGGATATCATCAACAGCTGAGTAACTGTGGAGAGATAGGAGCTGGCAATTTGCCGACAGCTGAGCGGCCAGTTCTGAGCCCAGTCCTGACAGTACCCCCTATTGAACGACCCCTCCCCCTCGGAGGACGACCAGGCTTGAGGGGAAAACGTCAAGTACCCTTTTAAAGGAAGCCACAAACTCAGGGTAGCTCAAGACAACAGGTTTTTGTGTCTCCCATAGAGGGTTTGCCCAGGCCAAGGCTCTCTCAGAAAGAAAAGTAATCACAAAACCTACTTTGCTTCTGTCCGTGGGAAGCACCTGGGGCAGCATCTCAAAGTATATCTCAACCTGGTTGAGAAAGCCTCTGCATTGGACTGGATCGCCCCCAAATCTCTGGGGAAGTGGAGCGGAACCAGACATACCTCTTATAAAGGTAATACCTGAGGCGGGTGCCTGCACAGAGACTGGAGCAGCAGCATGGTCGGCCTGCAGCATAAGGTTGTACTGAAGCGGCCACAGTGGAAGATTTCAGGTGAGCCGTGTGACTCAGGAGCGTTTGTAACACCATGGAAAACTAATCCATGCGGTGATCCAGTTCATCCAATGTGGTAAAAATATCACCAACAACTAGATTGACTGCATATTCTGAATTCATGGCCTTTGCCTACTGTCAGAAACCATGAAATCAGACCGAAGTACAGAAGTACAGTTATATCACACTTGTTTAATAATAAAAGTAAAAAGAACAAACGTAGTCAAAACATAGCCAAAGTTCAGCACCGGAGCGGATAGTCAGCCAAACCAGAAGTCAGGGATCAACGTAGTGGAACAGCAAGCAGGATCTGGAGCCAGAAGGGATGTCAGCAGAGCAAGTCTTTAAACAGGAATGCAGGAGATAGTTTCTTGTGATGTTGATGAAGGCAGAGATCCACTGGGTTGAAAGTAGGCAGGACTGACAAGCAGGATATCATCAACAGGTGAGTAACTGTGGAGAGATAGGAGCTGGCAATTAGCCGAAAGCTGAGCAGCCAGCTCAGAGAAGGAAGGGCTGAGCCCAGCCCTGACAAAGAGCAAGACTTCCCACCACACTTCCCCTGTGAGATCAGGCATGTCCTGTCACCAAACCAACACCGCAGCTTCTTTTTAGCACCTATTATTCTCCTAGTGGAGAGTGCGAAACGTATTCGCTATCATCAAAAAATGTGAATCTCATCGGTCGTTACAAGAAATTGTCCTAGCCTCGTAAGTGGGGAAATGTTTTGCCCCTGAAGGGGTTAATCTAGGTTTTACACTATATATGTGTGTATCATTATCTGCTGGGGATAAAAGACATCACAGTGACTATGGAGGAAGAGGACGGACATGACGGGGGGTTACTGGGTGTAAATAGAAAATAAGATCTTATTACCTCCTCTGCTGCCACTTCCAGCAATGTCTCCTCTCTACTTCCTCCCGAGTCACCTCTCACCTAGAAATTCCTGTCTGAACCTGACATCACTTCCTCTGACATCACTTCCTGTCTTCCATAGAGATTTCCTTATCTTCCTTATAGAGACTATAAGTCAGATCACCACCATGTGGAGCTCAGAAGAACTGCTGCCTCAAGAAACATCTCATAGTGTGAGCACGGCCTTGTGCTGTGTGTGTGTGTGTATGTACTGTATATCCTTATAGATGCAAAATAAACAGCTCTTTTAACCACTTGACCTCTGTAAGATTTTACCCCCTTCATAACCAGGGCATTGTTCACTATTCTGCACTGAGCTACTTTAACTGGTAATTGCGCTGTCATGCAACACGGTACCCAAACAAAATTTCATTTTTTTTTTCACAAAAACAGAGCTTTCTTTTGGTGATATTTGTGAACCACTGGGACTTTTTATTTTATGCAATATAAATGAAAAAAGACTAAAAAAAAAAAAAAAAAAAATTATATTGGATTAGGGACCCCAACCAAAATCTCACACAATTAAAACTGGGTAGGGCCCTTGGGGATGTGCACCAATGCCAAATAGTTTTTTTTTTTTTTCTACAAAATACTGTTTAGAGGGAATGTTTTTTTTTTTCACAAGTCGTAACAGCTCTCTCACTCACGGCAACCCCAAAGACATCTTCCTCTGCCATTGCTACCTTTTACCATCCACCTCTCAGTACTGTCACTGCTTCCCCGCCAACAACACGATTTGGTCATAATTAGAGTTGAGCGGACACCTGGATGTTCGGGTTCGAGGGGTTCGGCCGAACTTTGCAAAGAAGTTGGGGTTCGGGACCGAACTTGACCCGAACTTGAACCCGAACTCCATTGAAGTCAACGGGGATCCAAACGGCTATAATGAATTGTCGGCTCCCGTCCCGGTAATACGGAGAACAGTCATTGAAAGTCATTGATTTTTAAAAAGTTATTGTCATAAAAAGTGTTTGGGGACCCGGGTCCTGCCCCAGGGGACATGTATCAATGCAAAAAAAAGTTTTAAAAAACGGCCGTTTTTTCGGGAGCAGTGATTTTAATAATGCTTAAAGTGAAACAATAAAAGTGTAATATTCCTTTAAATTTCGTACCTGGGGGGTGTGTATAGTATGCCTGTAAAGGGGCGCATGTTTCCCGTGCTTAGAACTGTCCCTGCACAAAGTGTAATTTCTGCAGGCAAAAAAAGCTATTTAAAAGCACTCGTGGCTATAATGAATTGTCGGTTCCCCGTAATACAGAGAACAGTCATTGAAAGTCAGTGATAAAAAATAACAAAAAGAGGGGTTCCCCCAAATTCAATTACCAGGCCCTTCAGGTCTGGTATGGATATATATATATATGCAACCTGGCAGGCCGCAGGAAAAGAGGGGGATGAGAGAGCGCCCCCCCTCCTGAAACGTAGCAGGCCACATGCCCTCAACATTGGGAGGGTGCTTTGGGGTCCCCCCAAAGCACCTTGTCCACCATGTTGATGAGGACAAGGGTATCATCCCCACAACCCTGGCTGGTGGTTGTGGGGGTCTGCGGGCGGGGGGCTTATCGGAATCTGGAAGCCCCCTTTAACAAGGGGACCCCCAGATCCCAGCCTCCCCCCTGTGTGAAATGGTAAGGGGGTCTTTGACAAGTCCTTTATTAAAGTCTTCTTTCATCTTCTTTCTTCTGGTCTTCTTCCTCTTCCTTTCTTCATCCTTCGGTTTCTTCATCTTCTTCTTCCTCCATCTTCTTCTTTCTCTGATCCGCTTCTTCTTGCTCCGGCATCTTCCTCCACGGCGTCTCTTCTTCGTTCTCGGGCCTCTCAGCGCAATGGGAGGCTCCCGCTGTGTGACGCTTCTCTTCTTCTGACAGTTCTTATATAACGGAGGACGGGGCCACCTGGTGACCCCGCCCCCTCTGATGCACGGGGACTTCCCTATGGCTTTCCCCATGATGTCAGAGGGGGCGGGGGCCACCTGGTCTGGAATTTTGTGGAAACTCCACGCCATTTTTTTTAAAATTTGGCGTGGAGTTCCCCTTAAAATCCATACCAGACCTGAGGGGTCTGGTATGGATATTTAGGGGGAACCCCACATCATTTTTTTTTTAATTTGACGCGGGGTTCCCCTTAACCGCTTTGCGACCGCTGGCCGTCAAATGACGGCCAGGCGGCGCAGCTCTCGTTCCGGGAGAGCGTCATATGACGTCCTCCCCTTCTGTGCACTGTAGGGAGCGCGCGCGCGCCGCCGGGAGCGCGCGCGCGCTCTCGCCGTGTCACTGGGCACCCGATGCGCGTGCCCAGCGGCCGCGATGACCGCTGGGCACCCGCGATTGCCCGGTAACACAGCAGGACCGTTGATCTGTGTGTGTAAACACACAGATCAACGGTCCTGTCAGAGGAGAGGAGCCGATGGTGTGTTCTCTGTACAGAGAAACACCGATCGGTCTCCTCCCCTTGTGAGTCCCCTCCCCCCACAGTAAGAAACACTCTTAGGGAACATATTAACCCCTCCCCGCCCCCTAGTGGTTAACCCCTTCACTGCCAGTGTCATTTATACATGAATCAATGCATTTAAATAGCATTGATTGCTGTATAAATGACAATGGTGCCAAAAATGTGTCAAAAATGTCTGATGTGTCCGCCATAATGTCGCAGTCACAATAAAAATCGCTGATCACCGCCATTACTAGTAAAAAGAAAAATATTAATAAAAATGCTATAAAACTATCCCCTATTTTGTAAACGCTATAACTTTTGCGCAAACTAATCAATTATCGCTAATTGCGATTTTTTTTTTACCAAAAATATGTAGAAGAATACGTATCGGCCGAAACTGAGGAAAAAAATTTTTTTTTTATATATTTTTTGGGGATATTTAGTATAGCAAAAAGTAAAATATATTTTTTTTTAATTTGTCGCTCTTCTTTTGTTTATTGCGCAAAAAAGAAAAACCGCAGAGGTGATCAAATACCACCAAAAGAAAGCTCCATTTGTGGGGGAAAAATGATAACAATTTCATTTGGGTACAGTGTTGTATGACCGCGCAATTGTCATTCAAATTGCGTCAGCGCTGAAAGCTTAAAAATGGCTTGGTCAGGAAGGGGGTGAAAATGCACTGTAGTGAGGTGGTTAATATCCATACCAGACCAGACCAGACCTCCTTTTTTTTTTTTAATCAACAACTTTCAATGACTGTTCTCTGTATTACGGGGAGCCGACAATTCATTATAGCCGCGAGTGCTTTTAAATAGCTTTTTTTCCTGCAGAAATTACACTTTGTGCAGGGACAGTTCTAAGCACGGGAAACATGCGCCCCTTTACATGCATACTATACACACCCCCAGGTACGAAATTTAAAGGAATATTACACTTTTATTGTTTCACTTTAAGCATTATTAAAATCACTGCTCCCGAAAAAACGTCCGTTTTTAAAACTTTTTTTTGCATTGATACAGACCCGGGTCCCCAAACACTTTTTATGACAATAACTTTTTAAAAATCAATGACTTTCAATGACTGTTCTCTGTATTACGGGGAGCCAACAATTCATTATAGCCGCGAGTGCTTTTAAAAGACTTTTTTTCCTGCAGAAATGACACTTTGTGACAAACTGACAATAACTTTTTAAAAAGCATCATTACATTGCCAAACACCGAACTCTAACCCGAACATACAGTAAATTGTAAATCATTGCATTATGACTAGGGTTGAGCGAACCCGAACTGTAAAATTCGGGTTCGTACCGGACTTTTGGGTTTTTGGGTCCCGAACCCGAACTTTACAGTTCGGGTTCGCTCAACCCTAGTCATAATGCAATGATAACATAAGTGCCCTGAGTATCAGCGTACATATCCCTTTCACACAAGACAGTTATCCGCTCTCCTCTCCTCCCGCTGTCAGGATGAAGAAAGGAAGGAGGAGCTGACTGGCTGTGTTGTAAATGAATGGGATTTCAGCCCTGCGGAGGAGGAGCAGTATAGAGTGACGAAATGGGAAAGGAGCTCAGTAGCCGGGCATAGCATCCAGGGTGGAGGGGGTGGTCAGGGGGCTTTGGGGGGGCGCAACTTAGATCTGGGTGGGCAAAGCCATGTGACACAAAATCTGGAGCCTGCAGCCCCTCAGGGCCCCCTTAGGAGGTGTTAAGGGATTTGTTTTAGCAATTTCTGAAGGTTTCTTTGTCAATGTTGGCAGGTGTTGGGGGAAGGTAACCTCTCAGAGGTGTCTGTCTTTTCCCCAGTTGTCAGGGAAATGGGGTAAGCAAACATCTCTGGGTGGGGGGTACAAAGAATCCCAGCTGGTGACTAAGAGACACTGAGCGGTATCTTACATCACCAGTAACATCCGTCCCATTGTGGCTACAGGACGTCACTCTTCTCCTCTTACTCGCTGAGCTAGGTTACCATTCCATGTTGCCAGCACACAGCACAGACACTTCCCCATCCTGGGCTTTTCTTATTCCAAGCTCTTCTCCATTCAGAAAAAGGCTCACAGCTTCTCCCAAGCCAATGAGAGCTGTGTGGACTGTGAAAGGCAAAGTGAAAGCCCAGTATTGGAGAGTAGCTGTCGGGCCCTAGGGCAGATTGGTGCTGGACTTTGTGGAGGATATGATAATTAGGGATGGGCCCGGTGCTCGATGCGAACCCATGTTCGCATCGAGCACCGGGTGTTCGCTCGCTCGGCGAGCCCAGAACTATTTTGGCCGCTCGCATCACGTTCGTGTGATGCGAGCGGCCCCGCAATGCATTGCGGCCGGCGCGGCCGGCGCAGTGCATTGCTGGCTGATGATTGGCCAAGCATGCACTGTGACCCCGCATGCTTGGCCAATCACAGCGCCGGAAACTCGAAGAGCCATAATTGGCTACAGGCAGGACGCCTGTAGCCAATTACAGCTCAGGGGCTTTAGTACACGCCCCCTCTTAGAAAAGGCCGCCATGCCGTCGGCGCCGGTCACATGCGTTCCGGCGTTAGAGAGAGCAGGATCATTCTGTGTCACTCTGCTAGATTCAGTTAGAAAGATTTAGTTAGAGAGATTTAGTTAGAAAGATTCATTTAGGAAGATTCATTTAGAAAGAGGGGCTTGTAGTGTGTTCGTGGCAGGCAGGCACTGGCAGGCAGTGGCAGCAAACAGAGCTCCTATATTTTGTTCCCAGAAGCACCTATAGGACTTGTAGTGTGTTCGTGGCAGGCAGGCAGTGGCAGCAAACAGAGCTCCTATATTTTGTTCCCAGAAGCACCTATAGGACTTGTAGTGTGTTCGTGGCAGGCAGGCACTGGCAGCAAACAGAGCTCCTATATTTTGTTCCCAGAAGCACCTATAGGACTTGAAGTGTGTTAGTCCCATCACACAGAGCTATATTTTCTTCCCAGAAGCACCTATAGGACTTGTAGTGTGTTAGTCCCATCACACAGAGATCATATATTTTGTTCCCAGAAGCACCTATAGGACTTGAAGTGTGTTAGTCCCATCACACAGACCTATATTTTGTTCCCAGAAGCACCTATAGGACTTGAAGTGTGTTAGTCCCATCACACAGAGATCCTATATTTTGTTCCCAGAAGCACCTATAGGACTTGTAGTGTGTTAGTCCCATCACACAGAGATCATATATTTTGTTCCCAGAAGCACCTATAGGACTTGAAGTGTGTTAGTCCCATCACACAGAGCTATATTTTCTTCCCAGAAGCACCCATAGGACTTGTAGTGTGTTAGTCCCATCACACAGAGATCCTATATTTTGTTCCCAGAAGCACCTATAGGACTTGTAGTGTGTTAGTCCCATCACACAGAGCTATATTTTGTTCCCAGAAGCACCTATAGGACTTGAAGTGTGTTAGTCCCATCACACAGAGCTATATTTTCTTCCCAGAAGCACCTATAGGACTTGTAGTGTGTTAGTCCCATCACACAGAGATCATATATTTTGTTCCCAGAAGCACCTATAGGACTTGAAGTGTGTTAGTCCCATCACACAGAGCTATGTTTTCTTCCCAGAAGCACCCATAGGACTTGTAGTGTGTTAGTCCCATCACACAGAGATCATATATTTTGTTCCCAGAAGCACCTATAGGACTTGAAGTGTGTTAGTCCCATCACACAGACCTATATTTTGTTCCCAGAAGCACCTATAGGACTTGAAGTGTGTTAGTCCCATCACACAGAGATCCTATATTTTGTTCCCAGAAGCACCTATAGGACTTGAAGTGTGTTAGTCCCATCACACAGAGCTATATTTTCTTCCCAGAAGCACCTATAGGACTTGTAGTGTGTTAGTCCCATCACACAGAGATCCTATATTTTGTTCCCAGAAGCACCTATAGGACTTGAAGTGTGTTAGTCCCATCACACAGACCTATATTTTCTTCCCAGAAGCACCCATAGGACTTGTAGTGTGTTAGTCCCATCACACAGAGCTATATTTTGTTCCCAGAAGCACCTATAGGACTTGAAGTGTGTTAGTCCCATCACACAGAGATCCTATATTTTGTTCCCAGAAGCACACATAGGACTTGTAGTGTGTTAGTCCCATCACACAGAGCTATATTTTGTTCCCAGAAGCACCTATAGGACTTGAAGTGTGTTAGTCCCATCACACAGAGATCCTATATTTTGTTCCCAGAAGCACCTATAGGACTTGAAGTGTGCTAGTCCCATCACACAGACCTATATTTTCTTCCCAGAAGCACCCATAGGACTTGAAGTGTGTTGGTCCCATCACACAGAGATCCTATATTTTGTTCCCAGAAGCACCTATAGGACTTGAAGTGTGTTAGTCCCATCACACAGACCTATATTTTGTTCCCAGAAGCACCTATAGGACTTGAAGTGTGTTAGTCCCATCACACAGAGATCCTATATTTTGTTCCCAGAAGCACCTATAGGACTTGTAGTGTGTTAGTCCCATCACACAGAGATCATATATTTTGTTCCCAGAAGCACCTATAGGACTTGAAGTGTGTTAGTCCCATCACACAGAGCTATATTTTCTTCCCAGAAGCACCTATAGGACTTGTAGTGTGTTAGTCCCATCACACAGAGATCCTATATTTTGTTCCCAGAAGCACCTATAGGACTTGAAGTGTGTTAGTCCCATCACACAGACCTATATTTTCTTCCCAGAAGCACCCATAGGACTTGAAGTGTGTTAGTCCCATCACACAGAGATCCTATATTTTGTTCCCAGAAGCACCTATAGGACTTGAAGTGTGTTAGTCCCATCACACAGACCTATATTTTGTTCCCAGAAGCACCTATAGGACTTGAAGTGTGTTAGTCCCATCACACAGAGATCCTATATTTTGTTCCCAGAAGCACCTATAGGACTTGTAGTGTGTTAGTCCCATCACACAGAGATCATATATTTTGTTCCCAGAAGCACCTATAGGACTTGAAGTGTGTTAGTCCCATCACACAGAGCTATATTTTCTTCCCAGAAGCACCCATAGGACTTGTAGTGTGTTAGTCCCATCACACAGAGATCCTATATTTTGTTCCCAGAAGCACCTATAGGACTTGAAGTGTGTTAGTCCCATCACACAGACCTATATTTTCTTCCCAGAAGAACCCATAGGACTTGTAGTGTGTTAGTCCCATCACACAGAGCTATATTTTGTTCCCAGAAGCACCTATAGGACTTGAAGTGTGTTAGTCCCATCACACAGAGATCCTATATTTTGTTCCCAGAAGCACCTATAGGACTTGAAGTGTGTTAGTCCCATCACACAGACCTATATTTTGTTCCCAGAAGCACCTATAGGACTTGAAGTGTGTTAGTCCCATCACACAGAGATCCTCTATTTTCTTTGCAGAAGCACCCATAGGACTTCTAGTGTGTTAGTGGCATCACACAGAGCTCCTATATTTTCTTTGCAGAAGCACCCATAGGACTTCTAGTGTGTTAGTGGCATCACACAGAGCTCCTATATTTTCTTCTCCTCTATTTTCTTTGCAGAAGCACCCATAGGACTTCTAGTGTGTTAGTGGCATCACACAGAGCTCCTATATTTTCTTCTCAGCAGCACCCACAGGACTTCTAGTGTGTTAGTGGCATCACACAGAGCTCCTATATTTTCTTTGCAGAAGCACCCATAGGACTTCTAGTGTGTTAGTGGCATCACACAGAGCTCCTATATTTTCTTCTCAGCAGCACCCACAGGACTTCTAGTGTGTTAGTGGCATCACACAGAGCTCCTCTATTTTCTTTGCAGAAGCACCCATAGGACTTCTAGTGTGTTAGTGGCATCACACAGAGCTCCTATATTTTCTTCTCAGCAGCACCCACAGGACTTCTAGTGTGTTAGTGGCATCACACAGAGCTCCTATATTTTCTTTGCAGAAGCACCCATAGGACTTCTAGTGTGTTAGTGGCATCACACAGAGCTCCTATATTTTCTTCTCAGCAGCACCCACAGGACTTCTAGTGTGTTAGTGGCATCACATAGAGCTCCTATATTTTCTTTGCAGAAGCACCCATAGGACTTCTAGTGTGTTAGTGGCATCACACAGAGCTCCTATATATTCTTCTCAGCAGCACCCACAGGACTACCGACTACAATGGCTGGAAGACCGCCAAGGGGAGGCAGAGCGTGCAGAGCCAAGAACACAGGGCAGGCAGGCTCTGTTTCTAGTGGACGTGGCCGTGGCCATGGACGTGGTCGTGCATCGTCATCAGCACGTGGCCATGGGACACGCGCGTCTTTGTTTTCGGCAGCTGGACATGTGGAGCCGCATCATGCTGAAGGCTTGGTAGAATGGATGACCAAGCCCTCCTCATCTTCCTCATCCTCTCTCACCCAGGCTCTGGCAGAGCAGCTGCCAACGCGTACTCAATGGCATCATCAGCCACCCCTTCCCTAGACCCACCATGTCCTCCTGAGGAGTCCCCCGAACTCTTTGAGCACAGTGTTGGGTACATGCTCCAGGAGGATGCCCAACGATTTGAAGGCTCGGATGATGATACCCAGCTTGAGGAATCTGGCAGTACTGTTCCACCAGCTGCAGCTTACTGCCAGGTTTGCTCTAGTGGTGAAGAGGGAGGGGATGATGAGGTCACTGACTCCACGTGGGTGCCTGAAGGGAGAGAGGATGAGGACGAGGAGGAGGAGGATGCGGCGTCACATGTCCAACGAGGCAGGATGCCCCCTGGAGGCCAGCACAGCAACTGTACAACACCGCAGAGCTCCGCCTGTGCAGGGCGCTGCCTCTGCACGTTATCAGAAAAGTTCTTTGGTGTGGGCCTTTTTTGAGACGAGTGCATCAGATCGCACCACTGCTATTTGCAATATTTGTCTCAAGCGTATCTCGCGTGGCCAAAACATCAGCCGCTTGGGCACCACAAGCATGACCAGACATATGTCGACCTGCCATGCAGCTCGTTGGCAGGCACACATAAAAGACCCACACCAAAGAACTAAGCGGACCTCTCCTTGCTCCTCATCAGCTGGGATCTCCATCCCCACTACACCTTCAGTCCTCTCTGAAAGCTGCTCTGAGAGGACTGAAGGTGTAGAATTAGGTGTGTCACAACCAAGTACTTGCAGTACACCGACGTCCGATTGCAGCAGGCAAATTTCCCTGCCCCAGCTGCTGGACCGTAGAAAGAAGTACACTCCCAGCCATCCACATGCCCAGCGGTTGAATGCTAGCTTGGCTAAATTGCTAGCACTTCAACTGCTGCCTTTTCAGTTGGTAGACTCGGCCCCCTTCCGTGAGTTTGTTCAATGTGCGGTTCCTCAGTGGCAGGTTCCCAAACGCCACTTTTTCTCATGGAAGGCGATTCCGTCTCTCTACCGGCATGTGGAAGGCAATGTCCATGCCTCGCTGGACAGGGCGGTCAGCGGTAAGGTGCATATTACCGCTGACTCATGGTCCAGCAGGCATGGACAGGGACGGTACCTTTCTTTCATGGCCCATTGGGTCACTCTATTGGCAGCTGGGAGGGATGCAGGACAAGGTGCAGTAGTGTTGGAGATTGTTCCGCCACCACGCCTCCAAAACGCTACTACTGCTACTGGTTGTGACACACCTCTCTCCTCCACCCCCTCCTCTTCTTCTTCCTCCAGTGCTCTGTCCTTGGAACCAGCGGTGCTCCGTAGGCGTACAAGGGGCTACGCAAGTACGCAGGCAAAAAGATGCCATGCCGTGCTTGCGCTGGTGTGTTTGGGGGACAGGAGCCACACTGGGGCGTGTACATACAATTTTTATAAAAAAAAGCTTCGCAACACGTGTGACTGCTGTGCTCCAAGTACAGTATCTGTGAGGGGTTGCAGTGTTGTGGCACCAGTGCCTAAGGCACAATTTTTCAGCCCCTGTTTAACAGGGGCGTGTACTTACAATTTTTTTAAAAAAATGCTTCGCAACACGTGTGACTGCTGTGCTCCAAGTACAGTATCTGTGAGGGGTTGCAGTGTTGTGGCACCAGCACCAGTGCCTAAGGCACAATTTTTCAGCCCCTGTTTAACAGGGGCGTGTACATACAATTTTTATAAAAAAAAGCTTCGCAACACGTGTGACTGCTGTGCTCCAAGTACAGTATCTGTGAGGGGTTGCAGTGTTGTGGCACCAGTGCCTAAGGCACAATTTTTCAGCCCCTGTTAAACAGGGGCGTGTACATACAATTTTTATAAAAAAAAGCTTCGCAACACGTGTGACTGCTGTGCTCCAAGTACAGTATCTGTGAGGGGTTGCAGTGTTGTGGCACCAGTGCCTAAGGCACAATTTTTCAGCCCCTGTTTAACAGGGGCGTGTACATACAATTTTTATAAAAAAAAGCTTCGCAACACGTGTGACTGCTGTGCTCCAAGTACAGTATCTGTGAGGGGTTGCAGTGTTGTGGCACCAGTGCCTAAGGCACAATTTTTCAGCCCCTGTTTAACAGGGGCGTGTACTTACAATTTTTTAAAAAAATGCTTCGCAACACGTGTGACTGCTGTGCTCCAAGTACAGTATCTGTGAGGGGTTGCAGTGTTGTGGCACCAGTGCCTAAGGCACAATTTTTTCAGCCCCTGTTAGGCGTGTACTTACAATTTTTTTAAAAAATGCTTCGCAACACGTGTGACTGCTGTGCTCCAAGTACAGTATCTGTGAGGGGTTGCAGTGTTGTGGCACCAGCGCCTAAGGCACAATTTTTCAGCCCCTGTTTAACAGGGGCGGGTAATTACAAATCTTGATCTAATAGTTCACAGCAGGGCCCATTCCTGCGCCCACCAAGAGTAACTATGAGGGCCTACAGTCTTGTGGCAACACCGTCCACCACCACCGCCAAAGGCCCAATTTTTCTGCCCTGTTCATCAGGTGCTTGCAATTACAAATCTTGATCTAATAACTCACAGCAGGGCCCATTCCTGCGCCCACCAAGAGTAACTGTGAGAGCTTACAGTCTTGTGGCAACACCGTCCACCACCACCGCCAAAGGCCCAATTTTTCTGCCCTGTTCATCAGGTGCTTGCAATTACAAATCTTGATCTAATAACTCACAGCAGGGCCCATTCCTGCGCCCACCAAGAGTAACTGTGAGAGCTTACAGTCTTGTGGCAACACCGTCCACCACCACCGCCAAAGGCCCAATTTTTCTGCCCTGTTCATCAGGTGCTTGCAATTACAAATCTTGATCTAATAACTCACAGCAGGGCCCATTCCTGCGCCCACCAAGAGTAACTGTGAGAGCTTACAGTCTTGTGGCAACACCGTCCACCACCACCACCCCCAATTTTTCTGCCCTGTTCAACAGGTGCATGCAATTACAAATCTTGATCTATTAACTCACAGCAGGGCCCATTCCTGTGCCCACCAGTCTTGTGGCTACACCAACATCTAATAGGGCAAATTTCTGCAGAGTATATACGCCAGGCCCCTACTTTCAAACATCCAACTTACAAAACGACTCCTACTTGCAAATGGAAAGAGAAAACAGGAAGTGAGAGGAAATCTACCCCTAGGAAGGGAAATTCTATCCTGTTAGATTTAATTTGGGAAAAAGGTATCTCCTCTCTACTGATACTTTATCACCAATCCTTGTTTCAATTAAAACCCCACTTTTCCAAAAACATTTGTCATTGGGACGGAAAGTGAGGTGACATGTTCTGAACAGATGTGCAAAGACAGCAAATGTTACAGGGGTGATAACCCCTCCCTATGTTCTCCAAAAAGCTTAAAAATAGATTTTTTTGGGATGGAGCTACACTTCATAATGTACCTGTTCAGATTCTACTTAAGAACAAACCTAAAGCCGCAAGTGGTTTTAAATGGCTTCTTTTTTTTCCTTTACAAATGTCATTTTGTGCAAGGACAGTTCTAAACACGGGAAACACATGCCACTTCACAGGCATACTTTAGACACCCCCCAGGTACCATATTTAAAGGAAAATTTCACTTTTTTTTTTCACTTTATGCATCATTAAAATTACTGCTCCCGAAAAAACGTTAGTTTTTAAAAGTTCTTTTTGCATTGATATATGTCCCCTGGGGCAGGACCCCGGTCCCCAAACCTGTTTTATGACATTAACATGCATATTGGCCGTTGTAATTAGCACTTTTGATTTCGAACGTTCGCGTCCATTATAACGTATAGGGTTCGAAAATTCGCGCGAACTTTCGGTCCGTTCGAAGGTTCTGGTGCGAACCGAACCCGGGGGTGTTCGGCTCATCCCTAATGATAATATGACAGGGAGGCTGCAGGGGCCCCCTGGAGCTAGGGGCGGCTTTGAGATTGTGACCCCTGCAACCCCTTATGCTACGCCCATGGTTACGTGTCATTTAACGCTGTATATTTCCGTGTGTTACTGCAAGTTTAACACCATATATTTCAGTGCATTACCTTCTGTTTAACGCAGTATAGTTCAGTGCGTTACGTGCCGTTTAACGCAGTAAATTTCTGTGCATTAGTGCACGCTTAGCGCAGTATATTTCAGTGCGTTACCTACCGTTTAGCGCAGTATAGTTCAGTGCGTTACTGCAAGTTTAACGCTGTATATTTCTTCAGTGTATTACATGCCGTTTATTACAGTAAATTTCTGTGCGTTACCTTCTGTTTAACGCCAAGTATTTCAGTGCGTTACTGCGAGTTTAACGCTGTATATTTCAGTGCGTTACCATCCTTTTAATGCATTATAGTTCAGTGCGTTACAGCAAGTTTAATGCCGTATATTTCAGTGCGTTATGTGCCGTTTAACGCAGTACAATTCTGCGTATTAGTGCACGTTTAACGCAGTATATTTCTGTGCGTTACTGCAAGTTTAACGCCATATATTTCAGTGCATTACCTTCCTTTTAATGCAGTATAGTTCAGTTCATTGCTGCAAGTTTAATGCCGTATGTTTCAGTGTGTTATGTGCCGTTTAACGCCGTATTTTTCAGTGCGTTAGTATTGGTTTAACACAGTATACAGTGCCTTGCAAAAGTATTCACCCCCCTTGGCTTTTATTTCGTGTTTTGTTGCCTCACAACCTGGAATTAACATGGATTGTTTGAGGATTAGCATCCTTTAATTTATAGAACATGCCCACAACTTTGCAGATGTTTTTTTTTTATTGTGAAGCAAGCAACAAATAGGACAAAATAACAGAAAAAGTCAAAGTGCATAACTATTCACCCCCCTAAAGTCAATACTTTGTGGAGCCACCTTTTGCGGATATCGCTGCACCAAGTCGCTTTGGATAAGTCTCTATGAGCTTGCCACATCTTACCACTGGGATTTTTGCCAATTCCTCCTTGCATAACTGCTCCAGCTCCTTCAAGTTGGATGGTCTGCACTTGTGATCAGCAATCTTTAAGTCTGACCACAGATTTTCTATTGGATTGACGTCTGGGCTTTGACTAGGCCATTCTAACACATTTAAATGTCAAGTGTTGCTTTAGCAGTGTGTTTGGGGTCATTGTCCTGCTGGAAGGTGAACCTCCGTCCTAGCCTCAAATCACACACAGAGTGGTACATAGTTACATATAGTTACATAGTCCATCGAATCCAACCCATGTGTGTGATTATATGTCAGTATTACATTGTATATCCCTGTATGTTGCGGTCGTTCAGGTGCTTATCTAATAGTTTCTTGAAACTATCGATGCTCCCCGCTGAGACCACCGCCTGTGGAAGGGAACTCCACATCCTTGCCGCTCTTACAGTATAAAACCCTCTATGTAGTTTAAGGTTAAACCTCTTTTCTTCTAATTTTAATGAGTGGCCACGAGTCTTGTTAAACTCCCTTCTGCAAAAAAGTTTTATCCCTATTGTGGGGTCACCAGTATGGTATTTGTATATTGAAATCATATCCCCTCTCAAGCGTCTCTTTTCCAGAGAGAATAAGCTCAGTGCTTACAACATTTCCTCATAACTAATATTCTCCAGACCCATTATTAGCTTTGTTGCCCTTCTTTGTACTCGCTCCATTTCCAGTACACCCTTCCTGAGGACCGGTGCCCAGAACTGGACAGCATACTCTAGGTGCGGCCGGACCAGAGTCTTGTAGAGCGGGAGAATTATCGGTTTATCTCCGGAGTCGATCCCCTTTTTAATGCATGCCAATATTCTGTTTGCTTTGTTAGCAGCAGCTTGGCATTTCATGCCATTGCTGAGCCTATCATCTACTAGGACCCCCAGGTCCTTTTCCATCTTAGATTCCCCCAGAGGTTCTCCCTCCAGTGTATAGATTGCATTCATATTTTTGCCACCCAAATGCATTATTTTACATTTTTCTACATTGAACCTCATTTGCCATGTAGTTGCCCACCCCATTCATTTGTTCAGATCTTTTTGCAAGGTTTCTACATCCTGCGGAGAAGTTATTGCCCTGCTTAGCTTAGTATCGTCCCCAAATACAGAGATTTAACTGTTTACCCCATCCTCCAGGTCGTTTATGAACAAATTAAATAGGATTGGTCCCAGCACATAACCCTGGGGGACCCCACTACCCACCCCTGACCATTCCGAGTACTCCCCATTTATCACCATCCTCTGAACTCGGCCTTGTAGCCAGTTTTCAATCCATGTACTCACCCTATGGTCCATGCCAACGGACCTTATTTTATACAGTAAATGTTTATGGGGAACTGTGTCAAATGCTTTTGCAAAATCCAGATACACCACGTCCACGGGCCTTCCTTTATCTAGATGGCAACTCACCTCCTCATAGAAGGTTAATAGATTGGTTTGGCAAGAACGATTCTTCATGAATCCATGCTGATTACTGCTAATGATACCGTTCTCATTACTAAAATCTTGTATATACGGTAGTCCCTTATCATCCCCTCCAAGAGTTTACATACTATGCCATCTGGTGATTTATTAATGTTAAGTTTCCCAAGTCTAATTTTAATTCTGTCCTCTGTTAACCATGGGGGTGCTTCCTGTGATGTGTCATGAGGATAAACTCTGCAGTTTTGGCTACTGAAGCCCCCCGATTCCCTTGTGAAGACTCAGGATAAGAATAAATTACCTTTGCCATCTCCCCATCCTTTGCAACCAGATGTCCTTCCTCATTTTTTATGGGCCAATATGGTCTGTCCTCCCTTTTTTGCTGTTTACATACTTAAAGAATTTCTTGGGATTTTTTTTGCTCTCCTCCGCTATGTGTCTTTCATGTTCTTAGCTGTCCTTATTGCATCCTTACATTTCCTGTTGCATTCTTTATAAAGTCTGAATGCTGATGATGATCCCTCAACCTTGTATTTTTTGAAGGCCTTCTCCTTTGCTTTTATATGCATTTTTACATTGGAGTTAAGCTATCCAGGATTTTTGTTCGCTCTTTTAAATTTATTACCCAATGGGATGCATTGGTAAATGCCCTTAGATGAAAGTTTCGGTTCCCTCCGCCCAGTCTGTCCCATGTCTGGATAGTAAAAATGCCCCATTATGATAACACTTCCCATCCTTGCTGCTAATCCAAATTGTGATAGGAGATCTGTCTCCCCTCCCTCCCTCAGGTTAGGGGGCCTATAGCATACTCCCAGTATTTTTTTCCCCTTAGCTTCATCCCTTTAGATCTCTACCCCCCTCCCCCCCGTGTCACCACCATACTTGCACTCCACTCCCCCATGTCACCACCATACTTGTCCCCCCCGTCACCACCATACCTGTCCCCCCCGTGTCACCACCATACCCGCTTCCCCCCGTGTCACAACCATACCTGCTTCCCTACCTGCGGATGCCCATGCACCAATGGGAATTGGAAAATGTGTAGGAAACTACTTTCTTCTAGGGTTTGTTGCTTGCCAATTATCAGAGAGCTAGTTGGTTATAGAAAGGCACATCCTGTCCCTGCTAGCTGGGTCAGAGACCCCAATTAAAGGAGAAGTACAGCCAAAGCTCGTTTTACTGCCCCCCAACCACCTACCTAAAGAAGGGTATGCAGCCACTCATGGCTGTACACATAGCACAGCACATATTACACTGCATAGTACTGCCACTTAATGTGACCATTTAAGTGTATTAGGCTGCACCGCAATTGTGTTATCGAACTCCCACTATCTCTTCAAAGCCACAAGTGTCTCACAAAATGAATGAGGTTGCAGCACGGTGGTGTGGCATTTACAGAATTAAAACAGGCTTAGAGGAGGCAATATATAATTTCCCATGAAACATCTCTGACAAGCGATCCTCATCCACTGTGTATTGCTTTTCTGAGGGGCGGCAAAGGCTGAATCCTTTACCCATACCCCCTCACTGTGTCCCCTCTACTCATTCTACCCCCATACCCCCTTACTGTGACCTCTCTACATCCCAGATACCCCCTTCACTATCACCTCTCTACCCCAGATATCCTCAGCACTCTAACCCCTCTACTCCCTCACTGTGACCCTTCTACCTATGCCCCCATACCCCCTCACTGTGACCCCTCTAGCCATTACTACGATACCCACCGCACTGTGACCCCTCTACTCATTCCCCCCGATACCCCATGCTGTGATCCCTCTACACCCCAGATACCACCACGCTGTCACTTCTCTACCTCACAGATATTCCCAGCACTGTAACCCCTCTACCACCTCACTGTGACCATTCTACCTATGCCCCCATACCCCCTCACTGTGACCCCTCTACCCAATCCCCTCCCCCCAATACCCCCATACTGTGACCACTTTACCAATCTCCCCCCTGAAAAAGTCTCACATGTGGTATCCCTATACACAGGAGGAGTTGAATGTGTTTTATGGTGTAATTGTAAGTATCCCTATGCTGTGTGTAAGAAATAACTTGTTAAAATTCCAAATTTTACTAAAAAAAAATTACTTTCATCATTTTCCAAAGAATTGTGGGGGAAAACTTCAAAAAACTTGCCATGCCTCTTACTAAATACCTTGGACTGTCTACAGGGGGTCCCCGACTTACGAATGCCCGACCTACGAACAACCCCTACTTACGAACGGGGCGCTGCGGGGACCCTCCGCCATTTTCCGCCGTCCTCTGGCCGTTCTGCGCATGCGCGGCCAGACGGAGCCTCGGAAAATGACGGCAAACTTCGGAAATGTCCGTAATTTGCCACGCATGCGCAGAACGGCATTAGACGGAACATCGGAAATGTCCGTATTTGTCGGTCTGCGCATGCGCGGCCGACTTACAAGCATTTCCGACTTCTGAACAGGCGGGCAGTCCCTAACGAGTTCGTAACTCGGGGACCCCCTGTACTTTCCAAAAAGGGGTCATTTGGGGAATATTTGTACTGTCCTTGTATTTTAAGGGCTTCAAGAAATGAGATAGGCCGCCAGTACATCAGGATTGTTTGATTTTTACAGTAGATGTACAGTATATGCCATAATTTGTGGACTCTATAACTTTCACACAGACTAAATAATATACACTGATTTGGGTTATTTTCACCAAAGAAATGTAGCAGTATACATTTTGGGCTAAATTTATGACGAAAGATTTATTTGCAAAGTTTTATAACAGAAACAAAGAAAAACGTTTTTTCTTTTAAACTTTACAGTCTTTTTTTTATTTATTTAGCAAAAACAAACCCAGTGGTGAATAAAACCACCAAAAGAAAGCTCTATTTGTGTGAAAACATTTTTTTTAATTTGACATGGGTACAGTGTTGCATGATCCTGCAATTTTCAATCAGTGTGACAGCGCTGAAATTTGTCCTGGGTCGGAAGGGGGTGGAAGTGCCGGTATTAAAGTGGGAAATAAAGCCATGTTGTATGTCACTTATAAAACCTTTTATTACAGCCAAATTTCTGTATAGCAGCCCTTACCATTCCATTAAATACCTTACATACTATTGATGTTAGGCTGACTGGTCTATAGATTTCCTGGTATACATTTCTTTTTCCCCCAGACTAGTGCCCAGCTCTCCTTACCCTTTGTCAATCTCTTACCCATGCTGCTGCATTAAAATAAAAAAAATAGTGCATAACAGAACAATAAATTGTAACATATTAGTATATGTATAAATGTAACACATGTATGGTCTAATATACAGTATTTCTGGATGTTGTGTAATACACCCTGACACTAGATGGTGTATTTTATTTTCTTTGTTTATTTTATTTGGGATTCTTTAAAACACACTGATTTATATTAGCGTTTTCACCAAAACTATGTTTCTGATTTGAAAAAGTGCTGCATGTGTTACAATTTATTGTTCTATGGCCTGGATTGATATTAAAGAATCTGCTCACATTGACTTCATTGGGGTTGGATTAACATTTAGAACTTAGGAGCAGTTCAGCGAACCTCCCACGTACTGAACCCAGGAATGTTCGATTCATCCCTACACCCCTCTGTGAGATTTCTGATGTATAACAAAATTGGATTTCCATTTATAACAGTTTCCGCACTCGGGGCAAGAATACTTCTCCCTAGAGTGAGATCTCTGATGTCTAACAAGTTTTGATTTCCAGAAAAAGCATTTCTCACACTCGGGGCAGGAATACGGCTTCTTGCCTGTGTGAATTCTCTGATGTGAGTGGAGATAGGACAACTGTGAAAAACATTTCTGGCACTCAGGGCAAGAATACGGCTTCTCCCCCGTGTGAGATCTCTGATGTTTAACAAGGCCTGATTTTTCTGAAAAACATTTCCCGCACTCAGAACAGGAATATGGTTTCTCCCCAGTATGAGATCTCTGATGTCTACCCAGAACTGAGGTCTGTGAAAAACATTTCCCGCACTCAGGGCAACAATATGGCTTCTCCCCGGTGTGAGATCTCTGATGTCTAGCAAGATGGGCTTTATCTGTAAAGCATTTGCCACATTCAGGGCAGGAATACAACTTCTCCTCAGTGTGAAATCTCTGATGTTTAACAAGTTTTGATTTCAACGAAAAACATTTCCCACACTCAGAGCAGGAATATGGCTTCTCACCTGTGTGACTCTTCTGATGTGAGCATAGAGAGGAAAAATGTGAAAAACTTTTCCTGCACTCGGGGCAAGAATACAACTTCTCCCCGGTGTGAGATCGCTCATGTCTAACAAGATCTGTTTTATGTAAAAAACATTTTCCGCATTCAGGACAGGAATACGGCTTCTCCCCTGTGTGAGATCTCTGATGTCTAACCAGAACTGATTTCCGTGAAAAAAAGTTCCCGCACTCTGGGCAGAAATATGGCTTCTCCCCAGTGTGAGATCTCTGATGTGTGACAAGTTGTGATTTCTGTGAAAAACACTTCTTGCACTCAGGGCAGGAATACGGCTTCTCCCCCGTGTGCACTCTTTGATGTCTAGCAAGTTGTGATTTATTTATAAAACATTTCTCACATTCAGGGCAGGAATTTCGCTTCTCTCCCGTGTGAGATCTGCAATGTATGACAAGTTCTGATTTATGAAGGAAACATTTCCTGCACTCAGAACAGGATTGAGGTTTCTCACTCGTATGAGACCTCTGATGTACAGTAAGACTTAATTCAGAGCTAAAACTTTCCCCACATTCAGGACAGAAAAAAATCTCCTCCTCCTGAATACCATCACCAACCCTCATAGTATGAGGTCGCTCAGAGTCAGAGGGAGTTGATGGTCTATCCACACTGTGAATTCCTCCATCCATAGCTGAGCTCATGGTCTTTTCTCCTGCACAATCTTTTGTGAGGTCCTCATCTTCCATTTTACACATTGGAGATAAAGTAAGATGGTCCTTTAAGGTTTTTTCAATGGTGTGTCCTGAAAAAATATAAAAACATGATAAATAGATACTAGAGGGTTAGTTCGCTTAAATAAAGATTCAATCTGGATCAGGTAGACTTGAGTGAGCAGATGTTCCAACCAGCTGGAAAAATGTCCCCCTTCAGTCAAAGGGCCTTTGGTCCTCCTTCCAGATCACTTCTACATTTAATAAGCCAACACAACTACAAGCCTAGGCAGTGGCTCAAGTAATCTCTGATAATCAAAAGGTTCCAAAGTTTAGACTTGCAGACACTTTTGCATAGAACAAGTGACCACAGGCCTAAGGCTTCTGGTGACAAGCAGCACTGGAGGGTATTTGGAGAAATATTTTCTACTGAAAAGATATGTTTTAGTTTTGTATCTTTCTCCCAGAATCTACATAAACAGGGATGAGCTCCTTGAGGTTGCTTGTTCAGAGGTTGGACAAACGGCCTAACTCAATGGGTGTTCAGCTGAACCAAACCTCTGGCTGAGGCCAGAAGTGAAATGTTTTGCAGCGGTATTACTACCGATGATAAATGTGAGAGCTTCCCAGTCAAGCTGGTTGTTTGAGTATCCCGGCCCATTCAGTGGTAAGCCCACTGACAGATGAATGTATACAAAGGGGCATTAATAGTGTAAAAACAAACACGATTGTCCAAAATGAATACCAGACTCTTAAGGTTTGATATTGATAATGATTATAATGCCCCGTATACACAAGTGGAATTTCCGTCGGAAAAATCTTGGATGGTTTTTCCGATGGAATTCCGCTCAAGCTTGGCTTGCATACACACAGTCACACAAAAGTTTTCTGAACTTTCGACCGGCAAGAACGTGGTGACATACAACACTACGACGAGCCAAGAAAATGAAGTTCAATGCTTCCGAGCATGCGTCAAATTGTTTCCGAGCATGCGTAGGAATTTTGCACGTTGGAATTGCTACAGACTTAAGCATTTTCGGATACGAAACTTTTTCCGACCGAAAAATAGAGAACCTGCTCTCAATCTTTTGCTGGCGGAAATGCCACCAGCAAAAGTCCGATGGGGCATACACAAGGTCGCATTTTCCGACCAAAAGCTCACATCGATCTTTTGCTGGCGGCATTTACGATTGTGTGTAAACGGCATAAGAGGAAACCCCATGCACAAAACAAGAAAAAAAAAGTGTGAGGTCCCCCCCCCCCCTAAAATCTTTAACACACCCTTATTTGTGCATGCAACCTAACAGACCAGGAAAGGAGAACCCCCTGCTGAACCATCTTAGACCACATGCCCTCAACATGGGGGTACCTTGGAAAAACATCTTGGTCCCCTGTTTATGAGGAGAAGGGCCTCTTCCCCACAACCTTGGCCTGGTAGGTGTTGGGGTCTGCTGGTGAGGGGCTTTTCAGAATCTGGAAGCCAACTTTAACCACTTCAAGACTGGATGTTTTTCAATTTTCAGCACTTTTTTCAGTCATGCTTTTAATGACAATTACTCATTTGATTTGACAATCATATTGAACTTTCTTTGGCTGTATTTAATCGCCACTGGATGTTTTTATTTTTTTATTTATTTTTTGATAAAGGAAAATAAAATTTTGCAAATACATTTTTCTTCATAAATTTAGGCCAAGATATATTCTGCTACATGTTGGTAAAAATAACTAAAATAACTATCAGTGTATATTACTTAGTCTTTGTGAAAATTATAGAGTCTACAAACCCTGGAATATATATATATATATATATATATATATATATATATATATATATATATATATATATATATATATATATATATATATATATATGAGCAAAATTATAAATGCAACACTTTTGGGTTTGCCCCTATTTATCATAAGCTGAACTTAAAAATCTACGATTTTTTCTATGTACACAAAAGTCCTATTTCTCTCAAATATTGTTCACAAATCTGTCTAAATCTGTGTTAGTGAGCACTTCTCCTTTGCCAAGATAATCCATCCACCTCACAGGTGTGGCATATCAAGATGCTGATATGCTGATTAGACAGCATGATTATTGCACAGGTGTGCCTTAGGCTGGCCACAATAAAAGACCACTCTAAAATATGCAGTTTTATCACATAGCACAATGCCACAGATGTCGCAAGTCTTGAGGGAGCGTGCAACTGGCATGCTGACTGCAGGAATGTCCACCAGAGCTGTTGCCCTTGAATTGAATGTTCATTTCTCTACCATAAGCCATCTCCAAAGGCGTTTCAGAGAATTTGGCAGTACATCCACACCAGCCTCACAACCGCAGACCACGTGTAACCACACCAGCCCAGGACCTCCACGTCAAGAATCTTCGACCACCAAGATTGTCTGAGACCAGCCACCCAGACAGCTGCTGCAACAATCGGTTTGCATAACCAAAGAATTTCTGCACAAACTGTCAGAAACCATCTCAGGGAGGCTCATCTGCATGCCCGTCATCCTCATCGGAGTCTCGACCTGACTTCAGTTCGTCGTCTTAACCGACCTGAGTGGGCAAATGCTCACATTTTATGGCGTCTGGCACTTTGGAGAGGTGTTCCCTTCACGGACGAATCCCGGTTTTCACTGCACAGGGCAGATTGCAGACAGTGTGTATGGCGTTGTGTGGGTGAGCAGTTTGCTGATGTCAACGTTGTGGATCGAGTGGCCCATGGTGGCGGTGGTGTTATGGTATGGGCAGGTGTATGCAATGGACAGGTGTATGCTATGGACAATAAACACAGGTGCATTTTATTGATGGAATTTTGAATGCACAGAAATACAGTGACGAGATCCTGAGGCCCATTGTTGTTCCATTCTTACACGACCATCACCTCATGTTTCAGCATGATAATGCACGGCCCCATGGTGCAAGGATCTGTACACAATTCCTGGAAGCTGAAAACATCCCAGTTCTTGCATGGCCAGCATACTCACCGGAAATGTCACCTATTGAGCATGTTTGGGATGCTCTTGATCGATGTATACAACAGCGTGTTCCAGTTCCTGCCAATATCCAGCAACTTTGCGCAGCCATTGAAGAGGAATGAACCAACATTTCACAGGCCACAATCAACAACCTGATCAACTCTACGCGAAGAAGATGTGCTGCACTGCGTGAGGCAAATGGTGGTCACACCAGATACTGACTGGTTTTCGATACAGTAAAACTGCACATTTTAGAGTGGCCTTTTATTGTAGCCAGCCTAAGGGCACACCTGTGCAATAATCATGCTGTCTAATCAGCATCTCGATATGCCACACTGTAAGGTGGATGGATTATCACGGCAAAGGAGAAGTGCTCACTAAACACAGATTTGTGAACAATATTTGAGAGAAATAGGTCTTTTGTGTACATAGAAAAAGTCATAGATCTTTAAGTTCAGCAACATCAAAAGTGTTGCATTTATAATTTTGCTCAGTGTGTGTGTGTGTGTGTGTGTGTGTGTGTGTGTGTGTGTGTGTGTGTGTGTGTGTGTGTGTGCGTGTGTGCGTGTGTGTGTGTGTGTGTGTGTGTGTGTGTGTGTGTGTGTGTGTGTGTGTGTGTGTGTGTGTGTGTGTATATATATATATATATATATATATATATATATATATATATATATATATATATATATATATATAGTAGAGAGTCAGCCTGGGGCAGGGTTCAGAAGGGGTTAACTAAAGAGGGTAGGTACTTCTAGGGTTGCCACCTTTTCTTCAAGTTAAACCCGAACACTTTAGCGGCGCACAGCAAATTTTTTTATTGTATAAACTATACATATATTTTGCTATTAAATAACATTTCTAATCATATGAAGTTAATAACAAGCGTCCCCCGTTATAACAGAGTCCACAGAGTTCCCCATTTACTTTTGAACTCGCAGAGTTCCCTTTCACTGTAAGGGGGGACTCTGCTGGCATCAAATGTACAGGACAGCTCTGGGGGCTCTAACATAAGGGATGGCTCTGGAAACACTGATTTAAGGGGGAACACTGAGAACTCTGATGCATGGAGAAGACTCTGATGTAAGGGGGAACACTGTGGCCTCTGGTGTAAAGGGGAACTCTGATGTAAGGGGTGCTCTGAGAACCCTGATTTACCTTAGTGTACTTCAGAGGCAGGAGAGAGAAGGGGGGGAGACTTCTGCCCTTGTTAACGATATCGGTCATGGCCTGGTTGTCGGTGGCAAAGGCCACCGTTTGTCTGGTCCAGGTATGGCCCCCAGGCCTAAGCGGCTGCCACGATCGGGTATAGCTTGAACAATGAGGAAGACTGGATGAACCCGGGGATTAGGAGTATCTCTGGAAATATGGGTAAAGTCATGAAGAACCGATCTGATACGGGTCGGTTTGTCGGGGGGGCAGACTAGCCTGCATGGAGCAAGTGTGAAGGTTGACCCCGAGAAAGGTGATAGAGTGTGCTGGGCCTTACACTTTGTGTTCTGCTATTGGCACATTGAGATACACAAACACCACTCTTAACCTATCTAGGGCTGTTCGATTAGCAGGAAGTCATCCAGATAATGAATGACCATCTGGCACTGGGCTTGGTGCGACAGGATCCAAGTGAGGGACTGTGCGAAGGTGTCAAAGAATCATGGGCTGCATTTAGAGCTGAAGGTCATTTTAGTGGCAAAGTAATATGACTCTTTCCATTTAATGCCGTGCCACCACCAGAGGGACAGTTGGATGGGGAGAAGCTTAAATGCGTCTGACATGTCGGCTTCAGAGAAAAAAAGAAAAGAAATAATGTGCAGAACAGGTATCAGTGACTATTATCAACCTATTATTGGCTGATATCACTCATCTCCCGCCCTACTGTGGACCAATCAGTGTGCAGTAACAGAGCAGAGATAACAGAAGAATATATTATGGCTCACCTGTGCTGATCTCTGTAGGAGTGTCCTCCTCTTTGAATGTCCTCGTCATTCCAGCCTCCTTCTTATATTGCTGATCGTCCCTCACATACGTCTCTTCTACTTCACCCTCAACTTTCATGTTCATCAGATCTTCACCCTAAACCAACAGAATGGCAGAAAATAACATCTTTAAAAGAGTAAAAAAGTATTTATGATGTGAGATCACATAGAAAATATCATCTTGTAGAGTCCACACATCGTCTCCACATGTCAGAGTGTTCAATCACTTTATGTTCCAGACCCTCAACTCCATCTACCTGATGATGGTGAGGGATGGTGTGACCTTCCTGTGTGGAATCCTGGGAATACAGAGGACGGGGACCTCTCCCTGGTGGGGTGCTGGTATTAAGTGGCTCCATCATAATGTCCTTGATTAAATCATTGTGTCCTTCTGAAAGCTCCTCCATCACTCCATACTCTTCTACCTCCTCTTTAACAACAATTTTATACACCCCAAGGTTTCCACTCTGAATATATAATAAACATTCATTGTAACAAACATGCTGTGTATAAATCAGAACTATCAATAATTGTCAATCATCTACCTGATGATGGTGAGGGATGGTGTGATCTTCCTGTGTGGAATCCCGGGAATACAGAGGAAGGGGGCCTCTCTCTGGAGGGTTTCTGTATCTGGATGACTCCACCATGGTGTCCTGGTA
The DNA here is from genome assembly GCA_028564925.1 of Lithobates sylvaticus. Lineage (NCBI taxonomy): Eukaryota > Metazoa > Chordata > Amphibia > Anura > Ranidae > Lithobates > Lithobates sylvaticus. The sequence continues at coordinate 584,996,762 of CM053028.1, forward strand.
CAGATCTTTGTGTTCTTTTAGAAACTCTGACTCCTCCATCACCCCATCCTCATCATCCTCCTCTTTTATCTCTTCTTTAACCTCAAATTTAGAATCTCTCAGGTTTACACTCTGAATATATAATAAAAATTATATCAATTGTAACAATGCAGATAATGTACAGATCCTAATGATACTATCAGTGATTGTTCCTCATCTACCTGATGATGGTGAGGGATGGTGTGATCTTCCTGTGTGGAATCCCGGGAAGACAGAGAACGGGGACATCTCTCTGGTGGGTTCCCATTACTGGACCCATCTGTAGGAAACACACACACTGACTGAATACATTGTTTCTATGTGTTTATCAGATGATGGGGGATCTAGGTGAAGCCTCCGTACTGCTCTCTCCTTTACAATAAAGTCTCCTCTTACCCGGTGATGTGAGGGGCGGCTGATTGTCCATCATGACATCCTTGTAGAGATCCTTGTGTCCTTCTAAATACTCCCACTCCTCCATGGAGAAATAGACAGTGACATCCTGACACCTTATAGGAACCTGACACACACAATGATACAAAGCTACTTGGTTATAGAAAGGTACATCCTGTCTTTGCTAGCTGGGATTAGAAACCCAAAATTAAAGGACTGTGATATCTTTTAAACAGTAGTTTGTAGAAATTAGGCACAGAATTGGTCCACATGACCTTCAATGCAGAAACTGCTAGTGCTGTATTTCATGCAGACCAGAAGCAGGGGCTATTAGGCAAGTGTTCCTGTGTTCTAATAATGCAACTCTTGCAGCTTATGTAAGTAACTGATGTCTGGTGACATAAGTTTCTAACATATTATCCCACATGCACAATGCCAGATAGCTAGGTCTGTGCTACTGTAAGTGTGTAGTGGTCACCTTGCAGTATATTATTATTAAAATAAAGTTTATATGTAGCTCCTGTTAGCTTAGTTAAAGTGGAAGTCTGGGCTAAAACTAATTAAGCCTAAAATTGTTCCCACCCCCCTTCTCACTCTGATGCCCCGTACACACAGTTGAAAATGACGACGGAAAATGTCCGATCGGACCATGTTGTCGGAAAATCCAACCGTGTGTAGGCTCCATCTGACTTTTTCAGTCGGAATTTCCGACGGGAAAAATTTGAGATTCTGCTCTCAAATTTTCCGACAACAAGATACGATCGGACTTTGTCCGATCGTGTGTGGAGAATTCCGACGGACAAAGTGCCACGCATGCTCAGATCAAATTAGGAGACCAAACCTATTGGCTACTAGCCTCTACGTAGTTCCATCATACGCAACGAACGTCACCACGTTCAGGATGATCGGATTTTCCGACAACTGTGTCCGACCGTGTGTATGCAACACCAGTGTCGGACAAAATCCGATGGATTTTGTGGTCGGAATTTCGGGGCATAATAGTAACTAATATGTAGAAGTAAAATGCATATACTTCCCTATTCTCAGGGCGTTCCGGTCCAGTCACGTGAACTCCCCAGCAACCTGCTACGGGGGGTGAAGAGAACACCAATAATGGATGGAATGCCTAGGCAGTGATGTCACTCATAGGCTTACTATGGGGCATCTGTTGTCTGCGCTCTTTCCTCTCTCCTAAAGCCAGCTGCTGGTAGTGGATCACGTGGCCAGACCACAGCACTGTAAGAAGAGGGAAGTATCTGGGCCTCCTAGATGAAGAGCGATGGCCTCGCTACACCAAAAATACTATTGAGGGAAACGGCTACAGCCCTCTCCCCCTCACTCCATCAATAGTTGTGTGCAATTAACCAGGTATTCCCCTTTGAAAAAGATATCTATGAAAACAGGGGTTGTTTTCTCGTAAATACAATAAGACTTGGAATGTGTGGTGTGCATCTACCCTTACGTGAACTTCTTTGAGAGAGTAAATGTTTTTCTTTTATACCCATGCACCCAGCTCTGTTTGGTCGTAGTGGATCAGTGATTGTATACGTCACACCAGCTGAAATAAATGGTCTCAAGGAAAAGTTTTTTTGGTTGGCTCATTATACTTTAACACTTGCAATGTTTTATTGCACTACGATGCCTCTTCTGTCAAACATAGAACTTTGTATATCAGTTTGTATGATACTATGTTTTACTGATGCTCTGTCTTTTGTACAAGCCCTTTTGCAATTAACAAAGCTTAGAAAAAAGAATAGGGAAGTATATGCATCTATATATGCAGTATATATATGGAAGTATATGCATCTACCCTTTTACAGGGTAGCTAGTCTAGGAGATAGAAGGGGGGTGGGAGCAGTTTTAAACTTGGTTAGTTCCAGCCTGAGGTTCTACTTTAGCTGCTGTCCCTCCTGGTCTACTATACTGTGACAGACCTAGCCGAGACACAGGCTTTTTGAGAGGACTAAATGTGAGCCTCCTGCCAACCGATTATGGGCCCTGGATTTTAAGTGACACAGGGTGAAGGAGAACCCCACTATAATCTGTGCTAGTCAGATTCAATTGCAGGGTTAATTAGCACATACAACAGTGGGTGAAATGCTCTTTAGAATCTGTATCAAGATAGACTGGACTCATTTGCATTATACAAGACAACAGACAGGTGGCTGGAGTTGATGATATTAGCATCTAACATGTATGAAGCTCGGTGACAACAAGTCTGACCTGTAGTGAAATCCTGATGGGCACAGAGTCACATCGGCTGCTTAAAGGGATTAGTTAATTAGCTCATGTTAGTTTGTTACAGGTGTATTGTTAGAGTAAAATGAGCAGGAAGGGGGGTGTCTTCTCTTCTACTGTATACTTATACTTGTCAGTTTGGTTCTAATAAAACAGTCCATGTTGGCACTAAGCAAGTTTTGTCTCGTTTAGTGCTTGGGAGTGGTTGGAATATCTGAGATCCATATTCACACTGGGAGGAAGTGGTATATTACGAACGCACTCAAGAGGAGTGTGGGAGCGTTTCGTCACATATACTTTATCTAGCTTTAGCTCAGGGCTCAGCAAGCAGAATTGGGTAGAGCCAGGTTAGGCATTCAATAGCTCAGTGGTCCCCAACCTTTTTTTGGTACCAGGGACCAGTTTCGTAGCGGCCAATTTTTCCAGAGACTAGGAGGTGGACTGGATATTCATGGAGTCTGTGCTTAGCCCCCCTTCACACCACAATCCCCCTTTGCAGTGTCCACAGTCCCCCCCTTTAACCAGTTCCCGCCCAGGCCTATAGCAGAATGATGGCCAGGCCTTTCGTCTCTCCAGATGGATTTCATAGGACATCTTGCCCTTGTTGCCGTCTCAGACACAGCGCATTACCAATGACATAGGCTCTTTACCTTTACATCCGCTGTGTCCAATCACAGCTGATCACATGTAAACAAATGCCGATTATTGGCATTCCCTTTCCTCAGTGCTGTCAGTGTCATAGGAAAGGAGAGCCAATAACCGGCTCTCCAGTTACAGGGGACATTTACACTGATTATTAGTGCAGCATATCGGTGCCCAACGTGCAGCTTCATTGGTGCCCATTAGTGCAGCCTCATCGGTGCCCATCAGTGAAGAATGAAGACTTCTTTGCAAAATTGTGTATAAATTATATATATATATATATATATATATATATATATAGTGGAACCTCGTATTACGAGCATAATCCGTTCCAGGACTATGCTCCTAATACAAAGTACTCGCATACTTTGTATGCGAGTTTTCCCATTGAAGTCAATGGAATCGAAAATAATTTGTTCCGCATTGACTTCAATGGGATGCAATATCGCATGTGGCCAGAGGCGGGGGGTGCCGGAGAGCCTCGGAAACGTCCGAAAATGCCCGAGCACACTTCGGCTGACCTCGGCAAACCTCGAAAGACTCCGTTCACGAGCCTTTCCGAGGTTTGCCAAGGTCAGCCGAAGTGTGTGTGTGTGTGTGTGTGTGTGTGTGTGTGTGTGTGTGTGTGTGTGTGTGTGTGTGTGTGTGTGTGTGTGTGTGTGTGTGTGTGTGTGTGTGTGTGTGTGTGTGTGTGTGTGTGTGTGTGTGTGTGTGTGTGTGTGTGTGTGTGTGTGTGTGTGTGTGTGTGTGTGTGTATATATATTTTTTTTTTTTTTTCTTATTTGCAAAGAAAACTTTTTGGATGAATTGGATGCTTCCTGTTTACTTGCACAAGCACTTTATCATTTGTTATCCTTGATTGGACAATACATTTCTTTGCACTCATTATCCCTTTGATGCATTCTGCACTTTTTGGAGAATTTTTGCACAGTTTCGTGCAAGTTATTTATTTTGATGTTATTTATATGAAGCTTCTCTTTTGAATATACTTACAGCACTTTATTATTAGACTTTATTCAGTTATTGTTGCTTTATTATCACTGAGTATGCACCACATTATTCCCCTTCTTTAAGTGGTTAAGAGTGGCGTCCATCTGTTAACATCCTACTATAGCCCAAGAAATCTATACCCTGAGGTGAAATGTCAGCCAGCCTTGTCTATGGGGGTTACCACCACACTCCCTGGGGGTCGTGGTACATAAGGTGAGTTAGGGACCTTAGATCGTAAGCTCATCGAGGGCCGAGACTGATGTAAATGTATAATATACCGTATTTATCGGCGCATAACACGCACCCCAAGTTTAGGAGGGAAGTTTAAGGAAAAAAACTTTTAGGAGGGAAGTTTAAGGAAAAAAATAAACTTACATTTAAATGCCCATTAATGAAGCCTTGCACTGTCCTCCTGCAGCCTTGCACTGTGTCCCCCTGAAGCCTGGCACTGTGTCCCCCTGAAGCCTGGCACTGTGTCCCCCTGAAGCCTTGCACTGTGTCCCCCTGAATCCTGGCACTGTGTCCCCCTGAATCCTGGCACTGTGTCCCCCTGAAGCCTTGCACTGTGTCTCCCTGAAGCCTGGCACTGTGTCCCCCTGAAGCCTGGCACTGTGTCTCCCTGAAGCCTGGCACTGTGTCCCCCTGAAGCCTTTCTAAAAAGCATGGTTGATTTTTATTTTTAAATTTACCGCCGCCGCCATCTTCGGCTCCTCCCGCAGCCACCACCGAGATCTTCAGCTTCTCCCGCCGCCGCTATCTTCGGCTCCTCCCGCCGCCGACATAGACCGAGCCGGCTCCACCCGCAGTAACGCCCCCCCCCGTCCCGCCCCTTGGCCTGGCTCCTATGATGGACACAGCGCCGGGCCAATGGCGGGATGTAAAGGCTAGGGAGGTGGGACTGGGCGTGACTGCGAGCGGAGCCGAGTACACAGAAGACTCGGCTCTGCTTGTAGATGTCGGCGGAGCTCCGGATCGGCGGGGATTGGCGTATAACACGCACCCATGATTTTAAGGGGAAAAAAGTGCGTGTTATACGTCGATAAATACGGTATATGCAAAGCGCTCCATAAATTGTCAGCGCTAAATAAATAAGTAATCAACCACAAATTCAACCAATATTCAAATCCTGGAAATTGGGGTCAGATTTAAGTACAACCCGAATCAGAATCTCATCCCTCGTTACAGGAGACATCTCCAAAATGAGGAGAATGCTCCGGCCCCATAAGTGGGGAAATGTTCTGCCCCTGAAGGGGTCAATCTAGGTTTCCACACTATATATGTGTGTATCATCATCTGCTGGAGATAAAATACATCACAGTGACTATGGAGGAAGAGGACGGACATGACGGGGGGTTACTGGGTGTAAATAGAAAATAAGATCTTATTACCTCCTCTGCTACTTCTTCCAGCAATGTCTCCTCTCTACTTCCTCCCGACTCACCTCTCACCCGGAACTTCCTGTGTGTACCTGACATCACTTCCTGTCTGTACCTGACATCACTTCCTGTCTTTATTCCATAGAGTCTTTCTGTCTGGGTAGAAGTGAGATCACCCCTTGTGGAGAATCATTTAATGCTGTGTATACGGCTATATCCCTGACACCAACGATAGATCTTATATTTCTCACATCAAGCTCCCTGTCTGTAGTAGTTCCATGCAGACTTCCTGTTCTTGTATTCCCCTTTAAAAATAAGTGAGATCACCAACTTGTGGCGCTCACAGGCATACCTCCCAACTTTTTGAGATGCGAATGAGGGACACCTATTAGCAAAAGTATGCAGGCATAGGACACACCCCCTTGCCACGCCCCCTTAAAGGAGAAATTGTACAAAGAGCAAGATTGGTTAAACCCACAAGTCCTTTTTTTACCTACAATTATTCTTTTATATTGGCTTTTGGAATTTATAAATGCAGCAATTTAGAAATCAGATTAAAGGTTTAGCACTGGAAAACACTTTTTGATAGATAAAAAGTGCATATACATGTAGCAGCGACACTTTTGCAAGGTGTCCGCTATGTGTAAAATTAGTTATTTTTCTCTCAGAACAGTAATGGGGTTCTGGGGGTTAATTGTGTAGGTTTAACTTTGACATCAGTCTGGCTGGGCTTTGCTGGGGTTCTGTCTGGTCATGGGTGCAGTCAGGTACACATGACAGGCCCAGAACCAGGCCTGGTTGGACGTTTTGGGTATCGGCATTCCCCGTAGCCAATCAGTGGGTGCGTCTGGCCCCGCTGTGTAGTCTGGGGAGGGGTACTTAAGATGCTGGAGTCACGTGTTCGGGGTTCGTTCGGCCATAGCTGCCTGTTCCTGAGTCTGGACCGGGGTAGCCCCGCGAGGGGTCCCGGGCGTGTGCCGCCCTGCAACATGGTCAGTTTGACTAGCCCCACAGACCCGCCTGGTCTGGGGCAAGGATCCGTCTGTTCCCGAGTCTCAGAATCGGCTGGTCCGAGGCGCAGTAACTGAGGGAGGATTCAAGGTGTCCGGGTGCGCTCTCAACTTGGAGGGGCACCACAGCTCGTGTAAGCGACCGGGGGAGGACTCTTCAGAGGAGGGCCAACAAGCTGGCATCCCAAGAAGTGCCTGGTTGCTGGGTTGTCAAAAACACTGACGGATCCACGCTCCCAGTACTGCCAAGGAGACAGAGAACGTTCCAGGTACTGAGGAAAGGTTCCTGTTCACTTTTGGTTGCAACTTTTCTTCAAGGTCAGAGACTTTGCAAGTTCCGAATTCAAGTGCTGACTGCCATGATCTCTGGCTAGAGATTTGTTCAGCTTTGAAGTGCCCAGCTGCGAGTGGCTACTCTCTGGGTTTGCATTAGAGACTTCCTAATAGTCAGCAGTTCAAGGTGCCTGAGTTTCTTCACCCTTGCCCTCTGTTCCCATACAAGACTGTGTTTGTTGGATGTTACCCCTGCAAATAAAAACCTTTTTAAAGGACTTTTATGGTGTCAGTTTCCAAAGTCGTTGGGTACTAACCCTGGGAACCCCTAGACCTTTAGGACAAGCCAAGCAGAGGTAACCGGTAAGCCCAAAGGTTAAGGCCACCCCATCGAGGGTTATGGCCGCTACATACATCTATATAGATCAGACCAAAATGAGGGACAAATGAGGAGGAATGAGGGACAGAGGGACAGAGGGACAGAGGGACATTGCTCCAAATCAGGGAGAGTCCCTCGAAATCAGGGACAGTTGGGAGCTATGCACAGGAACTGCAGCCCTGAGAAATATTTCATACTGTGAACACGGCCCTGTACTATTTTTTTTTTATATCATTAAGGTACTTTATTAAGAAAATTAAGTCCTGCTAGATCATTTCAGGCTGGCCCCTTTTGCGAGTATAGCTATGTAAACATTCAAAATAAGGGCCTGAACTGTTTAAAATCCAGTAATACACAGTCTCACCCTCTGCGCATGCTCAGTTGCTCTATATGCTGAACTATGCTTACTGTGCTGAAAATCAGAGCCGCTAGAAGTCGATCTGCTGACAACCTAAAGATTTACTGCTGCTCAGGGGCTCTGGGCTTCAGCAAAATGGCAGCCTCTGGCAAGAAGAAATAGGAGCAATGCTGGAGGCAATTTACACCACACACTAATTTTTGTAGCATAATTATTAATGTGGAATGTATGTTCCTTGCTTAAAGTGGTGTTTCCCCCCCAAAAAAAAGATGATTAAAATTCCTAAAAAAAACATTTGGAAATTTTTTTTTTTTAACTCACCTCTAAATGCCTGTTGCTAGGGGGTCCCTCGTAGTCTGCCTCCTTCAGTGCCCGGGCTAAGTGACATCACTTCCCCTCGGCACAGGAAGGGCTCCCTCCCTCCTGTCAGTCATCTGGGACACGTGATTGGTCCCAGATGACTGCGCGGTCAATCACGGCGCCGCTCACGCATGTGCAGTGGGTGCCCGGCTGTGAAGCCATAGCCGGGTGCCCACAGTAAGAATGCCGGCGCCACCAAGCAGAGCGGGGAACGAGCGGAGCTTCGTTCCCCCACATCGCTGGACCCTGGGACAGGTAAGTGTCCAATTATTAGTCAGCAGCTGCAGTATTTGTAGCTGCTGACTTTACATTTTTTTTTTCAGGGGCACTCCTCTTTAAGGACATTGTTTTTTATCAAGTTGTTATGGCGAGAGTTCCACTGCAGAAAGAATATAAGCTCCTAAATGACCTGTCATAATCAGGGGTCAGGCTCAGAGACCAGTAGCTATAGCAGTAGAGAGGCTCCCACCCACCAATAGCATAAGTACACCAGCAAGTCAACCTAGCGTATGACACGTGCTCACCCGAGGCATCGGGTCTAAGCACAAATCGGTTGTCACCAGAGCTTATGATGGTGGAGATGGGTTTTGCTGTGTGCTAGTACCAGGTCATAGTTCTCAGGATCGCCTCACTAGGAAATGAGCAAGCCGGGGTCCAGTAGCAGATATAGCAGGTAGGGATCAAGCATAAGCATAGTCAGTAAACAAGCCAAAGGTCAGTAACAAGTGGTTGCAGGTTGGGATCAAGCTTCCTGGCTGTATTTTATAGAAATTTCCTTTCTTGTGGAGCTCAGAGGAACTGCAGCCCCAAGAAACTGTGAATATGGTCTTGTCATATTTTTCAAGTACTTCAGGAAAGTCACCAGTTACTGAAATTATACCAGACTGTTCGGAGCAGTGATCTCCATTCTGACAGTGAAAGTATAACTCCAACATCAGCAGAGAGGCAGCGGGAGTGTGTGACCAGGTAAGTACCACCAATACTGGGCTGGGGTTACATAAACCAATGATGGGACTTATTTTATGCACATTGACATCAATGATGGGACTTATTGTTTCCCTCTGACACCAACAATAAAACCTGTTTGATTCCACTGACACCAACAAAGGTGTCAAAGGTTAGGAAACCTGCTTCCACTGAGGGCAGAGTAGCTGCCTGGAACTTTGTGTAGTAGCTGGACATGGGATACTGAGAGGGCTGCAAGCTTGGTGGAGGTGAGACTCCTGAAAACCAAGTGATTTCCAGCTTGCGGGCCTCTGACACACCCAAAGAGGCTGCAACCAAGAGCATGTGAGATTCTCTTGCAGCACTGCAGTAGTGGGTATACAGATAAAAAAAGCAGGATGTGTGAGAACACAAATAGACATAGGTGAGAAACAAAGGCAGGAAATGCAGGTGCAGATAATGAGGAACTGACAGACACACAGAAAAAAGACTGGAGCAGACAAGCAGGAGAAACAGGACACTGGTAGTGTTATGCCCCATACACGCGGTCGGAAATTCCATACACACGATTGGACCATGTTGTCGGAAAATCCGGCCGTGTGGGGGCTCCATCGGACTTTTCTGTCGGAATTTCCGCCGGAAAAAATTTGAGATCCTGCTCTCAAATTTTCCGACAACAAAATCCGATCAGACTTTTTCCGATCGTGTGTAGAGAATTCTGACGGACAAAGTGCCACGCATGCTCAGATCAAATTACGAGACCAAAGCTATTGGCTACTAGCCTCTACGTAGTTCCGTCGTACGCAACGAACGTCACCACGTTCAGAATGATTTCCGACAACTTTGTCCGACCGTGTGTATGCAACACCAGTTTCGGACAAAATCCATCAGAAAAAATCAGATGGATTTTGTGGTCGGAATTTCCGACCGTGTGTACGGGGGCTAAAATCAGGTTAGGGAGTCTCCAAACAAAACATTCAGATGAGATAGTAGATCCAGATCTTTGTAAAAGAATATAATTTGGTGCTTTATTCATACACTGCAGTGGAGAGACACAACACACGCCGATATTCTGCTCTACCAGGCCACATGAAGAAGGAAGTGTCCCTGAATTACAAACATCAAGTTTAACAATATTTACTTATGAATATGCATAAGGTCTAGGCATGTTATAGGTGTGACCATATAGTTTAATCCAATCAGCATTCATATCTTCTTAGCAGCAAAGGAACAGTTAAGTAGGTGGTTACATCATGTGACTGATAGAAAGTGAAAGAAAACATGAGCGCCGCCATAACGGTACTGGATCAGACCAGCTAGATAAGACAGTCCATTTCTTGGTGCAAAAAGAGTGTAAACTATTGCTTCTTATCTGGCGGTAAAGGTCATCATGAACGGAAAACTCTGTGTCTAAAAAGAAGCAAGAAAGTGTATTACAAATTCTTAAAGTGATAGTATATATATATATATATATATATATAGATAGAGAGAGAGAGAGAGACATGTATCAATCTGGAAAGGGTTACAAAGCCACGTCTAATGCCGCGTACACACGAGCAGACTTTGACAGCAAAGGTCCGACGGAACGAATCCGTCGGACAATTCGATCGTGTGTGGGGTCCATCGGACTTTTGCAGTCGAAAAATCCGACAGACTTTAGAAATTGAACATGTCTTAAATTTTTCCGTCGGAACTCCGCTGGACCCAGTTCCTATTGAAAAATCTGCTCGTCTGTGTGCTAGTCCGACGGACAAACAACAACGCTAGGGCAGCTATTGGCTACTGGCTACGAACTTCCTTATTCTAGTCCGGTCGTACGTCATCACGTTCAAATACGTCAGAATTTAGTGTGATTGTGTGTGGTCAAGTCCGTTCATTCTAAAAGTTTGTCGGAACTCCGTTGAAAGTCCGTCGGAAAGACCGTCGGACCTAGTCCGTCGGAAAGTCTGCTCGTGTGTACGCAGCATAAGGCTTTGGGACTCCAATGAACCATGGTGAGAGTTATTATCCACAAATGCAGAAAACTTGGAACAGTGGTGAACCTTTCCAGGAGTGACCAGCAGTGGCGGTTGGTGCTCAAAATTCTTTTTTTTTTGGGGGGGGGGGGGGAATAACCACCCCCTCTACAGGAGACAGACGGCCGAGATTCACTGTTGGCCAGACTCCCTAGCCAATAGGGGCCTCCTAATTGGCCGGGAGGAGAATGAGGAAGACAATAGCGAATATTAATTAGCTATTGTCACATAGCTCAGCCCACCCTTTTTTTGAAGCTTCTGGCTTTATTCACGTGATTCAAAACAAAACAACCCAGTGGAATCCATGCGTCTGGTGCCCTGGATGTAGATTAGGGGGCCGGATACATGGATGGGGGGCAGCACAGTGGCCACCAGTGGTGCGCCTTGCATTACGGGCCAACACTGGTGGTCCGCCTACCAAAATTACTCCAAGAGCACAACGGCGACTCATCCAGGAGGTCATAAAAGAACCAAGAACAACATCTAAAGAACTGCAGCCCTCACTTGCCTCAGGTAAGGTCAGTGTTCATGCTTCAACTATAAAAAGAGACTGAACAAAGTTGGCATCCATGGGAGAGTTCCAAGGAAAAAGCCACTGCTGACCAAAAAGAACACAAAGGCTTGTCTCACATTTGCCAAAAAACATCTTGATTATCCCCAAGACTTTTGGGCAAATATTCTGTGGACTGATGAGACAAAAGTTTAACTTTTTGAAAGGTGTGCGTAAAACTACCTTAGCATTTCATTAAAAAAAACATCATACCAACAGTCACACATGGTGGTGGTAGTGTGATGGTCTTGGGCTGCTTTGCAGCTTCACGACCTGGATGACCTGGATAATTGATGGAACCATGAATTCTACGCTCTACCATAAAATCCTGAAGGAGAGTTTCCGGCCATCAGCTCCTGACCTCAAGCTCAAGTGCAGTTATGCTGCAGGAAAATGATCTGAAACACACCAGAAAGTCTAGCTCTGAATGCCTAAAAAAAAAAAAAAAAAAAAAAAAAAAAAAAATTAAGGTTTTGGAGTGGCCCAGTCAAAGTCTTAAATCCGCTTGAGAGGCCTTAAACAGGCCGTTCATGCTGGAAAACCCTTCAATATGGCTGAATTAAAACAATTCTGCAAGGAAAAGTGGGACAAAATTTCTCCACAGCAATGTGAAAGACTCATTGCCAGTTATTGCAAACACTTGACATGTAGAGCTGAAGTTACTGCATCTTTCCATAATCGCATGGACACTGTAGGATGATAATATGCTGATTTTAATCAATGTTTCAATTTAATTTTAATATTTTTTGATATAGTTGTGTTATGTTTTGGCCCCTTACAAATCCTATTTCTTTCTCTTACCAATATTCGCTTGATTGCAGTTGTTGCCGCCAAGGATGGCACAACCAGTTATTAGGTTTAGGGGGCAATTACTTTTTCACAGTACTGTAAGTCAGATCCCCAACTAGTGGAGCTCACAACTAGAGCTGCGCGATTAATCGTGAAAGGATCGCGATTTCGATTCACCCCCCCGCGCGATCTCCAGGCTGGATGACCCGCGATTCGAGTCTATCCCCGCCGGTTCCACGTAACCAGCGTGGAACGCAAATGGCCGCTATTGGAACTGACGTCAGTCATCAGCGCTGTGAAATGTGGGCGGACATGGGGCGAGCTGAAGGTGACGCTGTCGGGCTGGTTTCCACTACACTACACACTAAGACACTACACACTAAGCAGAACCAATATTCACCTCTGCTGTACCTGGGAGGGGAGGATAAGCAGCGCACAAAGCGGAAGTGCCCTGCAACCACGCTGAAACGCATTACTGCTTCTCCCGAGGGGGAGACCCTGAACTTCAGCGGGAAGACGTCGCTGGCCAAGGCGCTGAGCACCACCTCCTCCACCGCCGCTTTGATAAGAACCCACAGAGCCAGGAGAGGAGCATTACCCTGGACCTGGGCTTCTCCTCCTTCACCGTGCCCGTCCCCGAACACCTGACATACACCGGATACTGCCGTCTACAGTTCACCCTGGTGGACTCCCTGGGACATGCCTCCCTCATCAGGACCATCATAGAAGGTGAATGCACCCTGCTGGAGGGGGGAGGGAGGGCAGCATGGTCTGAAGGAGGACTACAAGTCCCAGCATGGCCTGAGAGAGCACCACAGGACCCAGCATGGCTTGATAGGGAACCACATGCCCCAGCTTGGTCCCAAAAAGCGCCACGGGACCCACCGAGGTCTGAAAGAGCGCCACGGGACCCACCGAGGTCTGAAAGAGCGCCACGGGACCCACCGAGGTCTAAAAGCGTCTATTTTTTGAGAATCGTGATCTTCATTCTAAGCAAAAGAATCGCGATTCTCATTTTTCCCAGAATCATGCAGCTCTACTCACAACTGCAGCCCTGAGAAATGTTTCATACTGTGAACACGGCCATGAGCGGTGTATGTACTGTTTATCCTTACAGGTGCACACTATAGATGAGGTTCAGGTTCACCACTACCATGAGTTCAAGCTAAATCCCCTGGGTTCGAGATTCACAATCCCAGCAAATGTTTGTGAAGATTCCCGTGGGCCAATCATTTTAACACCTTCCTGCCCAGCAATGTACCGGTATGTCACTGGATAGGAAGGGCGATATCTCGGCCATTGTTGCAGTTGCAGCAATGCTCAAGATATAATTTATTTTAGGGCCAGTGATTCCCTTCAATGTAAAAGAAATCCTAGCAGCTATAGCACAGCTGGATTACTTTTACAGGTGGAGAAAGGGTGTCACACCCCTCTCCTTCCTCTGCCTTTACTGGGCTCTCCCATGCGATCGGGGAGCCCGGTAAGGATGCGACCAGTGGCATCTGGTTCCTGGGTTTCGATCTCATTTAAACAAGCCATTATCAGCTTGAACAATCATCTGATCAAACTGATGCTTTGAGCGAATACTCTGCTGGCAAACCTTTCATCTGGATTTAACTTTGACACATACCACCTACCTAAACATTGTTGGTGACTAAGTACACCCCTTCATGAAAACGGTATTTCCTGAAGACAGTGGCCTCTTTCATCAAGATAACGGTTCAAGAATAAGTTGAGGAACACAACAAGTTCAAAGTGTTGACTTGGCCTCCAAGTTCTCCAGATCTCAGTCCATCCAGCATCTGTGGGATGGACTGGAAAAACAAGTCCAATCCATGGAGACCCCACCTTGCAACTTACAGGACTTAAAGGATCTGCTACTGATGGCTGGGTACCAGATACCACAGCATGCCTTCAGAGGTCTAGTGGAGTCCATGCCATGATGGATCAGGGCTGTTTTGGCAGCAAATCGGGGAAGTACATGTAGCACTAACCCCCGAAGGAGCTGTTTGTTTGATTTGGGCTTACCGTTACCTTCTTGACCTCGTATGTGTCTAGGGGTTTCCCGAGGTAGATGGTCCAAAGAACTGTAGAAACTGACACTGGATCCTCTTCAGGGATTTTTATTTGCAAAAAACGTCAGACGAAACACAGTCTCTCAACAGGGAATAGAGGATTTGGGTAAGAAGTTCAGGTACTCTTGGAACTACTGACATCAAATGTCTCTCACTATTAAATCCAGGGAATAGCCATTCGCAACTGGATACTACAGCTATCGTATAAATCCCCTTTTGGTGAATTTAGCAACTGACAGGTGATTCAGATAAAGCAAAGTCTCTGCCACAGACTTGGTTGTAACTGAAGGATGAAAACTTGTATCTTGCAGCCAGTCCAGCAATACCGGCCACTTATATAGGGACAAGGGGCGGGGTCACCGGCTGATGTCACATGGTGACCCCGTCCCTTATGATGTCACAGTCCCAGCATCCCCTGGGTTGAGAAATCATAAGGGGCGGGGTCACAATGTGACATCAGCCAGTGACCCCGCCCTTTTTCCCTATATAAGTGGCCGCGCAACGCGTCCCGGCCATTACAAGCGGAGAGAGCGTCGTGTCAACATCGGGAGAAGAAGCATAAGGCGGCGGCGACAACAGCGACGAACCAACGCTAGTAAAAGAGCTGCAAGAAGATAGCAGAGGCCCGGCAGAAGAAACAAAGAGCGGGACAAGACCCCCGAAGTCGGAAGAAGACCCCCGGAGCTGTCTAATAAAGTACTTTAAAAACATGTGTTGTGTTTTTTTTTTTTTTTTAACACTTTTTCCCTTAGGTGAATGGATAGGGGTACCATGTACCCCATACTCATTCACATAGGGTGGGGGGCCTGGATCAGGGGGCCCCCTTATTAAAGGGGGCCCCCTTATTAAAGGGGGCTCCCGGATTCCGATAAGCCCCCCACCCGCAGACCCCGACAACCAACAGCCAGGGTTGTCAGGAAGAGGCCTTTGTCCTCATCAACATGGGGACAAGGTGCTTTAGGGTGGGGGCCCCCCTTCCCCAAAGCACCCCCCCATGTTGAGGGCCGTGGCCTGGTACAGCTCAGGAGGGGGGGGCGCTCGCTCGTCCCCACCCCCTTTCCTGACCGGCCGGGCTGCGTGCTCAGATAAGGGTCGGATATGGATCTTGGGGGGGACCCCACGCCGTTTTTTCGGCATAGGGATTCCCCTGTAAATCCATACCAGGTGACGGGGCTAGCAAGGTGTCAATCTTGCCGATGGAGGCGGCGACATTGACTTCCTTCGCTAGTCCCATCTACCTGGAGTCACGTTCAAAATGAACGGACTTTACTCCGTGTGTGGGCAAGTCCGTTCATTTCAAAAGTCCTGCGGACTAGCACACAGATGGCCGGATTGTCCGCCGGAGTCGGCAGTCCGGCGGACAATCCGGCCATCTGTGTGATAGTCCGCTAGTTTTGAGTCAAGACTTCTTTCTAAGTCCGCCGGACTTTTGGGAAGAAAAAGTCCGCCGGAGCCCACACATGGTCCAAGTCCGCCAGATAGTCCGATCGCGTGTACAAGGCATAAGAGTTTTTGTGAAATTATCGACAGCTCCCGCTGACACCACTGATTGTGGAAGAGAGTTCCACATCCTTACCACTCTCACAGTAAAGAACCCCATACGCAGTTTAAAGTTAAACTGCTTCTCCTCCAATTTCATTGAGTGGCCATATATCTTCTTAAGGTCCCTGAGACGGAATAGTTTACTTCCTATTCTGGGATCACATATTTGTACATCACCATCATATCTCCTCTCAAGCGTCTCTTCTCCAGAAAGAATATGTTTGAAGTTTGTAGTCCTTCCTTGTACCTGAGATCCTACAGTCTCGTTATTAGCTTTGTTACCCTTCTCTGGACTCTCCAAGTTCCAGCACATCCTTCCTGAGGACTGGTGACCAGAACTGGACCCATTACTCCAGATGTGGCTGGACCAGAGTTTTGTAAAGTGGCAGAATTATAGCCTTATCTCTGGAGTAGCGTAGGACCCCCAGATCTATTTCCATGCTGAATTCCCCCAGAGGTTCTCCCCCTATAAAGTAAATTGTGTTCATATTTTTTTTACTTTACATTTTTCAACACTAAGCCTAATTTGTCATGTAGTAGCTCACCTATTTATTTCATTGAGTTGTTCTTATAAAGTTTCTATCTCCTGATGTGAAGTTATTGCCCTGCTTATTTTTGTATCATCAGCAAACATGGAGAGTGAACTTTTTATTCCGACCTCTATATCATTTATGGATAAATTAAACAGAATTGGTCACAGGACAGAGCCTTGGGTTACCCCACTCATCACACCAGACCATCCTGAGTACATACTATTTATCACCACTCTTTGGACACACCCCTGTAACCAGTTTTCTATCCAGGTATCTTATCGTCCATACCAACAGACCTCAATTTGTAAATTTAGCATTTATGGGGAACTGTAATGAACGCTTTTGCAAATTCCAGATACACCACATCCACAGGCCTTCCTTTATCTAGATGACCGCTCACTTCCTCACAGAATGTTAACAGATTGGTCTGGCAAGAACGATCTTTCATGAATCCATGCTGATTACTACTCATGATTCCATAGGCAAATATTTGGATATAGTTTACATTTAGCGTAGAAACCAACAGCTGTCTTTTGTGGAGAGCAGTCATTTTGAGTGAATGGGTCCGCATGTTTTTTTGTTTTTTTGGTCGGTGTCATACTTTGTTATTAATGTATATCGTCAATTGCTATAAACAGAAAAGTAAGTGCGTAAAAGTAAGTAGATACCAGAGCTCCCAGGTGCTCGATCCACAGTCGCTGGCTGAGTAGAGTAATGTAGAAAAATTGATACGCACTCCGGTTGATGCTCTTAAAATGTCTTCATTTTATTGAATAGCCATAGTGAACAAACGCTGATTAAATCAGTTGACGCGTTTCAGCCTATAAGGCCTTAGTCATAACCACATTACAGACATGCCTGTAATGTGGTTATGACTAAGGCCTTATAGGCTGAAATGCATCAACTGATTTAATCAACGTTTGTTCACTGTGGCTATTCAATAAAATGAACAAATTTTAAGAGGAACAACCGGAGTGTGGATCATCTTCATTGCTGGATGATGTGATTGAACATGGATTTAAATAAAGGATTTTGTTTCAAAGTTCCAATAATATAACTTTTTTAGTACTTTTTCATTTATTTTGCGAAGAAGATTCTCCTAAAAGCCACATCAGACCCTTATCAAGGATAAGGGTTTGAAACAGATTTTTGTGAATGTTTGGCTGTCGGCATCCTAGCAACTGATGTCATCGGTTGCTAAGATGCTGGCAGCAATCCTGCACAGTCTCCTTGGTTGCTAGGAAGCAGGCGACCTTGTTTGTTTTGTTGATTTGGTGCCCCTTATATTCCATACTATAGCCACATGTACGAAAAAGGGTCTGGTATGGATCAAGAAAATCTACTTTGTGTCAGGACTGGGCCACTGCTAATTTACAAGCAGCTCTCATTTCAGTGCTCAGAAGCTGCTCAGCTGTCAGTTAATTACCAGCCACTCGTTTCCACAGTGACTAACCTGGTTACCATTACCTGCCTCATTAGTCCCGGCTACAGCCAGCCCATTTTGGCTATTTAAACAGCTTTGCTAATTTCCTCCTGGCCCTTACATAGTCTATGATCTTCAGTGCATTCCTGCCTGTGTTCCTGTGTATGACTTGGCCTGGCTGACTTCTCTTCTGATTCCTGCTCCTGACAACGCTGGATTCTGGTCTCCTGATCCTGGCTCATCTGATCTGGCTTCCAAACCCTGGCTTCTGTTTTTGACTACGTTCCTGAACGGTGTTATTTTTGCCATTTCATTAAAGGTGTGATTTTTAACTGCTCTTTCTGTCTCCGCCTGGTTTATGGTTCCTAACATGTTGCCAACAGAGGAAAACTGGCTGGGAAAAGTAATTTTGCAGCCGGCAATTTAAAGGTTTTTATATTCGTTGTAAATTTATATTTTGCTTGTTTATATCATACATGTGCCAAGAATGTAATTTAATGGAATTACGCATATATAATATTTCACTTTAAGAATTAATAAAATAACCATTTCTGACTGATTAGAATAAAAAAAATTTAAATGCATTGGTACATGTGCCCCAGGGCTGAGCTTCCCAGGCCCTTTGTTTGGCAATCCCATTCACCTTAAAAATATCCTAAACTGATTTCAAAGATTCTGCTTCCATTAGTTTCAGTTGGGTTTGGATTAACATTAAGAACTCTTCGGATATCTTACATACTATTGATGTTAGGCTAAGTTGTCTGGAATACATCTTGATATCCTCCAGGGTAGTGCCCAGCTCTCCATGCCCTTTGACAGTCTCTTGCCTAATAGCCTTAAAAATGCCCTGGTTAGGAGCAGTTTAGTGAAATTCTCATGAACTGAACCCAGATGCGTTCGCTCATCTCTACACCCCTCTGTGAGATCTCTGATGCATAATAAGGTCTGATTTCCGTGGAAAACATTTCCTGCACTCAGAACAGGAATACGACTTCTCTCTTGTGTGCAATCCCTTATGCATAACGAGGTGTGATTTCTGTGAAAAACATTTCCCGCATTCTGGACAGGAATATGGTTTCTCCCCTGTGTGAGCCTTCTGATGTTTGTAAAGCGAGGAAAACCATGAAAAACATTTCCCACACTGAGGACAGGAATACGGCTTTTCTCCCGTGTGCAGTCTCTGATGAATAACAAGGTCTGATTTTTGCAAAAAACATTTCCCACACTCAGGGCAGGCGTATGGTTTCTCCCCTGTGTGAATCCGCTGATGTCTAAGAAGTTTTGATTTCTGTGTAAAACATTTTCCGCACTCAGAGCAAGGATTTGGCTTCTCTCCCATGTGCAATCTCTGATGTTTACCAAGGTCTGATTTCCGTGAAAAACATTTCCCACACTCAGGGCAGGAATATGGCTTCTCCCCTGGATGAGATCCCTGATGTCTAAAAAGGTCTGATTTTTGTGAAAAACATTTACTGCACTCTGGGCAGGAATACGGCTTCTCCCCGGTGTGAGATCTTTGGTGTCTATTAAGTTGTGATTTCCGTGTAAAACATTTTCCACATTCAGGACAGGGATAAGGTTTATCTCCTGTGTGAGATCTGCAATGTATGACAAGTTCTGATTTATGAAGAAAACATTTTCCGCACTCAAAACAGGAGTTAAGTTTCTTAACTGTGTGAGATCTCTGATGTACAGTAAGACTTAATTCAGTGCGAAAACTTTCCCCACATTCAGGATAGGATAATTTCTCCTTCCCCTGAATTCCGGCACCATCCCTCACATTACAAAGTTGCTCAAAGTCAGAGAGATTTGATGGTCTCTCCACACTGTAAAGTCCTCCATCCATAGCTGAGCTTGTTGTCTTTTCTCCTGTACAATCTCCTGTGATGTCCTCATCTTCCATTTTACAACCTGGAGATAAAGTAAGACGATCCTTTGAGGGTGTCACAATGGCGTGTCCTGGAAAAATATAAAAACATGATGGATAAATGACAGAGGTTTAGTTCACTTAAATCAAGATTCCATCTTGATTTAAGTCTTGATCTTGGGCGAACGGTTCAGGCCAAGCAAAAGTTTGGCCTGAACATCACCTGTTCGCCTGTTTGGTGAACACCCGCCAATGCACAGTGCATTCTAGGGCCCTAATTGGATGATGCCTTGCACCTGACCACTGGATAGGTGCAGGGTTTTTCCAATTAGGTCACAGAGCACTGACAGAGCTCGGAGTGGACAAAGTGATGATGACTGTCCAATCACGACTCAGTGCTCATTGTCCCACCCCCACACTATAAAAGGTCCCTTCCTACAGGAAGCTTTTGCAGTGTGTTATTGGAGTGGAGATAGATGGAGCAGGGCTCAGTTTGCTACTAGCGAGTTAGTGTGTTCACTTATTGTGACTCTGAGTGCAGAGCAGTGGTGGCCCGCCCATAGGGGGCGCAGAGGCACCGCCCCTCCAATCCATGCGCCCAGCCCCTAATTTACATGCAGGGCACTGGACGCATGGATTACAATGTTTTTTATTTTTTAAGAAGCACATGATTAATGCCAGAGGCTCTAATTTTCTACAAAAAAGGGTGGGCTCGGGGCACAGAGCACTGCGCCCTGAGCCCATCCAGTTGTATAACAAAGGCAAATTAATATTCGCTATTGTCTTGTCCCGGACAATCAGGAAGTGGGTCCTGAGACCCGATCGGCCAAGAGGAGAAGCAATCATATTGGCTGCTGAGGAGGAGACGCACGGGAAGCCACTATGAAGTCAAGGAAGAGAAGATGTAGGGTGAATCCGTTGAAGAGGAGGAGATGCTGCCCGCGACCTAGATGGGGTAAGTGCAGGGCTGGTGATCAAGCGACAAGGGGGGGTGTGCAACCGACTGGGGGGGGGGGTTGGTTTGTTTGAGTACAGTGTATAGTATGGTAAGTAAAGTGTAGTGTCAGTGTAGTGTGTTAGTGTAGTGTTTAACAGCATTACATAACATTTAGTGCTGTATACTTTTTTTTCTTCTTTTTTTTTTTTTTTACTTTGTTTTTTTGTGTCCTGCCTGCCTCCTTTTTAACCTAAATAAATCTTAAAATTTCTGTCAGCATCAGGTCTCAATTTAAAATGCACCAAACTTTACTTTTCATTCAATAAAGTGCATTCAATCACACATTTCTCAGTTTCTATTACATTTAGGTTATAAGCCCCCCCCCATCATGTCTGGGAGGCCAACAAGGAGAGGCAGACGTTCCCATGCCACTATGAGGGGGCCAACAGCGTCTGTGTCCACAGGCTAAGGTGGGCATTGTCCATCCTCAGGTAGGGCATGTCTGTCTCTGTATAGTGATGTTGCCCGTGCTATCCAGCCACAGCATGCAGAGAAGGTGGTGGACTGGCTTACTAAACCATCTTCATCCTATCATCCAAGCTGACACTAGTGCCCAGTCCACCGCAGGTGCCAGAGCGGCTCTGCCTTTAGAAGGTTACGGGGTGAAGGCACCAAAACCCAAAGACCAATTTTTCTGCAACTGTGTGACAGGGGCATCAAACTTAATTTTTTTACAGCAAGGACAATTCTTGCTTTCATCAAGACTACCTCTATAGGGTTACGGTGTGAAGGCACCACCAACACCCAAAGCCCAATTTTTTCGCACCTGTTACTTCTATCCAAAGTTTGCTAAAGAGACACCAGACTTTATCTAAAAAAAAAAAAAAAAATGTTCAGCTTGGCCCGAGTGTACTATAACTTGGCTTCTTCACATAAGGCTTGCTCACTGTGGTGCAAAACTTTGTTATTTCCATCCAAAATCTGCCAAAAAGACACCAGAATTTATCCAAAAAATCTCTAATCTTGTTCCGAGTGCACTAAATTGTGGCCTCATCATACAGACTGGCTCCCCAAGCTGTTGGTTATTAAATAAGTGTCAGGGCTGGGCTCAGCCCTTCCTTCTCTGAGCTGGCTGCTCAGCTGTCGGCTAATTGCCAGTTCCTATCTCTCCACAGTTAATCAGCTGTTGAGGATATCCTGCTAGTCAGTCCTGCCTACTTAAGCCGTCCAGTCCAGAGGACCTCTGCCTTCGCCTTAGTCAACATCACAGAAAACATCTCCTGCGTTCCTGTTTAAAGACTGGCTTTGCTGACATCCCTTCTGGCTCCAGATCCTGCTTGCTGTTCCACTACATTGATCCCTGACTTCTGGCTTGGCTGACTATCCATTCTGGTTACTGAACTTTGGCTATGTTTTGACTACGTTTGTTCTTTTTATTTTTATTATTAAACAAGTGTGATTCAACTTCTCGATCTGATTTCATGGTTTCTGACAATAAGGAAAGCTTGCAGGGAAAATCTATTTAAATATCTTATTTTTTTTTCTTTATGAACGTCATCTGGAATGTCAGTTTTGCTGCAGCAGGTTTTATACATGGTACAGATGTGCCAATTTACAGGCAGACTAGGGGGACCCCCCAAGCACTATATTTAAAGAAATTTAAATAGTACCCAGGCCCCCCATACCATTTTTATGGCCAATAACTTGCATACAAGCCTTCAAAATGGGGACTTTTGATTTTTCAAGTTCAGGTCCCATAGACTTTAATAGGGTTTGTGGTTCGGGTCTGAACTTTTGCGATATATTCGACAGTTCTGGCGCAAACCGAACTGGGAGTTGTTCGGCCCATCTATACATCTGAATCAGGTAGATTTTAGTGAGCAGATGTTCTTTGTAAATGTTCCAACCAGATGGGAATAGTCCCCTCATCAGTCAAAGGGCCTTTGTTCCTCCTTCCAGACCACTTCTATATTTACACAGCCTTGTCAGAAAAGCAGAAACCAATGGAGTCTGGGAGGTGCATGTTCTTCACACAGCTAGGCACTGGGTCATGTGATCTCTGTCAATGAAGAGGTTCAAAGTTAAGTTAAGACTTGTAGAACCTTTTCCATAGAACAAATGACCATAGGCCTAGGTTTCTGGTGATTAGCAACTGTAAAGTGCTTGCAGGATTATTTCTCCCAGGACGTATAAGCATTTCAGTTTTTACATTACTTACTGATTTACTTTTCATCCCAGCAAGACTGTAAATAGAGTTTAATGTTAACTTTTAGCTATAAGTCTGTTGGAAGAAGAGGGTCCAACCTGCCAAAAGAATGAACTGTCATATTGTCATATTTGAACTGTTCTCATCTTACTACAGCCAGCTGAACCCCAGAATATTAATCAGATCAAATCTGAAGCACAGAAAGAATACCTAATGTGCAGGATGGGTATCAGTACATTTAAGTAACAATTTTTCACTTATTATTGGCTGATATCATTCATCTCTCACCCTCTTCTGAACCAATCAGTGTGCAGCAACAGTGTGGAGATAACAGAAGAATATATTATGGCTCACCTGTGCTGATCTCTGTAGGAGTGTCCTCCTCTTTGAATGTCCTCATCATTCCAGCCTCCTCCGTATATTGCTGATCATCCCTCACATACGTCTCTTCTACTTCACCCTCAACTTTAATAATCATCAGATCTTCACCCTAAACCAACAGAATGGCAGAAAATAACATCTGTAACATAGAAGTATTTATGATGTGAGATCACATAGAAAATATCATCTTGTAGAGTCCACACATCGTCTCCACATGTCATGCCGCGTACACACGGCCGGAATTTCCGATGGAAACAGTCAAATGGGAGCATTTCATTGGATTTTCTGTTTCATCGGTCTTTTTCTGTTGGCATTTCCGACAGACTTTGGACTGAGAACCTGTTCTTAATTTTTCCAATGGAAAACCTTTCTATCGGATTTTCCGATCGTGTGTATGCAATTCCAACACGCAAAATTCCGACGCATGCTCGGAAACAATTCAACGCATGCTCGGAAGCATTAAACTTCCCTTTTTATAGTGCCGTTGAATGTGTTGTATGTCACGGTGTTATTGACTGTCGGAATTTGGTGTGACCGTGTGTAGGCAAGACAGTTTGAGCAAAATTCCGTCGGAATTCCGACGGGAAAACCATCAGAGCTTTTTCCGACGAGAATTCCGATCACGTGTACGCGGCATCAGAGTGTTCAATCACTTTATATTCCAGACCCTCAACACCACCGACCTGATGATGGTAAGAGATGGTGTGATCTTCCTGTGTGGAATCCCAGGAATACAGAGGATGAAGACATCTCTCTGGTAGGTTCCCATTACTGGATCCATCTGTAGGAAACACACACACTGACTGAATACATTGTTTCTATGTGGTGATCAGATGATGGGGGGTCTAGGCGGACTCTCCGTACTGCTCTCTCCTTTACAATAAAGTCTCCTCTCACACGGTGATGTGAGGGGCGGCTGATTGTCCATCATGACGTCCTTGTAGAGATCCTTGTGTCCTTCTAAATACTCCAACTCCTCCATGGAGAAATAGACAGTGACATCCTGACACCTTATAGGAACCTGACACACACAATGATACAGTCACCATCCAGACACATCCCTTGTCTGTTACTAGATAATGTCCCAGAATTCCCGGCACCGCTCACCTCTCCTGTCAGCAGCTCCATCATCTTCTTGGTGACTTCTAGAATCTTCTGCATGTTGTGTCTCTCAGGTGTCAGGGAGTGAGGTGGAGGCATTGTGATGGTCAGATGATCTTCAGACTTCACAGGAGGAAAAATCTGTGTTTAACAAAAACAGTAATATCATGTCACATTCCCAGAATCCTCCTCACCTCTTCGGTCAGGTCTGTGCTTTTTAAAAGAGATATGTCATGTGACCTCCCAGAATCCTCCTAACCTGTCCGGTCAGCAGGTAGATGATCTCCAGGGTGAGGTTTAGTATCCTCTCAGGCATGTGACTCCGGTCCTCCTCCATCCTCATTGATGTGGTCATGTGATCCATGCAGATTTCTCTGTAGACAGATAGAGAATTTTTTGGATTGTATTGGTTGTACAATAATAGGATGGGGATGTAGGGGGTTAAAAGATGGGCTGCCCCCAGTGGCAATTGGCACATGTAGACTGGGGTAATTCATGTCTACTTCCCAAGGTTTAAAATGCAGAGACTTATCAGCTGCAAACCCCAGCAGAGGAGGAGACCTCTACACTCTAAGACACTAGACTGTCTATGGACAGCACACTGGGTATTCTAGTTTCCCCATCTCCCTCCAGAGGGATGAGTCACAATGTGGAGACTACATCTCCCATCAGTCCCAGTTTCTCACATCAGCAACTCAGTCCACATTCTCCTCCTCTGTGACTCACAGATGATGGGGGGGCCTAATCAGGCTGCTCACAGCCCTGTAGTGACAGTGTTTTGTCCCTGTGACATCTGCAATGAGTGAGGGAAGGATAACAGAGACAATGTTATCTAGGCTACACACCAAAAGTCTTTCGCCCCCCAAAAAAGTAGCTACTGTAGACCTGGTGAAAGGGATAAAGTATCAAAATGTCAAAGAATAATACCAGGGCTTGGCTTATTGCTCTCCACATTGCCTTGTTTTTACTTTCGTGATCACATTTTTTATCCTTGTACATGAGTTTTTAGAAATAAATTACCTTTTTGATCTGGACTATGCGGAAGCATTTTCTTTCTCAACATTAAATTTGTACATTGTAGGAGGGTGGTTCACTAGAGGTGGTCATTGTGCCACTCTTGTTGAACTTATTGCCTGATAATTGGGTTTCATCAATAAAGCCTTATATATATATATATATATTAACTAAATTACACCGTAGTTGACCCTCCTCTTATTTACCCTTCTGGTGACATCTCTTTGTACCAATCCTTCAAGTTTATACAGTTGACTGTTGGTACTGGAGGAGGTATACCATCTGAACGACGAACCGGTTATTGCTTAATTATAATAATTTTTGAGTGGTGAGGATTCATTGATCTTTTTAAACCGTCTTCACAGATTTTCAGTGGACCTGTTCTCCCTTTTGGGTACACTGGCGGACCAGACAGTTACTTGCAGATGATGTAGAGGTTGGAATTTCCACCAGTCAGGTAGCTTGTGCTTTCCAAGGATAAACAAATTACTTAGAAGCACTCAATCACTTGTCTGTAGATTCTGGACTCTAAAGGGCCATAACACACAGAAATAGAAACTGGACAACATTCGGCCCTTCTGTACGGCAGCCATTTTGGTGGCTTTTGTCGAGGGGCAAGACTGAAAAAGGTCTGCATCAGATTAGCGCTCTCAGCCAATAGCTATCTTCTGCCATATCAGGAGTTGAGCTTTGGCACACTTCATTACTAAATTGTGATCAGGGTATTCTTTGGGTAAAAAACTTGTCCACTGGAAATTTCTTCTTCCGCTCCCTCCACCAAATCAGATGTTGAGACGAAGGTAGCTGGATTCACCTGTCCTATTAGCATTCGGGCCCGTATCTTTGCTGGAGAATCAGTAACATTGCAACCACTGATAAGAAGTCCTCAATGGTTTCGTTATAAAGCCCTGATCAAAGCTACTTCAGGGATCAGCTCCACCCCGGTGTCCCTTTCCTGTGGATTGGCTTCAGGACAACAAAGTGTCCAGGCTATTCCCAGCTCAACCTGACTGAAGCATGTAGACATGCCACATCTCCTGGCTTCAGTATCTTTTTATCCTTTTCTGTCTCCAGAACTTCCCCACTCCTTCAGCTGGGGCTTTCTGTTCTTGCACCAGGTGCTGATACATCTGCCAAAGCATGGCGTGTACACCCTCTGTTGCTGGTTCCCTCTCTGAAATGAGGGTGATGAGCAATCTTCTGACAAGATCAGTGTTCATCCCCACTATCATTTAACTCCTGGTGGTTCCAGAGGGACAAGGACACACTATGTTTAAGGTGTTAAAATGTCTGACTGTTAAAATGTCTGACTGCTCGACCAGAGAGGTCAAATGTCAACCTGACCAACAGGTTTACAATACTGGGGTTGTCAATCTCCACCCCCAAATTATTGGCTGAGCTCAGATCGCCTCCAATAGTAAAGGGTGGTGTTATCCACCTCCACCCCCTAATGTTTGGCTGTAACGACACCCGAGTATGAAAGGGGTTAAAGCCGTTTAGGACATTCAATTTCTGAACCCAAAGGCAGCTACCGAACACTCCAATCAGCCGAACAAGAAACCCATACGAATAATTCTTCCCCGCAAATACGAGACAAGGCTCTGTACGGAGGGTCAAACAGGAATCAGACTCTTTATTAGAACCAAAATTAGTCTAAAAGTCTTTATATACAGTTAAAGAGGAGGTTCCTACCTCCTGCTCATATTACTCTAACAATACAACTGTAACCAGAAACCTAATTAACATGAGCTAGTTTACTAAATCATTTACCCAGACTAGGTAACTCAGAGACATGACCTTTAGGACAGACCTGTTGTCACTGAGCTTCACACATTAGTATAAACACAGGACACCTTCCCACAATAGCAGGAGCTAATTACAATTAACAATACAAACAGTGATCTCCCCCCTCCTCAGCCTAGTAGGCAACAAACTATAGTATGAGTAGACTGTCCGGCTCCTACCCAGAATAGTCTTTACATATATCCTGGGAGATATTGTGGATAAATATTACTGTCCCATTTTAAGTAATCCAATCATATTCTCAGGGTTCATTCTTTTCTTGGTCACCCTGCGCCCAACAGTGACTTCCGTCACATTGGTTAATTTTAGATCCCTTCTTATAGCAAGGGATGGGGATATCCCTCTTCACTCCCATTTTCTGGTTGATCTTGGACCCCCCTCTTATAGTGAAGGATGCAGTTATCCACCTCCCCCCCAATTTTTGGCTGATCATGGACCCCCTCTTATAATGAGGGATGAGGTTATAGACCACCTCCCCCCATTTTTGGCTGATCTCAGACCTCTGCTTTTAGTAGGGGATGGAGTTATCCCCATACACCCCTAATTTTTGGCTGATCTTGGACCCCCTTTTATAGTAAGGGATGGGGTTATCAACCTCCACCCCCCCCATTTTTGGCTGATCTTAGACCCCTTCTTACAATGTAGGATGAATTTATCCTCCTCCACCCCCATTATTGGCTGATCTCCGACCCCCTCCTGTAGAGAAGAGTGGGGTTATCCACCATTTTTTTGTTGACTTCACACCCAGTCTTGTAGTGAGGGGTGGGGTTACCCCCCTCCACCTACCATTTTTGACTAGTATCACACCCCCTCCTATACAGATTGATAGGGTTATCCACCTCTCCACCCCATTATTGGCTAAACCTAGACCCCCCTTCTTATAGTGGGGGATGGGGTTATCCACCTCCACCCCCAATATTTAGGGGTGGGGTTATCCACCTCCACCAGCCAAAGTTTGGGTAACATCACACCCCCTCCTATGAAGACGGTTGGGGTTATCCACCTACACCCACCATTTTTGGCTGATCTCATACCCTATCTTATAGGGAGGGACAGGGTTATCCACTTCCTCTTGCATTATTGGTTGATGTGCGGCTGCTGACCAGAGTCAAAGCCTGCATGGGACATTTTATCCCACTGACCCCCAATAGAAATGATGTCGTTTACTGACATTTGCAATGAGGCTTATTCTTCTTTCACTCAACATTTCGTTTTTTTACAGCTCCAAAATCATAGAACTTCGCTACCACCTCCCTTCCTGGGTTAACATTAAACTTTCCCCCCTTTACTTTGTCTGCTGAATTAGCAAACTCACCGCTTAGCAATTCTAGTGCTGCCCTGCTGTCTACTGACTATCATCACTGCACACTGGGTCCCATGCCACCATTTTACTTTCTGATGTCAGCAGGGGGTGGCTGTCCGTAATTGCAGCCACCCCACCACCCAATATCATTAGTGATGGGCTCGGGTGTGTTCGCAACCACAGGTGCTAAATCCCGCCAGGAAACTTACACTGCACATCGCTAAGCAGTGAGACATTTCCTGCTCCGCAGCTGCACAGATCGGGAAATGTCACACTGCCTGGGATTAGCGATGTGCAGTGTCAGCTTCCTGGCAGGATCGGGCACATGTGGTTTCGCAACACGCTCAAGCCCATCACTAAATATCATGCACTGTGCATGCATGTGCAATGTGGTGTAAATAGCCCAAAGCCTCCTGGGAGCTGTTAAGTGATATCACAAGAGGCTGTGGGGGGCTGGGGATACATCGTTATCACCTAGATGAGGACTGTGGAAGTCACGGTGGACTACACAAACAATAGATATATAAAAATTGCAAATCCTGGAAATTGGGGTCAAAATACAGCCTGAATCTGAACCTCTGAAGAGACTGCTAAGATGACACATCTCCAAAGCGAATACAATGTTTCCGCCCCGTAAGTGGGGAAATATTCTGACCCTGAAGGGGTTAATCTAGGTTTCCACACTATATATGTGTGTATCATCATCTGCTGGAGATAAAATACGTCACAGTGACTATGGAGGAAGAGGACGGACATGACAGGGGGGTTACTGGGTGTAAATAGAAAATAAGATCTTATTACCTCCTCTACTGCCACTTCCAGCAATGTCTTCTCTCTACTTCCTCCCGAATCACCTCTCACCCGGAACGTCCTATTTATACCTGACATAACTTCCTGTCTGTACCTGACATCACTTCCTGTTTGTATTCCATAGGAATTTTCTGTCTGTCTGTTTCTGCGTGAGATCACCATCCTGTGGAGCTCAGAGGAACTGCAGCCCCAAGAAAGTTTTGCAGAGCAATCTCCGAATTTTGGTTACTGTCCCAGTGTGTCCTCATCCTGCAGGTTCCAGGACTCTGTCCAAAGTAGCAGTGAGGTGATGACTGCTTGAACATTCTCTGGGTTCCATCACCGGGCACTACAATTATACCAGACTGTTGGGAGCAGTGATCTCCTTTCTGACAGTTCAAGTATAACTCTTATGCCGCGTACACACGGCCGGAATTTCCGATTGGAAACAGTCCGATGGGAGCTTTTCATCGGATTTTCCGACCGTGTGTATGCCCATCAGTCTTTTTCTGTGGGCATTTCCGACAGACTTTAGATTGAGAGCCTGTTCTTAATTTTTCCGATGGAAAAACTTTCGGAATCGTGTGTAGGCAATTCCGACACGCAAAATTCTGACGCATGCTCGGAAAGAATTTGACGCATGCTCGGAAGCATTAAACTTCCCTTTTATTGTGCCGTTGGACGTGTTGTATGTCGCGGTGTTATTGACCATCGGAATTTGGTGTGACCGTGTGTAGGCAAGACAGTTTGAGCAGAATTCCGTCGGAATTCCAACGGGAAAACCATCAGAGCTTTTTCCCACGAGAATTCCGATCGTGTGTACGCGGCATGACAGTGCAAGGATGTGATGAGGTAAGTACCACCACTGACCACCAATGCTGGACTGGAGTTTTTACTGACAGCAACGATGGAGCTTATTGCATCCCTCTGATATCAACTATGGGGCTTACTTTTTTCCCTGACACCAACAATGGGACCTATTTTAACTGATACAAGTGATAAGGGTTATTTTACCCCACAGACACCAGCAATGGATCTTATATTATCCAACACCAGCAATGGGAATTATTTTATCTTATTGACACAAGTGAGTAGATATTTTATCCCACCAACACCAACGATGGGATTTATCTTAACCAAGTAACACCAACGATCAGTTTTATTTTATCCCACTGACACCAACAATGGGACTTATTTTATTCCACTGACACCAATGATGGGACTTGTTTTATCTCACTGACACAACAAGATAAGATGATGTCACAAATTAAGAAGTAGACATGTGCACAACCAAAAAATTTGTTTATTTTCGTTTCGTTTTTTTCGTTTCCGAAAAAAAATCGTTTTTTTTTCGTTTCGTTTTTTTTCGTTTCCGTCGATTCGTAACGATTCGTACATTCGTAAGTCGTCGTTGTTCGGATTCGTAACGATTCGTACATTCGTAAGTCGTCGTTGTTCGTATTCGTAACGATTCGTACATTCGTAAGAGTTATTTTTTTCGTTGATTCGTTTTTTCGTTAGTTTAATTTTCGGACACATTCGTATTTATTTGTACATTCGTAACATTCGTAGATTCGTAATCAGAGCATAATTCATAATTTGATGTAATGTGTATGCTATTATTACATTTTAATAATTTACGAATCGAAAAAAAAAGTTACGAATCGAAAAAAAAAAGTTACGAATCGAAAAAAAAGTTACGAATGTACGAATTTTTTGTTCAATAGAGAAACGGAAAATTACAAATCGAAAAAAAAAAAAAAAAAACAGTTACGAATTGAAAAAAAAGTTACGAATCGAAAAAAAAAAAGTTACGAATCGAAAAAAAAGTTACGAATGTACGAATTTTTTGGTTCAATAGAGACACGGAAAATAACAAATCGAAAAAAAAAAAAAAAAAAAGTTACGAATCGAAAAAAAAAGGTACGAATCGAAAAAAAAAGTTACGAATCGAAAAAAAAGTTACGAATGTACGAATTTTTTGGTTCAATAGAGACACGGAAAATTACAAATCGAAAAAAAAAAAAAATACAAAATTACGAATCGAAAAAAAAAAGTTACGAATCGAAAAAAAAGTTACGAATGTACTAATTTTTTTGTTCAATCCATTCGAAGCACGTTTAGCAGCACCATTGTAAGGGACACGGAAAATGACCAATTCAACAAAAAAAAAAAGTTACGAATTTTTTCGTTCGTTTTCGTTTTTCGGATTTTCTTCTTTAGTACATTCGTTGTTTCTAATTATTTTTTTTCGGATTTTCGTTGCTTTTCGGATTCGAATGATTCGTTATTCGGATTCGTACGATTCGAACGATTCGTACGATTCGAACGATTCGTATGATTCGAACGATTCGTACGATTCGAACGATTCGTTATTCGTACGATTCGAATGATTCGTTCATTCGTACGAAAACGAACGAACGAAAATAACGAAAAAAAACGAAAACGAATTGCACATGTCTATTAAGAAGCCTGCTTCCACTAAGGGCAAAATGGCTGACCC
This sequence comes from Lithobates sylvaticus, assembly GCA_028564925.1. Taxonomy (NCBI): domain Eukaryota; kingdom Metazoa; phylum Chordata; class Amphibia; order Anura; family Ranidae; genus Lithobates; species Lithobates sylvaticus. The sequence goes on from CM053028.1 coordinate 585,028,575, forward strand.
TTCTTGTAGCAGCTGGACATGGAATACTTTGGAGAACCATTTGTTTGTTGGTGATGAGACCCCTGAAAAGAACCACAGAATCCAAGACCCGCCTGGTCTTTGTAATAATATTGTTTTTACAGTAATAATAATAATAATTCATATTGCTGAGGAAAGTTCCAAGAAAGTCTGTTCAGTTCTCGTGTAAAAACTCAAAAATTGATTTAATAATAAAAATAGCAAAATATTACAAGAACAATATCAAAGTATAGAATGTCATTAATAATGTATTATATTCTTAAGATGAAGATTGAATCCGATGTGTGTGTGTGTAGATGTGTGAGAATAGCTGTATCAGCTTCCTTCAATGTCTCGTGGCGTCTCGTTCTGCAGCAGAATCTGCTTGTCTGCCCTCTGTTACTAGCTTTTTTCCTAAAATCAGCCCCCACCTTCTCCTAAAATCTTCTTCCTAAAAAGGTTTGTTTTATCTTATAATTCCACAGAAAACCGCAGACTTTTAAAGGAAAACCTCACTCGCAAGGGTGGGGGTTATTCAGTCACTAAACTTTCAATCTAATGCCAGAGGTTGAAATACAACACCATCCCTATGCAAGTCATTCCATGGGCAAGACTGCTATGTGTAAAGTTTTAAACATATACAATATAAGTTTCCTTTAACTTCTAAATCAAATACTACATATATCAGTAGGTATATTAAATTAAAACGCAATGTTATTATTAATATCCTAATCAAGAAATATGATAATATAAAGAAATTATGATCTTAACTAAAACATGAACCTTTACATCTTAAAGTATGTGAATCCTTTCTTCTCACAGATGGGGGAGGTGAGACTCGAATCACTCTTAATTACTGCCATATGTGGGCTCTCCCAAGGAATGCTTATGAGCTTATAACAGCATATACTTTCACAAGTATAAAGATCTTAAATAATTTCACTTTTTCCATACATATGTAGCGGCCATAACCCCTAGGGGCAACCTTGACTTTTCAGGGCTTACCAGTTACCTCCTCGTGGCTTGCCTGTTGTTGTCTAGGGGTTCCCAGGGTTAGTACCCAGTGACTTCAGATGCTGACACATGAAAGTCCTTTTCAAGGTTTTTATTTTGCAGGGGTCACATCCAACACTAGCACAGTCTTGGGTGGGAATAGAGGGCACGGGTGATAAAACTCAGGCACTTTGAACTGCTGACATCCACTGAATGTCTCTAGTCAGCCCAGAGAGTAGCCACTCGCAGCTGGGCGCTTCACTGCCGGATAAACCTCTAGCCAGAGATCTAGCAGCCAACATGTGATCCGGAAACTTTGCAAAGTCTCTGCCACAGACTAAATTGTAACTGAAGATACGTAGGAACCTTTCTCACAGTACCTGGATCTCTCAACCTTCTTGGCGATACTGTGTGAAGTGTGAATTCTTTATTGTCCATACAACTCAGCTCCCAGGCTCTTACTGAGCAGCCAGCTTGTTGGCCCTCCTCCGAAAAGTCCTCCCCCTGGTCACTTGTACGAGTTGCCGTGTCCCTCCAATACCGAGAGCACACCGGGATGCCTTTGAATCCTCCTTCAGTTACTGGGCCTTGAACTAGCCAGTTCCGAGTCTAGGTAACAGACGGATCCCCACCCCAGACCATGAGGGCCTCTGCTCGCGGGGACGGCAGACACTCCTGGGCCCGGGACCCCTCATGGGGCTCCCCAGGACAGGAACCAGGAATCAAAAGCAGCAGCCGAAAAACCTGAACATCAGCACCTTAAATACCCCTTCCCAGACTACACAGTGGGGCCAGACGCGCCCACTGATTGGCTCCGGGAAAGATTGGTACCTAACACGTCCAACTAGGCCTGGTTCTCAGCCTGTCACAGGTCAGTCATCTAACAAATCAGCAGCAGAAGGAATAAAATATCTTTAAAAATATAACAAAATATTTAAAAAAAGGTGTATAAAAGGCCTAAATGCAACACCAACTCAGCACCAGTTCAGTCCTCTAACAAATCAGCAGCAGAAGGAATAAAATATCTTTAAAAAAAACAAAATCATAAAAAATCATAAAAAAATGTCAGAATGTTAGTAAAAATATTCATAGTCCGCTCACTGAAAACAGTAATACTAAAACAGCGCTACAAAACTGATATTAGTCCAATATCAAAATGTGTGGTCTTCCCAACACACCGCAGTTGAAAAATGGTGAATGAAAAAATTAAGGACAGTTTAAACAGAGAAATGGTTCTAAGTGCAGACTTCAGAGTATAGCCAAAAAGTGCACCTTTCACCAAGATACAGTCCACCGTGTGTTGCACACTCCCCCTGGGGGGACACACTCACCAGACTCCTCACGCCTACTCCCACGGGAGGAGAGCCCGGAAGTCAGGATACATATTCAGATTAAAAGGTAATTACGGCAATTTTTTTTTTTAATGGGCATTTGAACATCTATGGCACTAACCAATTTCATTAAGATTAACTGTCAATTTTGAGTACAACACCGCTTTAAGTACCCTTTCCCCAGACTACACAGCGGGCCAGGCGCACCCACTGATTGGCTCCGGGGAAGACTGGTACCCAAGACGTCCAACCAGGCCTGGTTCTAGGCCTGTTATGTGTACCTCACTGTACCCATGACCAGGCAGAACCCTAGTACAGCCCAGCCAAACTGATGCCAAAGTTAACCTGCACAATTAACCCTCAGAACCCCATTACTGTTCTGAGGGAAAAACAAAATTTCCACATATAGCGGACACTTGTGAAAGTGTCCCGCTACATGTACATTACATAGTCCTGACTTCTACCCTGGCCTCTGATATACAGTATGTAAACATATTATGTACTGTATTCTCTTTGTTACAAACATTTTCTACCAGCTGGACGTTTTATATCTGATGTTTTGATTGGAGCACAGAATTTTTACATATAAATAATAATGTGATAACATCCTCAAAATTCGTGACTTTCAAACAGAAAGTGATAATGAGGGAGGAGTGAGGGAGGAACCCAATGATGGTGGTCTTCAGTATCAGTCCGTCTTCATCTCAGATGTTCTCTTCTCATCCTCACTCTCTGTGTCGCTCAGCCCCCCTGTTATTCTAGACAAGATGGCAAATAGTGATATGGGCGGAGGGGACACTCGTCCTATAATTCCCTCATCACTGTCACTCCTATAAAAGACAGTTCTTGTTGTTTCCTTTCTCTATGACTAACGCCAGCCATAGAATGAGCGAATATCTTTCCTGCAAAAAGAAATTGGCTTGATTCCCCCATCAACACAGACAGTGTTGACATGGAAATCCCTTCTTTAGAGCCATTGTGTTCTCCTGGCGGGGGAAGCCGCCCCCGCTGGGAGAAAACAGTGATTATTACTAGCAGCTATAACAGCCATTAGCAATAATTGCATGTAAAATTGCAGCATGCTGGTTGTACGCAAATTGATCGCCATTCAGCCTACCCATTCATGGTTCAAATCTTGGCCAGTTCCTGCTAAATTGGCCAAGATCGGAATCGTCTATGGCTGGCTTAAGGTCCATGAATAAACAAATGAACCGGTAGGAGATTAGAGGACCCATTCACTAGTTACCTTGAGGGGGGAATTGTAAGATCCTCAGAGACAAAGCTGCCTGATGTGGGCGGAGTCCTGCTCCGTAGACATCGGCGCCTGTCATTATTGTAAATATCTCCTAAACCGTGGAGGTTGAGGAGATATTTCTAGCACCTACAGGGAAGCCTTAAAGGGTTTACAACCACTTTAAATGTGTGGCAACCAAACAGATCACACAGAGATAAACATACTCTGAAAGCATCATTTGGCACTGATCGTTCTGCTGAGTACTGTGTCTTCTACAGTGTACAGAGGTCAGTAGTATATAGGGTAGTGTATGGAGAAGGACCCCCTTTATCATTGATGAGTGTATTGGTCCCTTACATTGGTGATCAGTGTACAGAGGTCAGTAGTATGTAGTACAGTGTACAGAGGTCAGTAGGATGTAGGCAGTGTACAGAGGTCAGTAGTAGGTAGGGCAGGGTACAGAGGTTAGTAGGATGTAGGGCCGTGTACAGAGGTCAGTAGTACGTAGTGCCGTGTACAGAGGTCAGTAAGATGTAGGGCAGTGTACAGAGGTCAGTAGTAGGTAGAGCAGGTCAGTAGTATGTATAGCAGTGCACAGAGGTCAGTAAGATGTTGGGCAGTGTACAGAGGTCGGTAGTATGTAGGGCAGTGTACAGAGGTCGGTAGTTTATAGGGCAGTGTGCAGAGGTCAGTAGTAGGTGAGGCAGTGAACAGAGGTCGGTAAACTGTAGGGCAGTGTACAGAGGTCAGTAATATGTAGGGCAGTGTACAGAGGTCAGTAATAGGTAGGGCAGTGTACAGAGGTCAGTAATATGTAGGGCAGTGTACAGAGGTCAGTAATATGTAGGGCAGTGTACAGAGGTCGGAAATATGTAGGGCAGTGTACAGAGGTCAGTAATATGTAGGGCAGTGTACAGAGGTCAGTAATATGTAGGGCAGTGTACAGAGGTCAGTAATATGTAGTTTAATGTACAGAACTCAATAGGATTTAGGGTCGTGTACAGAGGCCTATGGTATGTAGAGCAGTGTACAGAGGTCGATAGTATGTAGAGCAGTGCACAGAGGTCGGTAAGATGTTGGGCAGTGTACAGAGGTCAGTAGTATGTAGAGCAGTATCATTTTATCAGTGATGAGTGCAGTGGTCCCTTACATTGGTGATCAAAGGGCGAAGGAACCCGTTATATCAGCGGCCAGTGTGAGAAGGAGATGTCATCGGTGGAAAGATGTCCCCCTTTACAGATCCTTGATGTCAGTTGTTACTGAGGGACAGAAATTGTTCATTGCTCAAGGAACCCTAATGCCGCGTACATGCGATCGGAATCCGGCAAGAAAAAAAAAGATGAGAGCTTTTCACCGGAAAATGCGTCCGTGTGTAGGCTCCATCGGAATTTTGCTGGCCGAATTTCCGACAGCAAAAAATTGAGAGCATGTTCTCAATTTTTCCGACGGAAAAGGTTTCTATCGGAAATTCTGATCGTCTGTAGCAATTCTGACGCGCAAAATTCCTACGCATGCTCGGAAACAATTCGACGCATGCTCGGAAGCATTGAACTCGGCTCGTTGTAGTGTTGTATGTCACCGCGTTCTTGGAATTTGGTGTGACTGTGTGTAGGCAAGACAGTTTGAGCGGAATTCCGTCAGGAAAACCATCAGAGCTTTTTCTGACGAGAATTCCGATCGTGTGTACGTGGCATTAGAAGCTTTTGGAGGAACCCTGGCTGAGAAAGGATGGACTAGGCAGTAATATATTTCTATCCCCCTTGGTGGGAGTGGAGATGACCCCATCTATAAGGATATACAGTACATACACACACAGCACAAGGCCGTGTTCACACTATAGGGGTTATTTACTAACAGAAAATCCACTTTGCACTGAAAGTGCACTTGGAAGTAAAGTCGCTGTAGATCCGAGGGGGACATGCAAGGAAAATAAAAAACAACATTTTAGCTTGCACATGATTGGACGATAAATTCAGCAGAGCTTTCACTTATTTCAGATCTACCACTTAGATTTAGAGCGACTGCACTCCAAGTGCACTTTCAAGTGAATTTGCAGTGCAAAGTGGATTTGCCTGTCGTAAATAACCTCCTATGAGACATTTCTCGGAGATGCAGTTCCTCTGAGCTCCACAAGGTGATAATCCCACTTCTACCCAGAAAGGAAGTCTCTATGGAACACAGACAGGAAGTGATGTCAGGTACAGACAGGAAGTTCCGGGTGAGAGGTGAATCAGGAGGAAGTAGAGAGGAGACATTGCTGTAAGTGGCAGCAGAGGAGGTAATAAGATCTTATATTCTTTTTACACCCAGTAACCCCCCCCCCCCCGTCATGTTCCGTCCTCTTCCTCCATAGTCACTGTGACGTCTTTTAAATAATTAATTAAATAGCAAGGTCTAACTAAATTGTAAGGAAAAATATAATAAAACCAATGTCACTGTAAAAATACAAAGTAAAAGTGGATGGTATCAGTCAGTAGGGTAGTGGACGGTGTCTGTTATTAGGGCAGTGGATAGTATCAGTAGGGCAGTGAATGGTGTCAGTCATTTTTTTTTTTTACAATTCTTTTAGAAGCCACAAAGACAAGAGGGGCAGCAGCTCCGTCGTAGGGCGCCAGCGTAGGTGGGGGGGTTTAAAATCTGATTACCAGCCACTTGCTGGGAATTCACATTTTTCCAATACCTGTCTATGGGAGGGAAGAGGGGGGGGCAGGGGACACTGCTGGGGGTGGGGGGGGGGAGGCTCAGAGGTCATTGATATGGGGTAAAGGGGGGGCAGAGGACACTAGTCTGGGGGGGGGGTGACGTGAAGGACAGTAGAGGACACTACTGTGGGGGGGGGGGTGGTGTGAAGTGCAGTAGAGGACACTGCTATGGGGGTGGCCCTGCCCATAGCAGTGTCCTCTGCCCCTTCACATGACCCCCCCCCCCCCCCACATTAGTGCATTCTCCCCCCCCCCCCCCCATAGCAGTGTCCTCTACAGCCCTTCACATCTCTGTCCCCCCTCCCCGCCCACAGTATTGTCCTCTGCCCCCCCCCCCCTTCCTCCATAACACAGTATTGTCCTCAAAAAACTCACGGATCGGATCGTTCCTCTGATCAGAGTCACGGATCGGATCATTTTTCAGATCAGCAAATAATAATTGAATTTGCAAGAACCTGTGAAAATTCCACCACCATATAGTCCCCACTGTAATATCCACAATCTCCCCCACTGTAATACTGTCTGAGCATGGCTGGGTACGACTGGGTATCGCCGAGTATGGCTTGGTATTGGCAGGGTATGGCAGAGTATTGCAGGGTATTGCAGAATATTGGCAGGGTATTGCAGAATATTGGCAGGGTATGGAGGGATGGCTGAGCATGGATGGATGTGACTGCAATTGTCACAGAGCAGCGCTGTGGGCACTACAGATCCAGCCCACAGTGCTGCTGCCATCCGATCTCTCCCTTCCACTGTACAGATCAGTACACATCATTTGACGGAGCGATCACATTGTAAACGGCCGCCGGGTGTACCAAGATGGGCGCCGCTCCGGAGCTAGGCCGAAGCCGCTGCCTTTCCTAAGGCCGAGGCCGCGGATTGCGGGGGGTGTGCCAATCTGAACAGGTTGACCCGTTCGGGTCACGGACCGGTGACGATCTGTTGCACCCCTACTGGCCCCCCTTCCCAACCATAGCAATGTGCCATAGCAGTGTCCTCTGCTTCCTTAAGATCACCCCCTACACATATGCAGTGCCCTACCTGTGTACACAGAGAAGGGAGTGGAAGGCAGCACAGTTGTGGGTGGAGGGCGGGAGCTGCCAGAATGACTTTTCATATTAACAAGCTGGTGATTGGTTGTTTAGGGCCACCCTGTGTCCTAGCAGCAATTACCTGCGGGTTAACTTGAAAAGTTAATTTTGCCAGCTCCTCCTCCCACCTTCCGTCCTGAGCTGTGCTGCCTCCCGCTCTCCACTGTACCTTGATGACAGCGGGGGAGGAGGTGCGGGGGCGGAATTAGGACCGGCACCTAGAAGTTGGGGTTGAGTGGCGCGGTCGATGGGTTGCCCGTCCATAGGGGGCGCCCGGGTATCCCCCCCCCCCCCCCCAATGCAGTAACAAAAAAAAAAAAAAAAAATTTAACCTTGTCCCTACAGTTTTTATGTGCACTGTATCCTGGTGCCGGGCACAGTGCAGTATGGGAAACGCCACATCAATGCAATCACAAGATTGCAGACGAGGCGTTCCATTTGGCCAAAAAAAAGACGCTCGGTGGCGCTGCCAATCGCGCCACAGCTTCCGGCGCGATGGACTGGCCGGGCGAGTGCATAGACTTGCACTATGAGTGAGATGGGCGCCGCTTCCGACGTCTCTGAAGGAAGTGACGTTGCCACTGCTGATCAGTGCAACGTCCCGCCTGAGAGGAGAGGAACAGGTAAGGCTCCATTGCTAACTTAATGTCTTTTTTTTTTTTTTTTTCCAGTGCCAGAACCCCCCCCCCAACAAATGATCTGAGACAATTTAATGTACATTTGTAATCTCGGCGGCACATCCCCCCCCCCCCCCCCCGCTTTTTTTTTACTGTCGGCGGCCAAAACTCTTTAAATACTCTTTAATATACTCTAAATAACTGATGGTTACAATGGCATGCTATAAGTATTTGCAGATTTCTGAAGGCTTCCAGCACAGGGGAGCTTCAACAGCAAGTGAAATCAGTCAGTGAAACGAATTTCATCTAGGAATATCTGCTACTGTGCTGGAAGCGCGAAAAAACTGGCAAACAAGCACAAAGTCTTTTTTTTTTTTAAATGCAAACACCCCCCCCCCCGGTCAACAGTTAAAGTGTATGCAATCTCGGCGGCATCATAACACCCCCCCCCCCCTCAACATGAACAGTTAAAGTGTATGTAATCTCGGCGGCATCATAACACCCCCCCCCCCCCCACCCCACCCCCCCACCCCCCTACCCCCCCCCCCCCCCCCCCCCCCTCAACAAGAACAGTTAAAGTGTATGTAATCTCGGCGGACACTAATGATAGTCTTGTTTTTTTTCCTTGGCTGCATAGAAAAATTGTTTATCATTGTGGATGCCTGCATAGGACTTCTTGATGTCATAAATATATTTCCAAGTAGCACTTCATCTAAACACTATGAGGTCTGTCAAGGCTACCTGTCAATAATTATAGTAGTATGTCATTTTTTTCAGAAATACATCTGACCTCCAATATCTTATTTTTTTTTATGTGCAGTTTGTTATTTTTTAAGCAAGTTCAACAGAACTGTATATGGCAACATAGAATACACAACTGAAAAAGAAGCAAAATTATACATATTTCTGAAAAAGTACATATTTTTAATGGCATAGCTATTATGCAAGGCTGAAGACTAAAGACTAAAGTCTGGATTGTTCATTTTATTTTCAGTCCAGTTCACAGTAAATGGTGTGCTAACTGCTTTTAACCACTTCAGCCCCGGACCAATTTGCAGCCAAAGGACCAGGCCCCTTTTTGCGATTCGGCACTGCGTCGCTTTAACTGACAATTGCGCGGTCGTGCGACGTGGCTCCAAAACAAAATTGGCGTCCTTTTTTCCCCACAAATAGAGCTTTCTTTTGGTGGTATTTGATCGCCCCTGCGGTTTTTATTTTTTTGCGCTATAAACAAAAATAGAGCGACAATTTTGAAAACAATGCAATATTTTTTGCTTTTTGCTATAATAAATATCCCCAAAAATTATATAAAAAAACATTTTTTTTTCCTCAGTTTAGGCCGATACGTATTCTTCTACATATTTTTGGTAAAAAAAATCGCAATTAGCGATTATTGATTGGTTTGCGCAAAAGTTATAGCGTTTACAAAATAGGGGATAGTTTTATAGCATTTTTATTAATATTTTTTTTTTTACTAATAATGGCGGCGATCAGCGATTTTTATTGTGACTGCGACATTATGGCGGACACATCGGACATTTTTGACACATTTTTGGGACATTTGTCATTTATACAGAAATCAGTGCTATTTAAATAGCACTGATTCCTATGTAAGTGACAGTTGTAGTGAAAGAGTTAACCACTAGGGGGCGGGGAGGAGTCAGTGTGACGTGTTTGTGTTTTTTTTTACAGTAGGGGGCGTGGCTGTACGTCTGACGTCATTGATCGGCTTTCCCGATGACAGGGAACAGCCAATCACTGACAGTCAGTGTAGGAAGCGCGGGACACCAGCGGCGATCGGGTCCGCTGGTCCCGCGGCCGTGGTCACGGAGCTCCCGACCGGGTCGCGAGCGCGCCGCTGGCAGGCACATGCACGATCACGTACAGGTACGTGATTTTGCCTGCCCGTGCCATTTTGCCGCAGTATATCTGCGTTAGGCGGTCGGGAAGTGGTTAAAGAGGAAGTAAAGCCTCTTAAAAAAAAAAAAAAAAAAAAGACACCCTGCAAGGCAAAGGCATAATGAGCTAGTATGCATAGCATACTAGCTCATTATGAAAAACTTACCTGAAAACAAAGCCCCCGAAGCCGTCCTTATCCTCGATCTTCTTCGCCGCCATCCAGGGCCGGAGTGACTTCCGGGTCTCGCCGCTCCAGCGATATCATTCGCTGGAGCGGCGAGACGTCACTCCCGCTCATGCGCACGAGATCGGCATATCGCCGTGATCTCAGCATCTTCAGTGCGCCCTCAGTGCGCCTGCGCGCCGCTGTCTACGGCGCATGCGCCGTAGACAGCGATGCCTATTCATCGCTAAATATCTCCTAAACCGTGTAGGTTTAGGAGATATTTATTGGACGTACAGGTAAGCCTTAATCTAGGCTTACCTGTAGGTCAAAGTCATATGGAAGGGTTTACTTCCACTTTAATATGTTGTCATGATTGCCTGAGGCTTTGAATAACATTCTCATTATAGTAAAAGAGCCACACAACAGAACAATATTAGTTAATGACATGCTAAACTCAGCATACTGTCTCATTATAGCACTCTTATATCTGCTCACTGCCATAATGGCACACTCCAAGCAGTGTACAGAGTTAGTTAATGGTAACACCATTGCAGAATGCTTGTTCTAAAAGAACTTAGACTATTCTTAGGATAAATTGCCACTGCCACTATGAGTGGAAGCAAGTGGAATACAGGGGACGGAGTGGGTGGATTCTATAAGGGGTGTGGCTTTTGAGAAGTGGGATGGGTCAAACGTGGAGGGGGCGGTGTCTTGCGCCCCCCCCCCCCCAGCCTAAAACTTCACCAGACGCCACTGGTTGCCAGCCCCCGCTCCAAACAATCAGCACTGACAATAAATAAACAAGACAATGTCCTACAAAGGGCAATTATTACACTAGACAGGCAGCAAATGGGCAACCATTACAATATGCAGCCAACACAATGATGGAGTGCAGGGGTCAGGAGTATGGAGCATAGAGCCCCTTACATTGCTGATCAGGAGGAAGAACACATTCCCCAGCCTGTGATGTAGAATATGTTACATCATTGTGTCAGAGGGAGAAACATACTGAAGTTTCTGAGGGAAGTTGAGAGGCTGAGAGGGGTTAATAAAGCTGAGAGACCTTAGGGGCCTCTGAAGGGGTAGTGTCACTAAAGCACTCTGTGGTCCTAGATTGGTTAGTCAGGCTGTAGCCTCAGCTAGACTCTAAGGGATAGAGGGGTAGTCTCTAGGTCTGTGATGGCCCTCCTAGCCCACCAGTGTTTATTTTTCAGACCTTACAGAACTGGCAACCTTAACCATCTTACCGTCTCATTTGTTAAGTGATATATTCCAGAATACCAAGTAAAATGAAGAAGGACATTCCTCACTAATTGGAGTGCACTTGTTGTTAGAGGAGGTCTATTTCTGAAGAAAAGTTTTTTAGAAACAACACCAACCCAACAGAGAAAAGGGAATATCTGATCCTGCAGGCCGAAGAGGGTCCCAGGACCTGCAAGATGTAACAAACACCAAATAGTCCACACTAAATATATTCCCATGGGGGGCATATATGTACAGAAACTCTCCTATTACCCCCCCCCCCCCCCCACCCCCCCCCCCCCCCCCCCCCACATCCATATCCTATCATTGTGTACCCAATACCATCCATATAATTCTTACTTTCATTTACCAAAGTTATCCGTCTACAAGGAGACCTGTATAGATCAAATGACGGCACCATTGAGGATGGAGGAGGACCGGAGTCACATGACTGAGAAGATGCTAAACCTCACCCTGGAGATCATCTACCTGCTGACCGGAGAGGTGAGGAGGATTCTGGGAGGTCACATGACATCACTCTTATCTCTATTAATAACACACAGACCTGACCGGAGAGGTGAGGAGGATTCTGGGATTCTAACATGACATTCCTATTGGTTCCTTAATACAGAGATTTCCTCTTCTGAAGTCAGGTGATCATATGACCATCACAGTGCCTCCATGTGACTCCCTAAAACCTGAGAGACACAACATGGAGAAGATTCTAGAAGTCACCAGACAGATCACTGAGCTGCTGACAGGAGAGGTGAGCGGTGCCGGGAATTCTGGGACATTATCCAGTAACAGACAAGGGATGTGTCTGGATGGTGACTGTATCATTGTGTGTGTCAGGTTCCTATAAGGTGTCAGGATGTCACTGTCTATTTCTCCATGGAGGAGTGGGAGTATTTAGAAGGACACAAGGATCTCTACAAGGACGTCATGATGGAGAATCAGCCGCCCCTCACATCACCGGGTAAGAGGAGACTTTATTGTAAAGGAGAGAGCAGTACGGAGGATCCACCTAGATCCCCCATCATCTGATAAACACATAGAAACAATGTATTCAGTCAGTGTGTGTGTTTCCTACAGATGGATCCAGTAATGGGAACCCACCAGAGAGATGTCCCCACCCTCTGTATTCCTGGGATTCCACACAGGAAGATCACACCATCCCCCACCATCAGGTAGATGAAAGGTAATTATTTGTAGTTATAATTTGTACACAGCATGTATAATACAATAAATGTTTATTATATATTCAGAGTGGAAACCTCGGGGATTATAATATTGCTGTTAAAGAAGAGTATAAAGATGAGGAGTATGGAGTGATGGAGGAACATTCTGAAGGACAAAAGGATCTCTACCAGGACATTATGATGGAGTCGCCTAATAGCAGAAACCCACCAGAGAGATGTCCCCGTCCTCTGTATTCCTGGGATTCCACACAGGAAGATCACACCATCCCTCACCATCATCAGGTAGGTGGAGTTGAGGGTCTGGAACATAAAGTGATTGGACACTCTGACATGTGGAGACGATGTGTGGACTCTACAAGATGATATTTTCTATGTGATCTCACATCATAAATACTTCTATTTTACAGATGTTATTTTCTGCCATTTTGTTGGTTTAGGGTGAAGATCTGATGAACATGAAAGTTGAGGGTGAAGTAGAAGAGACGTATGTGAGGGATGATCAGCAATATACGGAGGAGGCTGGAATGACGAGGACATTCAAAGAGGAGGACACTCCTACAGAGATCAGCACAGGTGAGCCAGAATATATTCTGCCTTATAACTTGGCAACATCCACAGCCAGCTTAACTCTTCGATAAAACACAGTATTTTAATCCAACACAAATTTACATCAGCTAATTGCAGTACAGAGGATGTTTTCCAGTTGTTTGAAGTGTTAAAAGACATTGACTTTCCTAAACCCTGCCTTTGTGAAGTGCTAACACTGACTGAGGGAACATGGAAGAAATGGGAAGGGTCTAAATAGGACTAAACTAACTAGCACTAAATAGGGGGGAAGCCAAATGATATAGTAAAGTTGTAGTAGCCCAAAACTGACACTAGATGTCAGCATACTGCAAAACAACAATGTAGTTCAATACAATTCAGAAAATTTACATAAAAGTGAAGAGTTCTTATCACCAGAAGCCTAGGCCTATGGCCACTTGTTCTATGCTAAAAGGTCTGCACGTCTGAAGATTGAACCTCTTCATTATCAGAGACCACTTGACCCAGTGCCTAGGCTTGTGGGTAAAGAGCACCTTCCATTCCCCATTGGTTCCTGCTCTTCTGGCAAGGCTGTGCAAATGTGAAGTGATCTTAGAGGAGGAACAAAAGCTCTTTGGCTGAAGAGAGGGAGTCACATCTGGTTGGGACTTCCACAGAGAACATCTGCTCACTAAAATCTACCTGATTCAGATGGAATCTTGATTTAAGTGAACGAGCCATCTTGTATCTATTGCATACCTTTTGAGATGGGAATGAGGGACACCGACTAGCAAAAGTATGTAGGCATAGGACACGCCCCCCCGACCAAGCCCCCTTAACCACTTTCTGACCGGACCATTTTGCTGGCTTAAGACCAGACCACTTTTTGCGATTCGGCACTGCGACGCTTTAACTGACAATTGCGCGGTCGTGCGACGTGGCTCCCAAACAAAATTGACGTCCTTTTTCCCCACAAATAGAGCTTCTTTTGGTGGTATTTGATCGCCTCTGCGGTTTTTTTTTTTTTGCACTATAAACAAAAATAGCGACAATTTTGAAAGAAACGCATTATTTTTTACTTTTTGCTATAATAAATATCCCCCAAAATATATAAAAAAAACATTTTTTTTTTCCTCAGTTTAGGCCGATACGTATTCTTCTACATATTTTTGGTAAAAAAAAATTGCAATAAGCGATTATTGATTGGTTTGTGCAGAAGTTATAGCGTTTACAAAATAGGGGATGGTTTTATGGCATTTTTATTAATCATTTTTTTTTTACTAGTAATGGCGGCGATCAGCGATTTTTATTGTGACTGCGACATTATGGCGGACACATCGGACATTTTTGGGACCCTTTTCATTTATACAGCAATCAGTGCTATTTAAATGCACTGATTCCTGTGTAAATGACACTGGCAGTGAAGGGATTAACCACTAGGTGGCAGTGTAGGGGTTAAGTGTTCCTAGGGGCGTGTTACTAACTGTGGGGGGGGGGGGGGGGGCGTGGCTGTGATTTAGTGAACACTGATCTCTGCTCCAATTACAGGGAGCAGAGATCGGTGTTGGTAGGCAGAACGGGGAGATGCTGTTTACTTCCGCATCTCCCCGTTCAGCCATCCCGCGAGACGATCGAGTCCGCGGGACCCGCGACCGGACTCACGGGGGTCCCGGGCGGTGCGCACGCGATGGCACGGCGGCAATCTTAAAGGGGACGTACCTGTACGCCCTTTGGCCTGTCCGTGCCATTCTGTCGACGTACATCGTCGTGCGACGGTCGGGAACTGGTTAAAGGTGAATTAACCAAAAAAAAAAAATGATTAGTTAAATCCAGAAGGGCTTTTTTTACCACTACTATTTATTTATATTGGCTTTTAAAATGTACAAATGCAGCGATTTAGAATTTAGATTAAAGGTTTAGCCCTGGGAAACACTTTTTGAAGGGTAAATAGTGCATTTTATATACAACTGTATGGATCAGACCAAAATAATGGACAAATGAAAAGGAATGAGGGACATTGCTCCAAATCGGGGAGAGTCCCTCAAAATCCGGGACAGTTGGGAGCTTTGTCTATTTATCATGTTTTTATATTTTTCAGGACACGCCATGGAGGAACACTCAAAGGATCGTCTCACTTTATCTCCAGGATGTAAAATGGAAGATGAGGACATCACAAGAGATTGTGCGGGAGAAAAGACAATGAGCTCAGCTATGGATGGAGGACTTCACAGTGTGGAGAGACCATCAAATCCCTCTGACTCTGAGCGACCTCGTACTGTGAGGGATGGTGCCAGAATTCAGGCGGAGGAGAAATGTTCCTGTCCTGAATGTGGGGAAAGTTTTAGCTCTGAATTAAGTCTTACTGTACATCAGAGATCTCACATGGGTGAGACGCTTCATCCCTGTTCTGAGTGCGGGAAATGTTTTAGTCGGAAATCAGCCCTAGTTACACATCAGAGATCTCACACAGGGGAGAAGCCGTATCCCTGCCCTGAGTGCGGGAAATGTTTTTCACAAAAATCAATACTTGTTAGACATCGGCAATCTCACACGGGGGATAAGCTGTATTCCTGTCCCAAGTGCGGGAAATGTTTATCACAGAGATCCGCTCTTGTTAGACATCAGAGATCTCACACGAGAGAGAGGCCATATTCCTGCCCAGAGTGTGGGAAGTGTTTCATCGATAAGGCACACCTTGTGAAACATCTGAGATCTCACACGGGGGAGAAGCCCTATGCGTGTCCTGAGTGTGGGAAATGTTTTTCAGAAAAATCAGACCTTGTTAGACATCGGAAATTGCACACGGGGGAGAGGCCGTATGCCTGTCTCGAGTGCGGAAAATGTTTTACACGGAAATCACACGTTGTAATACATCAGAGAACTCATAGAGTGGTGTAGGGATGAGTTGAACATTCCTGGGTCCGGTTCCAGGAGGTTTCGCTGAACTGCTCCTAAGTTCTGAATGTTGATCCAAACCCCCACTGAAGACTGTGGGAGCAGAAACTTTAAAACAATTCCTGACAATTTTTCAGGTGACTAGGCAAGAGATCGTCAAACAAAGGGTACGGGCAGCTGAGCGCTGATAGATGACATCAGTTATAGGATGACAAGCGACAACAGCTGTTAAGATGACAGTAGAGCTGCACGATTTTGACTAAAATAAGAATCTCGATTCTTTTGCTTAGAATAAAGATCACGATTCTCGCGGTGTAACATCTTTCACATTATGCAAAAAAATTGGGCTAACTTTATTTATTTATTTATTTTTTAATTCATTAAAGTGTATTTTTTTTTTTTTTATTTCGTTTGAAAGACCGCTGCGCAAATACAGTGTGACATAAAATATTGCAACAACCACCATTTCATTCTATAGGGTCTCTGCTAAAAAAAAAAAAAAAATAATATATACATCATGTTTGGGTGTTCCAAGTAATTTTCTAGCAAAGAATAACGATTTTTATTTGTAATCAACAAATGTCAGGAAAGGTTTGGTCTTTAACCACTTCAGCCCCGGAAGGATTTACCCCCTACCTGACCAGAGCGTTTTTTTGCGATTCGGCGCTGCGTCGCTTTAACTGACAATTGCGCGGCCGTGCGACGTGGCTCCCAAACAAAATTGACGTCCTTTTTTTTCCCACAAATAGAGCTTTCTTTTGGTGGTATTTTATCACCTCTGCGTTTTTTTTTTTTGCGCTATAAACAAAAAAAGAGCGACAATTTTGAAAAAAACACATTATTTTTAACTTTTTGCTATAATAAATATCCCCAAAAAATATCTAAAAAAACAATTTTTTTTCCTCGGTTTAGGCCGATACGTATTCTTTTTGGTAAAAAAAAAACGCAATAAGCGTTTATTGATTGGTTTGCGCAAAAGTTATAGCGTTTACAAAATAGGGAATAGTTTTATGGCATTTTTTATTAATATTTTTTTTTTTACTAGTAATCGCGGCGATCTGAGATTTTTATCGTGACTGCGACATTATGGACACATCGGACAATTTTGACATATTTTTGGGACCATTGGTATTAATACAGCGATCGATGCTATAAAATTGCATTGATTACTGTAACAATGTCACTGGCAGTGAAGAGGTTAACCACTAGGGGAGGGGTTAAGTGTTCCTAGGGGCGTGTTTCTAACTGTCTGGGGGCCTGGCTGTGTGTGACACCACACTGATCGCTGCTCCCGATGAAAGGGAGCAGACGGTCAGTGTGCTGTCATTAGGCAGAGCGGGGAGATGCTGTTTACATCGGTATCTCCCCGTTCTTGAGCTCCGTGACGCGATCGCGGCTATCCCCGCTACAATCGAGTCCGCGGGGCACGGTCACGGAGCGTGCGGACTCGAGCATCCCCCTGTCATCACCCCGAACGGAGCGCACGCGCACGGCGGGAAATTCAAAGTAATGTACGGGTACGTTACTTTGCCCAGCCGTGCCATTCTGCCGACATATATGTGCAGGAGCCGGTCGGGAATTTACACACTGGAGTTCTTTCCATGCTGTTTTGAAGATCAGGAAGGGAAAAAGATCGCAATTTATTTTCTTAATGATTAATCGTGCCGCTCTAGATGACAGGCGACATCAGCTGCTAGGATGACAGGCAACAACAGCTGTTAAGATCACAAGCGACATCAACTGCTGGGACAGCAGGCAACATCAGCTGCTATAATGACAGGCAACATCATTTGCTGGGACGACAGGCGACATCAGCTGTTAGAATGCCAGCAGCCACACAGTCATTGGTTGTTATTAACCACTTCAATACCGCACACTTTCACGCCCTTCCTGCCCAGGCCAATTTTCAGCGCTCTCACACTTTGAATGACAATTGCGCGGTCATGCAACACTGTACCCAAAGTAAATTTTTATCATTTTTTTACACACAAATAAAGATTTATTTTGGTGGTATTTAATCACTGCTGGGTTTTTTATTTTTTCTTAAAGAGGAGTTCCAGGCATTTTAAAAGTCAGCAGCTACAAAAAGTGTAGTTGCTGACATTTAATAAACAGACACTTACCTGTTCCACGGTCCAGCGATGCGGCCGAACGGGGTGTCGCTTCTCTCCCCCTCCTCTTCGCCGGCGCCTCCATTGCCACTCAGGGCATGCGACCGTGACAGCTTTCGCCTTTCATGGCCGGGCACGCACGGCGCATGCGCGAGTCGCGCTGCGCTCCCGGAGTGGATAGGCGATCTCCTGGTCACGTGTGTCCCAGGAGATCGCCTAGAGGGAGGAGTCGCCTAGGCGGTTCCTGGGCGGAAGGAGGAAGTGGGACAGGAAGTCCCCCTCCTAATGAAGCCCCCACTCCCCCCCCCCCCCAAAAAAAATTACATGCCAAATGTGGCATGTAAGGGGGTGAGGAGTGCTTAAAGCGGAAGTTCCATTTTTGGGTGGAACTCCGCTTTAATAAATGCAAAAAGACTGAAAATAAAATAAAAAAGCACTTTTCTTCTTTTTTGTTATAAAACTTTGCAAAAAAAGAATCTTCATAAATTTAGGCCAATATGTATTCTGCCACATTCCTTTGGTAATAATTCTCCAAATCGGTGTATATTATTTAGTATGTGTGAAAGTTATAGAGTCCACAAACTATGGGATATACAGGGTATATCTGAAAATGGATCAATCCTGATGTACTGACAGCCTATCTCTTTCTTGAGGCTTAAAAATGTCAGGACAGTAAAAATACCCCCCCCCCCCCTCAAATGACCCCTTTTTGGAAAGTAGACAGTCCAAGGTATTTAGTAAGAGGCATGGCAAGTTTTTTGAAGTTGTAATTTTTTTTGTCACAATTTTTTGGTAAATTAAGAAATTAAAAAAAAAAATTCTTCATTTTTATTTTTTCACTCCCAGTAACGGAATGGGGCACTGCCATGCACCTAGAGTGGTTATCATGAGGGCATTTAACTTAACTTTAACTTAAATCTTGACCTTCTGTGCCTCTGCACAGGATGGGGGACCTCTGCAGCACTGATCTGCTCCCATTGCTGTGGGGCAAGGACCACTCCCATAAGGAGTACCAAAAACATCTCTCACTGCAAGAGGTTGTCCCACCTGCCTTAGGTGCACACTTAATGACAGGCTGGTTGAAATGACTGTTGGCTTCCATTACCCGTAGTAACCACTCGCTGTCTTCATACCCCAATGTGATGTTAACCCCAAGCTGTAGACATTGTGCAGAAGGTACTGGTTACTTGCATACATTCTTTAATAACTTCAGACCAGGCAGAAGGCAAAGTTTGAAAGCTTTACATTAGAAAAGGTTCGGAACATTACAAAGTTCAAAGTGCAACAAAACCATTCTTTCCCTACCTCCCTCATTCCTTTTTCAGACTTGTGTGCTGCCCCGGCATACCTGTAGACAGAGAGTCCATGTATGGCAGTGTCCAGTTTTTTGCAGAGTCCAGCAACTGGTGTCTTTGGGGCATGCTGCAGGTTCCAGCAGTCATTACCTTACAGAAGTTACTGCATTACAGAAGATTCCTGAAGGCAGGCAAACTTGGATCAGGACAACAGACAGCAATTCTCAGTCCCAAAGACAAGAGGCTAAAGGCAAGGCCAAAGACACTAGGCTCTGGACCACTTTCTCTAGGCAAAGGACCAGTGGGTCAGACCCAAAAAAGCCTGCCAGAGAAAAACCTGGGAACAGCATTAACCCTAATCCTCCCGTCTGGGGCAGAATCTATGTAGGCTAAATAACAACCCACTTATATTGTAGAGATGGGTGGAACACCCCCCTGTTTGGTTCGCACCAGGACTCCCAAACAAGGGAAAAGTTCAGCCCGAGCTGCAAACCCCATTGAAGTCAATGGAGCCGAGCATGAAAGATCAAAAGTCCCCATTTTGAAGTGTATGGGGGCCCGGGTACTGCCCTGGGGAACGTGTCAATACAAAAAAAGTTGTGGCACACCTGTACCATGTATAGAACCTACTGCAGCAAAACTGACATTTGTAAAGAAAAAAAAATGAGTCAAATCACATTTAAATTGACTCGCAGTTGCAATTGCTGGCACCCAGCTATTTAAAAAAAAAAGAAAGAAAAAAAAATGCATGGGGCCCCCCCAAAATTTATATCAGACCCTTATCCGAGCATGCAGCCTGGCAGGTCAGGAAAGGGGGGAACAAGCGAGGGCCCCCCCCCTCCTGAACATACCAGGCCACATGGCCTCCGATAAGCCCCCTGCCCGCAGACCCCTACAACCACCTGCCAGAGTTGTTGGGAAGAGGCCCTTGTCCCCATCAACGTGGGAACAAGGTGCTTTGGGGTTGGGGGAGCCCCCCTGACCCAAAGCACCCACCCCCCATGTTGAAGGAATGTGGCCTGGTATGGTTTGGGGGGCACTCGCTCGCCATCCCCCTTTCCTGGCCTGCCAGGCTGCATGCTTTGATAAGGGTCCTGTTATAGATTTTTTAATTACATTTTTTTATTTTGGTGTGGGGTTCCCCTTAAAATCTGGTACAGGTTCCCCCCCCCCCCCCCCGCCACTTTTTTATTTCTGGCAATGTTTTTTTTTTATTCAGCTGTCAGCGGGAAGCCCACTGACTGCCGATGACTCATCGGTTGTTAAGGATGTGGCAGCCGGCTTCCCGACCCTGCTCCTTAACAACCAGCTATTCACTGTGCCCTGATTGGGCAATTCGGGTGTTTCTGCCGAATGGAAGAAAACAGGCAATGTTCGGGTCAAACTTTTGCTTGGCCCGAACCGTTCGTCCAACTCTACCAGCTTACAAGCTACCCGGGCTATCCTCTGCAGCCAGTCCTCTGACAACATATAGGGAGTCTGTGTTCTGTGTTCCCTCCCAGGGACCATGAGTATTTGTTTCAATTCTCAGTATACAGTATGTGGTGTCTCTGCAATCGCCAGGAGCAGGAGAATTTATTTTGGGTTGTTCTTTGGTAATAAATTATGGAGATATCCGTTACCATTTACCACCAAATGAAAGCCCAATTTGCCCTGAAAAAAATTGCGGTACAATGCACCGGGATACACCAAGTAGTTGTGATGATACATATGGTTTTTACTAACACATGTCAAGGTTGCAAAATTGTGCTTAGGCATTAACATTTGTTTTACTCTTAGGCGTGAAGGGGTTGTAAAGGCTCGTGTTTTTTCACCTTAATGCATCCTATGGCTCTTGATTGGATAGATTGATAGCAGCACAGCCATTGGCTCCCGCTGCTGTCAATCAAATCCAATGACGCGGGGGGCGGGGCCGAGTCCTGCATTCGGCCTCTATGGACGCCGAATGCTGGACTCGTGAGCGCACCCGCAAGGTAAACCCCTCGGGAGAGCGCTTCTCCAAGGGGGTTATCTGATGTGGGGCGAAGCCGCGAGAGCCACCAAGGGACCCCAGAAATGGATGTTCAGGGCCACTCTGTGCAAAAGGAGCTGCACAGTGGAGGTAAGTATGATTTGTTTGTTATTTAAAAAAAAGAAAAAACGATCCTTTAGTATCACTTTAAGAGGCATAAATTACAAGAAAAAAAAATCTAAATGCTAAAATCACTTAGTGAAATTGTGTCACAAATCACAAGTTTGGTAATATTGACAGCCTCCCATGGGGAATCCTCTCAAATCACCTTTGCTAATTCCCAGGACTTTGCAGGATAGCATAATGATGGCAGGAGGTTAAATGCTTCCCCAGTGTGTGATCTTACTAACTGGGTGGGATAACTGGGCAAAGTGCGCTTGCTGGACCTGGGCCTGACAGGTGACTGGCCTAGCTGGGCCTGGATTTGACAGCTGAACCAGCTAGCTGGGTCTGACCTCAACCGTTTGGGTGGGCTAGCTCAGCCTGGGCTATACAGCATGGTGGGGTAACCATACCTCCCAACATTTTGAGATGGGAATGAGGGACACCTACCAGCAAATGTATGTAGGCATGGGACACACCCCCTGCCACACCCCCTTAAAGGAGAATTAACCCAAGAAAAAGGTTAATTAAATCCACAAAGGCTTTTTTTTAACCATTACTATTCCTTTATATTGGCTTTTAAAATGTACAAATGCAGCAATTTAGAATTTGGTTTAGCACCGGGGAACACTTTTTGAAAGATAAAAAGTGCATTTTATATACAGCTATATAGATCAGACCAAAATGAGGGGGAAAGAGGTTTCAGAGGGACATTGCTCCAAATCAGGGACAGTCCCTCCCAAATCAGGGACAGTTGGGAGCTATGGGGTAACTGATACCGGAATTGACTGCTAAGTGGGATAGCTTGGGTCTGGTCTTGAGAGCTGAGTATACTGGCTGAGCCTGAGGTCAATGGCTGAGAGGACCAGCATGCTTGCTTACCAGCCTAGGCTAAGAGGCTAAGATTGTGAGCCCTTAATAAATTCTAGTTGCCTCCTTCTACATACACAGGCCTAGCACAAGTGCTCCACAGAGGGGAATAAAAGTATAGGGACTCAAGCGCTAGTGCGGAATTAAAATCAGAGGAACCAATATTGTAGTAAGATGGCCAAATGAAATAGCTGCAAACCCATAAAATAGTGCTCCCACACGTGAGTGAAATTTAAAACGTACACAATGTATGTGTAATGAGTGCGCTTATATCAACCTTAAAAACAACAGTAGACCCTGTGCAAAAAAGTTGTGTGCTTGGTGTGTAGATACGTGATATAGTTGATAGATAATTACATACAGTGTATTATATAAAATCAAATAAATGAAATAAATGGGGTATTTAATTGTCTTCAGACCGCAGATACCTCATTAAATGGATAATTGATCAATTAGCGTGTGTTTGATTGATCATTCGGTAAAAAAAAACATCCTTGGTTAATTATTTATCCTTAATTGGTTAATTATGAACAGATATAGAACACTTGGAAAATTAACTTTGCTGAAATCTACTGACAATTGCTGAAGAAAGAAGAAAGAAGAAAGTGACTATCACATTTCTTCTTTCTTCTCGTTTGTTGTTTCTGTGTCTAATTAGCGGCTTCTCTTTTTCCTATATCTAAACCTTATTATTAAAAAGGAGCAAACCTCTAAGGAGGAAAAGAGGTATCCACTCCATAAGAGAAAGTTTGCTAGCAGCTAATTAACGGCCGCACGGTAATATCACAGCGGCTTAATATCATATTTTTGGTTTAAACTCAGCCTGAATTAATTCAATTTATTTATGCTTTTTTACCCATTTCCACTTGGATTAAATTAATTAACTTATGTAAGGAACCGGATCCCTATAACAGCAATTGTCAGTAGATTTCAGCAAAGTTAATTTTCCAAGTGTTCTATATCTGTTCATAATTAACCAAGGATGGGTTTTTTTACCGAATGATCAATCAAACACACGCTAATTGATCAATTATCCATTTAATGAGGTATCTGCGGTCTGAAGACAATTAAATACCCCATTTATTTCAATTTGATTTTATATAATACACTGTATGTAATTATCTATCAACTATATCACGTATCTACACACCAAGCACACAACTTTTTTGCACAGGGTCTACTATTGTTTTTAAGGTTGATATAAGCGCACTCATTACACATACATTGTGTACGTTTTAAAGCTCCACAGAGGGGACTTTGTCTCTCTCAGCCACTGGCTCCTTCTTCTTCTTTCCTTCTTCTGACCCGCCACCACCACTGTGTAGCCACTCCTAGGAAAGGTCCAGGCTGGAGCCACTGTGCCGGTACTGCCAAAAATCACTCTCTTCACTTAGGTGGTAAACAGTCAAAAGGTGGACACATATTAAAGTGGTTGTAAACCCCATTCATTAAATTTAACCTAAGCACATACTGTATATCTGTAGTGTTTACTTATCTGTCTTCAAAGCTCTAAGTACTGTTTCTCTCTGGTGCTCCATTCCTCTGTTATCAGCAGAGTCACTTCTGACAAGCTCTCCAACACAGGAGATAAAAGCAGCTGAAAATTGGTGTTGGGGAGGAAGTTTAGAGGAAGATTAGCAGGGAACTTGTTTATTCACAGCACAGCTCTGCATGTTCCTTCATTCCTCTGCCTATGTGGAGGGTGTGTACCTTTCCTCCAATCAGCTCTCACACAGTGTATGCCTAGACTTCCCCCACTGCTGAAAGAGGAAGAAAAATTTCTAACACGATCTGTACTTTCCAAAGAATGTAGAAAGGGAAAGACAGCAGATATACAAGTAAAACCTTTGTAGGAGGACTTGTTTAAATTCTGTGTATCATCTGAGGCTATTCACTTTGATGGGTATAGGAGAGGGTTTACAACTACTTTAAGATACCCTCAGGGTTGTATCTCCCATGAGGCAAACAAGGCATCTGCCTTATGGCGACATTTTTCAGGGGGGCGGCACCACCCCCAGGAAGAAGTAGGGGCGGCGCAAGCCATAGGCAGCTTAAGCAGCCGCCTGATGGTGCCAGCAGGGGGAGGGGGTGGGTAAGATCAGTGATTTACACAGGGAAATACCACTCGATGCCCGCCATCAGAATGAAGTGCTTGCACAGGTCCTGCATCAGGAGAGGAAGATGTAACCTCCTCCTGTTGTCCTGACTTGCTCTGACCCAGCATAGAGACATGCTGCCCAGACTCCGGAGAAGGACCTGCCTGGCCCTGGAGGAAACTGATTATGTAAGGGAAGAGTGTGGAAGGACTCGGTGTAAGGCAGCCAGGGAGCAAGCAGGCTGCTGCTGTGGTCTCCTGGTGCTGTGTGTGGGGGATCTGGGGGAACTGATGGCAGCGCATTGCAGGTATTTGGAGTGCCAGGACTGCAATAGGGCAGCCTGCTATGCTGGAACTTGTAGTGCCCTAGACTGTGGGGGACTTAGGAATCCTCAGTCCCCCACAGAGGGCAATACAAGTCCCAGCGTAGTGAGCTGTCATTCCTCAGTCACCTACAGAGGGCACTACAAGGCCTGGCATAGAGGCCTGTTATTCTCCAGTCCCCTACAGAGGGCGCTACAAGTCCCAGCATAGTGAGCTGCCATTCTTCAGTCCCCTACAAAGGGCAATACAAGGCCCAGCATAGCAGCCTGTTTTTCTTTAGTCCCCTACAGAGGGCACTACAAGCCCCAAAATAGTGAGCTGCCATTCCTCAGTCCCCTACAGAGGCCAATACAAGGCCCAGCATAGCGGCCTGTTATTCTTCAGTCCCCTATAGAGGGCACTACCATACCTCACAACTTTTTGAGATGGGAATGAGGGACACCTATCAGCAAAAGTATGCAGGCATAGGACACACCCCCTGCCATGTCCCCTTAAAGGAGAATTGTACAAAAGATTGGTTAAACCCACAAGTACTTTTTTTCACCACTACTATTCCTTTATACTGGCTTTTGGAATTTACAAATGCAGAAATCAGATGAAAGGTTTAGTGCTGGGAAACACTTTTTGATAGATAAAAAGTGCATTTTATATACATCTATATAGATCAGACCAAAATGAGGGACAAATGAAGAGGAAGGAGGAACAGAGGGACTTTGCTCCAAATCCGGGACAGTCCCTCAAAATCCGGGACAGTTGGGAGCTATGTGACAGGCAGCACAGCCCCAGGCACTGTGAAGTTCAGAGCCGATTCCACATATTTCTATCTGCTCTCCCGGCTCCTCCTCCTTCTCTTGCAGTCAGCTGCAGGGCAAATGATCAGGGAGCCTGGGAGACCAGGGGGAGGAGCCGAGTTAGAGCAGGGGGCGTGGCCAGCAGGCACATTAACTGGAATGGCACAGGTGAAGATCCTCTGGGGAAGGTAGGAGGGCAAGGATTAAATTCCTTTTCATGTGTGCTGCCTATTATACAGCCCCCTGCATGTACATGGGGACCCTTCTGTAGGGTGAACCCATGAGGAATAGAGGACAGAGAAGGAGAGATAAAGCAAGGGAAAAGAGAGAAGGGGACATGGGGGACAGTTAGAGAAGCTACACAGAGACAGAGCAAAGGAAATGGGGGACAGAACAGAAGACACACGGGGGGGGGGGGGGCTCTGCTTTACTCAGTGGATCTGTGAGCTGATCCCTAGACATGTGCAATTTGTTAAGTTCCAAATTAGTTTTTTTAACAAATTTTGACAAATTCGTTCATTTCCGAATTTTTCAAATTTCAGAATTTTTCGAAATTCGGAAATTTGATAATTCGGAAATTTGAAAATTCGGAAATTTGAAAATTCGGAAATCGGAATTCGGAAATAATGAAATTCAGAGTAGCAACCTATAGCAACCAATCCTAGCAGTTAGCAGAGTGTGAATTTTTTGAGTAACCAGTCAAATTTTCAAATTTGGAAATTCGGAAATTTGAAAATTCGGAAATTCGGAATTTCGAAAATTTGGAACTCGGAAATTTGAGAATTCGGCAATTCGAAATTTTAAAATTTTCAAATTCGAAATACGAAAATTTGGAAATTTTGAATTTCCAAATTTCCGAATTTTCGAAAAAAGCAAAAAAAAAAACAAATGAGACGAAAACTAAAACGAACAAATTTTTGGTCAGCGCACATGTCTACTGATCCCCGCTGAGCAGGGTGGGATGGAGTCCGGTCTGCTGTATGGGCGGTCAGACTTTGCTGTCCGTTTACACCCAACTGCAGTTAGATCTGATACCCCCAGACGGAGGGGAACAGATCCCCTTCCATTTGTTTTTAGTGGACCGGATTGGATTGGAGATTGCTCCAAGAGAATAGAGGGTCCAATTGGGTCCACCTGAAAAACAGACAGGCGGATCCGATTGGACTGCTCATGTAAAAGTGCAATGTATAGATAGAGAGAATAACTAATCTATGTACATCCAAAGTGCTAGTGCAGTAAATACATTTCACACAAAAGGTCCAATAAAATTGTGTCATGACAAACTTGTGCAGATCCACTGCAAGCTGTTTGCACCGACTACAGTGCACCATCACTAAAACACAAGAGCATAGACATGTGCACTGCTGTAAAAATTCATTTGTTTTCATTTTTATTTCATTCATTTGTTTTCTTTTGTTTTGTTTTTTCGGGTCATTCATTATGATCGAAATTAGTTATTTCAAATAAATTCGTAAAAATTCGAATTGGTTATGTTCCATTCATTTAGATGTGGTATTCGTTACTTCGGAAAAAAATCCGAAATTCGAAAATACAAAAACCGAAAATTTGAAAATCTAAAAATCCGAAATAATATCTAACTAACTAATAATAACTAACTATTAAATTATAGGTATTGGAATTTCCTTTCAAAATTTGGCTTTTATTAAACGTAACGAATACGAATTCATCCGAAGTTATGAATTATCTGAAATAGTGAATGCCGAATCGAAACTAATGGAACAGAACTAATTAATAATAATAAATAATAATAATAAAATGTTTTTATTATTATTATTTATTATTACAAATTTTTTACATTCCATTCGTTTAGATGCGGCATTCGTTATTTTCGATAATTTGTAACTTCGGATAAATTCATGACCGTACATGACCTCATAAGTTTATAAAGTAAAATTTTTTGGTAAGCAGATGATGTTTGGTGATGGTACTCTGAAATCGGTGCAAACAGCTTGCAGTGGATCTGCACAAGTTTATCACGGCACAATTTTATTGGACTTTTTATATGAAATATATGTTTTAATGCATATTATTTATTGCACTAGCACTTTGGAATGTACATGTATTCATTATTCTTGATATCTATCACATTGCACTTTATTGTGGTTCACACTTATATGATGGATGTTTTTTTTTTTTTTTTTTTGTTTCTGTTTGCTTATGTAAGATATTTTGTATTACCGCAAGTTTGCAAATTTGAAAGCACTTTGATAGCATTGAAAATTATTTAAAGGAACAGCGCACCTAATTTTTAGATAGCAAAATATTTTGGTGTTGATGTATTCGGGACACTGATATACTACTGTAAATGGAACTCTGCAAATTCTGGTGTAAAGAGGAACGCTGATATAAGGGGAGCTTTGTCACTAGAGCCCCCTGAAGGGGTTTCTAGGTACTTCAGGTACGTGACAGACCACCCAAGGGTTAATATTGCAGACCACCGAAGACCCCCCGTACCATGAGACAATTCAATGAACACAAGATACACGGAGTAAGTTCAAAGAAAATGCCTACTTTATTGGGCGTGTATACAGCTTATATTTGGTTCAGCTTGCCAATCACAATAGGGGAGGGGGGAGTGGTTAGTAACGGAATATATTGATATCATGTATATAATTAAACAAGTCAGCAATATATGGTTATACAGGTCTATAACCCCTAAAAACATAGTCAACATAAGGTTACAAAAAGTGAATAGGCCATCTGGCCATGAGTCATAAGTCATGCATCCTGTCCCATGGCCCAAAGAACAAGGAACAGGAAAGACAGGCTAGACCACAATTATATATAGAGTATGAATGCTTGGGCAAGCGGTTTTCTTGTGTGTTCTTCAAAATGCAATTACAAGCTGGAATGACAGAATAAGCTAGAATATAAATTCTGAGACTAAATTAAAGCTATATGACCCTCTGAGGGCAATATGGAGTCACATTGGTTTGGTCATATTACTACACCCCCTTACATTAGAGTTACCAGTGTTCCCCCTTAAATCAGGGTGCCCAGTGCCCCTTTTCATCAAACTTCCCCATTACAGTATAAACAGGAACCCTGCAAATTCTTGATGGGACGGTTCATTCAGACAGGTGCTGAGTCCCATCCTCCTGGCAGAGCTGCTGTCTGGGGTCGGGGTGATGGAAGGATGGTTGGGGGGGCACCAAAATGAACCTTTGCCTATGTACACAAAAATCCTGGCACTGGCCCTGTCTGGGAGATCCACCTCACCAACTGGGATACCCAGGAGAGGACCATTCCAGGTTGAGTTGATATTTATTCACATTAGCTTCAAACTGTCCCTGATTTCGAGGGACTGTCTCTGATTCAGAACAAAGTCCCTCTGTCCCCCTTTCCTCCTCATTTGTCCCTCATTTTGGTCTGATCTATATAGTTGTGTATAAAATGCACTTTTTATCTTTCAAAAAGTGTTTCCTAGTGCTAAACCTTTCATCCAATTTCTAAATTGCTGCATTTGTAAATTAAAAAAAAAAATTTGGTGGTCCCTTCACATCTTCCCTTTGCTCACCGCGGCTCCTTACGTCACTTCCCTCGGGGCCTCCGCTCGCTACTGCTCCTGGGAGATGTGTGTTTATAATTTTCCCGCAAAGCAGGGGGCAGCGGCGAGGGCCTCGTTGCCATCACAACGGGGTGGGCAATTCCGATGCCGCCCCCCGTTGTGATGGCAACCTGAGAAGTTGACGGCGGTGCGGGAGAATGGGCGGTGCATGCTGGTCGCTCAGCTGCACTGTATCCTGGAACATTTATGCTTGTGGGCTTCGACATGCCCACAAGCAATATGGGAACGGCCTGGAAGCAATTATATAAGTTGATTTTTTGTATTAAACTGGACATCGGGGGACACATTTTTCTAAAGACGTGAGTGTTAAATGTCTATGTTATGACCTTAAGAATTGTTTTAAAAAAAATATATATAACATGTCGTTGGAACTCCGCTTTAACCATACCTCCCAACATTTTGAGATGGGAATGAGGGACACCTACTAGCAAACGTATGTCGGCATAGGACACGCCCCCTGCCCCACCCTCCAACCAAAACAAAAGGTTAATTAAATCCACAAGAGCTTTTTTTATATCACTATTATTCCTTTATATTGGCTTCTAAAATTTACAAACGCACCAATTTAGAATTAGAACTGGGGAAACACTTTTTGAAAGTGCATTTTATATACAACTATATAGATCAGACCAAATTGAGGGACAAATGAGGAGGAATGAGGGACAGAGGGACACTTCTCCAAATCAGGGACAGTTGGGAGCTATGGCTTTAACTAATCATTTTTTTTTTATAATTCTCCTTTAAGGGGGTGTGGCAGGGGGTGTGTCTAATGCCTGCATGCTCTTGCTTATAGGTGTCCCTCGTTCCCGTCTCAAAAAGTTGGGAGGTATGCATTCATTAGTGATTGACCAGTTTGTCCCGGTTTGATTCACTATGAAACATTTCTTGGGGCTGCAGTTCCTCTGAGCTCGACAAGGTGGTGAGCTCACTTCTACCCAGACAGGAAGACTCTATGGAATGCAGACAGGAAGTGATGTCAGGTGCAGACAGGAAGTTGCGGGTGAGAGGTGAGTCAGGAGGAAGTAGAGAGGAGACATTGCTGGAAGTGGTAGCTGAGGAGGTAATAAGATCTTATTTTCTATTTACACCCAGTAACGTTCAGTTTGTTTTTTGCACTGAAGTCACTTTATATTTATTTTGAGGTTTATTTATTAGGAGTGTTTACCTACCACAAGAGTTCAGGTCACATATTGGTTAGATTGAGTTAACTGTCATGGCCTCACTAACTCTCTAACAATAAATTAGGCTGGGTGGGTACTGCCCTGGAGAACATGCAAAAACTTTTTTTTTTTTTTTGTAAATTTCATTCGGCCAGGAGCAGTGATTTTTATTTTTATTTTTTAAATGCCTGAAGTTTAACATTAAAAATGTCCAATTCCTTTAAATAACATGACCGGGGGGTGCACCACTCCAAAGTGATCACCTATCCTAAGAACAGCTGTCTCCGCAATCAGGCAGGGTGATGGCTCTGTTTGCAGAGATAATGGAAAAATAGAACGCTGGATAGCCGCCCTCCAAAAAAGTTCATTTTTATTAAAGAAATTAATATCAAAGCATCACAGGGCAATACAGACTGATGCCCCGTACACACGGTCGGATTTTACGACGGAAAATGTCCTATCGGACAATATTGTCGGAAATTCCGACCGTGTGTAGGCTCCATCGGACTTTTTCCGTCATATTTTCTGACGGACAAAGTTTTATCTCCTGCTCTCAAATTTTCCAACAACAAAGTCCTATCAGACTTTTTCCGATCGTGTGTAGCGAATTTCGACGGACAAAGTGCCACGCATGCTCAGATCACATTACAAGACCAAAGCTATTGGCTAATAGCCTCTACGTAGTCCCGTCGTACGCAACGAACGTCACCACGTTCAGAATGATCGGATTTTCTGACAACTTTGTCCGACCGTGTGTATGCAACACCAGTGTCCGACAAAATCTGTCGGAAAAAAATCTGACAGATTTTGTGGTCGGAATTTCCGACCGTGTGTACGGGGCATAACTGTGTTCCCTAGGGGGTTCTTTCTAACTGTGTGTGTGTGTGTGTTGGGGGGGGGGGTGCTTTGACTAAAGGAATACAGATAACTGTGTTCCTGCTTAGCAGATACCCCTAACTAAAATCTAGTGGAACCAATTTAGAAGTCACCTTAATGGTAAATAGAGTCCACCTGTGTGTAATGTAATCTCAGTATAAATATAGCTGTTCTGTGAAGCCCTCTGAGGTTTGTTAGAGAACCTTAGTGAACAAACAGCATCATGAAGGTCAAGGAACACACCAGACAGGTCAGGGATAAAGTGGTAGAGAAGTTTAAAGCAGGGTTGGGTTATAACAAAATCTCCCAAGCTTTGACCATCTCACGAAGCACTGTTCAATCCAATATCCAAAAATGGAAAGAGTATGGCCCAACTGCAAACCTACCAAGACATGGCCGTCCACCTAAACTGACAGGCCGGGCAAGGAGAGCATTAATACGAGAAGCCACCAAGAGGTCCATGGGAACTCTGGAGGAGCTGCAGAGATCCACAGCTCAGGTGGGAGAATCTGTCCACAGGACAACTATTAGTCGTGCTCTCCACAAATCTGCCCTTTTATGGAAGAGTGACAAGAAGAAAGACATTGGAGAAAGAAAGCCATAAGAAGTCCTGTTTGCAGTTTGTGAGAAGCCTTGTGAGGGACACAGCAAACGTGGAAGAAGGTGATCTGGTCAGATGAGACCAAAATTGACCTTTTTGGCCTAAAAACAAAATGCTGTGTGTGGTGGAAAACTAACACTGCACATCACAATGAAAACACACCATCCCCACCGTATCGGTGTATACGACAGCCTGTTCCAGTTACTGCCAACATCCAGCAACTTTGCACAGCCAATGAAGAGGAATGGACCAACATTCCACAGGCCACAATCAACAAACTGATTAACTCCATGCAAAGGAGATGTTCTGCACGGCGTGAGGAAAATAGTGGTCACACCTGATTCTGACTGGTTTTCGGACCCGACCCCCAATCTCCCAATACAGTAAAACTGCACATTTTAGGGCTCATTCACACGGACGGTCCGTATGTCCGTTTTTCATCCTTCCGTTTTCGGATGCAAAACGGACATACATGTATCCCTATGGGATAACGGGTGCCCGCTATGGTCCGTTTCTGAAGACGGAGGAAAACCCTATTTTTCCATCCGTCTGCAGAGCAGATCGGATGACGACGGACTCTACGGTCCTTCGTCACCTGATCTACCATAGGGGAGAGCGGTGCTGTGACAGGTCCGTCCCTGCGCAGTGTGCAGAGACGCACCTGTCATCTTCCTGCTCAGCGAAGATCGCTCCGGCGATCCCCGCTGAGCAAGCGAATATCCACGGGGCGGATCTGCACTGATCCGCCCCGTGTGAAAGAGCCCTTAGGCCCCTTTCACACTGGGGCGGTTTGCAGGCGCTATTGTGCTAAAAATAGCGCCTGCAAACCGTCCAGAAACAGCTGTTGCTCTGTCTTCAGTGTGAAAGCCCTCGGGCTTTCACACTGAAGCGGTGCTCTTGCAGGACGCTGAAAAATGTCCTGCAAGCCGCATCTTTGGTGCACTGTAGGAGCGGTATATTTACCGCTCCTATAGCGCCCCTTCCCATTGAAAACAATGGGGCAGCGCTCCGAACCCGCCCACAAAACGCCGCTGCAGCGGCGGTTTGCGGGCGGTATTAACCCTTTTTCGGTCGCTCGCAGGGGTAAAATATAGCGCCGCTTTACCGCCAGCGCCCCCAACGCCCCAGTGTGAAACCAGCCTTAGCGTAGCCTTTTATTGTGGACAGCCTAAGGCACACCTGTGCAATAATCATGCTGTCTAATCAGCATCTTGATATGCCACACCTGTGAGGTGGACGGATTATCTCGGCAAAGGAGAAGTGCTCACTAAGGCTGGGTTCACACTGCTGCGGTGCGGGAACGCTGCGAATACACTGCGAGTTCCCGCACCGCATGTCTCCCGCCGGCAGTTCACACTGCCCTATGCGAGCTGCTGGGGGTGTCAATGAAATGTTAATGACACCCCCATAGCAGCTCGCATATCGCAGTGCGATCTGCAAACTCGGACAGGAATCGGATCGCATGGTGAGAACACCATGCGATCCGATTCTGCTGCGGAGCGAAAAAAAGGGTCCTGTCCGATTTTGGGCCGAATGCGATGCGAATTCAGCCATGCTATCTGTATGGCTGAATTTGCATCGCACAGAGATCGCATATGATTTGAACTGCAGTGCGGTGCGAATCATATGCGTTCTCCCGCACCGCAGCAGTGTGAACCCGGCCTAACACAGATTTAGACAGATGTATATTTTAGAGAAATAGGCCTTTTGTGTTCATAGAAAAAGTCATAGATCTTTGAGTTCAGCTCATCATAAATAGGGGCAAACACAAAAGTGTTGCGTTTATAATTTTGCCCAGTGTATATGTATGTATATGTATGTGTATATATATTTTTTTATTATTTATTATTATTATTATTATTTCCAGCTAAAATATTGCATGTGCAAAATCCATTCAGATTTTTGGTAAGCTGAACACTGGGTTGGTGATGATGCAGAGATCCTCTGGACAACTCAACCAGCCAGGGATGCAGCTTCTTACAGACAATGTCTGTGGTATGACACTGGACCTCAGAGTCAGCCTATCTACTCTGCTCCTCAATCTCCAATAAGAATGAGCTCCAGCGTGTTCGCATGCTCCACGTGCAGAGCCCCGCCAGGAAGTCGGCACAGCGCTGCGCTAATCACAGGCAGTGAGACATTTCCCTGATGCGCGGCTGCAGAGATCGGGCAATGTCTCACTGCCTGTGATTAGCGCAACGATGCGCCGACTTCCTGGCGGGCTCTGCACGTGGACCATGCGAACACGCCGGAGCTCATCCCTAATCTCCAACAGTTTCTAATTTGCCATACAACCAAACCTCCAGATACATATAGGCCATCGCATGTCTAACATCTATCCTATGCTGCTTAGTGAGCCCCAAACTAAAGCTAGCTAGAGAATCCTGGACGAAAAGGGGCTACGGTTAACTAAGGCAAAAAGGAGCTGCATATAAACTCTATTTTATTTAAGCATTATACATAATATACTGCAAGGTGACCGCTACACACAGACACTTCTGTCACCAGACTTCACATACACACATAAGATCCAACAGCTAAACTATTAGAACAAAGGTACGCTTGCCCAATAGCCTATGCTTCTAGTCTGGATGAAATACAGCAGCAGCTTTTGCTTGGAAGGTCATGTCGTCCAATTCTATTTCTTCTTCCTGGAAGTTCCACTTTATAACATAACACAACCCTCCAATCTGGAGTGTCTGATCCTGCAGGGATTGGAAGTAACTTTCTATAACCAAGTATCTCTCTGATAGTTACCAAGCAACAGCTATCTACAAATGCAGACACTAGAGCGAAGCTGCTCCCTACATATGTGTGAATTCCCACGGGGGGCAGCTTGCCTTTTCACCCCTTACATGCCCATCCTAATATTGTACAACCAATAGAGTCCAGATAATTCTCTGCTTTTCATCTAGAGAGAAACCTGCATAGATCACATGACTACACCAATGAGAATCGAGGAGGACCGGACTGAGAAGATACTAAACCTCACCCTGGAGATCATCTACCTACTGACCAAAGAGGTGAGGAGGATTCTGGGAGGTCACATGACATCCCTTTTAACAAAACACAGACCTGACCGGATAGGTGAGGAGGATTCTGGGACTGCAACATAATATTACTGTTTTTTTTTTTGTTTTTCCTCCTGTGAAGTCAGGGGATCATATGACCATCACAGTGCCTCCACCTCACTCCCTGACACTTGAGATAAACAACATTAAGAAGATTCTAGAAGTCACAAGGAAGATCACTGAGCTGCTGACAGGAGAGGTGAGCGGTGCTGGGAATTCTGGGACATTATCCAGTAACAGACAAGGGATGTGTCTGGATGGTGACTGTATCATTGTGTGTGTCAGGTTCCTATAAGGTGTCAGGATGTCACTATCTATTTCTCCATGGAGGAGTGGGAGTATTTAGAAGGACACAAGGATCTCTACAAGGACGTCATGATGGACAATCAGCCGCCCCTCACATCACCGGGTAAGAGGAGACTTTATTGTAAAGGAGAGAGCAGTACGGAGGATCCACCTAGATCCCCCATCATCTGATAAACACATAGAAACAATGTATTCAGTCAGTGTGTGTGTTTCCTACAGATGGATCCAGTAATGGGAACCCACCAGAGAGATGTCCCCGTCCTCTGTATTCCCGGGATTCCACACAGGAAGGTCACACCATCCCCCACCATCATCAGGTAGATGAGGAACAATTACTGATCAGTATCATTAGGATCTGTACATTATCTGCATTGTTACAACTGATGTCATTTTTATTATATATTCAGAGTGGAAACCTGAGAGATTCTAAAGTTGATATTAAAGAAGAGATAAAAGAGGAGGATAATGAGAGTTGGGTGATGGAGGAGTCTCTAAAAAGACACAAAGATCTGTACCAGGACACCATGGTGGAGTCATTAAGCGACATAAACCCACCAGAGAGATGTCCCCGTCCTCTGTATTCCCGGGATTCCACACAGGGAGGTCACACCATCCCCCACCATCATCAGGTAGGTGTAGTTGGGGGTCTGGAACATAAAATGATTGAACACTCTGACATGTGGAGACGATGTGTGGACTCTACAAGACGATATTTTCTATGTGATCTCACATCATAAATACTTCTATTTTACAGATTATATTTTCTGCCATTCTGTTGGTTTAGGGTGAAGATCTGATGAACATGAAAGTTGAGGGTGAAGTAGAAGAGACGTATGTGAGGGATGATCAGCAATATACGGAGGAGGCTGGAATGACGAGGACATTCATAGAGGAGGAGGACACTCCTACAGAGATCAGCACAGGTGAGCCAGAATATATTCTGTTATCTCTGCTCTGTTACTACACACTGATTGGTCCAGACTAAGGAGGGAGCCGAGTGATATCAGCCAATAACAGACTGACAATAGTCAATGATACTCATTCTGAGGTTTTTCCAGTGTTTTAAAATATTAAAAGATGTGGACTTTCCTAAGCCCTGTCTGTGCAAAGTACTAACACTTACTGAGGGAACATATAAGAAATGGGAAGAGTCTAGCTGAACTAATAAGCACTAAACAGGAGGTGAGGATAGAGAGGGAAACCACAATTATACGCTATAGTATGCAAGTTGTAATGGCACAAAACTGCCACCAGAAGTCAGCATATTAGAAAACAATAATAACCTTATGCAGTTCAATACAAGTCAGAACATTACATAAGAGTGAACTGTTCTTATCAGCAGAAGTCTAGGCTTTCACTTCTAGAAGGCTAAACTTTGAACCTCTTGTTTATCAGACATTTCTTGACCCAGTGCCTAGGCTTGTGGTTGGGTGAAGAGCATGCACCTCCCAGTCCTCATTGGTTCCTGCTCTTCTGACAAGTGATAGTGTAGAAGTGATCTGGGAGGAGGACCAAAGGTCCTTTGACTAAAGAGGGGAAGTCACAGCTGGTTGGGACATCCACAGATAGCATCTACTCCATTTAAATTTACCTGATCCAGAGGAGCATGGCTTAGCAATGGAAGTGTGAAGATGTGCTTTTTGGAGCTCTGCACAGGAGAGAGCTGAGAACCACCAGGTGGATTGTACAGGTGAGCTGATCGTTCATTCCAGGGGACCTCAAACACCCGCTGACTACGGGGGGAGCCGAGGGGACCCGAGATCACCCATTATTTCCTGCGGCAGCACGCTGTTTCATCTCCCGCTGCCCTGGCCAAGATGGCTCCGCCACGAGTCGCTACTAGCCGCTACTACCAGCAGAAAAGGTACACAGGCAGGGGCTGCAGCAGTGGGAGACTCACAATCGCTGGAGGATAGACCGCTCTCCCCTATACTGTCACCAGCTATCCCGCGATCAGACATGCAGCCAGACCCGGAACACAAGGGGGGCCAGGCAATCACTCAGAGGGATCCCCCTGGTATATAGTAGCGGGTTTGCCCACCAAACAGGACCTCCAGGCTATGGCAGCCTCAATTGTAAATGCCCTCACGCGGGAGCTCCATGATCTTCGCCAACAGGTTAACACAGTGGAGGAGAGGGTGGTGGTCCTAGAATCATCCACCACCACAGATGCCCGCATCACTACCCTGGAGACAGAGCACCAGGCCTTCCGCCGCCATCTTGTTGAGGTCCAATTGCGCCTGGGCGATGGAGAAAACAGGAGCAGGAGAAACAACTTGCGCCTCCGCGGCATTCCTGAGGCCACCATGGGTTCAGACCTCCGGGCCACAGTGGTAGCTGTTTTAAACCAGGTACTTGGCAAGCCCCCCACCTGTGAGCAAGCGCTGGACAGGGTCCACCGTGTACCGTACCCCAGAGCACCTCCCCCATCCTTGCTACCCTGGAATTGCCACGAGATGCTTTATGCAGGGTACACTTCTTCACCATTTAAGAAGAGATCCTACGCCTGGCCTGGGCGACAGGCCCGATTGACTTTGATGGAGCCCTCATACAGATCTAACCCAATATCTCCTGGCAGACACGGGCCATACGAGTGCTTCTGCGGCCTCTACTCAAGGTGATCCGTGAGGCAGATTCTACCTACCGCTGGGGCCATCCTTCCCATCTCATTGTGCGGAAACAGGGATCTGAGTTTCATCTCTGTGCACCGGATCAACTTCCAGACCTGTTCAGCTTTCTAGACAAGCTTGCTGTCAGTATCCCTAACTGGTTTGATTACCTACTTACCCAGGAGGCACTTGGCCCACCTTTGCCAAGACTGCAAAGGATCAGACGACCCCGCTCTCATGCCCCTAGTCGCAAGGCCTCCAGATCCCATCCAACTTCCTCGGAGGCATGATTTCTTTTACTTCC
Source organism: Lithobates sylvaticus (assembly GCA_028564925.1). NCBI lineage: Eukaryota > Metazoa > Chordata > Amphibia > Anura > Ranidae > Lithobates > Lithobates sylvaticus. Next base: position 585,066,581 of record CM053028.1, read on the forward strand.
GTAGCTGGTGTGACACTACAGCAGCTGTCCTGGGGAGGCCCGCTGCACTAGGTTCCTGTTGCCGCAGGCGTACATTGACTCTTTAGGCCACACCGATCTGTACCTCCATCAGCCATACATGGCTCAACTACATAACAGCAAAGGTAGACCCTTCAACATGGGGGAGGGGGGTTTTTCTCTGGGATATTGGTAACTTTTATCCATTGCTCTCGGCCTACAGGCACACTTAGAATTGTTTTGTATTGACCTATATGTTGCTCTCCCCTGCCCGCCGTCCTCTTGGATTGTGGATGGGGAGACATGATGGCAAATGACAGGGGTCAACAGACAGGCTCCATACCCCATTACCTCTCTACCCCCCAGCCTAAACTGGCTGTTAATATGCTGGCCCCCATGTGGCGTTTCCTGATGGGGACTCTGCATCCCGAACTTGCCACACTTTTTCTAACCCCCCCCCCCCCCCCCGCATACCTTGGTTAATGCTCTTTATTTGATGAAGGGGTGATAGCGCCTGTCCAGTAGACGTGTCTCCTCGATCAGGGTGCTGCTATGGAGGGTTCCTGGGCCTGTGTTTGTATCCTTATCTGCGGTATATATGTACATATTCCTGTATGCTTTTTGACCCTCTGTTCTGGTGCTCTGGGGCATAGTGAAAAGGCCCTGCGCATACTCTGTTATTAAATACCTGGGCCCACTCGGAGCCTTCTCGATCTATAGGTCTCCCCCAGTGCACCATCACAGCATGATCCCAGATGTTGGTCCTCTGTTACCTGGTTCCTATTTTTAAACTTTGTTTTATGTTCTTTGTTACATTTTTAGTTTGGCTGGCTCTCTCATTGCCTATCATATGCTTCTCGTTGCTACCATCCCGTGAATCTTCAACTATCTGCTGTTGACCAATTGCTGTTCGCCCTGAGCAGCCTCTAATGCTCCAACCACCCCCAATTTGGGCGGACCCCGGTGAAGGATTTACCTGTGCCTAACCAGGGTCCTCAACTACAACTACATTGTAGACAGACTATTCCCTCTCTCTACTCCCTCCTTTCCCTGTTTTCTCTCCTGTCTTCCCTGTGTCTCTCTGTTCTCCCCACTCCCTGTCTCTCGCCTGGGGGATCTCCTAGCTGAGGTTTTTCCCCACACTTTATTGTGCCCACTCTCAGACCATAGGGCAGTATGGGTCTCCTTAAGGTCACCACTCTGGAAAAACGCTCTCAGCTGTTGGCTGACTTGCGCAAATGTAAAACTCAAGTTGCTTTTTTTGCAGAAAATGCATTTCTGTGGTGATCGAATCCCTAAACTGACTAATGGGGCCTTCCCAACGGCATACCACAGTGTTTCTCCCATCTTCAAATCTAAGGGGGTTAGCACCCTAATGGCTAAATCGGTCCCCTGGACATTAGAGGCACAATGAACAGATGCTCACCCTTCCCTTCTTCTGAACATGCTGGTCACCTTTGCCAACATCTAGTTCCCGAATGTGGACCATCCGCAATTTTTGCGGAAGCTCCTTCCTCTTCACGGAGGGGTTGCTCATTTTTGAGGGGGCCTCAACTTCACTATGGATCCAACTCTAGATGTCTTGCGTGGCTCCTCCCATCTCCCTTATTCTCGCCTAAAGCACCTGAAGGCGAATCTGCATACTCTGTATCTGGTTGACCGCTGGCGGTTTTTACACCCTCAAGACCAAGACTATTCCTTCTTCTCTCACATCCATGACACCTACTCGTGTCTAGATTATCTCTTGCTGACACATAAAGATTTACCCAGAGTTGTGTCCACCTGTATTGACGTCATATCTTTCTCGGACCATGCACTGATCCATCTGACGCCTCAACTGGTTCCAGTGACCCGGACCCCTCCGTCTTGGAGACTGAATGACGCCCTGCTCCAGTCTGAGGAGACTCGTTCTGAGCTACTGACCACACTGCGGGACTACTTCTTAATGAAGCATCAGTCTCCAATCCCTTGGTGGTCTGGGAGGCACATAAGACAGTCGTTCAGGGTACGCTGTGTAGAATCGGAGTGCGTCTTAAATGGTGAAGAACCCGTAGCACGGAAGAACTCCTTGCTCAGTTGCACAGCCTGGAAAGTTCCCATAAGGCCAGCCTTACCCGTTCAACATATCAGGATCTCCTTAGAGTTTGTGAGGAACTCCGCTCGCTCTTGTTCCACAAAACAAAGCAAAAACTGGCATGGGCGCACCGTACAATGTATGAATTTTCAAACAAACCTGGCACACTGTTGGCTCGGGCATTGCGAGGTCCACGCGCGAAAACTTACATTTCCCATATTATGGGTTCTTTGCAAAGGTTAAAACACATCTTCCGACATGGTGGCGGATTTCCGGTCTTTCTACGAAGGCCTTTATATTTTGGACGGTTCCTCCACTACTAACCCCCCTCCCGGTGGCGAACTCATCCCATAGTCATATCTTAAGGAAAAAGGGGGTAAATACTGCGCTGACTGTGATTATATTGTTGAAGCTGCCAGCATTGCCGAAAGATTATCGGTGGCTCAGGATTGGTATATATATAAATGCGGCGCTGGAAGAAAAAAATAGTACCTGAGGAAAAAGTACTACTGTGGTGTGGTTGAGTATGGTGTCTTGGTATAAGGAATATGCAAGGGAGCAGAGGAAGGTGTTTACCAAGTGTGCCGTGGTGTCAACCTCTATTGCCCTTATAATTTGGATGAATAAAAAGCATAACACCTCATCACATTAGAAATGGCAAATTTAGAACTGTATAAAAGTTAATTATACAATAAAACCAAATAAAATGTACGATAAAAAACACATGTGTTTAAAACAAGTGAATAAAACCTGGTTTGTTTCCTTGGTACATATACCGTGACAAATAAATGAATAGATAAATGAATATAAATATTAGTGATAAAATGAACTCAACAGCGGTTGAGATAATAAGTGCTAAGTGAAAAGAACTTATACACGTGAGTAAATAATAGTGAAGTCCATAAAAAATGGTTGGTGATCAGGTGAATGGCACTGGATCCAACAGGTGACTCTGTTCGGTGTGCTAGGTGGGGTGATGGTTGTCTGATGGCTCTCGAGCCTAATGGATTGAGGCTTACCAGATAGATTGGACTTGAAGGGGCATATGCCTCACAAGTCGCAAACGCTTTAACCTTTGGGGGTTTTTTGGCAAATCTCCGCTCCACACGATGGCTCCAAAGGCTCGTTCAGGTGCCGTAATGGTCAGTGGTCACAGGGAGAGGTGTATCGGGTAGGGAATAGGCATCAATGGTCCGTGTGGTAAACCGTATTATGAAGTCATGATAGAAGAAAAGACTTGCATAGCATAATAACGTTTGGAAAGGTTTTTAATAGTATAAAAACAGATTAAAAACACTCACATTTAGAAGGTTTTTAAAACAGGCCTGTTTGTAAATTAGAGATGGCATGGTGCTGTCGCTGTGGTCCACCCGACGCATTTCGTCCGCATAGACGTCGTCTGGGGTGTGGACCACAAGCACTATTTTTAGCGTGTTCCTATTGGGAGTATCTCACCAAAAATGTTCTTTTTGTTGCAGGGGATGCCTGATATCTGACTTGTATCTTGGTGCAGACTTCTGGGAAAATTGTTGAGCCAATCACACAAGCAGTAAATGATGTTTCTGGGAGTGGTCAGTACACAGTCAGTGCACACACAGGTCTGTCTTCATACTACTACAACAGCAGCAACAAGCTGCACACACTCCACCTTCCTCCACCCTTTGGTGGAGGAAGGTGGAGTGTGTGCAGCTTGTTGCTGCTGTTGTAGTAGTAGTATGAAGACAGACCTGTGTCTGAAAAGCTGTCCGCCCTGTGTGAGACTACATCCCTGACGTGAAGGTTCTGTCTCTGCGGAAGGCTGGTCCGGTTGGCACTGAATGTGTACTGACCACTCCCAGAAACATCATTTACTGCTTGTGTGATTGGCACACCGAACAGAGTCACCTGTTGGATCCAGTGCCATTCATCTGATCACCAACCATTTTTTATGGACTTCACTATTATTTACTCACGTGTATAAGTTCTTTTCACTTAGCACTTATTATCTCAACCGCTGTTGAGTTCATTTTATCACTAATATTTATATTCATTTATCTATTCATTTATTTGTCACGGTATATGTACCAAGGAAACAAACCAGGTTTTATTCACTTGTTTTAAACACATGTGTTTTTTATCGTACATTTTATTTGGTTTTATGGTGTTTTATTGTATAATTAACTTTTATACAGTTCTAAATTTGCCATTTCTAATGTGATGAGGTTTTATTCATCCAAATTATAAGGGCAATAGAGGTTGACACCACGGCACACTTGGTAAACACCTTCCTCTGCTCCCTTGCATATTCCTTATACCAAGACACCATACTCAACCACACCACAGTAGTACTTTTTCCTCAGGTACTATTTTTTCTTCCAGCGCCATAGTCATATCTTGCCTCGTCTGGTATGCCATCACTCCCTATTGCAATCCAGGAGGAGCTGGAAGAGCCTATCACAACTGAGGAGCTGGGGGTGGCTCTGGCCAATTCGAAGCCAAAGAAGGCCCCTGGCCCCGATGGCCTTACCCCGACCTATTACAAAGTCTTCTTTGAGACGTTAGCATGACCCCTGGTCTCTACCCTCAATTCTATCACAGAAGGGTAATCCTTTCCGGTAGATACTTTGCGAGCTTACATCTCCCTTATCCTGAAGGAGGGGAAAGACCCATTACGATGCGGGAACTATTGTCCGATAGCACTCCTAAACACAGATCTGAAACTATGTGCAAAAATTTTGGCAAACGTGTTGCTCTCGCATATCCCGGGTCTCATCCATAGAGATCAAGCAGGCTTTGTACCCCTTCGGGAGCCTTGTGACAATACCATCCGGGTAGTGAACCTGATTCATGCAGCCCGGTCATTGAATCAGCCCCTTCTCTTCCTATCTACCGATGCGGAGAAGGCCTTTGATCGTATTGACTGGACCTTCATACAGGCCACTCGATCCTCCATGTTGTGCTCGATACTATCCCTCTTTTCTCATTCCACCGCCGCGGTCAAGGTTAACGAGACTAGGTCAGACTTTTTCAAAATTCACAATGGCACGTGGCAGGGCTACCCCTTGTCTCCTCTGATATTCATACTCTCTGGAGCCCTTTCTGTGTAAAATTCGAGCAGATTCTGGCATCCCTGGCTACCAAAAATTCTCAGGGACCCACAAGGTGGCCGCTTTTGCAGACGACTTAATTTATTTCCTGACAGAACCGCTTACCTCTCTCCTGACATTGCTCAAGTCTTTGCAGGAGTATGGTGCTCTCTCTCTATTCCAAATCCTCCATTCTTAACATTACAGTGGGTAAGGACACTGTCAGATGCCTGCGCTCTGCGTACCCCTTGCGTTGGGCGACTGACTCTATTCACTACTTGGGAGTGGACATTACTTCCGACCCCTCTAACCTCTATAAGATGAACTTCGCCCCGCTACTTATCAGTCTTCGAACAGACCTCCTTCATTGCCACTCACTCACTTTTTTTTTTTTTAAACGGTTTTTATTGCCAAATATACAAAGTATAAACAGTTGGACAGTATTTCTCAGGAAACATGTATCATCACAACATTAGCATCTCAGGGATCACAGTGGTATTAGTTGTACGTTTCCAGAAAAGGAACAGTCATATATTTAGCGATTTTATTTATTTATTTATTTTTTTTTTTTTTTTCAAAAAACTGAGAAAAAAAACATAAAAAAACATTTATAACCCCAACTGAACCATAGGAAAACAAATCCCATAGGAGGAATATTACCATATTTGAGTCAGAGTCCCCAGTGCACTTCAACCGACGTTGATCCCAACGTGCATATATAAAGATTCTCCAGGCCAAATGATAACGTTCTAAGCCCTCTGGGGTAAATTTTTTGAGAGATATTTCCCTTAACTGTAACCCATTCATTTGTGCCGTGTGCTGCCGTTTCACTCCCCCCTATATCTCCCCCTAAACATTGTCTATCCTTGCGGACTATATTGTTTATTGTGGATCGGACTGAGCCGTTTCTGTTGCTGCTACCCATCTACTCCATATTTTATGGAACTTCTTCGGACAGCCTCTAGTTTCATACGTCATTTTGTATAGGGTAACATTGTTATTGACTAGTCCCTTCCAGGCATTCAGGGTGAGACAGTCCCTCCTAATCCAATTGAGAACAATTAGTTTCCGTACATAAAAGAACAGTAGTTTCAGTAGTATTCTAGTGTTATTGTTCATGACTTCATCCTCTATAATACCCAACAGACCTAGAAGGGGGCTACAGATATTGGGCAGATCCAAGGTATCCGCTATGAATTGGGTCACTTGGGACCACAAAGGCCTGATTCTGTTACATTCCCATACCATGTGTATAAAAGATCCGCCACTCACTTTAACGTGGTTTGGCCGCTGCAATGCCCTCAAGATGACCATGTTGCCCAGGGTACTGTACCTGCTGCATTCGCCTTCCACTAGTGTTCTTCAAGCGGGTAGACTCTGTGTTACGTGACTTTGTTTGGTCCCACCACTGACCACGCATTAGGCTTCAACTTCTCCATCTCGCAAAGCATAAGGTCTCCCATATGTGAGAGCCTCTTACAGAGTGGCCCATCTCACCAGGTTGGTGGACTGGCATTTCCAGGCAGAGGCAAAACAATGGGTGGCCATGGAAATGGAAGACTCTAGCAACACAGCCAAGAGTTGGCCATGGATCACCTCACCTCTGCCAAAAAACCTCATTGACCACCCTACACTCGGCTGCACATTATTGGTGGCCAGAGATGCCCTTTGACATTCCTCAGTGGCACCACTACCCTCCCCTATGGTGCCGGTATTGGGCAATCCGGAATTCGCATCTGGCCTTCAGAATCCTCAATTTAAGTGACTAGCTGTGGGCTCCATCTATGTGACTTTGTGGGACCTGACGGGCAACTCTTATCAGCTGCCGGGGTATATGCTACAGACCCCCCTCTGGACTTCTGGAGCAGCCTACACCTGCGTAATTTCCTTTGCAGGTGTTTGCAATTCCCAGGCACGCTCACGGAACTGGAACATATCTGTCACCGGGGGGAGCCGGTCCGCCATAGTCTCTCAATCATCTATGCCTCTTTGACTCGAGGGGATGAAGGGTCTGTACCTCCATTCCTCTCTAAGTGGGAATCGGATCTTGGCACACAGTTCACTGACTCTCAGAGGGAGAAGATCCTGCACTTTGCTCAGAAGTCCTCCATTGCTACCAGATTCCAAGAGACTTATTACAAGACCTTGACCCGATGGTATAGGGTACCCACTACTCTGCATCGTTTCTTTCCGACAGTCCCTAGTCTGTGTTGGCGATGTGGCAATGCTGAGGGAACGATGCTACACCTCTTCTGGGACTGTCCCAAGCTCAGGCCTTTTTGGCGTGAGGTGACCTGCACAATCAAACATCTGACCAAAGTTTCTTTAGAGGGGAATCCCGCGGTTTGCTTGTTTCATCTATCTGTGCGACTGATCAAGAAATACAAAGCCTCACCATCCAGTTATTAAATGCGGCCAAGGCATGCATCCCCCTCTGTTGGAGATCAAATAATTCGCCCTCAAAATCCCTGTGGTTTACTAAAGTGAACGAACTGAGAGATATGGAGGATCTCACGCCACCCTGCACAACCGGGAGGAGATCTTTCGAGAGACCTGGAGACCATGGCAGCATTTTGTGTATACTGATGCTTACCTCTGAGAGGTCTCACAACCCGCCTGACCTCCTTGACTAGCTTTGCTCCCTGGGCGGGAGGCACTACCTGTCTTCTCTCCCCGTTTCTCTGTCCTTGACTTTCTCCCTATCTCGCACTAGAGACGTCAGATCCTCTACCCTCTTTCCCCCCTGACTGCCCTCCTTTCTTTGTATGCTTAGCTAAGATACGGGCTGTACTATTCAGATATTGTGAATATCTTCACTTATATTACCCCTGTCTTAGTGTCCCATCTCTGGGCTTAGCTGGCCATCGGGACGCCTTGTCCCCCAATATACTGTAATGCACACGGTCATAATTTCCGATGGAAACAGTCCGATGGGAGCTTTTCATCGGATTTTGCAACCGTGTGTATGCCCATCGGTCTTTTTCTGTCGGAATTTCCGACAGACTTTGGATTGAGAACCTGTTCTTAATTTTTTCAGACAGAAAACCTTTCTTTCGGATTTTCCGATCGTGTGTATGCAATTCCGACACGCAAAATTCCGACGCATGCTCGGAAACAATTTGACGCATGCTCAGAAGCATTAAAATTCCCTTTTATAGTGCAGTCGAACGTGTTTTATGCCGTGGTGTTATTGACCGTCAGAATTTGGTGTGATCGTGTGTAGGCAAGACAGTTTGAGTGAAATTCCGTCGGAATTCCGACGGGAAAACCATCAGAGCTTTTTCCGACGAGAATTCCGACCGTGTGTACGCGGCACAAGAGTTTTTTTTTTTTTTTTTTTTGCTGCTTAGTTTTGCACCCATAAAAACCTGTTTTGGGTCTCGCATGTAACAGATGGAATGCCCTCCCGGCTCTATGCACCGACAATATTTTCTATACATACCGTCTTTTCATTCATGCCATCCACACTGTGTAATGCCAGGACAGTTTATATGTTGAACACATTACGTGACCCTTCCTGTTATCTGATCTTACTAGATATCATTGTTACTTACTTTGGCACTTTCTATGAAAAATAAAGGAATTACAAAAAAAAAAAGAAAATTACCTGATCCAGATAGAATTTTGATTTAAATGAACTAACATTTTTGTATGTATTGATCATGTTTTTATATTTTTCCAGGACACGCCATTGAGGAACCCTCAAAGGATCGTCTCACTTTATCTCCAGGTTGTAAAATGGAAGATGAGGACATCACAAGAGATTGTTCAGGAGAAAAGACAATGAGCTCAGCTATGGATGGAGGACTTCACAGTGTGGAGAGACCATCAAATCCCTCTGACTCTGAGCGACCTCGTACTGTGAGGGATGGCGCCGGAATTCAGGGGGAGGAGAAATGTTCCTGTCCTGAATGTGGGGAAAGTTTTAGCTCTGAATTAAGTCTTACTGTACATCAGAGATCTCACACGGGTGAGACGCTTCATTCCTGTTCTGAGTGCGGGAAATGTTTCCTTCATAAATCAGAACTTGTCATACATTGCAGATCTCACACGGGCAAGAAACAAAACTCCTGCTCTGAATGTGGGAAATGTTTTACACGGAAATGTCATCTTGTTAGACATCAGAAATCTCACACGGGGGAGAAGCCGTATCCCTGCCCTGAATGCGGGAAATGTTTTTTAGAACAATCAGTCCTTGTTAACCATCAGAGGATTCACACAGGGGAGAAGCCTTATTCCTGCCTCGAGTGTGGGAAGTGTTTTGCACGGAAATCAGTCCTTGTTAATCATCAGAGATCTCACACAGGGGAGAAGCCGTATTCCTGTGCTGAATGTGGGAAATGTTTTCCATGGAAAAAACATCTTGTTAGACATCAGAGATCTCACACGGGGGAGAAGCCGTATTCCTGCCTTGAGTGCGGGAAATGTTTTGCACAGAAATCAGACCTTGTTGGCCATCAGAGATCTCACACAGGGGAGAAGCCGTATTCCTGCACTGAATGTGGGAAATGTTTTAAATGGAAAAAACATCTCGTCAGACATCAGAGATCTCACACAAGAGAGAAGTTTCATCTCTGTTCTGAGTGCGGGAAATGTTTCCTTCGTAAATCAGCACTTGTCCTACATTGCAAATCTCACAAGAGCAGGAAACAAAACTCCTGTTCTGAATGTGGGAAATGTTTTGCATGGAAATCGCATCTTGTTAGACATCAGAGATCTCACACAGGAGAAAGGCCTTATCCCTGCCCTGATTGTGGGAAATGTTTTTTACATAAATCAGTCCTTGTTGTACATCAGATGATTCACACAGGGAAGAAGCCGCATTCCTGCCTTGAGTGCGGCAAATGTTTTGCACAGAAGTCAGACCTCGTTACACATCAGAGATCTCACTCGGGGGAGAAGACGTATTCCTGCCCTGAATGTGGGAAGGATTTTACATGGAAAAGAAACCTTGTTATACATCAGAGATCTCACACGGGTGTGAAGCCGTATTCCTGCCCTGAGTGCAGGAAATGTTTTTCACGGAAGTCAGTTCTTGTTAGACATCAGAGATTGCACACAGGGGAGAAGCCGTATTTTTGCCCTGAGTGCAGTAAATGTTTTTTACAGAAATCAGACCTTGCTAAACATCAGAGATCCCACACAGAGAAGAAGCCATTTTCCTGCTGTGAGTGTGGGAAATGTTTTTCGCGAAAATCAAAACTTGTTTTACATCAGAGATCTCACACTGGGGAAAAGCCATATTCCTGCTCCAAGTGCGGAAAATGTTTTGCACAGAAATCAGACCTTGTTAAACATCAGAGATCTCACAGAGGAGTATAGTGGAGGGGAGGTCGAACATTCCTGGGTTCAGTTCCTGTTAGGTTCGCTGAACTGCTCCTGTTTTTGAATGTTAATCTGAACCCCACTGAAGTCAACTGGAGCAGAATCTTTACAATTATTTCAGTCCATTTTTAAGACTAAAAGGCAAGATATTGTAAAAGAGCATGGGGAGCTCGACACTGCCCTGGGGGATACCAGGAAACTACAGACCAGTCAGCCTAACACTAATAGTATGTAAGGTATTTGAAGGAATGGTAAAGGACTCTATACAGAAATGTGTTTGTGGTAAAAGTATAAGTGATCTCCAACGTAGATTTATGAAAGACCATTCTTCTCAGACCAACCTGTTGTCGTTCTTTTGAAGAAGGAAGGGAGAAATTGGATGGTGGAAGTCCAGTGGATGGAGTATATATAGATTTTGTACCTCATAAATGTTCTATAAAATAAAGTGTATTGGAGTTGATGAAATTGGATGTACATGGATATGAAACTGGTTGAATAAATGGGTCCAGAGAGTAGTAATAAATGTAGGGCCGAAACAACTAATCGATTAACCACTTTCAGACCGGACCAATTTGCAGCCAAAGGACCAGACCCCTTTTTGCGATTCGTTACTGCGTGGCTTTAACTGACTACTCATTGATTAGTTGCTAGAGGTTACACCACATCAATTCTGATTGCTGATTGGTTGCTAGAGGCTACTGCACATCATTATAACTCACTGATTTGTTGCTAGACGTAACTGCATATCACTACCGCTCACTGATTGGTTGATAGTGGTTACTGCACATTATGAATGCTCTCTTGTTGCTAGAGATTACTGCACATCACTACTGCTCACGCATTAGTGCTGGAGGGAGAGTTGGATAAGTAGCAGTGTTGAGGGGGAGGGTGGGATCAGTGGCAGTGGGTACAGTGTTGCATGACTGTGCAACTGTCAGTTAAAGTAACAGTGCTGTATAGCAAAAAATGGTCTGGTCGTGAAGGGGGTAAATCTTCCGGAAGTCAAGTGGTAAACGAAGCAAAAATCCATCCAACACCAGCAAACAGAATACAAGGCCAAAGGGAAAATATATGTGAAAAGTGGTCCAAGTGACAGAATATCTAACTAGCAACCTAACTAAAATACAATACATACAACAGAGGGGAAAATGCAGATAAACAGGGTAAGGGAGGAGATGTAGGGAACAATCAGGGAGATGTTCAGGAAGGGGGACAGAACTGGAATCAGGAACAAGGGTGTCAGACATGAGGTAGGGTACAGGATGCAGGTACAGTATCAGGGTAGGGAGCAGTATAAAGGTCCAAAGAAGGATCAAGGTCAGAGCCTCAAATGGGATGGTGTAGCAAATATGCAGCCCCAACAAACAATAACAGGCCACATTTCCTCAATATGGGAAAGGTACCTTGCCCAGGGGCACACCTAACAAAGCACCCTGTACCTATGTAGATGAGAATAAGGGTCTTTTACCCACATCCCAGGTTGGTAGATGTGGGAATCTGCAGGTAGGGGCTTATCAAAATCTGATAGCCCCCTTTAGAAAAAAAACACACAAACACCTTTGAACAAGTGCTTTTTTTTTCTTTTGGTGATTTTTTTTTTGTGGGGTTTGGATGGTGGTGTGGTGGGAGTGCTTTATTAGCAGAAAAGTCCCATGATGTATGTGCCAGACCCCCGTACTCTTGAGGAGTATGTCCGCTGTATAAGCTTCCCTTGCCTGGTACCAGCTTGATCCCAGATCCCTCAGCTCACCCAGTCAGTAGCCGTAACTCAGTGTAGGGAGTATATAAGCACAAGACTTTATTGAAAAACAGACCAAAGTATATATCTCTGGAGACAATCACCCTTCCTTGTTGGTATAGAGCAGGGATATGCAATTACCTCCAGCTGTTGCAGAACTACAGATCCCATGAGGCATAGCAAGACTGTGACAGCCACAAGCATGACTCCCAGAGGCAGAGGCATGATGGGACTTGTAGTTTTGCAACAGCTGGAGGTCTGTTAATTGCATATCCCTGGTATAGAGACATGGGGGGGGGGGGGTAAACTGTATATCCAATCACATGAGGCACAGGTACATTGAAACATTTCAATAAATCTTATAAATAAAAACTGGGCATGCAGCCAACTTTGTCTGTGTGAAGGACACTTGAGGAAACTCTTATGTCCAATGTCAGTGTAGACCAGTGTTTCTCAACATTTTACAGTGAAGTACCCCGGCGGGTCTAAAAAAAATTCCTAAGTACCCCTGTCTCGAGAAAGGCACTGATGAGGCGACACTGATAGGGGGCACTGATAGGCGGCACTGATAGGAGGCAGTGAGATGCGGAACTGATAGGCAGCACTGATGAGGCTGCACTGCGAGGTGGGCATGCTGGGATGTGTAGTTTCTAAGCAGACACAGGGAAATGTGAAAGTGACAGGCAGGTCTCACCTTTTTTTTCTGTCTGCAGTGTGCTGGCTATGTGCAGGATTGCAGAGTGGAGAGGAGATCAGGGAGCTGCAGCAGGCATCATCCGGATGGGTTCTCTCACACATGGCAGGAGATCCGAGGCCTGCTGGAAAGTGGGAGGAGCCGGGAGGACATGGGGCTGCCTACTGACCCTGGTCAGTCAGCCCTGGCTGAGGAAATATCTTGGGGGCAGCACGATGGGCTCCATTACATTGACAGGACCCCGGGCAGCTGCCGCTGGCCTGACACCCCCCCCCCCACGCACACAGGGTGGACTGCTTCCCCCATTGGTGCCACTACAGCAAGCTACTGGGGACTGTATGTGTGTGGGAGGTGGGACTCGGGAGACAGTAAAACCCCTGCCCTTGGTGCACGTACCCCCAGGGGTACGCGTACCACAGGTTGGGAAACCCTGGTGTAGACAACCAGGCTGGTTCAGGGGTAAAACGAAATACTGAGTTCAGTGTGGTTGCACTGAGTCTGGTTAGAGCAGACCAGACTGGGCTTCTCGGTCACCCTGTGCCCCTAATAGACACAGGGTAACTTACACATAAGTGGGGCCTGGGGAGCTGAACCAGGAGTTTCCTGACCCATCTAAGGTAATTAGACCCAAAGTGATTCCCGTCACATATCTCCCCTTTTCGCAGGAGACTAACACAGAAGGACACTTCAGACGGGTTGACTTCGAAGTTAGTCTGTAGTTCCAGTGCCCCAATGCCTGTACTCACACAGTACCCCAAACAACTTGTTCCGAACAGAGCATTACTCACCCAGCCAACCTCTGCCTCTCTCATAGAACATACCCGTTGCTGGGGAGACGTGCGGACTGGCCCTTCTCCCTGGAGTCCTTTCAGCTGCGGGGAGAGAAGACAGGGTGGCTGGACTCACTTCGTCATGCTGTTTGGGATTTGGGCCAACTGCCCAGCACCCCTGGGGTATACAGGTGAAGACCATACTCCCATTCACTTTTGCAAGATGAAAATCCCCCAGTTTTGTGAGAGTAAGGCTGATATCCTCCTGTCCCAATGCCAGACCTTTTTCTGGGTTTGTGTCAGTGGAGACCGCAGTCCCATCCACTACCACAGGAAATCCATCTTTTGTTAGTTTGTTAGTTTAGGGTAGAGGCCAGCAGCACTCTGCCCTGTTGCAAACTCGTATGCAAGGTTGCTGTCAGTGGAAACCACAGTCCCATCCACAGACACCAGCTCAAGCTGCAGTTGTGAGGTGCCAATTGCATTTTCTTCCTGGAGCTCCTGCGGAGTTGATTGCTCTGATGCCAGCTCTTCTGCTGGAGGCTCACTGAGTTGTACCCCCTCAGCAGAAAAGTCTATAAATCCCCAGTATCTGGAACTGGTGTCTGGGGATAGAGGTTTACCATCTCCTGTCTGTGGAACCCAGAAGATGTTACCGATGCTGAGCAGAGGTTAGCAGAGCTCCGCCCTGTTGTCAACACTTCAGCTTTGGGGACGGCAATCTCCAGAGTATCTGCTGCAAATTCTGGGGCATGTTGCTGATTGTGTTCTAGCAGCCTGTATGCCCTTTCCAGGTGCTGTTCTTTCCTTACCAAATATTCAAGGTCAGGTTTAAGCTCCGAGACCCCTGCCACGAGCATAGCCTCTCTGTAATCTTGCAGGTCCTCAAGGGTAGGTTCCCCTTCATCGCCAAACACAAAGCCGTAAATATTCCTGCTCTGCGTGCCATGGCAGGGCCCAATATCGATTGTCCAGCTCTATCTATGTCATGTCTACGTCTAACGTCACAATATAAATCCATCGTCAATCGCGCCAACCAGTAAGGCAGATCCTCATCAGTCATAAGGCATGATGATCCTGATGACCTGTCAAAAGAAAAAATTGCAACCTTGCATGACTGTCTAATTCTGATGGATTCCACCTCACAAATGAGCCGTCACAGTCTATGAGCCGTTAACAAGTGACAGTAGCATCCTTCCCCACACACAGGCCTAGCACAGACAGGAAAGGAAGACAGATGAGGCGGTATTAGAGGGGACTACACTTCATAGAGGGGTTTTTGTCTCTTCCAGCTCCACTCTCTCTGCCTTTCCTCCGAACCACCATCAGTGTGCAGCCTCTTAGGAAAGGTCCAGGGTGGAGCCCATGCCAGGCCATGTCAGACTGCTTTCTTCACTCAGGTGAAAGAACATGAGGCAGACACATACGCATAAAGATACCTTAAGGGCCCAAATCCTCATGTAAATGATGTCAATATTTAGCGCAGATACAATTGGCTATAGGTCTAGTAAAGAATATGGGGAACCCAACAGTGTTTTTATTGGTTTTTTTTTGTGTGGGGTTCCCACTTAAAATCCTGATCAGACCCTTATAAGGGATAAGGATCTGGTTTGAAATTTGGATAGACTCCAATGTTTTCTTACAGACCTCACCAAAAATAAGGTTTGTGTTTATCTCTTTTTTCTATAGTGTAGCACTAATCCGTGGGAGTCGCTATTGTCCTGGGTCCCCACTGCTGCACAGCCAGTCCTTGGCTTGTTTTTTATGGGTTAGGGGTTGATAATTTGGATTGGGGAGGTAATTATGGGATGCCCAACTTGAAAAAAGGCCAGAACTATGAACTAAAGGGACAATTCCCCCGTTTACAAAAAGATCCACTTTTCCTTTCTCCTGTTAGCTCAGCAAAGGCCCATTACAGACCAGAACTCTCAGTCCCTTGACAAAGTAGTGCAGGGAGCAAACAGCATGACATTCCTCCTTCTGCTTCCCTTGTGGCCACTGATCCCAGTTCCACTTGCTTGCAGAAACTGCTAGCCCACCTGGCTGCCACTCCTGGCTGATCAATCTCCCAGTCCTCCTGACTGATTTTATGCCCCAGTCCTGCCCAACTGGCACACTTCCATAGAGATTCCACAGGGAAAGGATGAAGACTAAGCTCACTGCTGTCTTTAGAGAGCACTGACAGTCTCTCCCCTTGTGTTGTGATTGGACACATCTGATCACATGGTAAAGAGCCTACGTCATAGGCTCTTTACCATGTTCGGAGATGCGGTGTGTCCAGTCGACACACTGCCCCACTGATTGCCACGCTGCATGCCCCCGGGGGCATGCACAGTGGCTTGTTTTGAAGGACGGCCTATGACGTCCAGTCAGGACAATGGAGCCCCCACCCAGCCATCATTCTGCTATAGGCTGGACGGGAAGGTGTTAATGGGGTTCACAGAAAAAATTGTGATTTGTTGATTTTTGGACACGTACACCAAATGGCCCTTTCACGTATTTTTCAGCTTTTCTCCACAACAGCTTCCAATTTACTCACACTGTAGCTGTCCCTGCTCCTCCTTTTTATAGTAAAGGGTTGGCCTATCCAAAACCTTTTACTGGCCCTTCTAAACCCGCTGATTATCGTTAAAAGCCTATGCAGTACATTATTGTTTAAAAATATTGTCTCGGGCAAATCTGTGCAAAAAATTTATTGGGATTGTGAATCTTGAACCCTCAAGATTTAGCTTAAACCCATGGTAGTGGTGAACCCGAACCTCATCTTTCTAGCATCCATCTTTAGGATACATGGTACATACACAGTGCAAGGTTGTTTTCACAGTATGAAACGTTTCTCTGGGCTGCAGTTCCTCTGAGATCCACAGGGTGGTAATCTTACGGACACTGAGACAGGAAGTCTCTATGGTATACAGACAGGAAGTGATGTCAGGGTCTGACGGGATGTCAGGTATAAACAGGAAGTTCCAGGCGAGAGGAAAGTTGGGAGGAAGTAGAGAGGAGAAATTGCTGGAATTGGCAGCAGAAAAGGTATTATTATGATACAGTATTTATATAGCGCCAACAGGTTACTCAGCGCTTTACCGTATAAAAGGGAGGCAGTACAGTTACAATAAAAAAAGAAAGAATAGCAGATGATAGATGGAAGAGGGGATGGCCTATGTAGTGGTGGGCCTATGAGGAGGGAGTTGCAATAGTCAAGGGAGAGACAACAAGGGAGTGAATGAGTAGTTTGGTGGTTTCATAGAATGGGAATGTTTGTTTTTTTGGGATATCATACTGAACCGAGCGATCTAACATCGCTGACCAGTTCTCAGAGCTCCCTGAGCAGAGAGCTGGTAACTGTCAGTCACCAGCTCTCTGCTCTGCCCTTCCTCGCTCACTGGAGCGCTGGGCTATGGAGAGGTTGGAGCAGCTGGCTCAGACTCTCAGTTGCTTGCTGAGAGGCCAGGTGCCGGTCCAGGCATGTGAGCGGATCCCGACCATATAGTTGCAATCTTTTTTCCGAGCCTGGACCGGTGTTCTGTCGAGAAGTGGCCCCCATCGCATAGCGCCCGCGCATGTGCAGGACGGAGCCGCACTTCAGCTGATTCGCCGATCAGCTGGAGTGACGTGACCAGGGCGCAAGCGCACATCGTTGGAGGCATCTCTCGATTGGGAGATACCATTTCACGGCCACAACTGAAACCTATACAAACAGTAGGGGGTGGCTCACATTGTGGCTCGCTGTTGTGGGGCAGTTTTACAGTGGGCCGATGGTCCAGTTTTGTCTGTGTTGCAGGGCGGGTTTGTTAATGTGAAAGGGCGGGTTGCAACACAGACAAAACCAGCTCTTCAACACAACCACTAGCCGCCCTCCAGCAGCAGCGATGCACAATCTGAAAACTACAGTCTCCCCCTAGCTGTTTGTATAGGTTTAAATTTTGACTGTGAAATGGTATCTCCCATCGAGAGACGCCTCCTACGATGTGCGCATGCTCCCTGCTTACGTCAGCCCAGCTGATCGGCAAATCAGCTGTTACGTACGGCGCACGCGCAGTACATACCGGGCACTATTCGATGGGGGGGCACTTTTCGACAGAACACCAACTCTGTGACGTCAGCCGACAGCTGGCTTCAGCCCACAGTCTGCTGAAAACGGGTCACAGGTGTGCAGAACAAACTGCACTCCTGTGATCAACAGAAGAAGTACAGCCAAACGAGCTTAGGCCGTACTTCTCCCTTAAAAGGGGCGAATTTTAGAGATGTTACGGAGGTGAAGTCTATAATCTTTTGACAGTGATTGGATTTTGGGGCTCGAGAGTCTAGGATTACACCTAGCACCCTGGTTCGAGGGGAGGGACTGATCTTTGTATTATTCATCTTGATGGAAAAGTCATGGAGGAGGGCACAGAAATAAGATCTTATTTTCAATTTTTTTACCCAGTAACCCCCCCGTAATGTCCGTCCTCCTCCTCCATAGTCACTTTGACATCTTTTATCTTCAGCAGATGATGATACACACATATACTGTATATACTCGAGTATAAGCCGAGTTTTTAAGCACATTTTTTTGTGCTGAACGTGCCCCCCTCGAATCAAGCACTTTTCTGCAACAGAGAATGACATTTTCTGAACCGACTTTGGGGCCCCGTATCTCGGGGCCACTTGGTGCTAGGAACCCCACATTTGGTGTGCAGACTAGCACTACAACATATCCAAAGATGGGGTTCCTAGCACCAAGTGGCCCCCGAAATACGGAAAATGTCACTCTGCTTCATTTTCCGAACTGACTTTGGGGCCCTGTATCTCTTGGATATGTTGTAGTGCTAGTTCCATTGGGTTTGCACACCAAATTTGGGGTTCCTAGCACTAAGTGGCCCCGAGATATGGGGGCCCAAAGTCGGTCAACTGTGTCCATCTGCAGCAATATCATTTCGGGACCCTTTGGGTTCAGAGACCCCAAATTATGGCTGCAGCTAGGGGGCATCTAGGAACCCTTAACTACTGAGTTTGAAGTTCAGTGGACCTATGGCTGCAAATGGGCACAGTGAGGCTGCAAATGGGCATTTTGTAAAGAAAGACTAACTAAGAGATGAATGGACTTTAAAGGCACAAAAGTACAAAGTTTTGTACTTTTGTGCCTTTAAAGTCCATTCATCTCTTAGTTAGTCTTTCTTTACAAATTGCTTATGGGACGTTGGCACAATTCTACTGGTATGGTCATGGTATCACCCTGTGACTATATCTATTGAATGCACACTTTAAATTGATGCAAATGGGCATTGTTGACCCTCTTTTCCACTTACAGTAGCTGCGCATTTTTCTCACCCTAGGCTTATACTCGAGTCAATAAGTTTTCCCAGTTTTTTGTGGTAAAATTAGGTGCCTCGGCTTATATTCGGGTCGGCTTATACTCGAGTATATACGGTATAGTGTGGAAACCTAGATTAAGCCCTTCAGGGTCAGAACATTTTTTCCTCATTGTGGAGATGTGTCACCTTCTCACTGGAGATGAGATGAACTGTGTCCTGGGTTCGGTCTGGTGATCTTTGCAGATGTTCAGATGCCAAACCCAAACCCTATTGATATCAATGGGAGCAAAATCTGTCAAAATAAAAATAAAATTTGCACCCCCGTCAAAATCTATACCAGACCCTTTGAGTCTGCTGTGGGTTTTAACGGGGTACCTCACACAAAAAAAAAAAAAAAAAACTTGAGCCCCTCTAAAAATCCAGACAAGAAGTATACACTGGCAGCACTTGTAAAGCAGAGAATGGGTAAGGAACAGTGGTTACCGTATTTATCGACGTATAACACGCACCGGCGTATAACACGCACCCCAAGTTTAGGAGAGAATTTTAAGGAAAAAAAGTTTTAGGAGAGAAGTTTAGGGAAAAAAAAAAAACTTACATTTAAGCGTCATTTGCAGCTTGCCCAGCGTCATTTGCAGCTTGCCCAGCGTCATTTGCAGCTTGCCCAGCGTCATTTGCAGCTTGCCCAGCGTCATTTGCAGCTTGCCCAGCGTCATTTGCAGCTTGCCCAGCGTCATTTGCAGCTTGCCCAGCGTCATTTGCAGCTTGCCCAGCGTCATTTGCAGCCTGCCCAGTGTCATTTGTAGCTTGCCCAGTGTCATTTGCAGTTTGCCAGCGTCATTTGCAGCCTTGCCGACGTTTAAATTTCCCGCCGCGAGACAAACCGCGCATGCGCGGCCGAAAAAGACCGAACCACGGCCGAAAAAGGCCGAAGCGCGGCCGAAAAAGACCGAGCCGACTGTTCGGCTCCGCTCGGAGTCCCGCCTCCCTGCTGTTTCGGGAGCGAGCGCAGGGAGGCGGGACTACGAGCGGAGCTGAACAGTCGGCTCGGCCTTTTTCGGCCACGCTTCGGCCTTTTTCGGCCGCGGTTCGATCTTTTTCGGCCGCGGTCGCCATTTTTCGGCACGGCAACCAATTTTTGTCATTTTTTTGGGGGGTATCAGCGTATAACACGTATATAATAAGTCTGCTGCTTCAGTGTTTTTTTTTATCTTTTTGTCAGATGTTACTATGGTATACTGAAGTATAATTACAAGCATTTCATAAGTGTCCAAGGCTTTTATTCACAATTTTATGCAAAGAGTCAATATTTTCAGTGTTGAACCTTCTTTTTCACGACTTCTGCAATTCCCCCTGGCATGCTGTCAACTTCTGGGCCACATCCTGACCGATAGCTGCCCATTCTTACATAATCAATGCTTGAAGCGTGTCAGAATCTGTGGGGGTTTTTTTTGTTCACCTGCCTCTTGAGGACTGACCAAAGTTCTCAATGGACTTAAGGTCTGGCCATGGACCCAAAATTGTGTTGTTTTTGTTCCCTGATCAGTAATATCTGATATCTGATCAGTAAAGTCACTGCTTTCCCAGACGGTGGGGATTTCCGGTGACATCAGTGGTTCGTACGGATATAGAGAAATAGTAGAAGTACAGTTTCTATATATGATTTCCAGCTGTTGGTTAATCGGATCAACCAATAATGGGGGGAGGTGGATAACTCTGTAGGCAGGTGCAGTGCTGTAATTTTGTTTACTGACCTGAAGGGGACGCTGTGTTGCCTCATCAGGTTGTCCAGAGCCCACAGAGGACTAAATTGTTCCCTACTGGGGCTCCAGGTAGCCATCTTTGGAAGGGAAGCATGAGATTTGGGCAGCCACATTGGTCCCCGGGAGACCTATATAGCACTCTCTGGGTCATTTAGCCAAAATGATATTGGTCAATAATTGGAGAAGATGATGGATTACACCATCTCTCGCTATAAAAGAGTTCTGAGATCCACCAATAACCGGGTAGGGGGAGAATAACTTCCCTTTAATATAAGATGGGTCTGAGATCAGTCAATAATGAGGTGAGAAGGTTTATAACCCCCACCCCTCATTAAAAAATAGGGTCTGAAATAAGCCAATAATTGGGGAAAATTTTGAATAACCCCTCCCCTTCACAGTGAACATCAGAGCACAGCCATCAACAGGTATCTAGTGTCCATAGCGATTCCACTGCTGACAGTACTCTTAAGGAAGCAGCACTACCTGTATCTGGGACAACATGGAACTCCATCACAGAGTACAGTGTAGCACACTTCTAGACCCTGCACCCTGTGTGTATTGCTCTCCTGAACCCTACACCCTGTGTGTAATGCGGTCCTGAACCCTACACCCTGTGTGTAATGCGCTCCTGATCTCTGCACCCTGTGCGTCATGCACTCCTGATCTCTGCACCCTGTGCGTCATGCACTCCTGATCTCTGCACCCTGTGCGTCATGCACTCCTAATCTGCGCACTGTGCGTCATGCACTCCTGATCTCTGCACCCTGTGCGTCATGCACTCCTGATCTCTGCACTCTGTGCGTCATGCACTCCTGATCTCTGCACCCTGTGCCTCATGCACTCCTGATCTCTGCACCCTGTGCGTTATGCACTCCTGATCTCTGCACCCTGTGCGTCATGCACTCCTGATCTCTGCACCCTGTGCGTCATGCACTCCTGATCTCTGCACCCTGTGCGTCATGCACTCCTGATCTCTGCACCCTGTGCGTCATGCACTCCTGATCTCTGCACCCTGTGCGTCATGCACTCCTGATCTCTGCACCCTGTGCGTCATGCGCTCCTGTTCCTTACACCCTGTGTGTCATGCGCTCCTGAATCCTGCACCCTGTGTGTCTTGCGCTCCTGATCTCTGCACCCTGTGTGTCTTGCGCTCCTGATCTCTGCACCCTGTGTGTCTTGCGCTCCTGATCTCTGCACCCTGTGCGTCATGCGCTCCTGTTCCTTACACCCTGTGTGTCATGCGCTCCTGAATCCTGCACCCTGTGTGTCTTGCGCTCCTGATCTCTGCACCCTGTGTGTCTTGCGCTCCTGATCTCTGCACCCTGTGTGTCTTGCGCTCCTGATCTCTGCACCCTGTGTGTCATGCGCTCCTGATCTCTGCACCCTGTGTGTCATGCGCTCCTGATCTCTGCACCCTGTGTGTCATGCGCTCCTGATCTCTGCACCCTGTGCGTCAGGCACTCCTGAGCCGTGCACCCTGTGCGTCAGGCACTCCTGAGCCGTGCACCCTGTGTGCTATGGGTTCAGAATTTTGCATAGGTTGCACTTGTGTCTTTTTTCAACCTCACCTACTATGTAACTATGTAAGAATTACATTACGTACAGGAGTGCATTATACGCAGGATTTAGGAGTGCATCGTAAACCCATGCCGATTACTACTAATTATACTGTTTTCAAGAGCAAATTCTTGGATATATAATCCCTTAAACTCCCCTCCAATAGTTTACATACTATCGATGTTAGACTAACTGGCCTGTAGTTTCCAGGAAAATATCTCTGCCCCTTTTTGAATATTGGTACCACGTTGGCCTTTTGCCAATCAGCTGGTACCATTTATGTCAGTATGTTTTCCATAAAAATTAGGAATAGTGGTCTGGCTATAACCTGACTGAGTTCCTTGAGGACCCTTGGGTGTAAGCCATCCTGGTGATTTATTTGTGTTTAAGCTTTTCTATTTTTTTTTCGGACACCGGCTTCTGTTAGCCACAAGGTTACATTCTGCGATGCGTTACTAATGATACAGTCTCATTTACTACACTCCTCCTTTTACTTTGTAAAAACTGAGGAGAAGATTGCATTTAGTACAGTTGCCTCCTTCTTGTCATTTGTAGCCAACGTCCCTTACCAGTTAAACTAGTTCCCTTCACTGTTAAACTATTAGAACACAGAAACACTTACCTAATAGTCCCTGCTTCTGGTCAGGATAAAATCCAGCAGCATCAGCTCTTGCATGGAAGGTCAATATCATCCAGATAATTCTCTTTCTACATTGAAACCTACGTAGATCACATGACCACATCAATGAGGATGGAGGAGGACCAGAGTCGAATGACTGAGAAGATACTAAACCTCACCCTAGAGATCATCTACCTGCTGAATGGAGAGGTGAGGATTCTGGAAAATCACATGACATCACTGTTATCGCTATTAATAAATCACAAAGCTGACCAGAGAGGTGAGGAGGATTCTGGGAATGTGACATGAAATGACTGTTTTTTGAATATAGAGTGTTCTTCCTGTGAAGTCTGGAGATCATATGACCATCACAGTGCCTCCATGTGACTCCCTGACACCTGAGAGACACAACATGCAGAAGATTCTAGAAGTCACCAAGAAGATGATGGAGCTGCTGACAGGAGAGGTGAGCGGTGCCGGGAATTCTGGGACATTATCCAGTAACAGACAAGGGATGTGTCTGGATGGTGACTGTATCATTGTGTGTGTCAGGTTCCTATAAGGTGTCAGGATGTCACTGTCTATTTCTCCATGGAGGAGTGGGAGTATTTAGAAGGACACAAGGATCTCTACAAGGACGTCATGATGGACAATCAGCCGCCCCTCACATCACCGGGTAAGAGGAGACTTTATTGTAAAGGAGAGAGCAGTATGGAGGATCCTCCTAGATCACGGGTAGGCAACCCTTTGGCCCTCCAGCTGTTGTGGAACTACATTTCCCATGATGTATTGCAAGGCTGGCAGTTACAATTACTCCCAGAGGCATGGTGGGACTTGTAGTTCTGCAACAACTGGAAAGCCGTAGGTTGCCTACCCCTGACCTAGATCCTCCATCATCTGATAAACACATAGAAACAATGTATTCAGTCAGTGTGTGTGTTTCTTACAGATGGATCCAGTAATGGGAACCCACCAGACAGATGTCCCCATTCTCTGTATTCTGGGAATTCCACACAGGAAGATCACAACTATGCACAGCATGATCAGGTAGATGAGGAACGATCACTGATAGTATCATTGGGATCTGTATATTATCTGCATTGTTACAATTTGTATGAAAAATATTTTACATTTAGAATGGAGACCTGAAAGATTCTGAAGTTGATATTAAAGAAGAGATCAAAGAGGAGGATGATGAGGATGGGGTGATGAAGGAGTCAGGGTCTCTAAAAGGACACGAAGATCTGTATCAGGACACCATGGTGGAGTCATCCAGCTACATAAACCCACCAGAGAGATGTCCCCATCCTCTGTATTCCTGGGATTCCACACAGGCAGATCACGCCTACGCACGACATGATCAGGTAGGTGGAGTTGAGGGTCTGGAATGACCCACAGCCAGGCGCAGGGTAGATTCACACAGCCACACTCTGGAGGGTTTGCCTCCAACAGCTAATCCCCTCCTACACAGTTTGTGACCTCGCAAGAAAATGAACAACACAGATTGTGAATGACCATATAAGGGCATGACCAAATAAAGACATGATTCAGAATAAATACATTTTTACAATAACCGAAGAACGATGACTACAATTCCACTTACCGTATTTATCGGCATATAACACGCACCCCAAGTTTAGGAGGGCATTTTAAGGAAAAAAAGTTTTAGGAGGGAAGTTTAGGGGAAAAAAAAAAAAAAAAAACTTACATTTAAGCGTCATTTGCAGCTTGCCCAGCGTCATTTGCAGCCTTGCCCAGTGTCATTTGTAGCTTGCCCAGCGTCATTTGTAGCTTGCCCAGTGTCATTTGCAGCTTGCCCAGCGTCATTTGCAGCCTTGTCCACGTTTAAATTTCCCGCCGCTGAGACAGACTGCGCGTGCGCAGCCGGAAAAGACCGAAGCGCCGCCGGAAAAGACCGAGCCGACTGCTCGGCTCGGCTCGCGGTCCCGCCTCCCTGCTGTTTCGGGAGCGAGCGGCGGCGCTTCGGTCTCTTTCGGTGGCGCTCGCTATTTTTCGGCGCCGCTCGCTATTTTTGTCACTTTTTTGGGGGGGTATCGGCTTTCCCTCGATTTTAAGGGGGAAAAAGTGCGTGTTATACGCCTATAAATACGGTATTATGCGCTGTTCCAGAGAACAATGCATACCTGGATTATGCTACCCTTCCTTGTAGGTGGAAGGCTATTAGCAGGTGCACGCTGTGAATCTCGACATGTGCTGATCAGACACAGAAGAGACAATGAGCGTACTTCCGCCCATAACCGATGTTTGCAGAGCAAACATATCCCCTCTGACGATTGTCTGTGCAATGCACAGGGACCCTTCGCTGGTGGACATACCCCCACTCCGCAAACACCTCTCCAAACAGGAAGTTTACCACTACCTAACAGGTCTCAACCAGCTTCAGTCTGCCCCAGTCAGCTCTTTAGATCGGGCTGGGATAGAACGAAAACTGGGGGACTCTTATGACAATACATATTAAAATACATCTTCATAAAATTTTCCACCACACCATCGGTATGGTTTATGCCTACCCTCCAGCACTTTCCATAGTTGCTAGGACAGTGTGAAACTTCAAGACAGCATGAGCAGCACCAGAGCATACCGAGCCGACAACACTAGCCGATCACCGATCTCTGTTAAGCAGACAGCGAATAAATTTACCTAGCCATCTATCTGTTAAACAGAGCAGCCAAAAACTATAATAGACAAATCCTAGCACCTACCTAGGAGGGTGCTACAGGAACATAAAGTGATTGAACACTCTGACATGTGGAGACGATGTGTGGACTCTACAGGATGATATTTTCTATGTGATCTCACATCATAAATACTTCTATTTTACAGATTATATTTTCTGCCATTCTGTTGGTTTAGGGTGAAGATCTGATGGACATGAAAGTTGAGGGTGAAGTAGAAGAGACGTATGTGAGGGATGATCAGCAATATACGGAGGAGGCTGGAATGACGAGGACATTCAAAGAGGAGGACACTCCTACAGAGATCAGCACAGGTGAGCCATAACTGTTATCTCTGCTCTGTTACTGCACACTGATTGGTCCAGAGTAGGGAGGGAGATGAGTGATATCAGCCAATAATAAATTGATAATAGTCACTGATATAAACCTACACATTATTTTTTCTTTTCTCTCAGATAAACCCCCTTCCTATCACCAAATGGCCCCGAGATACGGGGCCCCAAAGTCGGTTCGGAAAATGTCAAGCACTTTTCTGCAGCAGAGAATGACATTTTCCGAAACGACTTTTGGGCCCCGAATCTGGGGGCCACTTGGTGCTAGGAACCCCATCTTTGGATATGTCGTAGTGCTAGTTCCACACCAAATTTGGGGTTCCTAGCACCAAGTGGCCCCGAGATACGGGGCCCCTAATTCGGGTCGGAAAATGTCATTCTCTGCTGCAGAAAAGTGCTTGACTCAGTATAAGCCGAGGGGGGCATTTTCAGCACAAAAAAATTTGCTGAAAAACTTGGCTTATACTCGAGTATATACAATATGCACTCAGACATGATTTATGTAGATTCTGGGGCTCACCTGGCAGTATTAGGTTGTGCTTCACTCCTAGTTATAGTAGCACAGAGTGTGCCTTTCCTAGGTTGGTCCCTCTTCTTTGAGCAGACATACTGTACACTGATCAGCCATGACTTTGTGACCACCCACCCAATACTAAGTAGGTCCTCCATTTGCCTCCAAAGCAGCTCTGACCCGTAAAGCCATGGACTCCACTAGACCTCTGAAGGTATACGATAGTATCTGGCACCAAGCCATCAGTAGCAGATCTTTGAAGTCCTGTAAGTTGTGTGGTGGGGCCTCCATGGATCAGAGCTGTTTTTTAGGCACATCTCACAAATGCCCCAATTAGACATGTGCACAACAAAAAAAAATTGTTTATTTTTGTTTCGTTTTTTTCGTTTCCGGAAAAAATTTGTTTTTTTTCGTTTCGTTTTTTTTCATTTCCGTTGATTCGTAACGATTCGTACATTCGTAAGTCGTCGGTGTTCGTATTCATAACGATTCGTACATTCGTAAGTCGTCGGTGTTCGTATTCATAACGATTCGTACATTCGTAAGTCGTCGGTGTTCGTATTCGTAACGATTCGTACATTCGTAAGAGTTATTTTTTTCGTTTTTTTTCGTTAGTTTAATTTTCGGACACATTCGTATTTATTCGTAGATTCGTAATCGGAGCATAATTCATAATTTTCTGTAATGTGTATGCTATTATTACATTTTAATAATTTACGAATCGAAAAAAAAAAGTTACGAATCGAAAATAAAAAGTTACGAATCTAAAAAAAAGTTACGAATGTACGAATTTTTTTTGTTCAATAGAGACACTGAAAATTACGAATCGGAAAAAAAAAAAAAGTTACGAATGGAAAAAAAAAAGTCACGAATGTACGAATTTTTTTGTTCAATCCATTCGAAGCACTTTTAGCAGCACCATTGTAAGGGACACAGAACATTACCAATTCAACAAAAAAAAAAAGTTACGAATTTTTTCGTTCGTATTCGTTTTTCGGATTTTCTTCATTAGTACATTCGTTGTTTCTAATTTGTTTTTATCGGATTCGAATGATTCGTTAATCGGATTCGAACGATTCGTTATTCGGATTCGTACGATTCGTTCATTCGTACGAAAATGAACGAACGAACAAAAACTAAAAACGAAACGAATTGCACATGTCTAGCCCCAATTGGATTGAGAGGTTGGTGGCCAAGACAACACCGCAAACTCGTGTTCCTCAAACCATTCTTGACCCATTTTTGCAGTGTGGCAGGGCACATTATCCTGCTGAAAGAGGCCACTGCCATCAGAGAAATACTGTTTCCATAAAGGGGTGTACTTGTTTACCAACAATGTTTAGGTAGGTGGTATTTGTCAATATGTAATATTCACATGAATGGCAGGACCCCAGGTTTCCAGCATAATATTTCCCAAAGCATCACACTGCCTTCGATGGCTTGCTTTCTTCCCATACTGCATCCTGGTGCCATCTCTGCCCCAGGTAAGTGACGCACACATACCCATCCATATGATGTAAAAGAAATGTGATTCATCAGACCAGGCCACCTTTTCCATTGCTCCGTGGTCCAGTTCTGATTTTCACGTGCCCATTGTAGGTGCTTTTGGCTGTGGACGCCGGTCAGCATGGGCACCCTTGCCAGTCTGTGGCTGCGCAGCCCCATACACTACAAACTGCGATGAGTGTTCTAACACCTTTCCATCAGAACCAGCATTAACTTTTCTGTTATGTTCATTGGTGGACACAGCCTCTCTTCTTTATTCATGACCAAACAGTGCCACCCACAGGAGTAGGACACTAGGCAGAAAAAAAAACTTGGCACCTCCTATGGGCAGTCCTCTTTAGCCATAACCCCCCCCCCCCCTTTGCTTTAGGCAAGCCAGTTATTCTGCCTAGTGTTTCAGGAGTAAGGACCTTCTATGGCGTTTGTTTCCTTTTTATTTTTTCCTAGGGAGATCTTCAATCAACATCCGGGCTGTGTGACTGGCTGGATAATATAGATCCAGTGATCACCCCAGTCTGGCCAACAAGCGCTCATACTGCTAGCTCTGTGCTGGGCTGACCGCAACAAGCCCCCTCCTGGACCTGGGCGTGCCGTGAGCTAAACACCTCGCAGAGACACATATGACCGGGTGCCAGAGTCTGTGTCACAGTGTTACCCTAGCCGACAGACCCCCACTTTGGTGCAGAGGAGTGGATCAGTAAGTTGATGCCCCTCTTCCTCTCCAGTCACAGTGTAGGGAACGGATACTGCTTGGTGTAGATGGTTCTGTGGGGTATCCTCCTCCCCCCATAGCAGCATACCAGGTGGCTTGGCAAGTGGGGCCACTATCAGCCACAGTGGAGATGACCTGACCTGTATACATGTGCAGCCCTGTTAGTCTCCTGCCTGCTCCATCTGAGCCTGTCCCTCCTTCCTCCTTGCCAGTTTGGCTATTTGGGGCACCTCTGGACTGGGGGAACTGTGCTGCTGCTTGGGGGGGGGGCTCAGTTGCAGCTGTCATGCAGCTTTGTACAGCCTGCAGCCATGTTTTTGGAGCCACGATGGTAATTTTTCAAGTGATTCCGGTGGCCATCTTTGTGTTGGCAGGCACTGTAGCCATTTTGCCTGGGACCGGAGCTTATCTATTTTTGTGTAGCCTGTGGTGGTGGCCATTTTCCTTCCCCAGAGGGTGCGGGGGCGGTCTCAGGGATTCCTGGTGCATGTCTCTGTGCATGACATGGTAGGCAGTGGCACATGGGCGCCGTCTGGTGGGTCCTTTCGCTCTCTGCTAAGCTAGCCTAGGGGTTGGTTTCTTGTGCGCTATTACCTTTTGGGGTCCCTGTTTGCGGCAGTGTCCACCTGGTTGTGCTGGTGCATATAGAGTCTAGCAGCGTGCTTTGCCTCCAGAGTCCCTCCCGGAGGTGGTGGGTCCTTCGGTTCCCTTAGATGCGCTCTCGGCTAACCTGGAGTCATTTGTCTCCTGGGTGGAGGTGGCATTCGGACACAGGTAAACAAGAAGCGCCCCACCCCCACCCCCATCGCCCTCAGGGCTGGTGCAAGGATTTTTGACACCCTAGGCGAAACCTAATTTTTCCTCCCCCCCCATTGGCTCCACCCCTGACCCCACCCCCTTTGCCCTGCCCATGTATACTCTACATTTTTAATGAAGCACTAATCAAATGCAGCCTCACCGGCGCCCATCAAATGCAGCTTCACCGGCGCCCATCAAATGCAGCCTCACCGGCGCCCATCAAATGCAGCCTCACCGCGCCCATCAAATGCAGCCTCACCGGCGCCCATCAAATGCAGCCTCACCGGCGCCCATCAAATGCAGCTTCACCGGCGCCCATCAAATGCAGCCTCACCGGCGCCCATCAATGCAGCCTCACCGGCGCCCATCAATGCAGCCTACCAGTGCCCATCAATGAATGTTTGCTTGCTTCCATTCATTCAGGAGTTGGGACACAGACACAATCCTGCTGATGCTGAGACTTTGTTGCTTGCTGCAGAGAGAAGAGAGTAATAACACCAGTGGCCGGACGCCCTAGGCAGCAGGACGCCCTAGGCGGCTTCCTAGTTTGCCTAGTGGTAGCACTGGCCTTGATCACCCTCATCCTCAGACTCCTCCACTGCAGCTCCACGTTTGCTGCAGATTCTGATGACGCATCCCCTAATTCCTCAGATGAGGAGGATGGGTCCTCTGCTTCTGTGGTTGCACAGGAGAAGGCGTTTGTCGCTGCTCTCATTGATTCTGTGTGAGAGGTGCTAAAAATTGAGGACTCCACTGTGGTGGGTCTGATGTAATACCTGTTCCTTTTGGTAAGCACAAGCTGACAAGGTTTTTCCTTACCCCACATATTTTGACAAATTTGTCTACAAGGACTGGGCAATCCAAGGCATCCTTTTGTACTTCCCAAGCGCTTTGTGGTATGTTACCCTTTTGAGGAGGCCTTTCTGAAGAAGTGGACTTCTTCCTGTGAAGGATTCCTCCTATTTCCAGGCTTATCAAGGCCACAGTGATCCCGGCTTTGGAATCCTCCTCCATTAATGAACCTGTGGACCACAAGAAGGAGGCTGTGGCCCGTTCTTTGATCACGATCACTGGCTCAGCACTTAGGCCTGTGTTGGCCGTGGCCTTGGTGTCTCAGACACTGACCGAATGGGCCAAGGTTCTGAGACAAGCCATGACTTCTAGTCAGGTGCCCCAAGTGTATGTGGAACTGACAGACCAGTTGGTCCAGGGATTAAAGAATGTTTGCGATGTGTCCCTTGATGCAGCTTCACCTCTCTTCAAACTTTCCATTTCGGTGGTGGTGCTCTGGCGGGTCCTTTGGCTCAAGTGTTGGTCGGCTGACCAGACTTCCAGAAAGGCTCTGGCGGACCTGCCCTTCCAGGGCGACAATCTGGGGCTCCATTGGACAATATTATCAAGAACCTTATGGGTGGCAAGGGTACTGTCTCCCCAAAGACCAAGAAGGGAAAGGAGCCAAGGCGGTAGTCCATGTCTGCCTTCACAGCGCATAAGAGGATTTTTCATTCCCCTGGGTCCTCAGGCCAAAGGTTCCAAACACCTCAGGCCTCCTGCGGGTGATACCAAGAAGCCCCCCAAGCCCACAATTAATTCCTCATCAGCATGATGGTTTGCCCCCAACCATTTACAGGGTGGGTGGTCACCTGCGCCGGTTTTTGGGCCTCTGGACCTGGGTTAGTGAAATCATTCTCTCAGGTTACAAAACAGAGTTTCATCCCTTTTCTGCCCGGACAGATTTTTTTTCCTTTCTATCTTTGGAAGACCTGGATGAGTGAGTGAGTTTGGGGTGGAGGAACTGAGTGGCCTGCACAAAGTCCTGACCTCAACCCGATAAAACACCTTTGGGATCAATCAGAGCGGAGACTGCGAGACAGGCTTTCTTGTCCAACATCAGTGCCTGACCTCACAAATGCGATTCTGGAAGAATGGTCAAACATTCCCATAGACACCCTCCTAAACACAATGGACAGCCTTCCCAGAAGAGTTGAAGCTGTTATAGCTGCAAAGGGTGGGCCAGGTCAACACTGAACACTACAGACTAAGACTGGGATGTCATTAACCGCTTGCCGACCGGCGCACGACGATGTACGTCCCCTTTAAGATGCTGCCGTGCCGCGGGACCCCCGTGACGCCGGTCGCGGGTCCCGCGGACTCGATCGCCGCGGGGACACCCGCGATCGTCTCACGGGAAGGCTGAACGGGGAGATGCGGAAATAAACAGCATCTCTCGTTCTGCCTAGCAACTAGTGACGCCGATCTCTGCTCCCTGTGATTGGAGCAGAGATCAGCATTCACTAGCTGACAGCCACGCCCCCCCACAGTAAGAAACACACCTCTAGGCACACTTAACCCCTACACTGCCACCTAGTGGTTAACCCCTTCACTGCCAGTGTCATTTACACAGGAATCAATGCATTTAAATAGCATTGATTGCTGTATAAATGACAATGGTCCTAAAAATGTCCGATGTGTCCGCCATAATGTTGCAGTCACAATAAAAATCGCTGATCGCCACCATTACTAATAAAAAAAAAAATTATTCATAAAAATGCTATAAAACTATCCCCTATCTTGTAAACGCTATAACTTCTGCGCAAACCAATTAATAATCGCTTATTGCGATTTTTTTTTTTTTACCAAAAATATGTAGAAGAATACGTATCGGCCTAAACTGAGGAAAAAAATTGTTTATATATTTTTGGGGGATATTTATTATAGAAAAAAAGAATGCGTTTTTTTCAAAATTGTCGCTCTTTTTGGTTTATAGCACAAAAAATAAAAACCGCAGGGGTGATCAAATAACACCAAAAGAAAGCTCTATTTGTGGGAAAGAAAGGACGCCAATTTTGTTTGGGAGCCACGTCGCACGACCGCGCAATTGTCAGTTAAAGCGACGCAGTGCCGAATCGCAAAAGGGGCCTGGTCCTTTGGCTGCAAATTGGTCCGGTCTGAAAGAGTTCATGTGCGTGTAAAGGCAGGCGTCCTAATACTTGTGGGTAATATAAAAGTATATATATATATATATATATAATATTTATGTGTGTGTATATGTGGCAATTATAGATTCAAACTGGACAAGGGTGCGTATCCTAACACACCAAAGGCCACCAAAATAAAATGTAACCTTTATTTTAATAATTTTAAAAGTATGTTTCATGACCACGTATCCACAGAAATCCTTCTCTAGTAAAAAATCAATGTCTTGGCTGGCATATTTTTGTACCTCACCCCAGCTAAAAAGGAAAAAATATTGAGGAGGAAAAGATATCAAATCCTGTGAACCCCTAAAGGAATGGAAAAATATGTGCTCCCAAAAGGACCTTAAACCTTACATGTTTCGCTCCTATATTAGAGCTTCGTCAGAGGTGAAAATAATAAAGCAAGAAAAACTCAAAACAAACCGAACCACCCAGTCACATGGTGAGGAAAAAATGGTGTCTTGTGCTCCTTATTTCTAACCTGGCTGCCTAAAATGGCCGCTCGCACATGCTCATTACTGAGGAGAGAATATCGCCATCTTGTGGATAAAGAAGAGAAGAAAAAATTGCACTCAGATAAGTCCTCTTATTTACATATTACAATTAATCTTCTCAGAATCATATCCGTCCCCTAATCTACATGCAGGATGCCGGATGCATGGATTCCTGGGGGGGGGGGGGGGGGGGTTGGGGGGGGGGGGGGGGGGGGGGGGGGGTTTGAAGCACATGATTAGAGCCTGAGGCTCTAATACAGTAACTGAAACAATCCTGCTAAACCCATCTTCTTGCAGTTAAACAAATGCAGTCCATTCAGGTAGAAAATACAGCACTTAGACAACACGTCACAGAATTTCTGTTCACATACAAAAGGTAAAAATGTAAAACCTTCATTCAGACCATATGGGGCACGTAAATTCTAAAGAAATAACCATCTACCTTCAAGTTTTAAAAGAAGTGTAGCACCCTCTTAGGTGCTGGATTGTACATAGTTGAAAAATGTGGCATGGCTGAGAGCCAGGCCTGGGTTGAATCTGGGTCACAGTTGAGTGGCTCAACAGGCAGCATCTCTGTTGCCTCCCCCTGCTTTCTAGAACCTTGGAGAATCTTCTAAAAGTGGTGGGAGGAAGCTAGAAGGAGCTGCTTGGCATATTTATGAGGTCCTGACCAATCCCCAGCAGAAAGGGTCTGGAAGGGGGCATATTTCCCTCATAAATATGCATGGGACAGGCCAGCAGGGGCAGTCAGGTGGAAGATGGAGGCTTCGGTGGCCCTTGAGGGTGCCCTCTAGTCTGGGGGGGGGGGGATTGGCCTGGGCCTCGGGTGCTGGAGGGATCCTATCCTGGAAGCACGGGAGCAAGGAGAGGACAGCAGGAGAGAGTCGGCATATAGTTACATAGTAGGTGAGGTTGAAAAAAGACAGAAGTCCATCAAGTCCAACCTATGTGTGTGGCATGTCCGGGAGATCTCCTGAGAAGTCAGCCGGGTGGGCTGGCGAGTGGTTCAGTCTGGAGAGGACTGTGGAGAAGTTAGCTAGGAGGGCTAGTGAAAGGGGCAGCTGCAGCCAGGTGGGTTGGCAGTGCCTGAAGAGGTGGTGCTGGGATCAACCGCCACAAGGATATATGCTGGACAGTGACTTTTTGCTACACAATTAAAGGCGCCTTGGGTTCCTGCCTGTAAAGGGCTATTGCTTCCAATCTTAGTGCTTTGTCAGATACACAAAACAGTGTGCAAGCTGGAGTTCTGCAAGCAAGTTAGTACTGGAGGAAGAGAAGGAGTGTCTATACTGTAGACCAGGGCTTGACAAATTAGCTTTGAATCTAGGAGCCAGTTAAAAAAGTTAGGAGCCAGTTTTTTTTTGAGTGGTATGGATTGTTGGCTCCCGGGGTAAGGCCAGTCATTTTCGCCCTCTAACCCTAACTCACAACGGAGCACCCAGTCAATAACTCCAATGTAACGCTTTTACATCAGGGTTATGGGCTGACCAGATAGAGTAAGGCTGGCAACAGATGGAACTGGTTGGCTCTGGCAGGTGGTACTGGTTGGCACGTGGACTGACAGATGGTCAGGGTAGGTGGCACGGGTTGGCTATGGCAGGTGGTACTAGCAGGCACTGGTTGGCACTGGCTGGCGGTGGCACATGGCACTAATTGGCACTGGCAGGTTTCACACTGAGCACTCAGTAACTGTGTGAAACTGACAAGTAACAGAGAGGAGAGAGGAGCTGTCAGAATTGAGCTTAATGTCGGGGTTGGGCGGGACCCAGCAGGTATCAAACACCAGCCAATGATTGGGCTGCTTAAGAAAAGGGGCAACGCCACATACACGTAGTGGCCCGCCCAGACCCCATTTGCTGGTGTTTGATAGTTGCTGGGTCCCGCCCAGTACTGGGACAAGACCATCTGGTGCCCAGGGAGAAGATGGCAAACTGCGCCCCCCCCCCGGTATAAAGAAAGAGTCAATGTCCTTTCAAAACCAGAAAACACTTAAAACAATACAACACTACAATACAACAATACAACACTGTAGCTGCAGCCCCGTTGCAGTATATGTACTGTGGCGGGTCGGCAAATGGTTAAATTGTAAGTTCAACTTAAAGAAAATCTGTAAGGTGAACTTACATTGGACCCCCTCGCCAGTGCCGGGACAAGGTCATCTAGTGCCCAGGGTGAAAATGGCAAGTTAAATAGTGTGCCTAACAATGTGTGCTGCTTTTTTACTACTGATCGATTTGTTTATTTTCCCTTTGCAGGGAAAAGAGAAAATAAAAACAATGATTCCCTCTGTAAAGAGCCCTGTGATGCTTATCAGCACAGGGCTCTGGGCTGTCATTTGACACAGCTGGTCAGCAGGTCCCATCCATGAATCATTGGTTGGGATCTGCTGGCAGGCTCCCGCTGTGTACAATCACAGGGGAGTAGGCGGGACCCTGCGAAACCCTGAAACAGGCAACAACGTATAGGCACGTCACAGTGCCTGTAGCTGCCGCTCTGTTGCAGTATATGTACTGCGGCGGGTCGGCAAGTGGGTAATTACTAATGGCATTTGTAATTTGCAGCATGAGGGGGTTAATATATTGGCACTGGTCACTGATGCATTAGTGACCAGTGGCAGGTAATTACCCCTTTGTGCTGTATTAGTGGCACCATTAAGTTTTGGGGCTGCATGGGGTCCTTCTAATCAATGAGACCAAACAATACCATCAACAGAATTTATAAAGGGTACAGCAGCCAGTCACAGCATCTTCATCTATTAAAATGTGATCAGAACAGACAGTGCA
This sequence comes from Lithobates sylvaticus, assembly GCA_028564925.1. Taxonomy (NCBI): domain Eukaryota; kingdom Metazoa; phylum Chordata; class Amphibia; order Anura; family Ranidae; genus Lithobates; species Lithobates sylvaticus. The sequence goes on from CM053028.1 coordinate 585,102,287, forward strand.
GATCCCTTTCTTAAGAAAATAGCAACAACAGATCACATAAGTGTGTGTAGGTCTATAGGAGGTTGTTGTGTATGCCACTGCCATTGCGCCTGATAATATGTAATATCACAGCCCCGAGAGCAATCAGAACCTTTGGCACTGGAGGAACCTTGCAGAGGACTGACTTGTTCGGTGGGGAAGTTATTCTATGATTAGATACAGAGCTCTTCCAAGACATGCTGCACATTACCAATGCCATTAGTAATTAACCTCCCCTCTCCAATCCAAACAGTTTACAAATGAATCTGCAGATGGCAAACTGCTTACTTGCGATGTACACCTACTTCCTCCTCCTCTAGATTGCACTCGCAGGTCGACTAGCAGCACTTCATACTCCTCTCCCATCCCGCCTCTGGCCAGCGTCTCACTGACGTCACGCCGGGCCAGGACTAGGAAGCGCCTGTCAGGCAGAGATACTCTGCCTGACAGGGAAGGGTCGGTCCGTCTTAGGCTTGTACTGGGTGCAGGAGCGCACTCAGCACATCGCTGTAACTATGTAGCAGTAGCGCGGCCGGCGTGTACAGTCACAGACAGTGTACATGTCCAGCCACAGATTGTAGCAGCACACTGCAGACACTTCCCCTGCGGCTGCGCCCCCTTCCTCCAGTAAATTGTTCCGCCCCTTTCGCCCCCCCCTTGTACCGGCCCTGGTCCCGCCCACCACGGCCGGGTCCCGCCTACCCCCAACATCAAGCTCAAATCTGACAGATCCTCCTCCCTCCTCTCTGAGTTACTTGTCAGTTTCACACACTCAGCGGCTCTGGCAAGCATCAAGCACCGCACTGAGTGTGGAGGGAGGAGGACGGCGGTCAGTGTTAATGCACTGCATGTCTGGGGCATCGGGAGTTATAGTGAGTGGGCTGGTGGCAGCCTAGGCGCCAGGGTGCGATTTTCTGGTCGCCATGGCGACCTGGCGCCTGGGGATTTGTCGAGCCCTGCTGTAGACTGTATATAGGAAAGTTGTCCCTGAAGTTGTTTGAAGTCAAGTGGGCATCCCATAGTGTTCTAATCCCTCAATAAAACAAAGCACTGGACTGTTCTCTGACTCTGGAGTGTCTATGGAGATTCGGTGTGCCTGGCTGTGCAGGGTGGGGATCCCAGTTCTACTTTCGGCTCCCTAGGAGGTGCGCTACAGATGTTTATCCAAATAACCCTTCCTTGGGCACAGTTGGAATCGGTCAATGACCCCAAAATTTTAACAATTCAGCCTTTTCTCCACTAATCGACATATCTCGCTTGGTTTACACAACTTTTATAAGATCTTCCAGTCTGGGATAATCGCTTCCAATTGGACATCACCTTTACCTCTGTATTTAGGCAGAGATGTGCTCCTGACCCATTAGGGTTATCAGTCTTCTGACATAAGACTCTGCGACCTGTGTGAGGTACATGGGCACAGCCGCTGGCGGCCTCCTCTGCTACTGAGTAGAGAGGAAAGTAATGAAGTTTGAGAAAAATCCTGGACGACCGCACTCCAAATAAAATAATTTTCGCCTTTATTGAGTAAAAAAATCAACAAAAATAAATGCCACAGCAGAACGGACAGAAGAGCTGAAGCGTTTCACACTACAAACAGTGCTTAATCATAGCTATGAGTAAGCACTGTTTGTAGTGTGAAACGCGTCGGCTCTTCTGTCCGTTCTGCTGTGGCATGTATTTTGTTGATTTTTTTTTTTTACTCAATAGAGGCGAAAATAATTTTTTGAGTGTGGCTGTCCAGGATTTTTCCTCAAACTTCATTGCTATAAGCATTGCCGGCACCTGTGTCTTCCAGCCTAGAGGAGAGGTTTGTTCCTGATTGACCTGCCTGGAGCGGTGATATTTCTTTCTCTGAGTAGAGAGGAAGAGGTTGCAGAATGCAGTGCTTATAAAACACATTTTTCCCAACCTTACACTCTGCAGAGCACTGTGCCCTGTGCCCTGAGCCCACCCAGTTGTGCGACAATAGCAAATGAATATTCACTATTATCGCACTGTGTAAGGGCTTACCTTGGTTGGAGTCAATATTGCAGAGATGTATGCTCACCCTTGCAAATACACACAGCACTCGGTAGCAAGGTAAGAAGCTACCCGAGCTGTGAATCTGTGCACGGGGGCTGTAACCGGAAATTGCCATGGGATAGTCGAGGTAAAGCCGTAGTCAAGGATTCCGGAAGACAGGATAAACGATAACGGAGCCAGGGTCAGAAGCCGTGAGGTCAGTCTTGGAACACTGCAACAGAAACCAGGACCACTTGGCAAACATGAAACAATGAACTGACAAGGCCCTCAGAGTGAGGCAGTCTTTTATACCCAGCAGATTAGGTAAAATGTCTCAGCTGATCCAAGAGTGACAGGTGCAATCAGAGTATCACCCTCAGTACTTCATGCTGAACTAGGCATGGTTGGAAAGCAGGCTGAAAGGGTAAAAAACAGGAGCACTAAATGGAAGGCCATGAGTTCAAGACCAGCCAGGGCCACCTGGGATGCGACCTCGCCTGGCCGTCTGCTTGTCACGGTAGGGACCGTGACACACTGATTCTCCTCCCGGCCAATCAGAAAGTGAGTCTTGAGACGCATTTTCTGGATTGGCGGAAAGGAGAAGCAATCTCAATGGCCGCCGTGATGCAGTCAACGCTCTCCAGGAACACAGGGCTCTCAGCCCTGCCTCCTCCTCCTCTCAAATCAGCACCGCTCTGGGGGGGGACGATCTCAGAGGCTGTGCCTGGACACCCGCTCCTGTTGTCGCCCATCTGGGATTGGATCTGAGTCACTGAGACATGTACACCTGAAGGGTTAAGTGAGCCGGACAAGGGGGGAGGGGGTTGTGTGTGAGTGCGGTACGGGCTGGAGCAGTTGTCAGGTCCATCTGCCGCCCACCATTCCCCCGACCGATGGCACAATCCACAGGCAGCTTGACTCCTCAATAAGACACAGAAGTTGAGCCCAACACAATTTTACTTCAGCTAATTGCAGTACAGAGGATGTTTTTCCAACTATTTTCAGCGAGAACGCAGGGAAATGCAGTTCCGGTGTCCTATCGGTTAGTGTCTCACCCATCGGATACTGTCCGCTGTGTACTGTGCATGCGCAGTACGGATGCCAAGCACATTCCGAAAATAGCCGAAGATGAACGGCGCCTGCGCCGTGAGTCCAGGTTCAAGCCCCACCATCCAAGTGGACATAGAGTTTAGAATAAAAAAGAGCCGAGCGCAGCGAGGCCATGCCCAAAGCGTGGCGAGGGGGCCCTCTAACTTTGTGCAGCCCTATGTCCACTTGGATGGTGGGGCTTTCACCTCGACTCACGGCGCAGGCGCCGTTCATCTTCAGAGATTTTCCGAATCTCCTTCTGCTCCGTACTGCGAAAGCGCTGAGCCTGCGTAGAACGACACGGACACTATTCGATAGGCGGACATATTTTGACAGAACACCGGCACCTCCACCACTGAGTGTAAAACAAGGAGTGCTGGAGGGTCTATTGATGCTGGGGATCTGTTGCTGCCGGTGGGGGATCTCTTGTTGCTTGGGGGGTCAATTGAGATCTACTGTTGAGGGAGGGGTCTATTGTTTCTGGCCACTGGGAGATCTATTGTTTCTAGGGTGGATTTATTGTTCCTGGGAGAGCTATATTTGCCAAGAGGAATCTATAGTTGCTAGAGCGATCTATTTTTGCTGAGGGGGTCTATTGTTTTTGGGAGGGATCTGTTTTTGCTGGGGGGGGGGCTCCATTTTTTCTGGCTGCAGGGGACCTATCTTACTGCCTTTTATTTGCAAATTATATACAATCTGCTTAGCACCAAAAAAATATTTTTGGTTTTGTAAAAGGGGCTCTACTGGGAGTTGGGTAGGGGGTGGAACAGAAGGATGGTGCTTATAGGTGGGGAGGGGGCAGAGACAAGGCATGACCTTAAAGGGGGGAGTACCTATTCACTGAGAAAAACAGGACTGGTAAGAAGACAATGACTTTCTCAATCCCTGTCTCTGAATGGGGGGAACATTAAATAAATTAGATTGATCTAGCTAGGACTGAACTAACTAGCATCAAACATGAGGGGAGGATTCAATGAGAAACCAAAATCGTATAGTAAACAAGTTGTAGTGGTCCAAAACTGCCTTTTAGATCAGGTCAGCGTACTACCAAACAAAAATAACCTGATGATTCAATACAACACAGCAAATTATATAAAAGTGGGGCAGCACAGTTCTTATGACCAGAAGCCTAGGCCTATGGTCACTTGTTCTATGCTGAAGGTTCTAAAAGTCTGAACTTTGAACCTCTTGATTATCAGAGATTCTTTAACCCAGTGACTAGGCTTGTGGTTGTGTGAAGAGCATGCACTTCCCAGTCCCCATTGGTTCCTGCTGTTCTGACAAGGCTGGGTAAATGTATGATCTGGGAGGAGGAACAAAGTAGACATGTGCAATTTGTTTAGTTCCGAATTCGTTTTTTTAACGAATTTTGACAAATTCGTTAATTACGAATTTCCGAATTTTTCAATTTCCGAATTTTTAAATTTGAGAAATTACAAATTTCCGAAATTACGAATTTCCGAATTAAAAAATTTGAGAAATTACGAATTTCCGAAATTTCGGATTTCGGATTTTCGGAATTACGAATTTTTGGTAATTTGAAAATCCGAAAGAAAGAAAAAAAGAAAGAAAGAAAGAAAGAAAGAAAATCAGTTTAATTCTAAATAATAACTTACTATTAATCTATAGGTATTGGAATTCCCTTTCAAATTTGTCTGTTAGTGAACGTAACGAGTACGAATTTATCCGAAGTTACGAATTAACTGAAATAACGAATGCCGCATCTAACCAAATGGAACGTAACGATCTAATAATAATAAAACCTTTTTATTATTATTAATTATTTATTATTCATTTGTTCCGTTCCATTTGTTTAGATGCGGCATTCGTTCTTTCAGTTAATTCGTAACTTCGGATAAATTCGTACTCGTTAATTTAATAGTTAGTTATTAATTAAACTGATTTTCTTTTTTTTTTTTCAGATTTTCAAATTTTGGGGATTTTCAAATCTTTGAATTCCCGAATTCCGAAAGTCCGAAAATTCGGCGTTCCGAAAATCCAAAATCCTAAAATTCAATAATTCGGAAATTCTATAATTCGATAATTCGATAATTCGGAAATTCTAAAATTTGATAATTCGGAAATTCTAAAATTTGATAATTCGGAAATTCTAAAATTTGATAATTCGGAAATTCTAAAATTTGATAATTCGGAAATTCTAAAATTTGATAATTCGGAAATTCTAAAGTTTGATAATTCGGAAATTCTAAAATTCGATAATTCGATAATTCGGAAATCCAAAAATTCGGAAATTTGAAATTAGAAAATTCCCGAAATTTACGAATTTACGAATTTTCGATTTTTCAGAATTTCCGAAAAAAGCAAAAAAACGAATGAAACGAAACGAAAATGAACAAATTTTTTGTCAGTGCACATGTCTAGAACAAAGACCCTTTTACTGAAGAGGTGAAGTCACAGATGGTTGGAACATCTACTCACTCAAGTCTTCCTGATCCAGATGGAATTTTGATTTAGGCAATTTGTGTCCAGCCTGTTGTGAAACTACAAGTCTCATCATGCCTCTGCCTTTGAGAGTCATGCTTGCAATGCTTCATGGGACTTATAGTTCCGCAACAGCTTGAGGGCCACAGGTTGGACACCCATGATTTAGTTGAATATACCCTCTCGCAACTGTTGATCGTGTTTTTATATTTTTCCAGGACACGCCATCAAGAAACCCTCAAAGGATCGTCTCACTTTATCTCTAATCTGTAAAATGGAAGATGAGGACATCACAAGAGATTGTGCAGGAGAAAAGACAATGAGCTCAGCTATGGATGGAGGACTTCACAGTGTGGAGAGACCATCAACTCCCTCTGACTCTGAGCGACCTCGTACTGCGAGGGATGGTGCCGGAATTCAGGGGGAGGAGACCTTTTCCTGTCCTGAATGTGGGGAAAGTTTTTCCTCTGAATTAAGTCTTACTGTACATCAGAGATCTCACACGGGTGAGAAGCTTCATTCCTGTTCTGAGTGCGGGAAATGTTTTCTTCAGAAATCAGAACTTGTCAAACATCGCAGATCTCACACGGGCAAGAAGCTAAATTCTTGCTCTGAATGTGGGAAATGTTTTGCACAGAAATCAAAACTTGTTATACATCAGAGATCTCACACAGGGGAGAAGCCGTATTCCTGTCCCGAGTGCGGGAAATGTTTTGCACATAAAACAAGCCTTGATGGACATCAGAGATTGCACACAGGTGGGAGGCATCATTCCTGTTCTGAGTGCGGGAAATTTTTCCTTTATAAATCAGAACTTGTCATACATTGCAGATCTCACACAGGCAAGAAGCCAAATTCCTGCGCTGAGTGTGGGAAATGTTTTATGCAGAAATCAAAACTCGTTAGACATCAGAGATCTCACACGGGGGAGAAGCCGTATTCCTGTCCCGAGTGCGGGAAATGTTTTACACAGAAAACAAGCCTCGATGGACATCAGAGATTGCACAAGGGAGAGAAGCCATTTTCCTGCCCTGAATGTGGAAAGTGTTTTCCACAGAAGTCAAAACTTGTTAGACATCAGAGATCCCACACTGGGGGGAAGCCCTATTCTTGTTCCGAGTGCGGGAAATGTTTCCTTTATAAATCAGAACTTGTCATACATCACAGATCCCACACAGGCGAGAAGCCAAATTCTTGCCCTGAGTGTGGGAAATGTTTTAAACATAAATCAAGGCTTGTTAAACATCAGAGATCTCACACTGGGGAGAAGCCGTATTCCTGCTCTGAGTGTGGGAAATGTTTTTCCCAGAAAGCAGGCCTTGAAGGACATCTGAGATTGCACACGGGGGAGAAACCACATTCCTGCCCTAAATGTGGGAAATGTTTTACATGGAAATCACAATTTGTTATACACCAGAGATCTCATACAGGGGAGAAGCCGTATTCCTGCCCTGAGTGCGGGAAATGTTTTTCACAGAGACCACATCTTATTATACATCAGAGATCTCACACGGGGGAGAAGCCACATTCCTGCCCTGAATGTGGAAAATGTTTTGCACAGAAATCACTACTTGTTATACATCAGAGATTTCATACAGGGGAGAAGCGACATTCTTGCCCTGAGTGCGGGAAATGTTTTTTATGGCGGTTTTCGCTTTCCTTGCATCAAAAGAGTCACAAAAGTGAGAAGCCGTATTCTTGTTCTGAGTGTGGGAAATATTTTTTATTGAAATCATTACTTGTTAGACATCAAAGATCTCACACAGGGGAGAAACCGTATCCTTGCCCCGAGTGCGGAAAATGTTTTTCACAGAAATCGTACCTTCTTTTACACCAGAGATCTCACACAGGGGAGAAGCCGTATTCCTGCGCTAAGTGCAGGAAATGTTTTTCATGGGCTTCCTCTCTTTTTACGCATCAGAAAATTCACATAGGCGAGAAGCCGTATTCTTGTGATGAATGTGGAAAATGTTTTTTACAAAAGTGCAATCTTCAGATACATCAGAGGCTTCACATGGGGGAGAAGCCATATTCCTGCCCTGAGTGTGGGAAATGTTTTACACAGAAATCAAACCTTGTTCTACATCAGAGATCTCACAGCGGGGTGTAGAGATGAGAAAAACATTCCTTTGTTTAACTGCTTCCCGACCGCCTCACGCCGATGTACGTCGGCAGAATGGCACGGCTAGGCAAAACCACGTACAGGTACGTGGCCCTTTAAGAGCGGCACGCGCGGCCCGGTCGGGAGCTCCGTGACCACGGCCGCGGGACCAGCGGACCCGATCGCCGCTGGTGTCCCGCGTTCGGGTCACAGAGCTGAAGAACGGGGAGAGGTCTGTGTAAACAAACCTCTCCCCGCGCTTCCTACTCTGCCTGTTATTGATCGGCTGTTCCCGGTCATCGGGAAAGCCGATCAGTGACGTCAGACGTCAGCCCCGCCCCCTAATGTAAAAAAAAACACACACGTCACAGCCCATAACCCCTCCCCCCCCCTAGTGGTTAACTCTTTCACTGCCAGTGTCATTTATACAGGAATCAATGCATTTAAATAGCATTGATTGCTGTATAAATGACAATGGTCCCAAAAATGTGTCAAAAATGTCCGATGTGTCCTCCATAATGTCCCAGTCACAATAAAAATCGCTGATCGCCGCCATTACTAGTAAAAAAAAAAAAAATTAATAAAAATGCTATAAAACTATCCCCTATTTTGTAAACACTAACTTTTGCGCAAACCAATCAATAATCGCTAATTGCGTTTTTTTTTTTTTTTTTTTTTTACCAAAAATATGTAGAAGAATACGTATCGGCCTAAACTCAGGGAAAAAAATGTTTTTTATATATTTTTTGGGGATATTTATTATAGCAAAAAGCAAAAAATATTGCATTTTTTTCAAAATTGTCGCTCTATTTTTGTTTATAGCGCAAAAAATAAAAACCGCAGGGGCGATCAAATCCCACCAAAAGAAAGCTCTATTTGTGGAAAAAAAAACGCCAATTTTGTTTGGGAGCCACGTCGACGACCGCGCAATTGTCAGTTAAAGCGACGCAGTGCCGAATCGCAAAAAGGGGCCTGGTCCTTTGGCTGCCAATTGGTCCGGGGCTGAAGTGGTTAACCACTTAAGGACGAGCCTCTTTTTGACACTTGTTTACAATTTAAAATAAGTTTTTTTTTTTTTGCTAGAAAATTACTTAGAACCCCCAAACATTATATATATATATATATATATATATATATATATATATATATATATATATATATATTTTAGGGCTGTAATGATTAAAATTTTCGTGTTTGATTAATCAAATTTTTTTTTAATCGACTAATTTCGATTAATTATAACGCACATACAGATCCAACTACTTTTAGCTGATCTCCTTGCATTGCAACTCTGCATTAGTCAGTGGTAAATGTGGTATACACTATATACAATCACCCAACACTAGTTAGTTTCCACAATCCATGACTTAACTTCACAGTTCACACAAAGACGTTTTAAATTCAAACTGTAGCACTGACGTAAGTCTTTTTTTTTCCCACAGTAGCGTGACAATCCCTCCACCTCCGGTCTAACTAATCACTCTCACCTTATGGCATGGACCTCTGTGCAAACAGGTGGTCATACAAGCGGGTATCAAAAGGGTTAACACGGACCATAAACTTCTCTCACGTCTCCTTAGATCTCAGCAAGGACGCCAGGTCATGGGTAGAAAGAAAAGATCTAAGTGCTCACCGCTTAAGTATAAGATTTAATTTTTGTGTTCAAACACAAACTACTCACATAAAGATGATAAAAACACAGCATGTAAAGCCGACAATCGTGTTAGTTCTGTAGGGCATCAGCGGGTGACGTCATGCGTAGCTCCTCCCCCGTACGCATTACGACGAACTTCGACGTCACCGGACTCCCTCCCCCTTCCCTTCGTTAGCAGACGGAGGCACTTGGGGGAAGGGGGGAGGAGTCCGGTGACGTCGATGTCCGTGACGTCACCGGATCTCCGACGGAACTCCCTGAAGACCCGGAAGCCGGCGGAGAAGTGAGTATCGATCAAAAAAATGAATCAAGGAATTCATCTTTAATTTCCACAGCCCTAATATATTTTTTTTCACGCTAGAGAATAAAATGGCGGTCATTGCAATACTTTGTCTCATCTTATTTGCGCAGCGGTCTTACAAGCGCAATTTCTTTGGAAAAAATACACATTTTTGAGTTAAAGAATAAGACAAGAGTAAAGTTAGCCCATTTTTTTTTTCTATATTGTGAAAGATAACGTTACACTGAGCAAATTGATACCCAACATCTCGCGCTTCAAAATTGCGCCCGCTCGTGGAATGGCGACAAACTTTGGCACTTAAAAATCTCCATTGGCAACATTTAAACATTTCTACAGGTTACCAGTTTTGAGTTACAAAGGAGGTCTAGTGAAAGAATTATTGCTCTCGCTCTGACGATTGCAGCGATACCTCACATGTGTGGTTTGAACACCATGTTCATATGCGGTGCACGTCCTACGTATGCGTTCGCTTCTGCGCGCGAGCTCGGCGAGACGGGGGACTTAAAAAATAAAAAATAAAATGTCTTATTCATTTTATTTTTTCACTCTCTTTCTTAAAAAAAAAATTTTGTGTCACTTTTATTCCTATTACAAGGAATGCAAACATCCCTTGTAATAAAGAAAAAGCATGACAGGACCTCTTAAATGTGAGATCCGGGGGTCAAAAAGACTAAAATACAATTAGAAAGACAAAAATGTAATGTCATTTAAAAAAAATAAAACATTTCCCATTTAAGAGTATTGGGCGTTCAGGTATGTTCTCCTCAGGAAGATAAGCTATTGGAAAGCACTGTATCATATAGAGAAATTACATATTTAACCACTTGACCTCCGAATGGTTTTACCCCATTCATGACCAGGGCATTTTTTGCTATTCAGCACTGTGCTACTTTAACTGGCAATTGCACAGTCATGCAACAATGTACTCAAATTAAATTTATATAATTTTTTTCACACAGATGAAGCTTTCTTTTGGTGGTATTTGATCACCACTGTTTTTTTTTTTAATTATATAAATAAAAACAGATCATATATTTTGAAAAAAAAAAAACAATATTTTATTTTCTGTTATAAAATATATTCAATAAAATCAAAGTTCTTCCCAAATGTAGGCCAAAATGTCTTCTGCTATATGTGTTTGCTAAAAAAAAAAAAAAAAAAAAAAAAGTGCTTATTAAGTGGCTTGTGTGAAATTAATAGCGTCTACAAACTGTGGTATATACACTATATTGTCATAAGTATTGGGACGCCTGCCTTTACACGCACGTGAACTTCAATGGCATCCCAGTCTTAGTCCGTAGGGTTCAATATTGAGTTGGCCCACCCTTTGCAGCTATAACAACTTCAACTCTTCTGGGAAGGCCGTCCACAAGGTTTAGGAGTGTCTATGGGAATGTTTGACCATTCTTCCAGAAGCGCATTTGTGTGGTCAGGCACAGATGTTGGACGAAGAAGGCCTGGCTCACAGTCTCCGCTCTAATTCATCCCAAAGGTGTTATGTCGGGTTGAGTTCAGGAGTCCACCCCAAACTCGCTCATCCATGTCTTTATGGACCTTGCTTTGTGCACTGGTGCGCAGTCATGTTGGAACAGGAAGGGGCCGTCCCCAAACTGTTCCCACAAAGTTGGGAGCCTGAAAATAGTCCAAAATGTCTTGGCATGCTGACGCCTTAGTGCCGCGTACACACGAGAGGACTTTTCGACAGCAAAGGTCCGACGGAACGAATCCATCGGCCAATTCGATCGTGTGTGGGCTCCATCGGACATTTACTGTCGAAAATTTTGACGGACTTTAGTAATTTTCTCCCGCCGGACCGAGTTCCTATCGAAAAATCCGCTCGTCTGTATGCTAGTCTGACGGATAAACAACGACTCTAGGGCAGCTATTGGCTACTGGCTATAAACTTTGTTATTCTAGTCCGGTCATACGTTATCACGTTTGAATCCTTCAGAATTTAGTGTGATTGTGTGTGGCCAAGTCCGTTCATTCAAAAAGTTAGTCGGAACTCCGTCGAAAGTCAGTCGGAAAGACCGTCGGACCTAGTCCATCGAAAAGTCTGCTCGTGTGTACGCGGCATAGGAGTTCCCTTCACTGGAACTAAGGGGCCAAGCCCAACCCCACACCATAATACCACCTCCACCGAATGATTTGGACCAGTGCACAAAGCAAGGTCCATAAAGACATGGATGAGTGAGTTTGGGGTGGAGGAACTTGACTGGTCTCACCCCGATAAAACACCTTTAAGATGAATTAGAGTGAAGGCTGCAAGCCAGGCCTTCTTGTCCACATCAGTGCCTGACCTTACAAATGCGCTTCTGGAAGAATGGTCAAACATTCCCATAGACACACTCCTACCGCAAGTCGTTCTTGCCTCATCTGCTCAATGCAGCTTGACGGTTAATTCTCGTGTACTAGAAGAGACCACATATTCCTGTTCGGGCAGATTGGATTCATTTAGTGAATAATATAATGGCTGCTAAGGAATGGATGGTGACATGTAAGGATTGCCATGATAGGTTTTATAGTATATGGGCCACTTGGATACATTACACTGGTAAGGCCACTCCAGGCTCTCAGGTGGTTCCCCCCACTGGAACCTCCATACCAGGCGAAATTGCGACTACTGTAGCCTCTACTCTCTATCTGTAGCGGAGTGTTTTGGGCTGATTTACTCTTGACCGTCTGATTCATGTATATATCACTGGACTGGTAGGATCGTGGAGTGATTTTATTTTATCCCCCCTCCTTGTTTCTCTAGTCTTTAGTTCAACACTGAAGAAATGGCTGCACTCCAAGATCCTAAAAAATCCTTATTTAATAAACGAACATCCCAAGTGTTAGCCCCCGTACACACTGTCGAAAATTCAGATGGAAAATGTCCGATCGGACAATGTTGTCGGAAAATCCGCCCGTGTGTGGGCTCCATCGGACTTTTTGAGATCCCACGCTCAAATTTTCCGACAACAAAATCCCATCGGACTTTTTCCGATCGTGTGTAGAGAATTCCGACAGACAAAGTGCCACGCATGCTCAGATCAAATTACGAGACCAAAGCTATTGGCTACTAGCCTCTACGTAGTTCCGTCGTACGCAACGAACGTCACCACGTTCAGAATGATCGGATTTTCCGACAACTTTGTCCGACCGTGTGTATGCAACACCAGTGTCGGACAAAATCCATATTGGCTTTGAGAGGTAAAGGGTTGTCCGGCCAATAAATTGTTGTTCATGTTCATCAGCTGTAGTAAGGTTATACTGCTCTATTTGTCGAAATACCCCCTCATTTGGTCACTGTGATGTAGACCATGACTGTTACCTACTTGCACTTTTTGGCTTTCTTTTGTCTTTAGTATAAGTGTCTTGTTTTGTGATCATTGTATATTAAAAGCTGAAAACCTTAAGTAAAGTTTACATTAAAAAAAACAGACTATAGCGGGAGACCCCAGTATCAGGTTGTTTTGAGCTGATCATATTAACATCTGTCTCACATTTTAATGCCGCGTACACACGAACGGCCATTCCGACAACAAAATCCCACGTTTTTTTTACTGACGGATGTTGGCTCAAACTTGTCTTGCATACACACAGTCACACAAAGTTGGTCGGAAATTCCGAACGTCAAGAACGCGGTGACGTACATCACTTACGGCGAGCCGAGAAAAATTAAGTTCAATAGCCAGTGCTGCTTGATTCCGAGCATGCGTGCCACTTTTTGCGTCGGAATTGTGTACACACGATCGGAATTTGCGCAAACGGATTTTGTTGTCGGAAAATTTGAGAACCAGATCTCAAATTTTGTGCAAAGGAAGTTCCGATGGAAACTGTCCGATGGAGCCTACACATTTCCGACAAAAGGCTCCCATCGAACATTTTCCGTCAGAAAATCTGACCGTGTGTACGAGGCATAAAGCAGTTATTGCTGGTTTGGGCATAGAGGCCCAAATATGTATCTGGGTCCTCCACTTCCCAGAGCCTGTGTGTTTTGGGGAGACATTGACCTCCCAAAGAGTAGTGTTCCCTTACAAGCCAGGGCCCATAGTCAGTAGGCGAGAGGCCATTCTGCACTCCCCCCGTCCTTGTTGGGTCTGTCACAACAGCCAATTGAAAAAAATAAGTAGACACTTTTTTGCACTAGTGTCATACTCTACGGGAAGTTATATGAGTTCATCATTTGGTTGTTGAAGTCTATGCCTCCCATGGACGCAGAGAGGCTTTTCAATGACACCAGATGTTGTGTTCATTTGGACCGTCATGTCTGGGTGAATGGAAGACAGGATGAATGCATCCCGTTTGTTCTTCCACTTCATTGTGAGTAGTTCTTCATTGCGCAAGTAGGCTTTCTCCCCCCCTTTGGGGAGAACGAGATGTTGGGAGATGCCCCTGAGATTAGGTCACATGTTGCCACAGCAGCCAATTTCTTGAATGAACAAATGTCTATAAAGAGTGGCACACTGGCATAAAAGTACAAATGGTACCCCCCGTACGGAACAAGGGTCCCCCATCTTACCTCTGCTCCCCATGTAGTCTAGGCAGTTGGCGGTTCCATTTGTAAATTCTAAATCAGTATGTCTAGCCTATTGACCTCTCACTGAACTTATAGTTTGACCCCCATATCCAGCGCGCTTGCTGGGGAGACATTGATTGATTGCACGCATGCCAGTGAAATGCATGAAGGACTTGTCTATGCAGATGTTTTGTTGGGGTGTATACACATCTCCAAATTTCCGGGACAGGTAATTTACAAAGGGGCTGAATTTTGTGGAGCCGATCGTAGCTAGGGTTACCCGGGGGTGACAGAGGTTATTATTGAAATGCATAAAACACAGTATTAGCTCATATCTCTGCCTGGCCATTGCAGCAGAGAACACAGGCATATGATAAATCTGGTCTGTGGGCCAATATGACCGTAATTCATTCTTTTTTTATAATGCCCAAGTTAAAGTGGTTGTAAAGGCTGAAGGTTGAAGTGTCAGGGGTTCACTCCAAGTGTAGCGCTTTAAGGACACCACCACTCGCTTTTATTTGTTTCAGGGCTGGTTTTGCCCACTTTTATTTAAAAGAAAGTCCAAAGCAAACACAGAAGATTCCCTCGCAGGGGTATTCAGTTTTTCAGTCCTGCTACCAAAGTAAACGATTTTCAGCCCTCCTGGCTTGTAAACGCAGCTCAGGCCTTACACTTTAGGGCCTTGGTCTGTCTCCCACAGACCGGAGGCTCAGCACCTCCGTGCCTACAGCAAGTAGCCTTATGCTATACTGGCTCCCACCTCTCTCTCCTAGGTGAAGCCCTACTGACTCCCATGCCCAGACCTCCTGTCTGCAGGGTGGAGTCGTCTCCAACTGGGAGCCTAGAGCCTTGGTCTGGTGATTACTTAAAGCCCAGAACACAGCTGACTCATTAGTGAACTGGCTGTTTATAATGCCGCGTACACACGGTCAGAATTCTCGTCGGAAAAAGCTCTGATGGTTTTCCCGTCGGAATTTCGCTCAAACTGTCTTGCCTATACACGGTCACACCAAATTCCGACGGTCAATAACACCGCGGCATACAACACGTTCGACGGCACTATAAAAGGGAAGTTTAATGCTTCCGAGCATGCGTTGAATTGTTTCCGAGCATGCGTTGAAATTTTGCGTGTCGGAATTGCATACACATGATCGGAAAATCCGATAGAAAGGTTTTCCGTCTGAAAAATTAAGAACAGGTTCTCAATCCAAAGTCCGTCGGAAATTCCAACAGAAAAAGACCGATGGGCATACACACGGTCGGAAAATCTGATGAAAAGCTCCCATCGGACTGTTTCCATCGGAAATTCCGACCGTGTGTACGCGGCATTAGACCTGGATCCTGGCAAGGTACCGCCCTGCTACAGAAGGTGAAAACCTTCAGTGTGCAATTCCCCCTTTACTTACCTGAGCCTGATCTTGATACAGCGATGTGCACAAGAGTAGCGTCACTCCCGCTCTCTACCTGTTGTTTGGCTTAGATACAACCAATGGCTCCTGCTGCAGTCAATCACAGCCAGTAAGGATGGAGTTGAGGGGCAGGCTGAGCTGAGCAGAGCGAGCATGCACAATTGTCCCTATAGCAAGTGGCTTGCTCTGGGGGCATAAGCAGGAGCACCAGCGGGGGGGACCCCAGAAGAGAATTATCAGGGCTGTTCTATGCAAAACCATTGCCTAAAGAAGGTAGTTATAACAAGTTTGTTATTTAAATACAAAGAAAAAATTACTTTTACAATCACTTTTTTTTTTTTTTTTTCAATTAACTGTTTTATTGAACATAAAAGCAAATGAATAAACAAAGCGGTAATACAGTGTTACATTGTTTTCTGCATAATAAGAGATGTTTAAGTAGCAAACCAAAAGTCATTATTTAGAAGTGTATATGTACTGTTATACATCAAATAGAGTGTATTGCCGGTCTCTGCGCAATCTAGATATGGAAAGAGAAGATATAGATAGTAAAAGTAGGTGAAATGGGAAAAGATGGGGAGGGTGGGGGAGGGGGGTTGATGTGGCTCGACCATCAGCTCAGGGCGGATCCTCATGTTTGTGCCATTCCTCCCAAACTTTATCATGTGTTTAAAGTCGGCACAGTGGTGTAGTGGTTAGCACTCTCACCTAGCAGTAAGAAGGGTCGCTGGTTCGAATCCCAACCACGACACTACCTGCCTGGGGTTTGCATGTTCTCCCTGTGCCTGCGTGGGTTTCCTCCGGTTTCCTCCCACAATCCAAAGACATGCAGGTAGGTTAATTGGCTTCTGTCCAAAAAGATGGCCCTAGTATATGAATGGGGACCTTGGATTGTGGGCTTCTTGAGGGTAGGGACCGATGTGAGTGTGCAATGTACAGGGATAGGGACAATTGTAGACACTCACTCAGGTTGAACTGGATGGACTGATGTCTTTATTCAACCTTACTAACTATGAAACTATGAAGTCTGTCCTGTAGTCTGGCTGTCATTTTTTCCATCAATTCTATGTCTTTGATTCTAGTGTACAGGTCTGGGCGGGAAGGTGGGGTCTGTCGTTTCCAGTGGAGGACGATCAGGCACCGTGCGGCTGTCAGAACGTGGCTGAGTAGCTTTTTGGAATGTTTGGGGATTTGTGGGGGTAATAATCCCAACAGGAATGATTTTGGTGATTTAGGGATCTGTGTACCCGCCAGGTTTGAAAGTAGTTGTTGCGTTTCCCCCCAGAAGGGTGTTATCTTGGGGCATGTCCAGTAAATGTGGTATAGAGTGCCCTTATCCGCTAGACAGCGTCAACATCTGTCCGAACTGGAGGGATATATAGCGTGTAGTTTGCCTGGTGTCGTCAGGTACCAAAAGTAGAGGATTTTGTATGTGTTCTCTTAGTAGAGCATGCAATAGGAGCTTTTTGCTGCCTGCGACCAGATCGTTTGCCAAGTGGTCTCTGGGATTTCCTCCCCTATGGTCTTCTCCCAGCGGAGCATGTATGCATGCTTTCCTTGGATGGAGAAGGAGTAGTCATTTAACAAGCTATATATGTCTGATATGAGACCTCAACGTGCTGATCCCTCCAGTATTATACTCTCTCACGGGGTGGGCGCTGAAAATTGGAGAGTTGGGGCGAAGGACTGGGCATAGTGTCTGATTTGTAGATACCCGTAAAAAACACCTGTCAAATTTCTTCTGGAGTTCGGCAAACGAGTGCAGTATGCGCGTGCAGGGATGCACCAGGTGGCCGAAATGAAACAGGTTGCGTGTTGCCCAGGGCGAGGACATCAGGTGCGTGAGACCTGCAGGCATTTTGGGGTTATACAAAAAGGAGGTCAAAGGTGACCTCTCGGAACTCAGGTTATGCGTTCGGGCAAGCCTGGTCCAAAGCTTTTTAAGATGGAGCATGGGACCCAGAAGCCGGGTCGGTTCCACCTCCACGTTTGCGTTCCAGAGCAGGCTATTAGGGTGTATGGGGGCAAGCCATAGTTTTTCGATTTCAGTCCATCTATTATAGGACCTTTGGGGGAACCAGGAGGTCAAGGCACGCAGTTGGGCAGCTTGGTAGTATCTGGTCAGATCGGGGAATGCTAATCCGGCTGTGTGGGCAGCTGTCAGTACTGATCGTGGGACTCTGTGTCTCTTGTAGTTCCACACAAACCGGATTAAGTCGGCTTGGAGTTTTTTTAGGTCTGTGTGGGGGATTGGTATGGGTAGTGTTTGAAAGAGGTATAGGAGTTTGGGGAGGATGGTCATCTTAATAGACGCCACCCTCCCCAAAACGGAGATATGGTGGGCCTTCCACTTCTGCAAGAGATCCCTAATAGACCGGAACAGGGGCGGGAAGTTGGCTCTGTATAAAGTAGCGTAAGACTGGGTTATCTGGACCCCCAAGTATTTCAGAGCCGTTGTTCTCCAGTGGTAAGGAAAACAGCTCTGTAGGTGTTGTACCTCTGCATTTGGGATATTGATGGGGAGGGCTTCTGATTTAGCCGCATTTATTTTGTAGCCAGATAAGGACTTATAGAGATCTAGTTCGGCATGTAGATTGGGAAGTGAGGTTCTGGGTTGGGTTAATGTGAGTATGACGTCATCCGCAAAGAGTGCTATTTTGAATTCCCGGTCGCGTATCGGGACTCCTCGGACATCTGGGTTTCTGCGAATGGATGCCGCCAGGGGCTCAACACAGAGTGCAAAAAGTAGCGGTGAAAGTGGACACCCCTGGCGGGTCCCATTCGTTATTGGAAAGGTAGGAGACAAAGCAAGGGGGGTCTTGACCTGGGATGTTGGATTAATATATAAGTGCTGGATGGCCCGTAGAAAGGGCCCTTTAAATCCCATATGTTTTAACGTGGCGAACAGGAAAGGCCAGCTAAGGCAATCAAAGGCCTTTTCAGCGTCTAACCCAAGTACCAGGGTTTCTAGACCTTCCCTGTTCGCCACATCTATTAGGTCGATTATTTGTCTTGTATTGTCCCCCGCTTGGCGCATTGGGACAAATCCCACCTGGTCTTTGTGTACCAGGGAGGGCAGTATCAAATTCAGGCGCATTGATAGGAGTTTGGTGAAGATTTTTAAATCAGCATTCAGTGGTGCTATTGGCCTGTAGCTGGCACATAATGAGGGGCCCTTGTCAGGTTTGGTGATCAGGGTGAGGAATGACCTTTGCATATCTACGGGGATGGGAGTTTGCTGGAGGAAGGCATTATATAATTTACACATATGTGGAAGAAGGATAGGGAGGAATGTTTTATAGTATTCATAGGGAAGACCATCTGGGCCAGGGGACTTGTATAGGTAGGGTCTTAATAGTAGCCAAGAGTTCTTCTTCTGTTATGGACATGTTAAGAGATAGTAGTAGGTCTGAGGGCTTGAGTTTTGGGATATCACTCTGTTCCAAATAGTTGTGTAAGCGGTCATTCAGGTCGTACCCGTCCTGTCTTTGATCTGGTGGGGAGTGGACGTGTGGGAGCGCTTGGATAGTTTGCGGGCTAGTAGGGAGTGGGCCTTGTTCCCCTTGTCATAATAGATTTGCTTCATTCTGATGAGTGCCTTCTCTACCTGTCCTAAGGCAATGTCGCAGAGTGTCGTTCGTAGGCAAACCATTTTCTTCAGGAGGGGCAAGGTAGGTGAGGATTGTAGTCTGAGTTCTAGAGTTCTGAGATCCCTCTCGGCTTGTTTTTTAGTGGCTGCTGCATTTTTTTTAAGGGCTGATGAAATCGCCATACAGCGTCCTCTAAGGACCGCTTTGTGCGCCTCCCACAGGGTGGAAGGGGATATGTCAGGGGTGTTATTTTCTCGGAAGTACGGTTGGAGGGAAGTTTCCAGTTCTGTTCTGGAAGGGAGGTGCTGGAGGAGAAAGTTGTTTAGCTGCCAATGGCATGGTTTGCGTAGAGGCATGCCTAATTCCAGGGTCATGACTACTAGGGCATGGTCCGACCAGGAGATCGGTAGAATCTGGACAGTCTTTGTGGCCCAAAGTGTGGTGTTATTAGTGAAGAAGTAGTCGATGCGAGAGTGCATTTTGTGAGGGGCTGAGAAGAATGTGTATTGCCTGTCGCCAGGATGTAGGGTGTGCCATGTGTCGAAAAGGGCATATCGCCTAGTAATACTGCAGAATAGTTTCGAGTCCCTGGTGGCACGTGGTTGTGGATCCATTGGGCTCAGCCCATGACGGTCCAGCACCACTGAGTGAGATAGATTAAAGTCCCCCCCGATTACTAGATATTCGCTCGGTGTCTTAAATATTTTGGCAAGCACTTTGGATAGAAAATTTATTTGGCTGGTGTTAGGGGCATATACAGTGCAGAAGGTGACCGCTTGTATTTGCCATTGACCTTGTAGAATTATGTAGTGTCCCCTCGGATCCACATATGACTTGGAGCATACAAAGGGGGTGCCACGCTTAAATAGAATGGCCACCCCTGCCCTTTTACGGGGGTTAAATGCTTGGTATATCTGGGTGAACTGTCTGGACACAAACGTGAAGGAGTCCCCTTTATTAAAGTGCGTTTCTTGGAGCATGACTATGTCTGCCCCAGGGTGCCTGAGCTCCCTTAACGCCAGGTGTCTTTTTTTGTTTGAGTTTAGCCCATGGACATTAAGGGTCACGATTTTAGCCATTGTCATGTGTGTGTGTGTGGTCATGGTGATACTTATCTGGTCCCGCCGGAAGGTCGTTCCAGTGCCCATGGTAGGTGGATATCCGCTCTGTTCTGGACCAGTTGTCCGCTAGGAGCTCATGGCAAGCTAGGGAGATGGGAGGGAGAAGAGGGGGTGGGGAGACAAAGAGAAAAAAGAAGAGTACAGTAGTTAGAGATACAATTCCATATAAGTAACATAAGGCTGAACAATGCAATAGAGCCCCGGGTATCAACTGTCGCCCGGGGGAAAATAAGTTCCAGTAGGTCCTCCCGATCAGGTCCCAAGAGGGGGACTCATGCCGGGGGGACATAGTGAACATTGAAAGTTTGTAAACAAACACCGTAGTAACCTGTCGGTGGAACTTTGGTATTGTGTTCCCACAGGGGGACTAGTAACCGGGGAGGTAGTTGCTCTCGGGTCTCCATCTAAGGGCCCAAGAAAAAAAACAAGACAAATATTAGGCTGGGGGCCTAGGGGGGTTTCAAATTAGGCTGATGGGTGGAATCAGGAAGTCAAGTAAAGCTCGATGCATCTGATGTGACAAAAGCTATGTAGGAAAAAAGAGGCCGACATCCGTCAGCCGTGCTTGGATTTGGCATGTCCGCGGGGGGAATCCTGTCCCCTTGGTCGTCTCGCCGGTGGGATTTTCTGCCAGACTGTTGGGGGCAGTGGTGGCGGGGCTATCAAGACCCATTCCTGAAGACGGGGGATTGGGATTTCCATGGCATCACAAAAGTTGTCCAAGTCCTCAGGATAGCGCATCACTGCCGATCTCCCTTGCTGGCGGGCTGTTAGGCTGAAGGGGAAACCCCAGCGGTAGCTGATTTTTTTTCTTGCAGCGTGAGCAGCAGGGGTTGAAGGAGCCTTTGTTTCTGGAGGGTGATCCAAGATAGATCAGGATACAATTGTATCTGAGTGTTGTGGAACATCACCTTTCGGGCGGTGCGAGCTGCTCGCATGATGTCTTCCTTTAGGGGGTAGGAGTTAACCCGGCAGATAACATTGCAGGGTCTGGAAGCCGGTCCCTTGGGACGGAGGGCTCGGTGTGCTCGGTCCATCTCAATAGGCCGGTCAGGGGGTTCGCCTAGGAGGTCATTAAAGAGGTTTTGCAGAATTTCTTGCAAGTCTTCTGGACCGTCGGTCTCGGGCAGGCCTTTGACGGGGACGTTGTTCCTGCGCCCCCTATTGTCCAAGTCCTCTATGTGGCGCTGCATATCTCTAAGCATTAGCCGGTGATCAGCACCCTGTAGTTGGGTGCGGTGTAATCCAATCTTGGTCTCCTGTATTTCCTCCTCCGCCATTTCCACCCTGTCTGAGAGGTGTTTAAGATTAGCATGCAGCACTTGTATTTCGCTACGGCAGGCTGATTTGACTTCTTCAATCAGCAATTTAAAGTCCTCCTTTGTTGGCATGGTCTGGAGATAGGCTTGCCAGGGGGGGTTCTGCATGTGGTAGGGGTCTGTTCCCCATGTCTGTTGTGAAGGCTGTGGTGGGGAGAGGTCTCTTTGCGGATGCAGAGAGGCTACAGCATGCGGTGGTATCCAAGGGGGCTTTTGGGGGTTCTGGGGATCCTTCCTCCTATGATGTGGAGAGTGTTCATTTCTGTCCCCTAGTCCGTTTGGGTATGCTGACATTGGGGAGCTGGCTGCCTGTGCATAAGAAGTGACATGTCCTTCATCTCTGCTCTGTAGTCTGGGGATGTTGGAGCGTGACTACCTCTGTGGCTGGGGGGGAGCAGGGCTATGGTGGTGGTATGCCTGTTGAGGCCTGTTTGCACCATGCGGTCCTAGCTGATGGGGACCTGAGAGGCATGCTTGCTCTGGCATGGATAAGGGGGGGAAGTCCTCTGGCTGCAGGGATGGTGGTGTATCAGGGCTCTCTGCAGTGAGGCCTGGGTCAGACAGCGTGCGGAGGAGGCGTGGGAAGGCATCTGAGTCATTGCAAGATACAGATGGTACCCTGCCACTCCCCAGAAGATAACTAATACTAGGTCTGTTCTGGCAAATGCAGCTACCGGTTCCATAGGTAATGTCTGGACCACCAGGCTTTGGCGCAACTGAAACAATACACGGCAAAAGGGACTCAGGTTAGGCAGCTTTAGGAATCTTGGATCAGATGGGCAACCCATGCCTGACATGCAGCAAATGTGGAGACCCAGAGGTATCAGACCCAACAGCTGGTGAGATCCTACCCTTTCTATCAGAGACTGGCTAAGCAGCAGGCTCCAGATCATTAGAGGCAAGAGGGGCAGCAGACACCCAATCATCAGAGGCAGACTGAGCAGCGGACACTAGATCATCAGAGGTAAACTGGGCAGTGATCACCGACAACATGAGAGACAGGCTATGCAGCGGAAACTAGATCATCAGTGGCTGTCTTGGTAGTAGGCAATGGATCATCAGCGGCAGGCTGAGCAGAAGGCACCAGATCATACGAGGTAGACTGGAGCAGAGTAGCAAGCATGGAGGCAGGAACTGGCACAGGATCAGGCTGAACAATGGTTGAGGCAAGAGTGGACAGTGATAGAACTGTTCAAATGTAAAAAGTCTTTAGTTTTTTTGGTTTTAGATGCTGAAGTCCTGCGAGTGGTTGCATGGTACCGACCAGATTGTGCAGGAAGGGGATCATAACTGGAACAAGAGAAGTAGATTTGAGGTAACAGGGTACAGGATGCAGGTACTGGAATAGGAACAGGATCAGGGTAGGGAGCAGGATCAAGATCAGGAGCACAGCATCGATAACCAGGTACATGGCACAATACAAAACACTGGGTCACTGAGGAAAGCTAGAGGAGGGGTTATATACACCTTCCCAGCAGCCAGAATTATGTGGAGACTGACTACAAATAAATACCAGAACTACACCCTTCAGCTCTGGAAACCACAGTGCCACCAGGTCTTGACACTGGTATTCCTGTTACCATGTATGGATGCCATCTCTAATAACCCTCAGTTTATTACTGGTTATATCGTGTATGTTTCTGTCCTGCATACAATCGGTAAAGATCAAATAAACATCACTGTGGCCGATCCTTTATACAGCTACACAACATTTGGTTTCTATAAACAGGATCATCCATGTCAGACAACAGTGACAGAAATGATGCAATGGAAGAGCTATGTGGTAACCCTCAACAGGGGAACAAGCAGTGGACCACAGCTGTCACCACGACTTCTTTGTTTCTGGAGGAGTTATTGCCCCAACTGCTGCCTGGGTTTTCAGATCCAGGTTAGGATTGGACCAGGAAGCTGAAAAATCTGATCCACACATGCAGGATTCCTCCCAATTAACATTGTGGACGGGAAAGACAAAGAATCTGATCCTATACCTCCTAGGAGAGGACCAAGACTGCCTAATGCCGTGTACACGCGACCGGACTTTGATGGACTAGGTCCGACGGACTTTCGACGGAGTTCCGACGACTTTTCGGAATGAACGGAGTTGGCCACACACAATCACACTAAAGTCTGACGGATTCGAACGTGATGACGTATGACAGGACTAGAATAAGGAAGTTCGTATCCAGTAGCCAATAGCTGCCCTAGCGTCATTGTTTGCCTGTCGGACTAGCACACAGATGAGCGGATTTTTCGATAGGAACTGGGTCGAGCGGAGTTCCGGCGGAAAAATTTGAAGCATGTTCTTTTTCTAAAGTCTGTCAGATTTTTCGACAGCAAAAATATGGGAGCGTCACCTGGCCCAGGGGCTCCCCTGGAAAAGCACCTTGTCCCATGTTAATGAAGACAAGGTCCCCTTACCCACACCCCAAGCTGGTGGATGTGGGGGATCTGTGGGTTGGGGGGCTTACTGGAGTCTGGAAGCCCCCCCTAAAATAAAATAACATGTAAATAAACACACACACTTCAGGAAGCCCTTTATTATCAAAAAAAGTCCCACAATGTAGATCCAACTTCAATCACATTGACCAGTAAAGCAGATCCCCATCAGTCATAATGAAAGATGATCCCGAATGACCTGTCAAAAGAAAAAATTGTGCATGACTATTCAATTCTGATGGACTCCACATCACAAATGAGCCATCACTGACTGTGAGCCACTAATAAGTGGTAGTTACATCCTTCCCCCACACACAGGCTTAGCACAGGGAAGGGCGACAGATGAGGAGGTAGTAGATAGGGTTGCGTTCCATAGAGCGGTTCTTGTCTCTTCCAACCACTGGCTTCCCTCTGCCCTTCGTCTGACCCACAGTCAGTGTGCAGCCTCTCAGAAAAGGTCCAGGCTGGAGCCACAGTGCTGGAACTGCCGAGACCACTTTCTTCAAAGAACAGTTTAGAGGCAGAAACATACACACAAAGATATCTTAAGTGCACACGTCTGTAAATAATTGATGTAACTACACTATATTAAAATAAAAAAGGTGTACAGTGATGGCCTATTGACACCACTCAGTGCCAAAAGAAGAACTCTTCAAATGGATGATATTAACTACATAGCCATGTCATGAGCCAGACAAAATTGCAGTGATGATCAGTTGACGCGTTTCACATGAAAATAACTGCGGTTTTCTTCTCTTCTTGATATTACCTGCGGTGATGAGCCGAGATTAGCACCTTGGACTGGGTGTGTCCATTTTTTGCCTGAAGCAGTGCGTGTTGTTCTTGTTGTTGTTGTTGTTGTTCTGCTTCCAGAATTCAACCTAATGTGGTGTGCAGTACCGCTTTTGGCCAGAGGTGCGGGGGCGCCGGTGACACTTGTAACGGTTTAGAGCCGTTCGGAAATACTCGGAAATACTTCCCGAGTGTTTCCGAGCCTTTCCGAGGGTTTTCGAGTTCAGCTGAACTGTCCCCGAGTATTTCCGACACTCTCTGGCGCTCCCCCCACCTCTAGCCACACGCGGTTTTGCATGCAATAGAAGTCAACGCAGAACATACAGTGGTGTGAAAAAGTGTTTGCCCCCTTCCTCATTTCCTGTTCCTTTGCATGTTTGTCACACTTAAGTGTTTCGGAACATCAAACCAATTTAAACAATAGTCAAGGACAACACAAGTAAACACAAAATGCAATTTGTAAATGAAGGTGTTTATTATTAAAGGTGAAAAAAAATCCAAACCATCATGGCCCTGTGTGAAAAAGTGATTGCCCCCTAAACCTAATAACTGGTTGGGCCACCCTTAGCAGCAACAACTGCAACCAAGCGTTTGCGATAACGTGCAATGAGGCTTTTACAGCGTCCTGGAGGAATTTTGGCCCACTCATCTTTGCAGAATTGTCCTAATTCAGTTACATTAGAGGGTTTTCGAGCATGAACGGCCTTTTTAAGGTCATACCACAACATCTCAATAGGATTCAGGTCAGGACTTTGGCTAGGCCACTCCAAAGTCTTCATTTTGTTTTTCTTCAGCCATTCGGTGGTGGACTTGCTGGTGTGTTTAGGATCATTGTCCTGCTGCAGAACCCAAGTTCGTTTCAGCTTGAGTACACGAACAGATGGTCGGACATTCTCCTTCAGGATCTCTTGGTAGACAGCAGAATTCATAGTTCCTTTTATCACGGCAAGTCTTCCAGGTCCTGAAGCAGCAAAACAGCCCCAGACCATCACACTACCACCACCATATTTTACTGTTGGTATAATGTTCTTTTTCTGAAATGCAGTGTTCCTTCTATGCCAGATATACTTGGACACACACCTTCCAAAGAGTTCCACTTTTGTCTCATCGGTCCACAGAATGTTGTCCCAAAAGTCTTGGGGATCATCAAGATGTGTTGTGGAGAAATTGAGACGAGCTTTGATGTTCTTTTTGCTCAGCAGTGGTTTTCTCCTTGGAACTCTGCCATGCAGGCCATTTTTGCCCAGTCTTTTCCTGATGGTGGAGGCATGAACGCTGACCTTAACTGAGGCAAGTGAGGCCTGCAGTTCCTTGGACGTTGTTGTGGGGTCTTTTGTGACCTCTTGGATGAGTCGTCGCTGCGCTCTTGGGGTAATTTTGGGCGGGCGGCCACTCCTGGGAAGGTTCACCACTGTTCCATGTCTTCGCCATTTGTGGATAATGGCTCTCACTGTGGTTCGCTGGATTCCCAAAGCTTTGGAAATGGCTTTATAACCCTTTCCAGACTGATAGATCTCAATTACTTTCTTTCTCAATTGTTCCTGAATTTCTTTGGGTCTCGGCATGATGTGTAGCTTTTAAGGATCTTCTGGTGGACCTTACTGTGTCAAGCAGCTCCTATTTAAGTGATGCCTTGATTGTGAACAGGTGTGGCAATAATCAGGCCTGGGTGTGGCTAGAGAAATTGAACTCAGGTGTGGACAACCACAGTTATAGTATGTTTTAACAAGGGGGGCAATCACTTTTTCACACAGGGCCATGATGGTTTGGATTTTTTTTCACCTTTAATAATAAACACCTTCATTTACAAATTGCATTTTGTGTTTACTTGTGTTGTCCTTGACTATTGTTTAAATTGGTTTGATGTTCCGAAACACTTAAGTGTGACAAACATGCAAAGGAACAGGAAATGAGGAAGGGGGCAAACACTTTTTCACACCACTGTATTATCTTCGTTTCCATTGACTTTGATATGCGAGTGCTTTGGATTACAAGCATTCTCCCAAAACGGATTATGCTCGTAATCCAAGGTTCCACTTTATATCCAAGTAAAACTAATAACATTTAAAAAGTCCAATACATCTTATGTCCTTAAAATGCCATAGCAACGCTCATGTCAGTCCATCCACATGTGACAAGCTTTTATATGATTCAACATATAAGAAAAAGGTGAAATTACTTCTTTAGATGGGTGAAGCTCTCGTTATGGTGATCCTAGTTGTTATCACTCGTGCACCCCATACCCAGAACGCCACCATGCGAGTCTCGCTCCCCTCAGGGTATACACTCACCAGATGATAATATTTCATACACCTTAAAGTAATCCTTTGCTGTCACTTTAACCACTACAGCCCCGGAAGATTTGGCTGCTCAATAACCAGGCCTTTTTTTGCGATTCAGCACTGTGTCAATTTAACTGACAATTGCGCGGTCGTGCGACGCTGTACCCAAACAAAATTGACGTCCTTTTTTCCCCACAAATAGAGCTTTCTTTTGGTGGTATTTGATCACCTCTGCAATTTTTGCTCTATAAACAAAAGACGAGCGACAATTTTGAAAAAAACACAATATCTTTTACTTTTTTCTATAATAAATATCCCACATTCTTTTTTTTTAAAAAAAATATTTTTTTCCTCAGTTTAGACCGATGTGTATTCTTCTACATATTTTTGGTAAAAAATTTAATCGCAATAAGCGTATATTGATTGGTTTGCGCAAAAGTTATAGCGTCTACAAAATAGGGGATAGATTTATGGAATTTTTATTACTATTTTTACTAGTAATGGCGGCGATCTGCGATTTTTATCGGGACTGCGACATCGGACACTTTTGACACATTTTTGGTACCATTGACAATTATACAGCGATCAGTGCTATAAAAATGTATCGAGTATTTGGAAATGACTGATTTGGGCACATATTTGTCTATGCAGACTTATTGGATAATATACAATATTTACATCGGCCACTGAAGGTGGCTGTTCTATATTGTATTGTTTTAATAATAAAAACATTTTAGTATTCCGTTTCTCAGCTGTTAGTGCCTATATCTTTTCCTCACTCTGTGCCGGACTACAGTATGTTGTGTGCATAGGAGGAGGAACGATTGGCACATAAGGGGTAAACAGCCTGAGTCATGGAGTCCATCCTATTTTAGACCAAAGCGTAACATTGTGAGATCACGCCCTCAGTTGAAGTCGGAAGTGACGAAACGCATCAGGTGCGTGATCTCCACGACCCCTGGAAGTGACGTTTGCGTGTCATGGCCAGCTGGGAACTACTAGGAAGAAACAGCGCGACTGTTCGTACGACAAAGGCGGCTTCCTATACAGCGGGACCAGTGACTATACTACGTTTTTTATACATACTGCTCTATTGTTTTTACAAGCTAGTGCGTATATTCTGCATTTGGCTACAATAACATTTTAAAAGCTGATCCTGCTACATTGGAGCCATCTATACCTCCACCCCAACAGAATTAGTAGATGACTTAACTACACTATTTGTGAAAAGTATTGGGACACCTGCCTTTACACGCACATGAACTTTAATGGCAGCCCACCCTTTGCAGCTATAACAGCTTCAACTCTTCTGGGAAGGCTGTCCACAAGGTTTAAGAGTGTGTCTATGGGAATGTTTGACCATTCTTCCAGAAGTGCATTTGTGAGGTCAGACAAGAAGGCCTGGCTCGCAGTCTCTGCTCAAATTCATCCCAAAGCTGTCCTATCACGTTGAGGTCAGGACTCTGTGCAGGCCAGTCAAGTTCCTCCACCCCAAACTTGCTCATCCATGTCTTTATGGACCTTGCTTTGTGCACTGGTGCACAGTCATTTTGGAACAGGAAGGGACCATCCCCCAAACTGTTCCCACAAAGTTGGGAGCATGAAATTGTCTAGAATGTCTTGGTATGCTGATGCCTCGAGTTCCCTTCACTGGAACTAAGGGGCTAAGCCCAACCCCTGAAAAACAACCCCACACCATAATCCCCCCCCCCCCCCACACCATAATCCCCCTCCACCAAATGGTTTGGACCAGTGCACAAAGCAAGGTCCATAAAGACATGGATGAGCAAGTTTGGGGTGGGAGAACTTGACTGGCCTGCACAGAGTCCTGACCTCAACCCAATAGAACACCTTTGGGATGAAGTAGAGTGGAGACTGCTAGCCAGCCCTAGATTGTATAGGATTGGTCCCAGCACAGAACCCTGGGGGACCCCACTACCCACCCCTGACCATTCTGAGTACTCCCCATTTATCACCACCCACTGAACTCGCCCTTGTAGCCAGTTTTCAATCCATGTACTCACCCTATGGTCCATGCCAACGGACCTTATTTTGTACAGTAAATGTTTATGGGGAACTGTGTCAAATGCTTTTGCAAAATCCAGATATACCACGTCCACGGTCTCTCCTTTATCTAGATGGCAACTCACCTCCTCATAGAAGGTTAATAGATTGGTTTGGCAAGAACAATTCTTCATGAATCCATGCTGATTACTGCTAATGATACCGTTCTCATTACTAAAATCTTGTATATAGTCCCTTATCAGTCACTCCAAGAGCTTGCATACTATTGATGTTAGGCTAACTGGTCTGTATTTCCCAGGGATGTATTTTGGGCCCTTTTTAAAGATTGGTGCTACATTGGCTTTTCTCCAATCACCTGGTACCATTCCAGTCAGTAGACTGTCAGTAAAAATTAGGAACAATGGTCTGGCAATTAGTTCCCTAAGTACCCTCGGATGCAAGCCATCTGGTCCTGGTGATTTATTAATGCGGCAGAGTGCTCTGGATGGTGGTCCAAGGAGGCCAGTATTGATGCAGCACAGTGGTGTAGTGGTTAGCACTTTCACCTAGCAGCAATAGGGTCGCTGGTTCAAATCCCAACCACAACACCTTCTGCCTGGAGTTTGCATGTTCTCCCTGTGCCTGTGTGGGTTTCCTCCAGGTACTCTGGTTTCCTCCCACACTCCAAAGACATGCTGGTAGGTTAATTAGATCCTGTCGATAAAAATTGGCCAAATATGTGTATGTTGTATGTGTTTGTAAGCGTGTCGGGACCCCACAGGGCTGGGACCGCACTATACCACAGATGGACACCAGTGGCAAAAGCGCCCTGAGGCGATTCAGTTTGCATAGGTAGCGCTGTACAAGACATTCATTCATTCATTCATGCAGAGTGCTGGATGGTGGTTTCAGGTCTGAGGGATGGGCTGTAATTTACAGTGCCCTGAATGCCACTGCCAGTAGTCAGAGGAGGCCTGTAATTCTGCACAGTGCTGCACGGTGGTCTGAGGGATGGCCTGTAATCCACAGTGCCCTGGATACCACTGCCACTGCCAGAGGAGGCCTGCATTTCACACACACACAGTGCTCTGGATGGACGGTGTTCTGAGCGGGGCCTACACACTCAGTCTGCTCTGCTCTCTGCTCCTGGCACCTGTTGGTTGTCTCGTGGGCACCTGGCAGACTCGGGAGTGGGACACAGGGACAGACTCAGTCTCATCTGGACTCGGGTGGTCTGGCTGGCCTGTAATGCACAGTGCTGCTCTATCTGGTCTCTGCCAGTTGTCACGGACGGTGGACAAAGTTGAATTTGCTTGCTTGTTGGGAGAGGATTGCAGAAGGAGCTCCATGAAAAAAACTGATTTGATTTTCGTCAGTGGACGAAAATGTGCTGTACTTTATCATTTCGTTTTCGTTACTGTAAAAAAGCCGCTGGCGAAAACTTTGACGAAAACTTTTTTGTTGACTAAATTAACACTGCTGTGAAATATCGTGTGTGCTGTGGCTGGAATGTTGAAAGTTATTCATATAAGACTGTATTACAGTGGCGTCGTTAAGGGGTGGCTATTGAGGCTGGAGCCCCAAATCTGGGGCCCATAGCCCCGAGTATAGGGTCGGCCCCACCGTGAGAGAGTCACAGGCTGCCGGACGCAACGCTTCCCGCACAGCCGCGGCACTCTCACTGAGTCTGCACTCCATGCTTCAGTGATACAGCCAGAGCCCGCAGATCAGTGTGAGAGTCAGTCTCCTCCCTTGCCCTGCCCATATCATATCATTCTCACACAAATCTCTCCTGAGCTGGTAAGTGCAGAACATATGGAAAGGGAGGGGGGGGGGGGAAACTCTGTATACACAATCCACATCTGGTGGCAGGCAACGTGACAAGCTCTCTGGTGACTCTGATGTAATGAGGGGGGCTTTGGGGATCCTTATGTAAAAATATATAATGTTATATATATATATATATATATATATATATATATATATATATGCACACACACACACACACACACACACACACACACACATATATATATATATATATATATATATATATATATATATATATATATATACATACACACACACACACGTATATTATATACATGTGTGTGCCCGCCCACGCGTATGACTCTCTTTACTTCGCTGCTATGGGCTCTAGCCCCAGATCTTTTGTAGACCTAGAAACGCCCCTGCTGTATTATACTGATAGGACGATTTACCTGGTCTGAATCCGAATCTGAAGACAAAGCCTGTCACTTTGTTTGCTGATAAATAAAATTTAGATTTACAGGGGGTCCCCGAGTTACGAACTCGTTAGGGACTGCCCGCCTGTATGGAAGTCGGAAATGTTCGTAAGTCGGCCACGCATGCGCAGACCGACAAATACGGAGATTTCCGATGTTCCGTCTAATGCCGTTCTGCGCATGCGTGGCAAATTACAGACATTTCCGGCATTTTCCGAGGCTCCGTATGGCCGCGCATGCGCAGAACGGCCGGAACACGGCGAAAAACAACGGAAAATGGCGGAGGGTCCCCGCAGCGCCCCATTCGTAAGTAGGGGTTGTTCGTAGGTCGGGCGTTCGTAAGTCGGGGACCCCCTGTATTGAACTGTCTGCCAGGAGTCTGTTTACCCCTCTGATTATGACAACACTATGAGATGTTTCTTGAGGCTGCAGTTCCGCTGAGCTCCACAAGATGGTGATGTCACTTCTACCCAGAACAGAAGCCTCTATGGCAGTGATTCTCAAACCAGGGTTCCTCCAGAGGTTGCTACGGGTTCCTTCAGCATTTGGCAATTTCTGCCCCTCAGATAAGTTCCCACTGTTCCCAAGATCCCATTGATCTTTTTAGCTATCTGTAAGGAGGTCATTCGTCCCAATGACCACAAGTATAAGGACCATTCTTCCCCACTGACCATCGCACTAATGTATCAAGAATTGCAGATTTCTAATTTTTAGCAGGGGTTCCCTGAGACCGGAGAACTATTTCAAGGGTTCCTCTGTGTTGAAGAGGTTGAGAAAGGCTGCTCTATGGAATACAAACAGGAAGTGATGTCAGGTACAGACAGGAAGTTCCAGGTGAGAGGTGAGTCGGGAGGAAGTAGAGAGAAGACATTGCTGGAAGTGGCAGCAGAGGAGGTAATAAGATCTTATTTTCTATTTACACCCAGTAATCCCCCGTCATGTCCGTCCTCTTCCTCCATAGTCACTGTGATGTCTTATCTCCAGCAGATGATGATACACACATATAGTGTGGAAACCTAGATTAACCCCTTCAGGGGCAGAACATTTCCCCGCTTACGGGGTCGGAGCATTCTCCTCATTTTGGAGATGTGTCGCCTTCTCACTGGAGATGAGCTGAACATTCCTGGGTTCGGTTCCGGTGTTGTTCAGTGAACTTCAAAGAAGTACAGAGGGCAAACCCAAACCCAATTGAAATCAATTGGAGCCAAATCTGTTAAGTTTAAAATGCCCATGGACTGTGCTAATAGGCGAGGGGGTGTCAAAACTTATCAGGGGGAGGGGAGCACTGCCCTGGGGATCATGTACCAACGCAAAAAGATTTTTAACCACTTCTGGACCGCCGCACGTCCTAAATCTGAAGAGGGATGTCTTTGTTATGGCAGCAGCTAGCTGCCATAACCCCGGTATCCTCTTCTTCGGCCGGTGATCCGGTTTCAGATAATAGTGGTCTTAGTGGATTTGCGGCAAGATCACTTTTATCGGCGGCGGGAGAGGGACCCCCTCCCTTCGCGCTCCGGTGCCCTCCACCGCTTACCGAAGCCGTCGGCAGCAGCGGAGGCGATCGAATCCTCTTCCTTGTGTGACATGGAGACGAGTGAGGGGAAGATGGCCCCCACCCATCTCTATAACATTGCAGGGCGGATAGCTCTTAAAGGGCAATTATTTATAAATTTTTTTCAAATGACAACATTTTTTTATTATTGTATTTTAGTGTAAATATGAGATCTGAGGACTTTTTGACCCCCAGATATCATATTTAAGAGGTCCTGTCATGCTTTTTTTTCAATTACAAGGGATGTTTAATTCCTTGTAATAGGAATAAAAAGTTACACAATTTTTATTTTTTTTTTTAAAGAACAGTGTAAAAATAAAAGGTAAAATAAATAAGAAAAAAAAAAATGTAAGCGCGCCCCGTCCCGCCGAGCTCGCGTGCAGAAGTGAATGCATACGTGAGTAGCGCCCGCATATGAAAACGGTGTTCAAATCACACTTGTGAGGTATCGCCGCGATCGGTGGAGCGAGAGCAATAATTCTAGCCCTAGACCTCCTCTGTAACTCAAAACATGCAACCTGTAGAGTTTTTTAAACGTTGCCTATGAAGATTTTTAAGGGTAAAAGTTTGGCAGCATTCCACGAGCGGGGGGCGCAATTTTGAAGCGTGACATGTTGGGTATCAATTTACTCGGCGTAACATTATCTTTCACAATATAAAAAAAAATTGGGCTAACTTTACTTTTGTCTCATTTCTTAATTCAAAAAAGTGTATTTCTCCTATAACCTTCCAGGACGGCACACATGAGAGATGAGGGCTCCTCCCTACAGGAAACACAATCACATGACAGCTTTGTTATAAGTCCCCACCCTCTCCCTTGATCCTCAGTATTGATTGTGTTTCTCCCGAACACAGCAGTATGTTTGTTTTTTTCCTAACCGAATGACCGGGAAAGGGTCTGACGGTACCCCTGTTGAGAAAGGTTTTAGGGAAGCCGGGGAGGGCTGAACTAACCTGTAAGGCTTGTCCTTCCTCACAGGTCCCCCCAATATCAGCACTAGCGCTCTGGCCGCGGGGAGGCGCGCCATCTTTGAAGCTGTTTTGAATCTCCCACCAGCCTCTCTCCACTGTTCCAGTCCACAGGAAGTCTTGTTCTCCAAGCCTCGCTCTGTGGACGACCGCATTATAGGAAGTGGGCGGAGCCGAGGTCACGGCGCAACCCGGAAGTCGATACACCGGGAGAAGCGCGGAGAGCGGCGTGGACAGCAGAGCCTCAGCTATCGGCTGCAGCTGTGGCGGTGTGAGGCGGCCGGCTGACTATACCTTCCCCAATCGATGGTATCAGCAGCCAAAGGCCTTGCTAAAACCTCTTCATGGAACAGGAAGAGGGAAAAGCTTCTACTGCGGGCAGATCCAGGTCGGGGCCCGGTGAGTACAAACTCCCCTTGGAAAGAGAGCAGAGGAAGGGATAAGTAAATCCAGATTCCTGGGGTAAGGAATCAGTGACAAAGTCAGGACAGGCTGACCTCTTAAACTTGACCCTTCCTCTCTCTCCGGTACAAGCCCGCAGTCTTGGGGGAAGACATGTAATGTATTTATGTCTCCTGTCTTACAGAGTCCCCCAGCGGAGTCCAGGAGGCCCCAGATAAACGCCCTCCTGCCGCTTTAGGGCATAGCTCCTCAAAAAAATGTGGGTACTGTAAAGATAAACTCCCAAAGTCTCACCCAAAACCATTCTGCTATAAATGTATAAACAAATTAGCAGGTAAAGAGGCCTCGGCACCGATGAAAGATTTTCTCTCATCCATGCAAACAGAAATGTTGGCAACCGTAAAAGCCTTCCATGATGCCGCAGGGCAATCTCTAGCCCAGGGCCCAGAGACAGAGGAGCTTACCCCCAGAGAAGGCATGTCTTCCCAGGAAAGTCTAATTTGGGGGGGTCGTAGTGCCCTTATCCTGCCCTCACAGTCCATCCCTCTTTCCCAGCTGAACGAGGAAGAGGAGGATGGGGGGGGGGGGTGTGGATAGCCAGGCCAGGTCTGAACACAGTTCAGATGCAGAGCTAGACCTAGAATCAGGCCAGTCACAGGAGATGTGCAGGCCAAGGAGACACCTCTTCACAATAGAGGATCTGGATGGACTCCTGCAGACAATATATGTTACTGAGGAGATTCCAGAAGCCCCTAAAGTAACTTCGGCACAGGACAAAGTATACAGAGGGCTAGGCAAGGCTCAGGCTAGGTTTTTCCCGCTCCATCAATCCCTCAAGGACCTTGTCCTGCAGGAGTGGAGGGAGCCTGAAAAAGGGATTATTAAGCAGAAGACTTGGAAAAGAAGGTTTCCCTTTAGTCAGTCTGATGAAGAAACCTTCTTTAAGCTCCCAAAGTTGGATGCCGCGTTGTCCAAGGTCACAAAACTAGCCTATCTCTCTTTTGAGGACACAGGCAGTATCAAGGACCTGATGGACCGTAGGGCAGAGTCCCTTCTCAAAAAAGCCTGGGAAGCTAATACAGCAACCCTGGGTCCGGCATTAGCAGCAGCCTGTGTGGCTAGGAACGCTAACTTTTGGGTAGAAAAGCTAACAAAACATCTAGCTCAGGAACCCAAAGCAAATTATGTCCTTGATTCGCTATCAGTGATAGGTAAAGCTGTAGCTTACCTAGCAGACGCAGCAGTCGAGTCGGCCAGGGCCTCAGCTAAGACTGCTGCGTTAATCAATTCAGCTAGGAGAGCTGTTTGGATTAAGGCTTGGGAAGGAGATGTCTCGTCGAAGGGTAGACTATGTGGCCTTCCTTTTCAGGGATCCTTGCTGTTTGGCAAGGGCTTGGACGATGTCCTGTCTAGGTCTTCAGAGAAGGGTAAAAAATTCCCAGTCAAAAGAAAAAGAAAAATTTAAACGATTTTTTCGAGGCCCCCCGGGTCAACCACAGCAAAAAGCCAAAAAGGAACCCAACAAGCGGTGGAACTATGGCAGGGGGAGACAAGGGAACAGTGTGCTGTTTCCTTCCCCCAGGCTTGACACAAAGCCTACCAAGTGACGCCAAGATCAGGGTAGGGGGACGGCTGTCACACTTTGTCCCTCAATGGGAGAAAATTTCAGACAGCAGTTACATCTGTCAGACTCTGCGAGAAGGGTATCGCTTAGAGTTCCTGAGAAAACCCCCTGTATGATTACCCTAACTCATCCCTCCAGGGATGTCCTCAAAAGAACTGCCCTCCTGGAGGGTATCCAGGAATTGGTGGTAGTGCCAGTGCCAAAAGAACAACAATACTAGGGATTTTATTCCCACGTATTCGTCGTTCGCAAGCCGTCAGGCAAGTACCGGCTTATAGTGAACCTGAAAAATCTAAACAGGTTTCTGGAGTACAAAAAATTCTCCATGGAGAGTATCTACTCCGTGCGAAAAAACCTCATGAAGGGGGCCTTCCTGACGACTCTGGACCTCAGGGATGCCTACCTGCATGTTCCGATCCATGCAGATCATCAGGCATTCCTGAGGTTCGCAGTAAAAGTCGGAGGAGAGACGTTTCACTGGCAGTTTGCGGCTCTGCCGTTTGGGCCATCTTAGCAGAAGCAGTAGCCTTCTTGCATCTTCAGGGGGTATCCCTAATCCCTTATCTGGACGATCTGCTGATCTCCGAACAGTCAGCCGATCAGGTCCAATCAGATACCAACAAGGTCATGTTGGTTCTGAAGAACCTGGGTTGGATAATCAACCAGGAAAAATCTTCCCTCAACCCAGAACAGATCAAGATTTTTCTTGATTACAGGGTAGACACCAAGCTTCAGAAGCTCTTCTTGCCAGAGGACAAAGTGGCAAAACTGGCTTCTTCAGTGAAGTTTCTGATAAAGACTCCGTTTTGCACCAGAAGAGAGGTTCTAAGAACCTTGGGGCTAATGTCGGCAAGCATACCAGCTGTAGTCTGGGCTCAGCTCCACTCAAGAGACCTTCACTTCTTCCTCCTGTCCTCATGGGACAAGAAGAAAGAGTCTTTGGATCAGGAGATACTACTAACTCATCCAGTCCTGTCCTCACTGGAGTGGTGGACAATCCCCAAAAACTTAGAGGGGGGCCGGCCATGGGCTCAGTGGAATTCGGTAAAAGTTACCACCGATGCCAGTTCCTGGGGGTGGGGAGCCCACCTAGGGAAGGAGAAAGCCCAAGGTCGCTGGGACATCTCGCTAAGCCAGATGTTGTCCAACTACAGGGAGCTCAAGGCAGTGGGGGAAGCTCTAAAAGCCTTCCAAGAAAGCATCAAGGACAAGGAGGTCCAAGTGAGCTCCGACAACGCCACGGTGGAGGCCTACCTGAATCATCAGGGAGGTACCAGGTCCAGACTCCTGTTAGAACTATCCCAACAGATCCTGGGCTGGGCAGAGGGAGAGATTCTCTCCATCTCAGCTGTCCACATAAAAGGGACAAGCAACCAGGAAGCAGACTTCTTAAGCCGTCGGCAGCTAGGACAAGGGGAATGGGAACTAAACCCTGAGACATTCCAAATCCTGATACAACGCTTTGGGAAACCGGAGATAGACCTGTTCGCCAATCGGCAAAACAGGAAAGTAAGAAAATATTTTTCCATCTCCAGAGAGAAAGAGTCGGAGGGGCTAGATGCCCTGACTCAGACCTGGCATTACAAACTGGCTTACGCCTTTCCACCTCTAGCACTTATCCCACGAGTTCTTCAGAAACTCAGCCAATCCCGAGGGCAGCTCCTTCTGGTAGCACCCTGGTAGCCAAGGAGAGCTTGGTTTGCAAACCTAAATTCGATGGCAGTGGCAGAGCCACTGAAGCTTCCGAACAGGCCGGACCTTCTCAGGCAGGGTCCAGTTCTTCACCCAAGACCGGAATTTTTTCAACTGACGGCTTGGTTAGTGAGCGCCAGGTCCTAAGAAATAAGGGATGCTCAGATAGAGTAATAGATGCTCTTCTTCTGAGTAGAAAACCAGTGACTAAAAAGATATATTTAAAAGTCTGGAAGACCTTCTGTTCCTGGGGTAGGAGAAGGCAGATCCCCTCCACCTCTGTTCCAGTCATTCTGGAATTTCTCCAGGTTGGGGTAGACTTAGGCTTGGCAGTCAGTACCCTTAGAGTCCAGATAGCGGCCCTCTCGGTTTACCTTGAGGTGAGGCTGGCAAAAGAAAGCTTGATAAAGCGTTTCCTGTTGGCCAGGGAAAGGAGTTCCCCTGTCACAGACCACAGGTTCCCACCATGGGACCTAACGAGGGTGTTAGAGGCACTATCTAAACACCCTTTTGAACCTATAGAAGAGGTTCCCCTTAAGTTTCTAACCTTAAAGTTATCATTTTTAATAGCAGTTACCAAGGCCAGGAGAGTCGGGGACCTGCAAGGGCTGTCCATGAAGGAGCCCTACTTACTAGTTCAACCTGACAGGGTCACCCTTAGGTTAGACCCCTTATATCAACCAAAGGTAGCATCTTTATTTAACAGGACGCAAGACATAATATTGCCGTCCTTTTGTGATGAGCCAAATAATGAGAAAGAAAGAAAATTTCATTGCCTAGACGTAAGAAGGTGTCTCCTTACATATCTAGAAAGCACAAAAAGTTTTAGGAGGTCCAGTCACCTGCTAGTCCTATACGCAGGGCCTAGAAAAGGACTTCAGGCTTCAAAAGCCTCAGTATCTAAATGGATCAGAGATGCTATCTCTGTGGCTTATGAGAGTTCTGGGGTTCCAGCACCAGCACAAATTAAAGCCCATTCAACCAGGTCACTAGCAGCATCCTGGGCAGAGAAAGCAGGGGCTTCCTGGGAACAAATCTGCAGAGCAGCCACCTGATCCAGTCAAGATACGTTCCTAAAACACTACCGTGTGGAAGTATTGTCACAGCAAAATATGGCTTTCGGTCGGAAGGTCCTACAAGCAGTGGTCCCACCCTGAAGGTAGGCCTGAGGGTTACTTGATTATCCTCTCATGTGTGCTGTCCTAGAAGGTTATAGGAGAAAACCTATGTTAGACTTATCGGTAACGGTATTTCTACGAACCTTCCAGGACGGCAGGCCTACTTCCCACCCTATGTGGAGGGAAAGACTAGCTAAGCGCTAGGTGGTAAGTACCTACGAAGAGCAATGCTCCTTGTGAACCAGTTCAGGATTACTTTATTACATACTGAGGATCAAGGTGGAGGGTGGGGACTTATAACAAAGCTGTCATGTGATTTGTGTTTCCTGTAGGGAGGAGCCTCTCATCTCTCATGTGTGCCGTCCTGGAAGGTTCGTAGAAATACCGTTATCGGTAAGTCTAACATAGGTTTTTTCCAAAAAAAGTGCGCTTGTAAGACCGCTGCGCAAATACAGTGTGACAGAAAGTATTGCAATGACCGCCATTTTATTCTCTAGGGTGTTAGAAAATAAAAAGTATAATGTTTGGGGGTTCGAAGTAATTTTCAAGCAAAAACAAAATGTTTTTAACTTGTAAACAAGAGAAGTATGGGTTTTTAATTCTAGGTTCATACATAGCTGGGTGGATGGAGCATCAGACCGATGCTGCCGATGTTCCCCCGCCAGCTCTGCACTGAAAACCGAGCCACCGAACACCGCAGATGGCTCGGTTCTCACTCCTTCCCGAGCAGAGCGATGCTGACTGTAAGTCAGCAACACTCCTGTTCTCCTTCTTCACGCTCCCTGGAGCGCTGAGCTGTGGAGGGAGCGGGGAGCGGCTTGCTGAGACTGCCATCAATCAAGGATCCAGACTTGGGAAGTCAGGAAGGCACGCTGCCTCGACTGAAAAAATGTTTAATGCTTAAAGTGATACTAAAGTTTTAAATTTAATTTTTTTTTAAAAATAACAAACATGTCATACTTACCTTCACTGTGCAGCTCGTTTTACACAGAGTGGGCACGAACATCCATTTCTGGGGTCCCTCGGCAGCTCCTCCCCGCATCAGATAACCCCCTAGGAGAAGCGCTCTCCCGACGGGGTTATCTTGCAGGTGCTCTCCCGAGTCCAGCATGCGGCGTCCATAGAGGCCGAATGCAGGACTCGGCCCCGCCTCCCGGAGCCCGCGTCATTGGATTTGATTGACAGCAGCGGGAGCCAATGGCTGCGCTGCTATCAATCTATCCAATCAAGAGCCGGGAACCCGTGGAGAGAGGGACGGCGGGGACGCGCCGACGGAAATTCGGGGCTCAGGTAAGTAACATGGGGGGGCTGGGGGGCCAGTGACTGCAAAGTGTTTTTTCACCTTAATGCATAGGATGCATTAAGGTGAAAAAACACGAAGGTTTACAACCCCTTTAAGTGAAACATTCCAAAAAAGTCCAATTCCTTTAACCACTTGGCGTCCGCGCTATAGCCGAATGACGGCCACAGCATGGACCTGAATTTCCGGGAGGCCGTCATACGGCGGCCTCCCCTTTGCACGCTCCCTGTAATCACTGAGACTCGGGTGATCACAGATCCGAGTAAGCGGCCGATCCCGGCCCTTTACCACGTGATCAGCTGTCAGCCAATGACAGCTGATCACATGATGTAAACAAAAGCTCGGTGATCGTTTTTTTTTTTTCTCCTCGTGCTGACATCGTGAGGAGAAAAAAAAGTCGATCACCGGCTTCAGTGCAAGGGACATCGGTCCCGAAGAGGAAGAGGCAATTCTGCCTCATCTGTGCCCACCAGTACCCCCTGCCAGTGCCCACCAGTGCCACCTATCAATGCCCTCAAGTGCAACCTATCAATGCCCACCGGTGGTGCCAATCAGTACCACCTAGCAGTGCTGCCTATCAGTGTAACCGATCAGTGCCCATTATTGCCACCCATCAGTGCCCATCAGTGTAGCCTCATCAGCTTCCTTAATGAAGGAGAAAAATTACCTGTTTGCTAAATTTTATAACAAAAGTTTTTTTTATTTTTTTTTATTCTGTATTTTACATTTTTTTTTAACAAAAAATAAAAAACGCAGAGGTGATGAAATACCACCAAAATAAAGCTCTATATGTGGGAAAAAAATGATAAAAATGTAATTTGGGTACAGTGTTGTATGACTGCGCAATTGTCATTCAAAGTGTGACAGCACTAAAAGCTGAAAATTGGTCTGGGCAGGAGGGGGGTTTAGGCGCCCAGTAAGCAAGTGGTTAAACCCCTTAAAGCGGGACGGTACCTGAAAAAAAAAAAATTAAAAGCCAGCAGCTACAAATACTGCAGCTGCTGACTTTTAATAAATGGACACTCACCTGTCACAGGTTCCAGCGATGTGGGCAGCAGAGGCCGATCAATCGATCGGCTCTCTGCTGCTGCCGGCGCCATTCTCAGTGAGGGAATTAGGAAGTGGCTTCACTTCCCGGTTCCCTACTGCGCATGCGCGAGTCGCGCAGCGCAATGAGAATTGTCAGCGCTGTCTGCCGGGACACGTGTGTGTCCCGGCAGACAGCGCGCCAGGACAGGAAGTGGCGTAAACTCCCGTGGGAGTTTATGCCCGGAAGTGGGTGCAGATTAGGGCTGCAACTAACGATTATTTTCATAATGATTAGTTGGCCGATTCATTTTTCGAATAATCGATTAATCGGTTAATAGCCTTAAAAAAAATAAAGTGTGGTGTATAATTTAGTTAATATGTAAAGTTTTAAAAAAAAGGCAATTTATTCTTAAATATCTCTATGCTATGGTAAATATAGACAACCAACTATACGGTTAGGGAGCAAAATATTAAATCCACACTGAGAATAACAGACAGAAGAGATGTACTTTTTTTGGCCAATTAGTTGCTGGGCAGATTAAAAAACACAAATTGCTGCAAAAACACATTACATGCTTTTCTGCAGCTTCTCCATTGAAGTGTATTGAACCAAAAAAGCACAGTTTTGCGTTAAAAAAATAAAATAAAATAAAATAAAAAGTCCCTGACCCTTTCCAAACAGCAGTGGTTGAAAAAAGCATAGATGTGAACGTGTCCCATAGGAAACCATGTAAATTAACTGTAGTGCGTTTCTGCAAAAAGCACCAAAAAACACATAGATGTGAACCAGGCCTGAGATGTTTAGTAACATAATGGGGGTTAAAAAAACAAAAATGAGCCCTTTATAGTACTAAAAAAAAAAAAAAGAGCAGATAATCACTACTGTAGGGTTAATTTTTTTTACTGTAGAACTGTGAAAGTAATATTTACAGTAGCAATTATTTGCTCTTTTTGTAGTATAAAGGGCTCATTTTAGTTTTTTTTTAACCCCATTATGTTACTGGCCGATTAATCGATTATGAAAATAGTAATCGATTAATTTCATAATCGATTAGTTGTCGATTAATCGATTAGTTGTTTCAGCTCTAGTGCAGATACCTGTCTTAGACAGGTATCTGCACCCCCCTGAAAGGTGCCAAATGTGACACCGGAGGGGGGGAGGGTTACGAAAAGCGGGAGTTCCACTTTAGGGTGGAATCCCGCTTTAAGTGCAGAATCTTATATATACGCGATTCTGCACAGAGCGGTTGACCTGTAGCAGTAAATCTGCTGTGGGGCGGTCGCAAAGCAGTTAATAATAAGGGGGCCCCTAGATAAGCCCCCAAGGTACAAAAAAAGACCTGGCACACACGACTGATCCCAACGGTGCTCAAAGCCAAATGACAGCACCCTGAGCTCTCATTGGCTATATAAGGGAAGAGGTGGAGATGGTGGTGACATCATTAACCACATATGGCCATATCTGGTCAATTTGGACAAAACCATCTGCTCATCCCTACCTCTCACCTTAGCAAAAAATGTAGTAGATAATACCAAACAGTGAAACTGTATAAAATCATTATAGTTTATTGTACAAAATTCAATAAAACATCATAAAAAGTTGTTAGGCTGACAGAAAATGCCTAATGCTCATCATATTAATATATATGAACACTCTGTATTCCACATGACCTTGTTAATTATTATACATTATTATTATACAGGATTTATATAGCGCCAACAGTTTGCGCAGCGCTTAACAATGATAACAGATCTTGTATATTACAGAACAACAGCCGTGTGGATGACCCAATGCGTTTCAATGAGGTCTTCTTCAGGGGCATAGGGATAGATATATAGAGGATGCAAAGTTTAAGTGTGGTCAGCCCCGTCTAATTAAAGCAGTCCATATATTATCGGTCTCTCTGCCGGGCGCTACCACAAAGAATGGGGATACATGCAAGGAAAGCCTAGACTATCCCCACTAAAGACTTTGTGGGGCCCACGTTATACAGGCTTAAATATTGGAATAGCTACCCAAAGGAAAGAGGACTACACAGCAAAGCGTTATTCAGATGGTCATCTTACTACAAGCTGTGTAGTGTACGCCAATTATACGCTAAAGCATATAATGGTAACTCCCAGTTTTAGGAAAGCACAATAATGGAAGCTACCAATCATACTACTCGAGCATATAATTGGCAGACAATTTAGTCCCATTTGTGGGAAACGGTAGCGATGTGACACCATTTTGTGTGCCATTTCAAAAGGTAGGTGTGTCCAAAATGCTCTGGGAGGGCCTTAAAGAGGAATTCTAAAAAACAGGAGCAGCAGGGTTCAGGTGTGCATTACACGCAGGGTTCAATAGTGCACTATGCACAGGGTGCAGGGTTTAAGAATACAGTATACACAGGGTGCAGGGATCAGGAGTGTATTATGCACAGGGTGCAGGGTTCAGGAGTGTATTATGTTCAGGATATAGGAGTGTATTAAGCACAGAGTGCATGGTTCAGGAGTTTATTACGCACATGGTGCACGGTTCTGGAGTGTATTGTGCACAGGGTGCAGGGTTCAGGAGTGCATTATGCTCAGGGTGCAGGGTTCGAGAGTGCATTACACATGGGGTTCAGAGTTCATGGGTTGGATAACATACAGAATGCAAGATTCAGGAGTGTACTACACACATGGTGCAGGGTTCAGGAGTGTATTGTTTTCAGGGTTTAGGAGTGTATTACGCACAAGGAGCAGGGTTCAGGAGTGTATTACGCACAGGGTTTAGGAGTGTATTACGCACAGGGTGCAGGGTTCAGGAGTGTATTACGCACAGGGTTCAGGAGTGTATTACGTTCAGGGTTTAGGAGTGTATTACGCACAGGGTGCAGGGTTTAGGAGTGTATTACGCACAGGGTGCAGGGTTCAGGAGTGCATTATGCTCAGGGTGCAGGGTTCGAGAGTGCATTACACATGGGGTTCAGAGTTCATGGGTTGGATAACATACAGAATGCAAGATTCAGGAGTGTACTACACACATGGTGCAGGGTTCAGGAGTGTATTGTTTTCAGGGTTTAGGAGTGTATTACGCACAAGGAGCAGGGTTCAGGAGTGTATTACGCACAGGGTTTAGGAGTGTATTACGCACAGGGTGCAGGGTTCAGGAGTGTATTACGCACAGGGTTCAGGAGTGTATTACGTTCAGGGTTTAGGAGTGTATTACGCACAGGGTGCAGGGTTTAGGAGTGTATTACGCACAGG
The DNA here is from genome assembly GCA_028564925.1 of Lithobates sylvaticus. Classification (NCBI taxonomy): domain Eukaryota; kingdom Metazoa; phylum Chordata; class Amphibia; order Anura; family Ranidae; genus Lithobates; species Lithobates sylvaticus. Next base: position 585,146,513 of record CM053028.1, read on the forward strand.
GTGCAGGGTTCAGGAGTGCATTATGCACAGGGTGCAGAGTCCAGGAGTGTGGGTAATGCACACCATTTGTGGCATGCTAATCAATTTAATAACCAAAGGTGGTTGTATACAGCTTTAGTTTTTTTTTTTCCCATCTAGGTCCTTCAAAGTGTTTTTAAAGAACCTGAGGTAGTGGGATATTTTGGGATCCACAAAACCTGTCATAAAAATTCCTAAAATCTTTCCTGCCATCTGGAATCTTATAAATTACTTGGTTTTAATACAACTAAGGATAGGATTGGTATACGGTGGGGTGGGAAGGTCAATGATACACTGTGATCCAAATTTCTCTTTTATTGTGGAATACTGTATATTGGGAACACATAAAGGAAGCCTTGCTTGACTAGATTATGTTGTATTTTTAATGTTTTATATGAATTTGAACACAGTTATGGAATTTTAACAGTGGTGTACGTATAAACAAAATTTGTCACATTTAGGGTTCATTTACACTTGCTTCGACTTGAACACATATTAAAGCGCCTACCGCTGCAACATGCTTTGTTTATGTAATTTTGATGCTTCTATAATGCTTCATTGGTGCTTTTTTCAAGCTTTAATGCTGCTTGGCAGATGCCCTGTGTGTGTTGATATCTAATTCCCTGCAGTTTCTCCAAAACAAAGCTAAGCTAAGCTAAAGCCTCTCAAAAACGTTACGTTCTGTATTTCAAGCGAGCTTTGCTATAGACTTCTATGGAGGCTTTGAAGATGCTTTGAAGCACCAAGTGGCATGGGGTATGGTATCATTTTTAAAGCAAAGCCAAAGCAAAGCAAACACATGGTGTAAATAGGACTGTAAGCTACCATTTTATTTAGTGACAGGAGCTTTGACTGTCTTTTAGAGAGCTTTAACAAAGCCTGTCAAGCCATGTTTTGAAGCAAGTGTAAACGAGCACTAATGCCCCGTACACACGGTCAGATTTTCCGACCACAAAATCCGTCTGATTTTTTCCGACGGATTTTGTCCGACACTGGTGTTGCATACACACGGTCGGACAAAGTTGTCGGAAAATCCGATCATTCTGAACGTGGTGACGTTCGTTGCGTACGACGGAACTACGTAGAGCCTAGTAGCCAATAGCTTTGGTCTTGTAATGTGATCTGAGCATGCGTGGAACTTTGTCCGTCGGAATTCGCTACACACGATCGGAAAAAGTCCGATAGGACTTTGTTGTCGGAAAATTTGAGAGCAGGATCTCAAACTTTTTCCGACGGAAAAAGTCCGATGGAGCCCACACACGGTCGGAATTTCCGACAGCATGGTCCGATAGGACATTGTCCGTCGGAATTTCTGAGCGTGTGTACGGGGCATTAGAGTCCCATATATGGTGGATTTTTTGTTAATTATTCAGTAACAGACAAGGGATGTGTCTGGATGGTGACTGTATCATTGTGTGTGTCAGGTTCCTATAAGGTGTCAGGATGTCACTGTCTATTTCTCCATGGAGGAGTGGGAGTATTTAGAAGGACACAAGGATCTCTACAAGGACGTCATGATGGACAATCAGCCGCCCCTCACATCACCGGGTAAGAGGAGACTTTATTGTAAAGGAGAGAGCAGTACGGAGGCTCCACCTAGATCCCCCATCATCTGATAAACACATTATGTATTCAGTCAGTGTGTGTGTTTCCTACAGATGGATCCAGTAATGGGAACCCACCAGAGAGATGTCCCCGTCCTCTGTATTCCCGGGATTCCACACAGGAAGGTCACACCATCCCTCACCATCATCAGGTAGATGAGGAACAATCACTGATAGTATCATTAGGATCTGTACATTATCTGCATTGTTACCATTGATGTCATTTTTATTATATATTCAGAGTGGAAACCTGAGTGATTCTAAAATTGAGGTTAAAGAAGAGATAAAAGAGGAGGATGATGAGGATGGGGTGATGGAGGAGTCTCTAAAAGGACACAAAGATCTGTACTATGACACTAGAAACCCAGAAATCGACAGAAACCCACCAGAGAGATGTCCCCGTCCTCTGTATTCCCGGGATTCCACACAGGAAGATCACACCATCCCTCAGGTAGATGATAGTCTATTATTGGTTGTTATGTTTTAAACACAGCATGTTTGTTAAAATTAATTTTAATTATATATTCAGGGTGGAAACCTCAGGGATTATAATATTGTTGTTAAAGAAGAGTATAAAGAGGAGGATGAGGAGTATGGAGTGATTACCGTGAAAGTTGAGGGTGAAGTAGAAGAGACATATATGAGGGATGATCAGCAATATAAGGAGGAGGCTGGAATGATGAGGACATTCAAAGAGGAGGACACTCCTACAGAGATCAGCACAGGTGAGCCATAATATATTCTTCTGTTATCTCCGCTCTGTTACTGCACACCGATTGGTCCAGAGTATTGAGGGAAATTAGTGCTATCAGCCAATAATAAGTTGATATTTGTCACCTCCCTGTTTTAAAACTTGTCCTGCATATTAGATCTTTTCTGGAAAAGGGTCTTGTGCTACTTTGATGTGATTCATTTTTTTTTGCCTCGTCTTTAAGGTTGTTAAGCAGTGGCGGTGCGTGCATAGAGGGCGCAGGAGCGCCGCCCCCCCTCTCCTGCACCGCTCTATCACCAATAGATAGATTCATGCATTGCATGAATCTATCTATTGTCACCGCTGCCGCCCCCTATTCAGGTGTCCAGCCCCTGATCGGGCGCCGGGCATCTGAATTACAGTGGGGGGGGTGTTGCTGGAAGCGCCCCTATTAGAGCTGTAAGCTCTAATAGGGGACCCTATTAGAGCGGTGTGCTCTAATAGGCTTCCCTAAGTGTAAACAGCGGGCGCACGGCTGTGCGTTCGCTGATTACACAGTATTGTGTTAGGGAAGCGAATACATCGCTTCCCTAACACAGACCCGCCTCTCAGCCAATCAGGTTGCCAGGTCTGTTACCTGTCACCTGATTGGCTGAAGTCACAGGCGCTGTGATTGGACGCTAGGCGTCCAATCACCTAGCGTCCAATCACAGCAGAAGAAGACAGGAGGAGCGCGGGAGAAGACATCCGACGGAGACACCGCTCGTCGCCTGACGCCGTCACCAGGACAAGGTAAGTGCAGAGGGCAGGCAGGGGGCACAGTGGCAGCACTTAAGGGGCACAATGGCAGCACTTAAGGGGCACAATGGCAGCACTTAAGGGGCACAATGGCAGAACTTGGGGCACAATGGCAGCACTTAAGGGGCACAATGGCAGCACTTATGGGGCACAATGGCAGCACTTAAGGGGCACAATGGCAGCACTTGGGGCACAATGGCAGCACTTGGGGCACAATGGCAGCACTTAAGGGGCACAATGGCAGCACTTAAGGGGCACAATGGCAGCACTTAAGGGGCACAATGGCAGAACTTGGGGCACAATGGCAGCACTTAAGGGGCACAGTGGCAGCACTTAAGGGGCACAATGGCAGCACTTAAGGGGCACAATGGCAGCACTTAAGGGGCACAATGGCAGAACTTGGGGCACAATGGCAGCACTTAAGGGGCACAATGGCAGAACTTGGGGCACAATGGCAGAACTTGGGGCACAATGGCAGAACTTGGGGCACAGTGGCAGCACTTAAGGGGCACAGTGGCAGAACTTGGGGCACAGTGGCAGAACTTGGGGCACAGTGGCAGCACTTGGGGCACAGTGGCAGCGTTTGATGGGCACAGTGGCAGCGTTTGATGGGCACAGTGGCAGCGTTTGATGGGCACAGTGGCAGCGTTTAATGGGCACAGTGGCAGCGTTTGATGGCACAGTGAGGCTGTTTGTTTGCGCCCCCCCAAAAATTTTGAGCACCAGCCGCCACTGTTGTTAAGGAACTGCACCTGCCAGCCTCGCAGTCTCATTGGTTGTTAAGGAGCCGACACTTGCTGGCGTCTTAACAACCGATGAATTATTCCTGCTGTCAGCTGCGGATTCTCAGCCAACAGCAGAATATAAATAAAGCACAGAAAAATAAAGCATAGGGGGTCACCCTACAATCTATACCAGGCGCTTCTGGTCTGGTATGGATTTTAGGGGGGACCCAAGGCAAAAATAAAATGGCGCCCCCCCCCAAATCCATGCCCAGGCTGTCATCCGAGCATTTTTTTAATTTATTTATTACAGGATTTATATAGCGCCAACAGTTTACGCAGCGCTTTACAATATAAAAAGGGAGACAATACAGTTATAATACAATAAAATACAAGAGGGTTGAGAGGGCCCTGCTCAGAAGAGCTTACAATCTAATAGGGTGGGGGAGGTGGTACAAAAGGTTTTAACTGTGGGGAATGAGCTGATGGAAGTGGTAAAAGATTAGTTGGAGACGTGATAGGCTTCCCTGAAGAGATGAGTTTTCAGGGATCGCCTGAAGGTAGCTAGAGTAGGGGATAGCTGGACAGGTTGAGGCAGCGAGTTCCAGAGGATGGGAGAGGCTCTGGAGAAATCCTGGAGAGGAGCATGGGAGGAGGAAACAAGAGAGCTTGACAGGAGGAGATCTTGAGAAGAGTGGAGAGGACGGTTTGGGATATGTTTGGAGACAAGATTGGTGATGTAGCTCGGGGCAGAGTTGTGGATGGCTTTATAAGTTGTGGTTAGTATTTTGAATTTAATTCGCTGGGTGATTGGGAGCCAGTGTAGGGATTGGAGGGGAGGGTTGGCAGACACTGAACGGTTGGTAAGGTGGATAAGTCTGGCAGCAGCATTCATGATAGACCGAAGAGGGGAGGAGCCTATGGAGAGGCAGGCCAATGAGGAGGGAGTTGCAATAGTCAAGGCGAGAGATAACGAGGGAGTGAATGAGGAGCTTGGTGGTTTCATTTGTCAAAAAGGGGTGAATTTTAGAGATGTTATGGAGGTGAAGTCTAGCATGCAGCCTAGAAGGCCAGGAAAGGCACCATTGCACCATTCCAGGCCACATGCCCTCAACATGGGTGGGAGGGTACTTTGCCATGTTAAAAAGGAAAAGAGCCTCTTCCCGATAACACTGCGGGCGAGGGGCTTATCAGAATCTTTAAGCCCCCCTTTAACAATACAGGGGCCCCTAGATCCTGGTCCGCCATGTGAATGAGTAGGGATACATACCCCTACTCATTCACTAAAAAAAAAAGTAAAGAGTAAATAAAAACACAACACTTTTTTTGACAAGTCCTTTATTCAAAAATGTGTTTAAAGTGTCCCCGCTGTCTCCACTGCTGAGTGTGTCACTTTCTGCTTCAGCCAGATGTTTGGATCAGCTGAACACCCATTTAAGTTACGCCATTTGCCCAACCTCCGAATCGGCAACCTCTGGGAGCTCATCCCTGTTTATGTAGATTCTGGGGTTCATCTGGCGGTATTAGGTTGTGCTTTTCTCCCAGTTACAGTATCAC